>CM053598.1:203903925-203939735 GCA_028646575.1 Pseudocheirus occidentalis
ACTACTACTACTACTACTACTACTACTACTACTACTACTACTACTACTACTACTACTACTACTATTACTACTACTGCAATTCTAATAATAATAGCTAGCATTTATATAACTCCCTAAGGTTTACACAGCATTTTACAAATATTATCTCATTTTATATTCAAAACAACCTTGGAAGGTAAGAACTATTATTATTCCAGTTTTACAGATGAAGTTAAGTGATTTGCCCTGGTCATACAGTTCGTGTTTTAGACTAGTCTTGAACTCCAATCTTCCCAATTTCAGGCTAACTATTCTTATCCACTGTGTATCTTAAAGGCCTAAAGCAGGAATACGAACTCAATGCAGAATTTTTTTAAGGAATCAGAAATTAATAGATTAGGGGGAAAAATGAATCTGGAGGCATGAGGATGACTCTGCAAACTAAAAAAAAAGCTTATCTTGAAGATAATATATAAAGGTTAAAATAATTCTTTCAACAAGTATTTATTAAATGTGTATGACATGCCAGTAATTGGTTTAGAACCTGGGGATACAGAGAGAAAAATGAAATAGACCTTAATGTTAAAGAAGCTTATGTTATTAAAACAATACACACACCATAGGGAAATGCAAATATATACAAAGTAAATAGAAAATAATGGGGGAGGTGGATATTAGCACCTAAGTGTATCAAGAAATAGGAAATGGCACTTGTGTTCAAGCAACAAGTACTGAGCATTCATTATGTTTAAGCAACTGTGGTAACCACCGGAATACATTTAAAGATAAAAGTAGGGAAATTTTGGTTCTCATAGATCTTATATCATACGGGTCATTCCAAAAGTCTTTGTGCAATTTTAAATATTGAATTTCTTTTTATTTCACTGAGACTTTGTATATACAGAATAAATGAAAAACAAATACCGTTAAGCTTGCAATAATATTGTGATTTAAGGTTTGCAAAGTGATTTACATGTGTTATTTCATTTTTCCTCCTATAAACCCTTTAAGGTACTATGACCTCCATAGAGTCTAAGGTAGTATTCAAACAAAGATTTTCTTGCCTCCAAGTTTGTTACTCAATGCACTGTACCATCTAGCTGCCCTACAACAAAGCAATCAAGGAGGGAGGGCATTGGTATGTGGGGGAACCCAGAAAGGCTTCATGTAGGAAGTAGTTCTGGAGCTAATTCTACAAGGAAGGAAAAGATTCTAATGGATGGGTATAAAGAGTGAATGCATTCCAGAAACAGGAAACAACCAGGGAAATGGCATAGGAACAAGAGATTAAGACCTTTGTGTGAGAAACAGAGAAGACTCTTTCGGCTAGATCATACTGGTGGAATGGGGAGCAATATGGAATCATTCTATAAAGATAGGTTGGGACCATGTTGTGAAATACATTAAATGTCAAATAGAGAGGTTTCTATTTTATATTAGAAACAATGGGGAGCCACAGAAATTTATTAAGTATTGGAGAAAGGTGGCAAGGTCTACATAAAGGATGGATTGGAATGGAATGAAATGAGGGAGAGAGATTAAATGCAATATTTCAGGTCATTAGATATCAGCTGTGTAGGGTCTAAGAGATATTCTTGTGGTAGGAAAAAACCAAGATTTGAGCCTGGACATTTGGGCTGAGAGAGAAATTGAATGTAACACAGAAGTTACCAACCTTGGAGACTATAATTATTGTAGTACCCTTGATAGAAATGAGGAAATTCAAGGGAAGGATAAAACATAAAAGATAAATTCTGTTTTGAACATATTGAGTTTGAGGTGTTTCTAGGGCATCTAGGTGATCATGTGGGAAAAGAGCTCCAAAGAGAAAATAGGGATGGCTATTTAGATGCGGGAGTCATAGGCACAAATATGATCACTAAACCTGTGAAAGTTGATGAGCCATTAAGAAAAGAATGAAAAGTAGCAAAGTGCCATTAGGGAAACTTGGTGTAAATCCACAGTTAGAGGATTTGGCTGATAAAACACCAAAGTCAACTAAGGAGTAACCTTGCTGTAGTAGGAGAACCAAGAGGGAGCAGACATCAAGATGGTGACTGGACCTATGATTTCACTGATGTAGGGAACTCCTGGTTCAAAAAATTGCCTCTACCAATAGAGTTTGCCAACTTCTCCACAACTTATACTTATAGATAGTTGCCTAGAGCATTAATAGGTTAAGAGACTTGCCTAGGGGGGCGGCTAGGTGGCGCAGTGAGTAGAGCACCGGCCCTGGAGTCAGGAGTACCTGAGTTCAAATCCGGCCTCAGACACTTAACAAAAAAACAAACAAAAAAAAACTAGCCGTGTGACCTTGGGCAAGTCACTTAACCCCAACTGCCCTCCAAAAAAAAAAGCAAACAAAACAAAACAAACAAAAAAAAGAGACTTGCCTAGGGTGACAACTTCTTCCACATGAAAAAAGAAATTCATCTAGTGTATAAAGGAAGTAGTCAGTTGGGGAAAGTATTTTTGTCAAATGTCTCTTAGAAAGTGATCTCTTAGAAAGAAAGTCTCTTGTAATAAAAATATAGCCATTTTCCCAATGAATAAGTGGTCACAGAATATGAACAACAGTTCTTAAGAGAATTATAAGGTATTAACCACTATATGAAAAAATGTTCCAAATCACTAATAATAAGAGAAATGCATATTAAAACAATTGAAGTTTTACCTCACATTCAGTAACTTGACAAAGTTGACAAAAATAGGAGTAGTCAGTCCATTTTGTGGGGGCTGTGAGGATTCAATAGTCAATTTGAAATTATGATGTAGAAATGTTGACCTTTGACCCAAAGATTTAACTGCTAAGCATACACTGCAAATAAGTCCAAATATTTATGGCAGCAAAAACTGGAAAATGTAGGAGAATATCAATGACTAAAATTGTGGTTGGGGGGACGTAGTAGAGTATTATTCTATATAATAAATTATGTACATATCCATATGTATCATATTTATATTATATATGATTACTATAAAGAATCATGAAAAAACTTACATGAGCTCATATAAAGTGAGTTGAACAAGAAAAAATATACACAATAACCTCAATAATACAAATGGAAAGAAAAGGGGAGAAGCATTGGACTTGTGATTTTGTTAATTTAGGAAACTCCGTATAATAAGGGAAGCTGGTACAGTCTCTTTCATTTATGGTTGTAAAGTTGCTTACTAAGGCAGTGATGTTGTTAAGTGCCTTGCCTGAGATTACACAGACAGTATGTGAAGTTTCCTGACATTCACAGAAGTTCTTTATTCACAATGTCACTACTGTCCGCCAACACAGTAATAGCAATTTAATGCCATATAACTATACTGACTCACCTTGATCCTCCAAAAGAGACAAGAATGTGAACCTTCCTACCTTCTTTGTGGAAATGGGATGCTCTGTTCATAAAATTATGTATTGGATTTGATTGATGTCTGTTATTTTTACTGAACTGTTTTCTTCTTTTTTATTTTTTATAAGCAGTTAAAATTTAATTATCACACAGAACAGACATATTTGAACTTTTCATTTTGTATATGTTCACTGTAATTAGATACATTGGTGAGTCTGAAAGAGTTGGTTAAAAGTTAGCAACTGGATAAATTTCTTTGCAAAACATATAACTGTGAAAAGTATATTACAAAACATCTGTAATAATTCTTCAGTACTCAAAGTTCTTGGGCTCGATATCTCTGTAAGTTCATAAACCCAAAAACATATTTAAAAGAAGCTGAAAGTTAGTGAAATGTTTCTCTTTTTCTTTCTGACTCTGAGAGTATAATCTTGTTTTCTCCATTTTCAGTTCTCATGAGAAAATGAAACAGAACAAAAATGTTTTCATTCATATGGCTGAACTCACTGAAGCTGTTACTTGGCCCAGAAGATAAGTGGTAATTCTTTGGCCTGGAAACTCCTCTCACTTCTCCACAGAGCAATAGACATTCAGATTCAAGTCATGTTTGCAGTAGGCAGAGGAGATGCAGCTTCTCTTTGTAATGAATTAGAGCATGGGGGTCGTTAGTAATCCACTGATTGACATCAGATAATTTGAAAGGCATATTTAGTTCTCATGTTCAGGGATATAAATTTATTTGTAATTCTTGGAATTAACTTGTTACTAGTGGAAACATCCCTATATACTCTGCCACATTTTTAGAATATTTATCAGACCTCCCTTGTGGAATTGGTGTGTAAGATATTGCGATATATCATGTCTCCCCCAGGAAAACTACAATAGTATCTCCCCAACAAGTACAACTATATTGTCTGATTAACTCTTAATCTCTCAGAATTCAAATGCATTCTAGGGAGAATGCCTTAGAATATCCTCTGAATTTTCCAAAATATCATAAATGCTCTTTAAGCATTTTATCCCTCAACCCAAAGTAAACCAGTTAAATCTCTTCTTCCATTGGTAAAGTTCCCTTTCTCAAACTCAAAGTTTGACTCAAACTTTATGGGTTTAAACAAAAGATTATTAGTGGTTATTCAGCTTATTAGAATTATCAAATAATACAAAGACATAAATAATCATAGAAATATTATTTAGAAGGGTGCTATGAGGATTTATATCTAAGGTCTTCTCATGCGTGAGGGAAAAGGAGCTGCAGACTGAAATTTCTCTCACTGATTGCCATAACTGCTTACCGCTCTTCAGCCTGGTTTCTTCTGTAGTCCACTCCTCTCACAGAAACTTGTCTTCTCTTCTTTTACTTGCTGGTTTAGATGAGGTATTAATTTGCTGTGTTTGTCATCCCTAAATTTGGGTGAAAGTCTCTTCCTCAAAAGGCACTGAAATTATAGCATAAATTGAGCTCTCAGAACCTGCCAGTATTCTGGTCCCCAAGATTCCCTCTACTAGTGAAGTGATTGAAAAATTAAAAGCTCCTTGGGGGATCATCCAAAGACCCTAGGATTCCAAGCTCCCAGTGATATTGGTACTTATCAACCTAGTTACAGAAAAAAAGTGAACTTGCTTACCAGTAGACCTTGAATTCATTCATTTTTCTTTAGTAAATTTTATGCTATTTCAGTAAAAAAAGAAGCTTAGCTCAACAGACTTAAATGTATGGAGCTTGTATGAAGAGCCAGGAGACACCAATTTTTAAAGGGTAGACGTTCATCCTGAAGGGATTTTTTTTAATTTATGCAGGCAATTACAGGGTCTACAGGATAAAATGTAGTCCATAGTACAGAAGTGCATATAATCTTCAGAAAATTCCATGATACCTTGAAAAAACATAATGGTTCAGGAGTACATCTATGTAGTTTTAAAAAATATTTCAAACTTGATAATGATATATCCAAAGCTCCACAATCTTTTTTATTTTTCTAAATATTGTGCAGGGGTAGAGAAAAAGAGTAGTGGGAGAATAAAAATGAAAGGAGTAAGAAACAAGAAGTCATTGGGAATAATGGGAAGAGAGCCAAGTGAGAACAGGGCCACCTTAAAAAAGATTAAAGTATCTAAAAGGAATCCAATACTAATTTCACAGTAAAGAAGGAAAAGAATTATAACTCTAAAACAATTAGAGAAAAATGGAGGAAAATATAAAGTTAACTCATAACTTTAAGTTTGAATAGATTAGCAATCCAATTAAACAAAAAGGGGTGATGATGGTAGGAGTAAGAAAAATCCTACAATTTGTTCTTTAAAAGAAACACATTTTAAATGTATTTTCCAAATTATATGTAAGAAAAATTTTGAACATTTTTTAAAATAAAATTTTGAGTTCCAAATTTTCTTCTTCCCTTCTATCCCTCCTCCCTATGACAGTAAGCAATTTGATATTGGTTATATATATGCAATCGTGTAAAACATATGTCTATATCAGTCATATTTTATAAGAACAAAAGAAAAAATAAATGAAAGAAAGCAAAAATAATATGCTTTGCACTCAGACTCCATCTGTTCCCCTGGATACAGAGAGCATTTTCAATGTAAGTCTTTTGGGATTGTCTTTGATTACTGTATTGTTGAGAATAGCTAAGTCATTCACAGCTGAAGATTGTTCGGTATTGTAATTACTGTGTACAATGTTCTCTTGGTTCTTCTTACTTCACTCATGTGTTTCCAGGTTTTTATGAAATCCACCTGCTCATCATTTCTTATAGCATTAGAATTCCATTGCATTGATATACCACAATTTGTTTAGTTGTTCCCCAACTGATGGGCATCTTCTCAATTTCCAATTCTTTGCCAACACAAAAAGAGCTGCTACAAATATTTTGTGAATGTAGGTTCTTTTCATTTGTTCATGTTAAAAGAAACCTATTTAAAAAACAAAGAGATAAAACAATACTGATAGGAGGGGAAAATTTTACAGTGCATCAAGTGAATCCAAAAGCAAACAAACAAAGGAAAAGCAGAAGCTGTCATCATGCTAGCAGGGACAGCAAAAACAAATATTCACAAAATTAGAAGGAAACAATATTAGATTAAAAGAAACCATAGGCAATAAACCAATATCAGTAACATACTTGAATCCTTCAAATACTTAGCATCCAAATTTAAAAGGGAAGCATCTGAGTTTCAAGAAGACATAGATCACAGAGAGCAAGACCATAGAGACAGGATACTTTGATATTCCTCTATCAGTTTTGGGTAAGTCTAACAGAAAGATAAACAGGAAGGGATATGTGACTGAACAAATTTCTGAAGAAAGTAGAATTAAAAGATGTATGGCATCCTCTAACCAGGACAGTAAAAGAATATGTGTATGTGCATATGTATGTGTATATATGGTATGGTGTATGTGTATATATACAACATAAATATACACACATACATACATACATACATACATACATACACACACACACTATAGGGAACTTTTACGAAAATTGACCATATATTAGAAAATGGAGATATTGGAAACAAATGTAAAAAGGCAGAAATAGTTAATATATTCTTTACAGATCATAAGGCAATAAAAATTGAAATTGATTCAGGGACCACAAACGAAAGTTACAGACCTAAAAGGAGACTTAACAATGAAATAATATCTTTGTAAATATATATTAACAAAATAGAAAAGAGAGGATTAGTGAATTGAATATGCACTTTTAATTAGAAAAATCAACAAATAAGCAAACCTAAAATCAACATAAAAATAGGAGATACTAAAAACAAGAAGGGAAATAGATAAATTGGACCAAAATCCCATAAAATGATAAATAAAACAAACTGGTTCTATGAAAAGACTGGTAAAATTGATAGATCTTTAACTAATCTGATTAAAAAGAAGAGAATATAAAATTATGTCAATAAAATGTTAAATGTGGTAGGTGAAATCACAGCAAAACCGGAAGAAAAAAAGAGATCAGAACATATTATATGCTAACTAAATGAAAAACATAAAAGAAAATAGAGGAATACCTTCAAAAGTTTAAAATACCCAAATGATCAGAAAACTAGATAGCGTTCTTAAATAATCTCAGAGGCAGAAATAGATTTAGCTGTAAAGGAAGTACCCTGGGAGATTGGCAGGGGGTTAGAAACTTCTGGTCCTGATTGATTCAAAGGAGAATTCTATCAAACTTTTAAAGAACAGTTAATATCTATACTTAACAAATTAATCTCAAAAATGAAGAAATAAAGCACCCTACTAGGCTCCTTTAGAGACAAATATAGCTCTAATAACTTAAACCAGGAAAAGAGAAAATGCAAAAATAAAATTATGGGATAATATAATTAATACATAGGCACTCAGTGATTTATCCAAGAAATCATCTGTTGTGACTGAGTAAGATTTATGCCAGGAATACAAGGATAATTCAATATTGGGAAAACAATCAACATAATTGATCACATTAAAAGCCAAACATTTAAACCCTATGGTCATCTCAATAGATACAGAATAAGCCTTCAACAAAGCCCAACACTTTTATATTTAAAAAATACTTTAAAAAGTATAAGCATAGAGTGATCTTTTTAATATCATAAAAGCATAATCTAAAACTAAAAGCAAGAATCATTTGCAATGGGGACCCACTAAAACCATTTCCAATAAATATGGAAGTGAAGCAAGGATGCACCCACTCTCCACACTATTGTTAAATGTAGTTCTGGAAATGCTAGCAATAGCAATAAGATGAGAGAAAGAAATTTTACAATTGTATATAGGTAAATAAGAGATAGCACCATCTTTGCTGATGATATGATAATTTATCTGGAAAATCTCAGGGTATCAGCAAAGATACTGAGACAATAACTAACTTGAGCTAAGTCCTCAAAAGTCAACAGCATTTTTCTGTAATATTAACAAATACAAGAAGCAGTAATAGAAAGAGAAATCCTACTCTGAGTAAGCACAGAATCCATAAGATATCTAGATATCAGCCTTCCGAAGAACACAAAAGACTTGCATAGATTCTATTATGAAGTGCTCCTTAAAGAAATAAAGATTAAAAAAGATTAAAAAAGTAATCTTTGAAAATCATGGAGGATATTACACTTATTGATTATTTATTATCGTTTTAGGAAGATCAGCTTGCCAGCTGAGAAGAGGCTGGATTAGAGTGGAGACTCAAAGACCCGAGGCAAGGAAAGCAACCAACTGGCTATTGCTATAGTTCCCATGCAAGGCGACAGGGACCTAAATCAGGGATGTTTTGGTTTCAGAGAAGAGAAGTGGCCATGTCTCAGGGATGTTACAAAAGTAGAAAAATAGAATGTGACCACTGATTGATTATGGGAGGAGAGAGAAACTGAAGATTCTATAATATTTAGGTTTGATCTTAGGTGACTGGGAGGAGGGCAATATCCTCAAAAGTAATATGTAAATTAACAAGAAGAGATAGTTTTTGTAGAAAGATAATGAGTTCAGCTTGGACATGTGCAGTTTAAGATCTCTATGGAACATCCAATTGGAGATGCATAAAAGTCAGGTAGAAATGTGAGAATGAATTGAAGAGACAGTTTAGGACTGGATAAAAAGAACTGAGAGCTGCATGCATAGAAATTATAATCGAAATCATGGAAGGTGATGAGATCATATTAATGGTAATAGAGGGAAAAGAGAAGAGGGTTCATGACAGTCTTGGGGGACCCTGACTATTAGTAGACATGACACATCATGCATGGATTACATGAAGATTCAGAAACGGAAACAGAGAAGTGTACATACAGGTAGGAGGAGAACCAGGAGAGGAGCAGTGTCATGAATACATCAAAAGAAGAGGTATTACTAGAGAATATTAGGGATAAGAGTGGGCAATCAAAAAGATCAGAGACTGGATTGAAGTTAAAGAAGGAGAAGGACTGAGAAATGGACATTAGATTTGGCGATTGAGAGATCATTAGTAAATTTGGAGAGAGCAATTTTGATTGAATGATGAAGTCAGAAATCAGAGTGCAAAGGGTTAAGAAGAGAATGAGAGGAGAGGAAAAGGAGACAACTATTGTAAATGATCTTCTAAAAGAATTTTATTAGAAAAGACACAACCTGTATATAAGATGTGGAGCTGGACAGATCAAGTGAGGTTGTTTTTTTGAGGATGGGGTAGATACAAGCATATCGGTAAACAGCAGAGAAGTAGCCAGTAGTTAGAGAGAAATTAACATTTAGTGAGAGACTATTCTAGGGATGATAGAGGAAGGAGTGTCACCAGGAGGGAACTAGGTCTCAGTGAAATCAGAAGGATATAAAGAGTGAAAAAAAAAAGATTCATAATTAAATCTATTTTATTACTTATACAGTATCCATTCCAGAGAATATAGTAGAAAAGTAAATTAGCTTTAGATTGGAAGGTTAGTAGTAGACTGGTGGAGAGGGGCACAGAATGAAAAGTCAGATATGAATAATCACAACCAGAGGCTCATAATTACTGGGATGAGGTAGGTATGAGGGGTATGAAGTACGTTAATCATTAAGAACTGAGTTCAGGTAGTTTATCATACTCTACAGCAGCAGTTCTCAACCTGCAGGTTATGTTCAATTTGTAACAATGAAAATCCATCCTGCATATCAGACATATACATTACGATTCATAACAGTAGCAACATTACAGTTATGAAGTAGCAACGGAAATAATTTTATGATTGGGATTAAAGGGTTGCAGCATTAGGAAGGTTGAGAACCACTGCTCTACAGAGTTTGATCCTCCAATGGAAATGTCCCAGGGGATCAGACAGCTGTATGCACCTGAAAAGCATAGGGGAAGAAAAGTATGGTTCTTGAAGTGTACTCTGGTGAGGGTAATGCAAGCCCTGTGGAGTTCTAGATGGCTGAAGAGGATATCTGCCTGATGTGTAATGGAAAGGCACAGGGAAGGTGGGCCTTGGCTCATTATTGCTATTTTATTTCATGACACTATTTCTTGTTTTCATGATTTTTTCTTTGAACCACATATTCTTTTGGATGAATTTAATCTCTATTTGTATTTGAATACATTCTTCAAATGGTGTTTATTGATTTTAATTTTTATTGTGTTGTGATTAGTGAAAGGTATTAAGATTTGGGGGATTGATAGTTTTGTATTCACTTCTGAGTTTTTCTGGTCTAGCACATGGTCAGTTTTTGGAAAAGTCACCTTGAAAAGCTGAGAAATATGTATGTTATCATCTAATTCCATTCAAAAATCCTCAGAGGTTGGGGCAGCTAGGCAGAGCAGTGAATAGAGCAGTGCCCTGGAGTTAGGAGGACCTGAGTTCAAAGCTGGCCTCAGCTTCTTGGCGCACTTATAATTATTATGTGATCTTGGATAAGTCACTAAGCCCCAATTATCTTGCCTTCCCCCTTCAAAAAAAAATCCTCAGAGGTCTATTACATACAACATTTAAAAATATCCCCTTCTAATCCTTAAGTTCCTTCATGTTAATATTTTGCTGATTTTTTTCTATGTTTAAAACGGGTAAATTGAGACCTCCAGTTGTTAGTGATCTATTTTTCATTATAACTCAATACAATTTCCTTCATGTATTTCTTGTTACTTATAAAACATTTGGCATGTATGTTTCTATGTGTTTATGTCTTTTAGATAGCTAGAAATAGACGAGAGACAGAGACAGAGACACAGAGAGAGACACAGAGAGAAAGAGAACGGATATTGTTTCTGTGGTGCTACTTAGCACAATGTAGTTTCCATGCTTATTTCTTTTTAACATAGCCAGTTTGACTGTTCCTTTTCTGATGTCTTAATTGATACCACCTTGCTATTTAGCATTTATCTGAGGCAAAGTAAATGCTACTCCAACCTCTGATTTTAACTATGTGCGAGAATTTTTGTTTCTTTTAAATGTTTCTTCTAAACATTATGTGTTGGAATTTCCTCGTATTCCATTCTGCTATCCACATCCATCTTTGGGTGAGTTCATCTCATTCATGTTAATGGCTGTTATTTTTAAATTGCACATTTCTTTCCATTTTATATGTCCCCCTCCCTCCTTTTCTCTCTACTCTCTTCTGAAAAGAAGCATGGGATGGAACAAAAGAATCTGATGAACACTATTAAGTTATATTTGAATTGGTCTTTTTCTATTCATCTCCACTTCTTTCCTTCACCAAAACCAGATCCCAATCTCTGGCTCTTATACTTCCTTTCCCCATTTCTTAGCCATCTTCACGATATCTCTCTGGAGTCTAAGTTTTTCTTGTAACTATTTCCATCCCAACTTTGTCTTCTCAATCCCTCATCTCCCCTCGTCCCATCGCAACTGCTTTTGCCGTTGAGTTAAATATATTTCTAAATCAAATTTTTTCATGAATGTGTATGTATGATAAATCCATGTTTGTCTTATTCAGAAAAAGTTTATGAGATACCTCCTCCTCTCCAGATTTTTCTATATATTTGTAAACTCTTCTTATAAGCCTAAATGATGCAGAATAGTAATATCTTCCCCTCCTTCATTTCTTCCCTAATATATCCACTTTTTCTTCCCTTTTCATTTCACCCATAAAACCAATAAAACAGAACAAATCCAGTTCTAGACCTTTTTTGCATGCTACTTAACTTTCTATTGGACGCTAGAAGACATTGGTATTTGGAAAAAGCATTTTATCTTTGGTAATTCTCTCTATCTCTTGTTTGATTATTAACTCATCCCCTTTCTATCACTCTTACATGTAATTTCTTATTGGCATAGAAAGTAACTAGTCATGCTATAGAGTCAGTATGTAATCCCTTTATCTCTCACTCATAAATTTTCTATTGGGGATTTGTGAGGACTGGCAAAAATGTCTAGTTCTGCATCTTGTTGGTCACATGACAATCCAGATCTAAAACTACAGTACAAAACATCAAAATAACATAGTACTGCATGAAATATTGGTTAATTAGTGGGAAAGAATAGTTGCTCATCATCCTGAAGCAGACTTTCTAGCCTAGCATTCAATAAAGCCCAATACTCCAGTTACTGGAGGAAGGAAAAACAAATTTGATAAGAACTATTGGGGAAACTGAATGGAAGTCTGACAGAATTCAGGTTTAAATAAGCATCTCACGCCATATGCCAAGATAAGCTCTAAATCAACATGTAGAATAAAATTACCTACGTTCTGAAGAGAAACAAAATTGAATCAAAAATATTGAATACAAGCTGAGAACTAAACAAAGACAATGTTAAAACAGAAGAAACAAGGGCATCTTAAATTAATCCAATTATCTCTAGATAAATATTGGACCAAGGAAATTAGCTAGGAAATTAAAACAAATATCTGTTGAGGAAGAGGGTTTGTGGATTCCCAAGAGATTTGGTACCAGACCCAAATGGTTACAGAGGCAAATAAGAATAATGAAAGTGGAATTTATTTCCTAAACAGCAAAAATAATTGGAATAATAGGTAAACTTGAGTTGATAGTGGTGGGTCTTTCAAAAGAAGCAAAAGAAAGAACAAATTATTGAGAGTACAAATATATGTGTGTATATGTGTGTATATGTATGTATGTATGTATGTATGTATGCATGAATGTATGAGTGTATGTATTGAAGTGAAGAACAATATGGAAGGAGATAATCCAAAAGCAGCAATGTTAAAAGAATATGTTCACTATGGAAGAAAATTACACAGATCTCAAAGACAAGATGGAAAACTTAGGAGATCATAAATCTCCAATAAGCAATGTTAGAAGCCAAAAACCTGAATACCATGAAGTAAGGAATAATTTAGGAAAATTTTCCAGAACTTCTGAACACAGAAAACTGTGTCAATCTAAAGAATCCACAGGCAGAGAGGGTAGAGTCAAGATGGCTGATTAGCAGGGGAAAATGCAACCCAGTTTCCCCCCCCCCCCACCACTGCCTTTTTTACAAAGATCTAGAAAGTGTACCAGACCACATCCTAAACAGAAAATAGTTTTTAAATCACAGCAAATCATTTCTCTAGTCATAGGTTGTCATAAGGAGACAGGCAGAGAGATATGCAGACTTTGGAGACGGGGTCAAGGGAACTATGTAGAGTTAGTACAGCATTCCAGCACAGGTCAATATAAGGCATGAAAAAATCCAATCAGATGCCAATTGGCTCCTCTGTGACTCAGTTTTGCATCACAGATCCATGTCAGATAGAGAAAGGGACCTATGCCTAGGGGTGGCATTTCATGGTGAAGAGTCAGGTTGTATATAAGGTAAGCAACAATTTTACAAGCAAGCAGCAAGTGAGGTCTCTGTTCTAAGTCTTTGTATAATTCCTGCAGGAGAATAATCAAGGCAGGAATCCCTTAATAAAGATGAGTCTTCAATTCTGTTATTCTGAACCTGTATATATACAATATATACTATGTTATCACATTTTATTTATATATTTATACATATATTTATATATATTTATATATAAATATATGTGTATATATATACATATGTTTATATACATATATTTATATATAAATATATGTATATATATACACATATATTTATATATACTTATATAGAAATATATGTATATGTGTATATACATATATTTATATATACATACATGATTATTATAGGGAATTCCAAGTATAAGAAAAGCCCACTTTGTTGAGACCCAAATTTAGGTCAAGACCTGCAAGGTTCTAGGAAGGCAATGATCAAACTGCATTGTATCAGACCACTTGGGAAAGAGTGAAAGCTTGCAGGTTCCCAGCTTGCTATGTTCCTGAGATCCTGGTTTAAAAAAAAAAGACTAAATACCCCACAGAAAAAGCAGCAGAAAGACCAAAGAAGAAACAGCCTAAGCTAGGCCAGTGGCTCCCGAAGTTCCCAGATCCTATCCTTAAGTCAGCAAGTAGAATGGAAAGATAAACAAACAAAAATCCCATTATAAAGAGTTATTATGGTGACAGAGACTTTCAAGGCACAAACAGAAGAGAACTGTAAGAAAACATCTTAAATAGTGTCTAAGAAAAATACACATTGAAGCTAAGTTTAAGTAGAATTTCCCGAAGACATGGAAGAGGGGTTTTTTTTTTAAGAGTTTAAATGTTATTTTAAAAATTAAATGATGATAGAAGGGAAATCAGAAAAGAATATGGGAAAAAGGATTGAAATAAAATTAGCAGCTTGAAACAATAGTTACAAAACCTTACCATGAAATAGGCTCTGTAAAAATTAGAATGAATTAAATAGAAGCTAATGAATCCGTGAGACATGTAATATTTAAACAAAGTCAAAAACCTGAGGAAAAATAGGAACAGAAAATGTATAGCATCTCATACCAAAATCAACTGATCTAGGAAACAGATCTAGGAGAGACAGTTTAATGATGACTAAAATGCTAAAGGCCATGATTCCTTCCCGCTGCAACCCCATAAAAAAAAATCTAGATATCATATGTCAAGAAATCATAAAACTGTTTGGATCTCTTAAAATCCAAGAGTATAATGAAAATAGAAAGAATTTGCCTATTAAACCTGTGAGGGCACCTAGGTGGTATAGTGAATAAAGTGCCAGGCCTATACTCAGAAAAATCAGAGTTGAAATCTTGTCTCAGAAATTTACTAGTTGTGTGACCTTGGGCAAGTCATTTAACCTCTGTTTGCTTCAGTTTCCTCAACGGTAAAACGGGGAACATAACAGTACCTGCCTCCCAGTGTTGTCAAGATAAAAAGATAATATTAGTAAAGAACCTACTATGTAAATATTAGTTATTGTTATAAACCTCCTTAAAGACATTCCAAAATAAAAGTCCTAGAAACAGTATATAAAAAATTCAGAGCTTTCAAGTCAAAGATAAAATATTATAAATAGGCAGAAAAAAAGAGTTCAAATACTAAGCTGCAATGGTCACACTCATACAAGATCTATTAGACACCATAAAACTTTGGGAAACAGTGTTTCAGAAGGCAGAGTCTGAGGGGATCACAGTAAGTAAAATGAAGCATTTAATTACACAAAATTTTGAAAGTTGTACACATAAAATACACTTATATTTAAGTGAAAAGCAGGTAAAGGGAGAAAAAAATACATGCAGTAAGTTTCTGTGATGAAGGGCTCATTTAAAAGATATACAGTGTGTCAGAAAAAAAATCTCAAGTGCAGTTTTCAGCTGTTATGAGGAGTTGATTCTAATTTTTAAGAATAAGAATAATTTCTGAATTGGGATACAGTCAAAGAATATGAGCAGGCAATTTTCAGAGGAAGAAATCCAAGGCATCAGTAGCCATACAAATGCTCTAAATCACTAATAATTAGAGAAATACAAACTTGAAAAATTGTAAGTTTCTACCTCCTACCCATCAGATTGGCAAAATTGACAAAAAGGAAAAATAACAGTTTCAAAGGACTGGGAAAACAGGGACATTAATACACTTGGTGCAGCTGTGAACAAGTTCTGTCTTTCTGGAAGGTATTTTGAAACTATTCCTGGTCTATTCCCCAAAGAAACAGAAAAACAGTATAAAGGGATGTGTGTGCAAAGATAATTATAGCAGCTTTATGTTGTGGCAAAGAAATGGAAGCAGAAGGTACCCATCCACCAGGGAAGAGCTGAACAAATTATAATAAATGAATGTGATGCAAAACTGTTGTGTTATAATAAATAATGGAGGGGATAGTTTCAGAAAAACCTACAAATATTTATCTAAAATGATACAAAGTGAACAGAAGCAAGAAAAAATTTATAAAATAATATTATTGTGATAAAAACAACTTTGAATGAATTTTCGACTCTGATCAACATAATGAGTAATCTGACAGAAAGCAGATTAACTCAGAATGCAAATTGAAGCTTTTTTTTAGGCTATTTGAGGAAATTTGTTTTAATTTACTACACACATTTGTGGTGGAAATTTTGTTTGTCTTTTGCAATGGAAATGTGTAACTGAAAAGGATTTAATTGAATGAAAAAAGAAAAAAATAATTGATTGCCTCTAGAAAAATAAGTCTTATGGTACAATTTCCAAGACATGTAGTGGATGAATTTAACAATTCTAAGGAAAAGCAGCAAATTCTTTAAGCAACCAGGGAAAAGATCATCAAATATAAATGAAAGAAATTTCAGCTAACACAAGAGTATTTTGTGTCCCCCAAGATAATTTCGTACTGATCAAAAACCACAGAAGAGGATGGAATTCTAAATTATGAATTCTAAAAATCTAAAAGGTTCAAGATGCATCTCAAAGTGAGATACCCTTCAAACCCAAAACTAATCATCAATGAGGGGGTAGGGGGGAAGAAAGGAATTCAATGAAACTAAAACTAAATTTCAAAACTTTCAATATTAATGGATTAATCAATTCAATAAAAAGGAAAAGAAAGAAAGAAGGGTTCAGAGAACAAAAGTCCATAATCTGTTTATTGCATGAAACACAATTACAAAGCAAAGACATACACAAAATAAAAATGAGGGCCTGGAACAAAATTTATTATGTTTCAAGTACATGAAAAAAGAACAGGAGTCAGGGTAGCTAGGGAATAGAGCACCAGCCCTAGAGTCAGGAGGACCTGAGTTCAAATCCATCCTCAGACACTTAACACTTACTAGCCATGTGACCTTGGGCAAGTCCGTTAATGCCAATTGCCCTACCTTCTCCCCTCCAAAAAGAAAAAAAAAAGAACAGGAGTAGCAATCACGTTATTAAACAAAACAAAAACAAAAGTTCACAGAGCTTAACAAAAAGAATACATTTTACTGAAAGAGATCATGGACAATAAACCAATATAAATTTCAACATATATTTCACTCTGTTATCTAGATTCATCAAAGTAAAAGTAACTTAAATACAAGAAGACATAGTAATACAATTTTGAACAAATAGAAAAGAAAAACAAAAGGAAAAATATAAAATTGAACAGTGTTAGACCATGCAGTGGTCCTCAACCTTCCTAATGCCATGACCCTTTAATACTGTCCCTCATGGTGAGGTGACCCCCCCAACCATAAAATCATTTTTGTTGCTACTTCATAACTGTAATTTTGCTACTGTTATGAATCGTAATGTAAATATCTGATATGCAGGGTGTATTTTCACTGTTACAAATTGAACATAAGCCACAAGCTGAGAAAAACTGTGAGAAATGAAAATGAAGAGTCTTATGAGACCATTAAAAAATTGAAGTACTTCTTAAAATCACATAGAACTTTTACAAAAATGAACTGTGTTTTAGGGCACAGCGATATTGCAGAGTTATTTTTAAATAGCAGAAACTGTAAAAAAATTTCTACGCAAACTCTAACATAATAAAAAGTTACCCCTTTAAGAAAGAACTAACAAAAGATATAGACCAAATAGAGATTTAATAGTGAAGTTCTAAATAATGAGTGAGGAAAGGCCAAATATTAGAAACAATTCATAATTATGTGAAAGAAAATTTTAGTGGTGAAACAAGATACCAAAATTTCTGGGATGCAGCAAAAGTAATTCTCATGGAGAAAATCAAGTCCCTAAAAATATATACTGACAAAGCAGAAAAGGAGAACACTGAGTTGAGCTGATTATATATTTAAAATCTGGAAAATAAACAAATAAATGCAAAACAAACAACAGGAAATATTGAAAATTCAAAGAGAAATGGTTTAGTTGAAATCCAAAATGAATATAGAAATGATCATCAAAAACCAAAATCTGGTTCTATGACAAGACCCACAAAATGGATAAGCCTTTAATCAACCTGATTGAAAAAAAAGAGGGGGAAGATCAGATTAAACTGGAAAATCAAATAAAAAGAATGAAAATAAGAATTCGCAACAAATCATGAGAATTAAAGAAAATGATTGTAAACTATTTGTCCTATTTGTGCTAAAAAAAAAAATAACCTAACAACCTAATTGAAATTGGTGGGTATTTACAAAAATATAAAATACCCAGATAGAAAAATAACATTATCTATTATATATGTGTGTGTGTGTATAATGATATTAAATGGCCTAGTCTCAGAAAACAAAATTGAAAACTCAAAGCAGTTCCCAGAGAAAAATTATGTAGGATCATATGGACTTACAAGTGAATTCTAGTAAACATTTAAATAATAATTCTAATATATAAATTATTTGGAAAAATAGGGAAATTGATTCTATTGAGCAAATTGTTTAAGGTGAATATACTCTTAATCCCTAAACTAAGGAGAGAAAAAACAGAAAGAAAACTAAAAGTATCATACCTCTAATGAATAATCACATAAAGATACTGAGCAAAATATTATCTAGGCATGAGGTATGGAAAGCCTTTTTAGAATGGTGGCAGTTTCAGAGTAGAGAAGGGGGGTTTAGGACAGATACCGCAAAGGAGAAATCTAGGCCTTGGCAGAAGATTGAAATGCTGGAATCATAACAAGAGCGCAGATTGGTTCAACATTAGGAAAATGATACCATAATGTAAAAATAGTAATAATGAAAATAATAATAATCATGTGATTCTATTTATATCATATAATACAATAATGTATTATAATATATTGTATATAATACATATATAATATATAATTCACATACAATGCATTGATGCATTATATATGTATTATATAATATATAGTGTATATAATACAAAAATAGGCTATTGAAAAAATTAGATTTTCTCAATATGAAAAATTTTATTTACATAAAATAAATTATTTAAAGTTATATGTTGGATTTATTATATTATTGTTTAAAAAAGAAAAACAAGTGCTATATATGAGATTCACAGTTTGATATAGAATATACTACAATCTACATGAAATGCTCATTTAATTAGGTGCTCATTAAGATGAAAAAAATTATTAAATATAATATGAATATTACATACCAATAAATCAGTAAACATTTAGTAAACACTATGTGCCAAGCAGATTGTTAAGCACAGAGAGTACAAAATTAGGCAAAACACCATCCCTGTCCTCAAGGAGCTTACATTCTAATGGGAGAGACAACATGCAAATAAATACATACAAAGCAAGCTACGTATAGGATAAATGGGAAATAATTAAAAGAGAAAGCACTGGGATTAAGAGGAATTGGGAAGCCCAATAGAAGCTGGGGGTTTTAATTGTAATTTAAAGTAAGTCAGAGAGGGGCAGCTAGGTGGCACAGTGAGTAGAGCACTGGCTCTGGAGTCAGGAGGACCCGACCTTGGACACGCAACACTTACTAGCCATGTGACTTTGGACAAGTCACTTAACCCCAATTGCCCTGCCTTCCCCCTCCAAAAAGCAAAAAAAAAAAAAAACATTAAAATTAAAAATAAATAAAGTTAGCCAGAGTGATCAGGAGTTGGACTGAAAAAAGAATAGTGTTGCAGGCTTGGAGGATAGCTAGAAAAAAAATCCCAGAGGGAGAGGCTGAAAGATGGAATAAATTAGTCCCAGAACAGCTAGGAAACCAGTGTCCTTTAAGTGAAGAATACATACATATCAGGGAATAAAATTTATGAAAACTGGAAAGGTAGGAGGAGGTCAGGTTATGAAGGACTTTAGACGCCTAACAGCATTTCGTGTTTGCTCTTGGAGGCTATGAGAAGCTGGAGGTGTTTACTGACTTGATCAGACCTGCCCTTCAGGAAAATCACTTTAATGGCTGCATGGGGAGTGGATTAGAGTCTGAAAGGACTTTGAGGCAGGCTGATCCACCCAGTGCAATAATGCAGCTAGGAGGCCATGAAGGCTTGTATTAGAATGGGGCTAGTGTCAGGGGAGAAAAGGGGACCTTTGGGAGGGATGTTGCAAAGGTAAAATCTAGGCTTGAGCACCGGATTGAATATGGGGGGTGAGATGTAGGAATCCAGGGTGGCGTATTGCTATATATGGAAGTGGCTGCTTGGGGGCTGATAGAAGATGCTGAGCCAGGGCCCAACCAGCCTTCAGGGTACTTTCAGTTCTCAGCAGGTAATGGAAAGTCTCACGTCACTATAAATATAACAGAAACAGTATGATAGGCAACAAACTTCCCTTCATCTTAAATCCCTTACTCTCCCACTACTTTCCTCTACTAACTCTTAACTGACACCTGGCTTTCCCCTGGTGACACAGGTGCCCTGGACACCCCTCCTTGTACTGCTTCACTCATTCTCCTGAGCACTGGTCAAGGTGAAGGAGTTGGAATAGTCCTTGCTCCCCATTGCCACTTCCAGGTTCTGCCCCTTCCTTGTTCACTCTGTAAATCTCTCTTTCTTTGAGATTCATGCTGTTCCTATCTAGAGACTTCTGAGTCTCACCTTCTTTTCTCAATGAGTTTGGTAGCTGGCTTACAATTTTCCTCTCCTCCCCAACTTCTACCCTCTTCGTAGGGGACTTTAACATGCACATCGATTCTCCCTCAAACACCCTAACCAATCAGTTCCTCAACCTACTCTCCTCCCATGTGCTATTTCTCAATCTCACCTCAGTAACACACAAATTGTGGGCCATACCCATAACCTTGCCTTCACCAGCAAATATGTTACCTCAATGTGGAAGGACTCTTAAATCCCCTTATCCAGCCATGAGAGAATTTTCACCTCTCCCTCTGCCTTTACTTGCATAACTATACTCTTTATCCCTACTATGAACTCTAGTCCCTTGACCCCTTAATCCTCTCTCAAGTCATCTCCCAATCTTGACTCCTTGGTGAACCAGTTCAACAGTATATGGTCCTCTTCTCTTGAGTGCCTATCCCCTTATGATATTGCTGACTATGCCTAGCTGAGCCTTAGCCTTGGCAGCATTTATCTATAACAAATTATCCGATATCCAAGATATTTGGATTCATAAAATCCAAAAGGACGACATTCTCTTCTCGTTCTTCTTTATTCTGTCTTCACCCAGATCATGGCCTCGAATCGTGAATGTCCCCCAAGGGTCCTGGGTCTTCTCTTCTCCCTTCTCTTATTTGAAGATGTCACCAACATCTTTGGATTCAAACATCGCCTCTATACAGATTATAATCACATTCATCATTGACACCTCCCCTACACTCTGTTCTTATATCTCCAACTATCTATTTTATATTAAATGTTCTTCAGATATCTTAAACTGAATGTGTTGAAACTGAATTCAGTATCTTTTTTTCCCAAAATACTACCAAGTTTCCCCACTCTTTCAGGATGGCAACCAAGGTGTCATTTTCAATGCTTCACTTTCTTTCACATCCCTCCCCACCCCATGTCCAATATTTTGCCAAGTCCTATCTATTCTACCTGCCTAAAATCTCTTTTATATGCTCCCTTCTGTCCACTACCACTACCACTACCTTGTTGCATGTTCTCATCAAATTACACGTGGATGGATAATTACGCTAGCCTGTTGGTTGATCTTCTTCTCAGCCATTCCACATTCCAGGCCTTTCTACACTTGGCTATACAATTGATCTTTCTGAAGCAAAGATCTGAGTACAACATCCCTCATTCATTAAACTCCAATGCCTCCATATTACCTTTAGGATTAAATATAAGATCCTCTATTTAGCATTAGAACCCTTTATAACGTGCCTGGCTCCTACCTTTCAGTCTTCTTCCTGAAGACTTACTCCCCTCCACTCACTCTGACACTGACCTTTTTGCTATTCTTTGCACAAGACAACCCATGTTCCAACTCTGGGCATTTCTACAGCTATCCAACATAACTGAAGTTTTCTTCCTTCCTCATTTCTAGGTAGGCCTCCTATGCTGCCTTTGGATCTGAGCTAAAATTCCACTTTCTATCAGAAGCATTTCCCCATTCCCCTTAAAGACAGTGCTTTTTCTCTGTTGATTACCTCCAAATGATCCTATATAGATTTTGTTTCTACATGGTTGTTTGAAAGTTGTCACGTTAGAAAAGAGCAGGGACTTTTTTCCTTTTTTTTCCTTTCTTTGTTATCTTTAGTGCTAAATTACATAATAGGTATGCCATAAATGTTTGACTGAGCAAAGAGATATTTTCCAATAAATTGACAAAGAATAGAGAGAAGTAATTCTCAAGTGAAAAAAAGATAAGCTATCCACAACCATATGAAAATCATAATAAGAAAAATTAAAATTAAAATAATTATGATTCCAGTTATTTTGCACACATTTTCAATGAGAAAATGAGAAGCAAAGGGATTTTATACATTGATTGGAATAATTCTCAAAAACAATTTGGAATTATATCCCAAAATTCTATAAATTGTACGTAACCTTGGACTTAGCAAAAGCACAACTGGGAATATAACTAACCCATAAAAGTGAAAGAAAGAGAAAAACAAACCATATTTTGGAATCAAATTGTGAAAAGCTTTAAATGACAGAGGGGTTTGTGTTTCACTCTAAGTACAACAGCGAGCCAATGAAACTTTGGGAATATTTAAGAAATAGTGCCAAACTGGAAGTTAAGGAAGATTACTTTGGTAGTTGCTTGGAGCATGAATTGAAGAGGAATTAAATTAGGAGGCCAGGGCAATACTATAAGTGAGAAGTGATGAGAGTTTGAGTTGGGGTGGGACCAATGTGAGTGAAGAGAAGAGAATGGATACAGTAGACAAGGACCTGGAAACTGAGTTAGTATATGGGGTGGAGGTAGGGTTTGGGTGTTCAGCATTGTGTAAAGTGAAGGATGAATGTGAGATATCAAATCTAGGTGACTGTAAAAGTGCCTTTAGAAATAGTAAAAGTAGGGATAGGTGTGCTACTAGGGCAATGTGTTTTACAATAACAGAAATAATATTTTAAAAAATATTTTTTAAAAATATCACTGGGCTCAGTGATAGAACACATAGTTCTGTCATGGAAGGCCAAAGTTCTCGTAGTGATGGCTTTAAAAAGAAATAATCAAAATACTTCTTTTTCTGCCATTTCCCAAACTATAACCTCTGTCACTATTTAACAAACTTATTTTTATAAATGACACTTTATGTTGTAAATTGTGTGCCTTTGGTGTATTTTTTCTTTTCAGGGACGTTTTAAGGGTCATCTAAAAGACTGCTTCTTTATTTGTTCCCCTTTCTTCTGTCATATTTCTGATAAAAACAGCTTTCATTGTTCTCCTGCAGCTGGGCTTTAACATAACTTGGGCAAGTCTTACTGAAAAGTCTAATTTTACTGTTCTGGGATTCCAACCTCCACATTTGGCTAGTGCCCAACTGTGGGTAAATTTATCAAGTTATTGGTTTCAAGTGCAAGGACAGAAGGAGGAGGGAAAAATATCACGATTCCATTCTTGGTAAGAAGGAACCACTACTATATTTGCTCTTCCTCACTTAACTCAGAAGAAAACTGATTGGTATTTGTTAACTATTTGTTAATAATGATAGGAGGCAGCTAGGTAGTTCAGTGGATAGAGTAGTGAGCCTGGAATCAGGAAGATCTGAGTCCAAATGTGACCTTAGAGTAGTGTGTCAAGTGTTTGACTGTCAGCTCCAGCCTCAGGAGTATGGAGAGGGATAGGTTCTCCTTAAACCTTACTGGTACTTCAGAGAAATTGAACCTTTTTAAAGCAATTGGCCCCAGAAGAGATAACTCCAGCAATTTTCCCACAGGGAAATATTTAGGTTCAGATTTTCCGAGGTTCATTTGGTCTAGACTCTAGACCTCCAGGTCTAATCAAGTGCAAGACTTTACAAGTCACTGAATTTCTGTTTGCATTTATCCATGAGAGAAAGAAAAGGCGAACAACTCCAATATATTTGCCAAGAAAACCCAATCAATAGACAATGTAGTCCATGGGGTCTTAAAGAGTCAGACCCAACTGAATAACAAAAACAAATAGCAATAGAAAATGGAATCATAAATTTTTATTTGAAATGGGCCTTAGATAACACCTAGATATCAATTAACATTCTAGAGATAGGAAAACCAAAGTTCAGGGAAGTTAAATGAATCATCCAAGATTAAAACATAGCAAAGCTAGCACTTGAACTCAGTTCTTTGGATTTCAATTAAAAAATTGGGGGAGTCTTATGATTCAAAGTCAAGAAAAATGTTGGTATAGAGTGTGGCATATAAGACCAATATTTACTGCCATAAGTGAATCCCCTAATATAAATATTATAAATATATTATAAATAATATAATATAAAACCCTCCCAGTCTCGGAGGGTGTTTTCGAAAGAGCAGTTTTTCTCACTTTCATCCTAAAGACAAGGGGCAGCTGAAGTTTGGTGAAAGAGAATGAGGGAAAAAATGCACTGGGGAGAGGAGTTGAAGAAGCCCACCAGTGCCAAAGGGTCCACCAACAGCGTGATGGGAAACAAGGGCTGCTACCTACCTTTTCCATAGCTTCAGTAACATTGAAATGAGAAGCAATAAAGCAGCAGTATATCAATATTCTTGTAAGGACTGTGTGATTGCAGCTTCATGTAAGTCATGATTAATGTGCTTCTAATTTCACAGAGAAACAACCCTATAAATCCAATACTCCCATCCCCCGACTCTTCTCCTGACACCTTATTGTTTCACTCTCTATGGAGAAATGAATCTACTTTACCAATCCTTCCTAATTAAGATTCTGTTTGCTTCCTACTTTGTCACTTACTTTAAATGAAATTTTCTTTAATATCACGTAATTTCATTACTGTACTGATTTATATATGTATTCCCTTTGTTAATAAATGTAGCCAAGAAGGAGGCAAATGAGTCATTATGTACCTAGGAAGAGAGACTTAATTGTTAGGAATTTTCCCAATACATGGGCTCAGATCTAGATGTTTAAAATACTTTTATTGATTTATATTTTATAACTTCCTAAAGCCAAAATGGATCCAATGAATCTAGAGGCAAGAGTGGGGAACCTGCAGCCTTGAGACCCCATCTGGTCTTCTAGGTCCTTGGGTGCAGCCTTTTGACTGAGTCCAAGTTTTACAGAACAAATCTTTTTATTAGGAAGATTTGTTCTGTGAAGTTTGAATTCTGTCAAAGGGGAATTGAGAAACTGGAGGTCGAGATTCTAGGCAAAATGAACCTAGGCATACCTGAACCTAAACATTTCCCTGTGGGGAAAATCACTAGAATTATCTCTTCCGGGGCCAATTGCTTTAGGAATTTTCAGTCCTTCTGAAGTCCCACACAGTTTTAAGGAAAACCTATCCCTTTCCCTATAAAAAAAAAAGAGATGGAAGAAAGAGGCTCTGTCCATATAAGAGTAGAGGCCAGCCAAAAGGGAGTGATTTGTCCTCTTGATCACTACCCTTTAATCTACACCACACACTTGTAGAAGCTTATATACTCAGTAAAAGAATTGACAAAATATCGCATTCACCAGCATCATAAATAATTTAATAACCCTCTGATATGTGCAAAACACTAAATCAGAGGCTTAGGTAGGTAAAAATACAATTTTAAATTTGGGAATTAATTTTGTTTATAGTTTTGCTTATATATTTTGTATTATATATTTTAATATTATGTTGTTATGTTTGTTAATTTTATATTTATATATTATATTTATTATTTATATTTTGTATATATTTGTTTTATATATTTTACAGTTTTTGAGTGTATGTTACATACATTTATAAAAGAATTCCCCAGAATTGTACAACAAAACCTTAGCAATATTAGGACATGACATACACCGTGATGAAAATCTTCTTAAGGAGTTGTTTCCGTGGTCTTGTTGTCTAGTTGTTCAGTTGTGTATGACTTTATGTGACCCCATAGGCTTTTGTCCATGGAATTTCCTTGTCACAGAATACTACAATGGTTTATCATTTCCTTCTTCAATGTGTCCTCATTGTACAGATGAGGAACTGAGGCAAATAAGGGTTAAGTGACTTGTCTAGGATCACGCAGCTAGTGTCTGAAATCAAATTTGAACCCAGATCATTTTAAGTCTAAGCCCAGTGCTCCATCCACTGCACCACCTACCTGCCCCCTGTCTCTAATGACATATTAAATCGACAATAATTTTCTAATGAAAAAGAAACTTAGATATTTATTAGTGACCTGAAGTGTTGGCGCACTTCTTCAAAATGCATTCTGCTGGGGAGCACAAAATTTTGATCATATAGCTTAGCTTTGCCTAAGAAGTTACCTTTTCTGAAGGTACCTTCTTTATATTTCAGTTAATTTGAGGCTACATACAGAGAGAGTTATAGTAAGAATACTTCTATTTTTAAAAAAGCCCCTATGCATAAAGCAGATAAGTAAAAAAAATAAAATGAGTCGGCCTGTCTCTCCAGCAGTATGAATAACTCTAGTTTAGAAACTCCATGTCTTCTAATTAGCAATGGAAGGCTTTTTGGAAGAAGTGAGATTTTAGTTTCTGCTTGAGTTAAAAATGAGCAAGAACTTGACAAGCATCTGAGAAATGACATACCACAGATAGTGTTTACAATGAGAAAAGATTCAAGAATGGGAAAGGGATGTTAAAATGACGGGCAATAAGAAATTCATCTAAGCAAAACAAATGCTTAGGAGCTAAAACCTGGGGAATGAGGTGGTCATGAAGAAAACTATTTATTTGGGAAGATTACGGCAAGTCAATTCAAGTTAACAAACATTTATTAAATGTCACTATGTGGCAGACACTGAGCTAAGCAATACAGGTACAAAGACAAGTGAAAATAAAGCTAGCCCTTGCTGTTAAAGGAGCTAGGTGGTGAAGCAGATAGAATGCCAGACCTGGAGTCAGGAAGACTCATCTTCCTGAGTTCAAATCTGGCTTCAGACATTAGTTTTGTAACCCTGTGCAAGTCATTCAATCCTGTTTGCCTCCGTTTCCTCATTTGTAAAATGAGCTGGAGAAGGAAATAGCAAACCACTCCAGTATCTTTGCAAAGAAAACCCTAAAAGGGGTCACAAAATTGAAAAATTACTGAACTATCAAGAAACATATCTTTATAGGGGAAGACAATATTTAAAAGGGAGTTGAAAGGATGGGCTCATATTCATGGGGCTGAGGGAGACTGTGGCAAAGTCTGAAAAGTGAAGTAAGATGGATCTAAGAATGTCCTACAAAATGGAGGTTCTGGGAGGAACTCCTCAGTGGGAGAATGAGCACACAGTGGCAGAAGGCAACTGAAGCATGATAGCAAAATGCATAGACAGAACTATCACAGGGCCAAGCTGTGCATCATTGCATCTTCTAGCCCTGGTAGAAGTTTCTTCATTAAAGTCCTTCCTATTGGTGAGAGTGGAACAATTAAGTGAAATTATAATTGGTATTGATGGAACCACTATAAATGTTTTAATCAATCAATTCAACTGATTTTTCTAATGATTGGGCTAAGATTCAGAATTATTGAAAATGAATTCTACCATGTGTTCTTTTCCTTATATTTTCAGAATAACAAAATAACTGCCGGTGTACAATGAAATCTGGAACACCAAGCAGATTCTTATTAGATGAAAAACATTTTAATTTATTTAATAATGAAAATAGCATTATAGCATTTGATAAATATAGCTATAAGCTATTCCAAAACAAAAAATAATTTATATTATTTTATCACAGTTTTAAAAATCTTTCATAGAAATGAATTCAGTAGTACTTTCTCAGTTAAAAGAAAACCTATGACAAACAAAAATAAGAGAGAATAATTAAGTAATTACAATCTACAAAGTCTGGTCATCTAATTGCCTCTTGCTTCACTTGCCATGAATGCAGTTGTTACTGATTCAAGCTCATTTCATCTGTAATGAATGACTCTAGGCATAGGTTTTTGCTTTGCTTGGATCAGTCTAATAAATAGAACTTTTGCCTGTTCTTAACTCACACTGACTCCTAGAGATGAACTCATTTACCATTTTTACTCTGTTTATTAAATATGAAGCACTCACAGGGAATCACAGTGAAATAAATGGTCATCTCAATGATAAGAATCTTAACTAATCGAAATAGCAAAATGTCCACAGCCACCAAAATGGTTTGAAGAAACTTACTTGGCAGTATTTGAGCTGACAATGTCATAAGAAACCAATTGCATCTGATCATTTCTAGTCCCTCTAAAATGGAATTCAAAGACAAAAATGATGAAGAATCAACTTATGACAAGTCTCTTGCACTGCATCTGGTTAGTATTGAATGACCTGGTATGAATTCCTATTTGAGGACACTACATTTCTCTTTTTAAGGAAGGAAACAGGTGAATTTTGCAATTTAGAAAAACCAACCCACTAGTTGTTCTATTTGCCCAGGACATATAATTAAGAATATCCTTACATTGACTTAGTATTTCTACAACACCTCTTCTTTGTAGCCAACTTGTACCAGCTCACAAGAGTCAACTTTATTTATTTTTTATTTTTATTTTTTGCTTTTTGGAGGGCAGTTGGGGTTAAGTGACTTGCCCAAGGTCACACGGCTAGTTTTTTGTGTTAAGTGTCTGAGGCCGGATTTGAACTCAGGTACTCCTGACTCCAGGGCCAGTGCTCTATTCACTGCGCCACCTAGCTGCCCCAAGAGTCAACTTTAAATGTTCTGTGTAAGCATTTATGCCTCAAAAATAAGCAAATGTTATAAATAATGGCTTGATTGATTATTTTGTTGAATGTCTAGATTTAAGAAAGTGATGGGGAATGCTAATAATGTAGATTCAACTTAAATTTGTTATGCACACTTTTTTTGGAGAGCTAGATATTAAACATTCCCAGCATGCCCCTGAACATATCCTTTAAATAGTTCACAGGCATTTTATGAGTAACCCATATTATGTCTTTGTGAGGTCAATTTATTTTTATCGTTATAAAGAGGTTAATTGAAATTTTCAGGATCTAAATATAACTTCATAGGACATGACAAGAACCCAGTTTCCTTTACTGAAACAGTAGCCTAGTCGAGTATTTTCTTCTCTGTTGCAGAAAAAAACACCACCTTAATATATTTTCAAAGAAAAACTTTTCTTAAGAGAAATAACATGTTAAGAGGGAAAGGAAAAATTATGGTCATGCAGATGATCCCTAATTATCATCATCACTTATGCAAAACCTTATGAGAAGGATTTTGTTATCTAAGAATAAATTTGCCAGTCAGCTAGGAAAAGGGTTTTGGTCATCACCTAGCAAAATTTACTTTCAAGAATAAACTTCAATACAAGGAATACTTAATGGCAAAAGAGAAATGTACCAATTGTTTGACTACCACTTAACATTTTGGAAGAATAAAAGTCATGCTGTTTGAAATGTCAGAGGAAAGAAAGAGTGGGGTATACATATATCCATGCATATGTTCATATTTCTCTGTCTCTCTGTCTCTGTGCCTCTGTCTCTCTCCCTGTCTCTCTCTGTCTCTGTCTCTCTCTCCTTGTAAAGATCTCCTCTACTTTGTTCCTGCTCCAAACCCCATTTTTTAAGAAGGGGCCATGTAGCACCCCTTCCCCCTGGGGTCAGGCTTTGTATTAGTGTAATTGGTCTTGCATTGCTAAGACTGTGCAAATAGGTGGCAGATTTCTGATATCTAGTTTGCATTTATTTACATTTAGACACAGATTCTGAAGAACAGACCCTCGCTTTTCCATCTCCTTCAGAAAGATTACAGCTTCGTAGGATGAGTCCTTTCTCATCAACCCTTAATCTACAACCCAGCTTTTCTGGAAGATCCTGCTTTGATATTCGATCCTCATCCCACCAGCTGAGTTTGCATTCTTCTTTACAGTCTCTGAATGTACCGGGTGAGCTGAACACATCTGACGTTTCCTCTTAATCTCTGGGCCTTTATTCTGAAATATCTTGTTTTAGTTCTTGACATTCATGTGTACAATACAAGGGAGTAATTGTTCTCTGTGTCTATGACCTGCTTTTAGGGTGAAGAGGATTGGAATAATGACATTTCATGTTATGTCTGTGTGATATGACAACTAAACCATTCGAACTCCTATTCATATATAATGACATTGATCAGTAAGCCCTCCACATCAGTAAAAGTATTCCTTTTCCTCACATTCACAATTTTTGCTCACAAATTATCTTTTTTATTAACACTGTCATGAATTATCCATTCTGTCATAGCACACCATGACATAGAACTAATACAATAGGACTAGGGAAACATTCCGAAAGTATGCAGCTGTTGAATCCTGGAAGCCCTTTGTATCTGAGAGTAGATCAGCACATGTAGCCAAAATGTGGTTATTTAAACATAGGCTTGAGAAATACCAGCAGACTGTATCCTGGAAATTAGGGAGAAAAGAACGAAAATTTGAAAGCATTATCTGCTAGCATGATGGTACTCTGAGTGTTTAAAAAAAAGGAACCTATTACTAAGTGAAAAAAATAAAGTAATTAGGTAATTACAGTCTACAAGGTCTGATCATCTAATTACCTCTTGTTTCGCTTACCATCAAGACAAGTTATGACAGATTTAAGCTCATTTTTCTTGTAATGACACTAGATCTAGGTTTTTACATTGCTGGGATCAGTCCAATAAGCAGAACATAGAAAATTTGTCCAAGCAGCACACCTACTTAATTTCTTCAGAGCTATTTTATAATCATGGATGAACATTTTTACACATGGCACATTTCCAAAGGTTTCTTTTCCTTTTTTTCATCTCCTACGTCAATAAATGAGCAAGATCATGCCATGTCAGCCCAAAAGATATGCAGGGGCTTCAAGCATTATTAAATAGGTCTTTTTTTTCCTTTTATGCTTCTCTCTGTATACTTTTAAACATGCTTTGGTACTAAATTTTTCCCATGTGTCTGACATAACAAAATGCCACAGTTATTGTAATAAATGTCTTAAGAATAAAATGCATAGCGATTTGAGTTGATTGATGGATGTATTTAATAGCACTATAATACTTGTATAATTGAATTTAACTCTTTTATGTTGTGCTTAAAATGAAATACTTTTTAGAAGGTGTTTTGAAAGCGAACATACATAAGCATAATTAAATAAAAACAAATGCCAAAAAAAGCCTGAGTAGAGCCTACATAACTGCTACAGCTAGAAATAAGTCTAAAAAGAAATTCAATTAGAATTAAATTAGAAGTTTCAATCAGAAAAAAGTTAGTTTTATTATACTCACTGGGCCCTAATTTGTAGATAGGAATTTAGGCAGCTTCAAATTGAAGCTAAGCATGTAATCCAAATAGATGGATTATTTCCACTCTATTCTAGCAAAATACTAACCAAAAGTAGGGTTACATTCCTTAAATTCTAGTTGCAACTCAACCTTGGACTTTCTGTCTTTGTTATACATGACAAAATAACTTCCTAATTTTTAAGTTTATGACAAGAGCAAGGTACTTTAAATAAATATCCTGAAAATTCCTTCTATTAATTCAGTCCTTCATATATCTTCCTTCAAAAATGTTATTAGAAAGCAATTTTTATTACTCTTTTATGAGTGGGTGTAGGGAAGTATGAGATTTCCTTTCTCATAATTCCACTTAAAGCCAAATTTACAAGCCTCTTCTGATGTCATCCCAAATTTTAAGCCTATTTGGAATGAGGTTAAGAAAGTTTATTGTACTGTATGACCTTGGGCAAGTCACTTAACCCCAATTTCTTTGCCTCTGCCCCTCAAAAAAAAGAAGGTTTATTATAATCTCTTTTGGAAAGCAGTGGAATGATTCATGGTAGATATAGTGTTTTTTATGGTTACCCATCTATACCCCTGGTATCTATATAGCTAGATGTAAAATACTGTTGATATCTAAAAAGAATGAGGCTTTCAAAACACCTCTTTACTTTAAAAATGATTTCAATATTAATAAACATATTAATAAACATGTTACATAAGTGATAAATAGATAATATAAGGTATATTACTTTCTAGATATATTAATAAAATTGAACATAGACCTACATTACAGCAGCATTTTAGCATAAGTATGTTGATCTGTATAGCGTGAGTTTATACCTATACTGTGATAGAATAGTTGCAGACTACAAAAGCTCTCCATTTCATGCAGAATAATGTCTTCTTTTTCCCTTTTTAAAATGATAAGCCTCTTAATATGGGAAACTCATAAAGAATTGGATATGGTTTTTAACTACATAATTGCAAAAAGATTGAAAGAGGATTAGTGAATGATAAAACTGTGTGCTTTTCAGTGCAAAAATATAACACAGATTTCCCAGAGCAATGTTATGTAATAAACTTGTGTAGGAAGTGGGCAAAGTGAAGATTTCTGGTTTTGAATGAATCACAGACATATTAACTTTATTCAGAATGGTGTTGACTATTGTATATGAATAACTTTAAGATTAGTTACTTTTTCTTATCTTTGATGTATGTAACATAGTATCTCTTTATAGGATGCAATTTTGAAACCCAATCAGCACCTTACTCTCAACTGGGCAAGTATATTTATCGTAACTAAGTTTTATTTTAATTTATTTATTATGTCCATCAGTTTCTTTCACAGAAAAAAAATGGATATTTTGGTTCAAGAGAATTGACTAATCATTCTTAAGATTCCATTACACCACACTTTTTCATTCTTTTTATGAAAAAAATCTAGCTCTATCTTTTTATGCTTCACCAAAAAAAAAGTCTAATTCCTTCAAGTTTTCTTATACATGAACTCAGAATGCTATTTCTCTGGAACTCTTTCTTATACATTAACTCAGAATGCTACTTCTCTGGAACTTATGAATACCACAAACCACCCCAAAAAGTTATGTTTTGTATGGTTTTGTACTAATACTATTTGGAAAAATGTTCTTTCTCATCCTCAAAGACATGTAGCCCCACCAAAAGAAAAAAAAAACAATGATAACTGGAATTTATGTAGCACCTTATGGTAACAATGCACCATTCAATCTTATTGCAAATGTTCATAAAATATGCCACTTTTCTAATAAATGACTATTTTACTTCCTGTTTCTTTCTTTCATGCCATTCATTTGGAATGACAACAGTTGACATTAAAAAAATGGTGGCAGGTATGAAATAACCTATGTTCTATTTAAAAAAAAACCAGACATCTGAGTGCATGTGAGTTTCTTATAAAGAAGTCCAATAAACTAGTGAATGAATCTGTGTAGTGTGTTATTTTTAAGATAGTATTTAGGAATTAACAGAACATAATTGCTTATACTAATATGCTATTTTATTTACTCTTAATGTTTAAAAGGTCAGTATTTCTATAAATTATGACATGTCTGAGATTTATAGTACAAATTGCCAATTTATGTTGTGAAGGATTTCATGTCATTTCTGCCCTGTTGCAATTCTTAGCCATTCATGAAAATTGAAGCCATAAGCACATATTTGTTGAGCAACTTTTCAGTTTTTAGTTGAGACAAAAACAACTAGATTTTATCAATTATACCGAGAGATCCTTTCTCCATGTAGAATTCCATATTTTAGACTTCCCACTTTGTATTTCAGATCTTCACCTTAGTTCAACTCCCTTTTCTTTCTGGTGGTATTGTTTTGACAGTCACCAGATGAAGGAAGGCATTTCTTCCGTAACTGATGCCACTCCACTCCTGGATCACTAAGTGGGGAGTGTAGTCTGAGCAATAAGACCCTTTCCCTTGGACGTAAACTGCTAAGATGGTTATCTGGTTCTTTGAGTCTCATTCTGTATGAAGAAAGTGGCCACCACTTGGGCATATTTAGTATTTTATTCCTCCTGGCCCCAGGAGCTTCCTACCGATGCAGTGGCAAGGCACCTCAACATAAAAGTCTGTATCCTGCCTAAGGGTTTTTAATAGACCGCAGTCACTATTTCAGTCTGGATTATTGGATTTCCTTTGTGTTTTCCCCAGTTGCCTGGTTTGCATTTGACCCTGGCTCTGCCCACTCTGACATTATCTTCTCCAATGACAACCTCACTGTGACCTGCAGTAGCTATGATGACCGGGTTGTGCTGGGAAAGACCGGCTTCTCAAAGGGAGTCCATTACTGGGAGCTGACCGTTGATCGCTATGACAACCATCCAGATCCTGCTTTTGGTGTGGCCTGCATTGATGTGATGAAAGATGTGATGTTAGGAAAGGATGACAAGGCTTGGGCGATGTATGCGGACAACAATCGGAGCTGGTTTATGCATAACAACTCACACACCAACAGGTACCCTTTGATTGCCAACTTTCCGAAAGTCAAGTCTTCATGTTAAACTTGTAGGAAGAGAATAAGAACCCCACTCAGTTCTTCACTCTTTCCCGCTATTCTTTTTTTTTTTTTTTTGGAGGGCAGTTGGGGTTGTGACTTGCCCAAGGTCACATGGCTAGTTTTTTGTGTTAAGTGTCTGAGGCCGGATTTGAACTCAGGTACTCCTGACTCCAGGGCCGGTGCTCTATTCACTGCGCCACCTAGCCGCCCCTTTCCCGCTATTCTTGCAAAAACCAGTCCAGCACAGGTATTACAGATATGCAAAGACTTTAGCTCTTTGTTCATTTAATTATCCAGGTTATCCTTCTTTGTTCATTTAATTCAACACAAATTTATTTAACGTCCTTCGTGTATGAGGCAATATGTAAAGTCCTGGGGGTATGAAACAAAATAAAATGCACTCTCTGCCCCGGATGCACTTGTATAGATTGTATGATACCAAAGAGAGAAATTCATTATTAAAATTTATTGGAGAGCGTAATCAAAGAACCGAATCTCTGGTGAGTCAGAAGATTTTCTTTTAATCATTGGCGTTTGTTTTACTCATCAACGCTAAGAAGTAGCAAAGGAGAGAATCCATTGTTCATTAACTGTGTTTGGAAATGGTATAGTCTTTCAGATTTATAAGTAAAAAACAATTTAACTTGCCCTGCCATACCAATTATTTTCTTTTCCCACAGAACTGAGGGGGGAATAACAAAGGGAGCCACAGTTGGAGTCCTTCTCGACTTAAATAGAAAAACCTTAACGTTTTCAATCAATGAAGATCAACAAGGTCCTATTGCCTTTGAGAATATGGAGGGTCTATTCTTTCCTGCTGTCAGCCTAAACAGGAATGTACAGGTAAGTACTTTGCCCTTACAGATGGAGAAAATATTTTCATCATAGCAGTTTCAGAGGCTCATGGCCTTAGAGAAAAAAAAATCATAGCATTAAAATAAAAAGATCACAGGGAGGGACAGTGAGGAAAGAGATGTGGTTGTAAGATTGGAAGAGGATGAAAAAGACAGGGCGGGGGGAATGGTGAGGTGGGGAGTGAAGTGGGGGAGACCCTGAATATGTACATTGTAGGGATATGGTCCCTCCCTATCACAAATAGTCAATTGGGAAAGAGAGAGGGCAGTAGGTGGGACAGATGCCTAGATCAGGTCAATGAAGGATGCTGAGTCTAATTTTTAAAGACTGGGAATATAGTTTAGGAGGAATGGAAACAATTAGATAAGAACCAGTTGGAGGTCCATATGCTCATCACTCTCTTTAATGTGAAATATCATTTTTTTAGTGTCTGCCCTTGGGCCAGAAGAAAAGGAGTGATTACAGCCATTACAATCATATATTTAGTCATAAGCTACAATTTACATAACTATTTTGTTGTATGCTGTGAGTGGTTTCTGGAGCAGCATAAGCTATTTATAACTACAAACCCATATATATATATGTATATATATATATATATATATATACATATATATATGTATGAATGTATGTATGTATGTATATGTGTGTGTGTGGAGAGAGAGAGAGAGAGAGAGAGAGAGAGAGAGCAAGCGAGAATTATCCCTATGCTTA
>CM053598.1:203940235-203961694 GCA_028646575.1 Pseudocheirus occidentalis
GGGAAGAATCGAAAGCATCTAGAATTTAAAGTTCTACAAGACCTGCAACTGGGAATTAAGATATACAGGGGTTGGGATAGGGAGACCCTCCCTGCCCTACCAGAAAGTAAGACAGCAGAGCAGGGGAGGGGCTTTACAGTGGGATTGCTGTTTTAGCGTTGGGACAGGGGAGAAAATTTGTAATTCAAAAATGTCATGAAAATGAATGATGTAAACAAGAAAACAAATAAAAAAATATTTTAAAAAGAAAGAAAATTTAAAAAAGAAAAGTCAAAATGCAGTTAAAAGAGTCAGACATCATTGAAAAAAAAAACTGAATGGCAATGACTGAACCAACCCATACATAATATGACGTGGATACAGTCAGAATTCTGCTTGTCTTGCCTCTGAGACATGGCTGAAGGCCAGAAAGAATTTCTTTCCAAAGATATCTGTCCCAGAATCTGAAAATGTAGCAAGTTACCTGTTTTCTGTCTGTTTCTTCCCTTCTCAGCATAGATCGTCTTTGAAGATGAAAGTGAATATGAGTGAAAGAGTAGGGGATTTACACTTGGTGGTGTTTTCCTTTTCACTTCCTTTACAACCTTCCTTGGCTCATTCTCTCCCCACAAAAAACTCACATATCTCATTTCCCTCACTACATCATACATTTATCTGTGGTTTCCTGATCCTTAGACCTAGAGCTTCAAGGTTGTTAGAGACTCCAGGTGACTTGCCCAAGGCCAACCATACGGTCAGTTGTTATATCACTTTGTTGGGCCCTATCTAATTGTCATTATTATAGTTGCTGTTGTTGTTTCTGTAACTATGATGACCATTATCTATCTCAAGCCCTTCTGCACAAATTTCACGTTGTGACCTTCACAATTACAACACACAAATAATTTCACAAATTAGCTTGGGGAAACTGAGTTTAGGAGCCCTCAATTCTTTGTGGACTTCTTTCTCTATTACTTTGAGGAGTTTTATTAATACAGAATATTAATAAGAATCATTACAGATAGGAACCCCTGGATAAGAATCAAGGTCTCATCAGTAGTCAGTAGGACAGGGTAAGTCCCTAAGATACACACACACATACACACACACACACACATATACATGCCTGCATGCACGCATGCACACATGCACATTTTCTTGTATATTCAAGCTAGTTATTTTAATGCCTTCACCTATTTGCAATTACTATATGCTATTAAAGTACATGTAACTCAAAAGCAATTTAAATTGATCCATTTAAAATACCAAATGAAATTTTAAAAAACCCAGAAAACTCAAGATTTAAATATCTGTCCTTTCAGAAAGAAGAAGAAAATGGAAAAGACACACTTTTACTAAATCATAACACAACTTTCCTCCATCCCTAAAGGGGCAGACATATCCTACAGGTTTAGTCTGATTTCTTCATTTTAAAAAGTGGAGGCTTGTCTCAGGGGTCGACCTGGCATATTCAGTGTCCAAGCTCTCTTTTCTATCACCTTTCCTAACTGCATTTTATCCTTAGCTGCCAGGGCTGGAGAACTCAGATCATCAAATCCGTAGATGGTGAGGGAGTGGGAGGAGGGAATGCAACCATCACTATTTATATCTCTGTTCAGGTCTATCAAACTATTACAAAATTACTTTTAGGCTTTATGTTTTATTTAACATCCTCAACAACATCTGATGACATCAGGACCCTTACAGGACACATGTATTATCTCTCCTTATCAAAATGCACACATTTCATCCTTGTATAGTCTTTTCTGATTGTTTATGCCTATTAATGCAAGCAGCCTAATCCCCTGGGGCACAATCTGATAGCTGTCAACATGGACTAGGTTTTGCAGGCTCCAGACTTGTTGACAGGTTGAGCTCCAGTACACAGTAGCTAGCCCTGTCAGTTGTTTGTAAAACTCTGCAGGTTCAGAATGAAAGCTGGCACACGAGCAAAAAAAAAAATTAAAAAGCAACACAATTAAAAAGAAAAATGAAAGAAATCCAGAAAAACAGCAACCCAAACAAAAGAAAATCCAAATTATTGGAAGAGAGAAAATGAAACAAAGTTTCTTAATAAGAAAATGCCCATTTAAAAAATTGTCACATTTGAAGCAAAAATATTCAAAAAATAAGAAATTGAAACTAAACAGAAAAAGAAGTACCTAATAATTCTTCTTAAAAGTATTCAGACTAAACAAATGAAATCAATTCTCTCATGCTTATGAATTTTTGTTATTGTTACTGTTTTAAGACAAGGAGTAAAGGGAAGAAAGAAAGACATTTTCAATCATGGGGTAAAAGTGTAAGGGAAAATTAAGGTTTTAAGAAAAGAGAAAAAAGAAAAATTGAATGAGTACTCAACACCCTAAATTGCTTGGTGTCCTAAATGTGAACAAAAAGATTGTGTGAGAAGGATAACACAACAGGTTAAATACACAAACGGGAAGAGAAGAGATAAGAGGCAGAAACTAAATGTACCATCTACATAAGTAAACAGAGAAAGGACAGTATTTTTAAAATATCTAATGAGAGTGGGGAATGGGAGAAAGACTTGCATGAGGACAATAAAATGAAAGTCTAACACATGTAACATTGGCTATCCTAGTCCCCACTCCCTGATGACCAGTTGTATTACATTTCAAGACTGACAAAAATTTTTCCAGTATTTATAAGAGGGACTGGAGGTGTGTAGCCACTGCCACTGAATCAAACACCAACCAGTTTTGTTCCCCTAATTTTAGGAATCCTTTATGCCAAAGGTCTATTTGGCCACTTAACAGTCAAATGAATGTTTACAAAGAAATACTTATGTCAAAAGCATAAGAGCAAATAAAAAAAAACATTCCCCTTCTCATTAGTGAGTAAACTCACTAATCTTCAGTCTCTTCCCGTATACTGATTGTTACTGCCTACACACATGCCCATTTTTCCCCCATCCTAAAACCCTCACTTTATATACTGATTTTTAACAATGACATTTACTTTTACAGGATAATGTAAACTCTATAATCCTCTATCATTGATTAAGGACTTATTGAGACATTCGTGGGAAAATTCTTTGACACTCAACAACCAACTCCTCTCAATTGATGGATTCTGTGTTTCAATAAAAGACATGTTTGTACCCGATACATGTATCAAATCTAGGTGTATCTTGCATACACAATGAAAATTAGTCATGTTCACTGACTGATTCAATGGAGGTACCTTCTGTAATTATATCAATTGAGGCAGAATCAAAATCCTGTTCTTAAAGATACAATGAAATGTTTTGACAATTGATGTATACAGTGGGGAACAATTTGTGAGCAATACAGAGGTAAGGAATTTGTACTCATCCAGATGAACAAAGTGTCCACACTGACCATATTTGTTGAAAATATTTTCCTTGAAACATCTAAGTAAACCTCTTTTTGTTAACTGTCAGATCTTCTGTGACTATTTCATTTTGTTCCAATATTTATTCTAAAGTCTCAGGGAATGGTCCTGAGTCTAGCCTGACATGTGTCAGCTTATTGCCAAGAATAATCTTAAAGAAGAAAATTTAAATATTTGCTAGAATAGAGGACATTTGAGCATTTTTGATGAAAAGACCAGAACTTCATAGAATATTTGAAATGCAAATACAGGAAGAAATAGAAACCTCTAAATGTAAATGAATTTGAGAAATTTGAGTGATTAAAATATTGAGCAAGTACTAATTATGGAAGGTAAAAGAGATGTGCCTTCAGTAAGTACCCCACTATCTTCAAGGGTCAAAGAGGAAATAAAGACAATGACAGGATCTTTGTGGTTTAATTTACTTTGTTGATTGTGACAGAGTAATGAAAATAGGGAATAAAATGTAATAAAATGAAATAAAGAAAAGGGAAGAAATCTATGTTTTATAATTTCAGTATGCCAAGAGAATAAACAAACATGGAGGTAAAATGGACAGGGACATCACATAATGAATCTCACTCATATCTAAATGGGGCAAAAGAAGATTGAACACGTAGGGAGAAAGAGGGGAGAAAATTTGGAACTCAAAAACTTGTGGAACTGAATTTGGAAACTAAAAGTAAATCAATTAATTAATTACTTTTTTTAAAAAGAAGATTGAATAAACACTTAACATGCATAACACATTTGATGAAGAAACATATTAAATTCAACAGGAAAATGGGCAGGGGTAGAAAAAAGAGTGCATTAGTTGAAAAAGAGGAATGATTTGGAGAGAAAATATGATGCCTGCACCTTTACAGCACCAGCCAAAATGGGAGAGCGTAGAACGAATGAATAATCACGGACCAGAAGATTTAAGGCATATGTATGTTCATTGCATGGATACTAATTAAATCCCAAATAAGCATCTGAGGATTAGAGTTTATATACTGTAGCTGAAGTACTTACATCATACTTTCTCATGGGAAAACTTCACCTAGTTTGCTACATGAGGCACCTAACTTACAACTTTGTGGGAGTCTACTCCCATGGGACTCTTCCCTACTTTCTTATCCCATGCATCACTACTTTATCTATATCTCTCAAGTGGCCAGGGTTTCAGAGACAGCCAGAATGTTTCAAGCCTCCCTTGCTTGGAGGATGAGGAACGGTGAAGTGGTGAGTCAACATCCTGAGATACTGGGCCTGGGTTGAGGGAGACAGGCTCAAGGGGGTCCTTGGCCTGGATTCATGCCCCTGGTAGACCCCTCAGAGCTCATACTCGACATCACCCCCTACAGAAATAGTCACAAACAAAATAAAATTCACTTATGAGGGTGGATCATAAAAGAAAGATGAAAGGGAAAGACAAGAATATGGCATAGATGAAAAGAGGAGGAAATGATCAGAATGACCAGATGATCACATTTTCTTTTTTTTTCAAAATTCTTTTTTAATTGATTTGTTTATTTACTTGTAGTTTACAAGATTCAGTTCCAGAATCCTTTGAGTTTCAAATTTTCTCCCCTTCCTCCCCTCTCATCCCATGGTAGCTTGCAATAAAGTATGGGATCTGCAAATACTTTCACATTAGACATTAGTCTGGTTGTATAGGAGAGTTGTAACCAACGATGTGAACAATGGGAAAAAAGAAAGAAAACCAAACATGGAAAAGAAAGCTAGCATGTAGATTGTTTCAGTCTCCATTTAAACTCTGTTCTTTCTAGATCTTTCTCTGAATGTAGACATCTCCTGCTAACCTGAGACTTGTAGAGTTGTCTTATGACTGTGTGTTGCTGAGAAGAGTCCAGTTTATCAAAGCTGGTCATCACACATTCGATATGTCTGTGACTGTGTACAATTTTTTTCCTGGATCTGCTCTTCTCACTTAGCATCAGTTTATATAAGCCTCTCCAGGTGAATACAAAGACCGTCTCCTCCCCATTTCTTGATCACATTTTCTTTCTGGGTGTCAGGTGGATGAGATAATTGTATCTGAAAATTAATAAGAATTCAATAACAAGAATATTATTGACAAAAGCAACTTCAAAAGAATTTAAACCTCTGAACAACACAATGACAAGTCGTGAGTCTATGGAATTTAACTTGAAACACACTGCCCACTTTTCCCTAGAGAGATAACATACAAATATAGTTAAATATAATCTGGTACATTACCTAGAACAGAGAAGTTTCAATCTGCCTCTTGGGAATTTGGAGCATTCTCTTCTCTACTGATATTGATTGGTTGATGCTCCTTCTAGCTATGTCCTCCTCTTACCTTCCCCCACTGTTAAGTGGCCAGGAGTAGTATCTTAATTTCTTTAGCCAACTAACATTAAATAGTTTATACAAAGGGTTAATTAATTCAAAGATACAGAAGTTACAGAGTACAATTATTGCCCCTAACACCTAAGGGCATATTCGTCATTATACCCTTTAGTTTCTAGGAGAGTGGGCCCAAACTTAACTCAGCATTCACATACTTTTGGGTTTACTATGTTCATGTCCAGATATAGTATGAGTGCTGGATGAGTGTTTATCTCACTTACCAATGGACTGGATCCCAAAGACCATTCTTGGCTCCTTGCTACATCAATGCCGAGCTGTTTACAAAACCCAAATCCCCAAACTCCTGGATTACAGGAGGCTTGTTCTCTGATTCCTTCACCTTAAAACAGAAAAAGAACAAGGCCAGGGCTGTTGTTCAGTCACTACAGTCATATCTAACTCTTTGTGACTCTATTTGGGGTTTTCTTGGCAAAGACACAGGACTGGCTTGCCATTTCCTTCTCCAGCTCATTTTACAGATGACAAAAATGAGGCAAACAAGGGTAAATGAGTTGCCCAGGATCATACAGCTAATAAGTATCTGTGGCCAGATTTGATCTCACAAAAATGAGTCTTTCTGACTTCACACCCTGCACTCTATCCACTGAGTCACAGTTACGCCTACAGAGCATAAGGGCTGAGGTCCATTTCACAGGGTGACATGAATTCCAAGGGGAGAAAACCTATGGCCTTTCCTTTTATAGTTCTCTCTCTCAATGGAGATTTTCAATAAAGAAATAAAGCTAAGAGCAGAGCATCAAAAGAGGAAATCGCTGAGGCTCTGCTTGCTAGTGTTTTTTTTTTCAATGCCCCTGAAACCAAAAAGCCTTCTAGTCACTACAAAGATAGCTGACAAAAAGCAGTTAAAAATATTAATATTCCACTCTATCTCTAAGGCATTTCCATTACATATCATTAGAAGCTGACTTCTTAGCTTCTCTCCTGTTGGTCATATGCGTTAGCTGAGCATGTACCCATTGACTATTATATATATATTTGTGACGTGGCAAATGTGGGCATTTGTTTTAGTGAATTACAAGTATTTATCATAGGATTTCATTTTCTAATTTTCTTTTGTTGCTGAATAGGAAGGAGAAAAATACATATAAAATCTGGGGGGAAATTAATGTAATGGAATAATAGAAAATATAAATAAAATAAAAACAAATATATAAGTTTATTGAAATAATCAGATCTGCCAATCACTTTTAAAAATTAAACTAGAACTGGTAAGTTACATATTATAGAAGGCAGAGTCTATGGGAAACTGGGAAAGTAATCACAAGCTTAAAGAGAACATATGACAAAGAAAAATCTCAACTCCTAATTGCTGGAACTCCTTTTATCTCTTCCATGGAACATTTAAAGATTTCCCTTTAGGAATGGTTGACTTTTTTTTTCCTGTTGGGCTACTTATGGAGCTATGAACCTATGTTTCCGCATTACAATTAGTCTGTGCTCAGCTCTTCATGCAGACAACTGCCACCAGTTACTGCTGTGTTAGAGAGATGACATGATACTGATGAAAGGTTAAGAAATCCAAAATTCTTTAAGTGCTTTGAAGTTTGAAAGGTCCTTCTCTCTCCCAGAGGGTAGAGATTTAGATCTAGACCGAGTCCAAAGTCAAGGTTTTTGCCTCGCCAAACAAAGGGGTTCCTCATCAGATAAATGGACTAAAAATTATGAACTCAAAATAAAATAAAATTCTCTTATGAAGCTACCATAATATCATCAGTATAATGTGCTCATTAACATTTTTATTTAAAATGTATATATGTGTGATTTATCATGTAATGTATTAGTATAATTAATATATATAACATAATTTAATTTAATTATACTTTAACATTCATTTTTTAAAATTTGGAATTCCTAAATCTTTTGCTCCCTCCAGATGCTCCCCCCCTCTTTGAGAAGACAAGCAATATGGCATCAGTTATTCATGTGAAGTCGTGCAGAAAATTTGCATCTTTGCAAATTTCCATATTAGACATGTTGTGAAAGAGGAAGAAAAATAAAGTGAAAAATGAATGCTTCAATTTGCATTCACCAGTTCTGTCTCTGAAGATGGATAGCATTTTTCATCATGAATCCTTTGGAATTATATTGGGTTACTGAATTGGTTAGACTATTTAAGTCTTTCACAGTTGGTCATTATAATATTACTGTTACAGGTCCAATATCCTGTTTTGCTCATTTCACTTTACATCAATTTATCTGTGTTCCAAGTTTGTTTTTCTCTGAAACCACCCCCTTCATCATTTCATATACCACAATAATATTCTGCTACAATCATATACCACACTTATTTAGCCATCCACTAGTTAATGGGCACCCCCTCAATGTCCAATTTTTTGCCACCACAAAAATAGCTGCTCTAAACATTTTTGCGCATGTAAGTCCTTTTCCTTTGATCTCTTTGGGATACAGACCTAGTAGCGATATTGTTTGGTCAAAGAGTATGCACAGTTTGTGGCCCTTTGAGCATAGTTCCAAATTGTCCTCCAGAATGGTTGGACCAGTTTACAACTCCACTAAGAGTGCATTAGCGTGCCTGTTTTTCTATAGCCCCTTCCAGTGCATCATTTTCATTTTTTCTCATGGTAGTCAATCTGACAGGTGTAAGGTGGTACCTCAAACTTGTTTCAATTTGCATCTCTCTAATTATTACTTATTTGGAGCATTTTTATATTAGTATTGATAGCTTTGGTTTCATCTTCTGAAACTGCCATTTTATATCCTTTAACCACTTAATTGGTTGTTAAAACACCTAAGTAGAAATGGTACTTGTTTTTATACATTTGGCTCAGTTCTGAGAAATGCGGCCTTAAAAGAGGAAGTAGAAGAAAAATATAAGAGAGAAAGTGATAAAATTTAAAAATTCAATCCAGAAACAAGTTTAACAAGCCATTAGGAGAAAGTCCTTCAAAAAGAAAAAAAGAAGAGAAAAGGAGATTCAAATAATACAAGACTATTCTATAGCTCTTAGAAATAAGGAAGGGAAGGGAATCATGTTCTGAATAACACTGGAGTTCAGGATGCAGCTCAGAGTAATAATCTGAGCATAACCGGACAAAAGACAAAGGTAAGAGTTTGAGGCACTTTTAGAAAGAAGATTTTAAGTGAAGAGATCATTTTCATCTCTAAGAACCCAAACAACAGAAATGTAGAAGAAGTGAATAAATGAAGACAGCAATGGCAAGAGAAAGAAGTTCAAGAGAGTTTTCTAAATGTACAAAGGAGATAGGATTAATGTAGAAATTTGGGACAGTAGAGTTGGACAGGGGACATAAGTAACAGAATCTTGTGAAACCCTGCCTGCAGGTAAATGCTTCTTCTGTGGGACTACATTCCAACAAAAGGGTACATGAAAGAGGGAGTACACCTGAAGGATAGAAAAGAGGGAGTGTTGTATTGGAGTCAAATCAAGCACAGCACAGTTTAAGTGCTAGTGCACTATATTATTAGGCGGTAATTATCAAAACTATCTGATAGTTAAGAAATAGAATGTTGGATCAGTGGAATAGAGTAAATACATATTATGCAATAGCAAATTATTATAGCAACTTTGTGCTTGATAAATATAAAGATTTAAGCTTTTCTCTCTTTTTTGGCTTTTTGGGGAGGAGGGGAGAAGACAGGGCAATTGGGGTTAAGTGACATACCCAAAGTCACATGGTTAGTAAGTGTTAAAAGTCTGAGGTTGAATTTGAACTCAGGTCCTCCTGACTCCAGAACTGGAACTCTATTCACTGTGCCACCTAGCTGCCCCAGATTTAAGCTTTTCAGATAGGAATTCACTATTTGGTAAAATAAAAAAAATTATTGGGAAAACTGGAAAGCAATCTGGCAAAAATTGGGCACAGACTGATAATCTTACATCATTTATGAAGAAAAGAAAGATATATATGTGACCTAGACATAAAGGGACATACATGTAAATTAGAAGAACATGAAACATATTATCAATCAAATTTATGGACAAAAAAAGAATTTGTGAATAAAGAGATAGAGAGCATTGTGAGATGTAAAATGAGTAGTTTTCATCACATTGTTTATTACTTTAAATTTGATAAATAAAACTATATAGCCAAGAATAGAAGGAAAACAGAAAAAATTAAGGAAAGTTTCTCAAAGACTTCATATATCAAATATATAGAAAGTTTTTCCAAATTCATGAGAATATGAGTCATTCCCCAATTAATAAATGGTCAAAGAATATGAACAGGCAGTTTTTGGATGAAGAAATCCTGGAAATACTCATATAAAAAGTTTTTTAAGAGAAATGCAAATTAAAACCACTTTGAGATGCCATATTGCACCTATCAGACGAGCTAACGTAATAGGAGGAGAAAATGATAAATGTTGGAGGGGATGTTGGAGAACTGGAACACATATATTGTTGATGGAACTGTGGACTGATAGAATCATTTTGGAGAGCAACCTGGAATTACATCCAAAGAATAAGAGAAATGTGCATACCCTTTGACCCAGCGATACTGCTATTATGTCTGTTTCCCAAGGTGATCAGGGAAAAAGGAAAAAGAAAAAAAAGTCCATATGTTCTAAAATATTTATTTCAGCTCTCTCTGTGGAGTTAAAGAACTGAAAATTGAGGTAATGTCCATAAACTGGGGAATGGCTGAACAAATTGTGGTATATTATTGTGATGAATACTAAATGCTGTTAAAATGATGAACAGGTTGATTTTAGGGGGAAAAAAGCATGAAAAAGAAAGGATTCTGGAAAGATTGCAGAGTAGGTCAGAAAATGTTTGGCGCTCCAAATTTCCTCCACCAAAAAAGACAGGACATTGCATCAGAGCAAACTTAAAATAGCAGAAATAAGCTGGAGCCTGAGTAAAGTAGTTTAGAGGTTAGGCCTAAGTGAAGCACAAACACTTCCAGACTGATTCTGTGTTATCAACAAACAACCCCTGGCGTAACTAGGTTAGGAGAGAACCCCAGTTTCAGGAACTCTACCTCTTGGAGAGTGTGGAGATTGGAAGGCTGAGAAGGCCCTTCCACTGTTGAGAGAGGCCAAGCATAGTTATGTCGACCTGAAATAGCCCAGGGGAGAATGATCTAGCACACATAGGGAGAGCAGATGGGTGAGGACCCTGCTGACTGTAGGCACCAGCAGGAGAGCAGAGTACCTGGACCAGCAGGAGAGCAGAGTACCTGGTTTCAGTTCCAGGAAAGAAAGGACAGCTTTAGTTTGCAAGACAATATGGCTAGGGGGCCTTAGTCATGACTTAGGGCTTGAGAGGAGAGCCTAAGATTGAACCTTGGGACAGGGCTTAGAAAATAACAGTAAGAAGGACCTGAGGCTTGGGGCATCATCCCTCACACCTTGGAAGTAGAAGTTGATTATATTAATAGTTGCTAAAAATAAATAAAAACAAAAGTGAGTAAGCAAAGGAGAAAGAACTCAACTTTAGATAGCAACTTTGGGGATAAAGAAGATCTGGGTTCATATTCAGAGGAAGATAGTGGAGCAAAAAAAAAGGTAGAACTTTTTCAAGGAGAAATATCAAATGGTCCCAAGCACAAAAAGAGTTCTTGGAAGAACTTAAAATTACTTTTAAAATCAAACAAAAGAGATCAAGGAAAAATTAGAAAAATAAAATCAGAGCAATCCAAGAAAATCAAGAAAATTATAAAAGGAATTTCCCAATTGGAAACAGAGAGTCAAAAACTTAAGTGAGAAAATAATTCCTTGAAAATTGGAATTGAGCGAGGGGAAGCTAATGATGTTATAAGACACCAAAAAATAATAAATCAAAATCAAAAGAATGAAAAAATAAGAGAATGTGAAACATCCCATTAGAAAAATAACTGATCTGGAGAACAGATCAAGGAGAAATAATGCAAAAGTAGTCAGACTACCTGAAAACTATGATTAAAAAATAATTCTGATATAATATTATAAGAAATTATGAAGGAAAATTGCCCTGAAGTTCTAAAACAAGAAGGCAAAGGAGAAATTGGAAAAAAAAATCTACCAATCACTACCTGAAAGAGATGCCAAAAGTAAAATTTACAAGAAAATCACAGTCAAGTTTCAAAGCTCCCGGGTAAAGGAGAAAATATTGCAAACAAGGAGAAAAAACAGCTTAAACACAATAGAGCTACAATAAGGATTATGTAAGACCTACCAAGTACTAGACCGAAGGAGGGTAGGTCTTAGAATACTGTATTTCACAGAGCAAAAGAACTGGGGATACACCAAAGAGTAATTTACTCATCAAATGTAAGTATAATGCCAAATGGAAAAAAAATGACATTTAACAAATTCATTTAACAAATTTAAAAATTCAGGTATTTGTGGCAAAACAGTAGAACTTAGTGGAAAATGAGACATTATATTCAAGAAAAATATAGGGCAAACTTTAAAAGGGGACTCAATAAGGCAAAATTAGTTGCTTCTTATATATGAGAATAGTATCAGTGCTCTTAAAATTATAATCATTATTTGGATAGTTTGAAAGAAAGACTTGGGCTGATCTATGTGTGATGGGATTCTAAAAAAATAAAACTATATGGAGAGATAAAAAGGAGTAATTATCTCATACGAATGAGGCATAAAAGGAAGAACTGATACAGAAGATGCAAGTGGGGGGACGACAGATAGTGCTAGATTCTTATGCTCATCAAGAATGGGTTAAGGAGGGGAGCAACATATATATCTAGAAGGATACAAGTCTTCTAAATTCAAAAAGTACAGAGCCAGGGGATGTATGGGGGAGAATATAAGGGAGAGACTCAGAACAGTGGGCAGATTAAGGAATAGGAAGACAAGGGAGAAACAAATTAGAGGAGTGTGAAAGGATAGGGTAAATAGGGAGAGAAGGATAGTGAGGAAAACTAGGAAGGAGGGAAATACAAATAAAATTATAGCTTATAATGTGAATGGAATGAATTTACCCATAAAATAGAAACAGATAGATTAAAAATTTGAATTCAATAAATATGATGTTTTCAGGAAGCAATAAAAATGAGAAATATACCCAAAGATAAAATAAAGGTCTGGAATATAATTTATTATGTAAAAAAAAAACAACAAGAATAGTAATCATGATCTCAGACAGAGTTAAAGCTAAATTAGATTTAATTAAAAGAGAAATATGGGGAAACTACACTATGTATCACCAAAATTATTCAATATTGTTTTAGACTATTTCAAATAACTACATAGTATAAAATACCTGATAGTATTCCTGCCAAAATAGACAAAGGAATTACATAAACATAAACATGATATCTTTTATACAAATGAAGCCATTTAAATAATTGAAGTAATATTTATTGTTTATGGGCTCGTAAAACCAATATACTAAACATGACAATTCTGATCTATTTATTCAATACCACCCCAATTAAATTACTAAAAAAAAAATCTTACTGAGTTAGAAAAAAAAACAAAGTTCATTTTGAAGAACAAAACATCAGGAATTTCAAAGAAACCAGGGGGGAAAAATTGAAAGGAAGGAAATTCAATAGTATTAGACCTTAACCTATAAAGTGAGAGCATTGTTGAAATATAAAATGGATAACTTAAATTATTTTAAATTAAAATTTTCTTGTATAAATAAAACCAGTGTAGCCAAGGAATACAGAAAATTGGGAAGAAACTTTCATACATAACCTCTCAGATAGGATGTAATTATGATGGAATACCCCTATGGTATAGGAAATGGTGAACTGTTCAATTCAGAAAAACATGGAAAAACTTGAACCAATAAAGGAAGATGCCAGCCATCTCCAGAGAAAGAGATGAGTGAAAATATGCATAGTACAGTTTTACATATATGTATATGAGTATACATCTGTATACATGGGTATATTTGTAGACATCTATGTATATGTATACATATCTGCATTTAATTGTAGCCTTCTTTGGAGAGGGGGAAGGGGAACAATGAAGTAAAAAGTGCACATCAGAGAACAAAAGAATACTTACAAGAAAGCAAAGAAAAGCTAGGTAACTTTGAAAACAATGTGTAGTATTTATTACATAAGTTTTCTTGAAATGGAAATTTATTGTTTTTATAGTGAATCCTGTCCAATGTACTGCTGTGTGCATGGAAATGCTTTTAGTTTTTCTTTTCTCAACGTGTATTTAAGTTTAAAATGAATTTTTTAAATTTGTGATAAAAAGAAAAGAAAAAGCAAGAAAAATCTTGCCTGGAATAATGAGTGAAAAGAGCAAAACCAAGAGAACACTGGATGCAGTAACAACACTGTTGGTCAAAGAGTAACTGACCAAGCTGAATGACCAAGCTATTTTGAGAAATATGAATATATTAATATCAACTACAAAGGACACATGAAGGAAGATACTATCCAACTCCTATGAAAGAACTGATATATGGGGAGGCTAGGTGGTACACTGAATAGAGCCCTGGAGTCAGGAGGACCTGAGTTCAAATCTGGCCTCAGACACTTAGCCATGTGACCTTGGGCAAGTCACTTAACCCCAATTGTCCTTCCTTCCCCCATCCAAAAAGAAAAAAAAAAGAACTGATATATGGAAGTATGTATTATTTGGTATCACATATAAACATGCATACATAGTACACACATACATGTGAAAGTCAAATGTTGACTTTCTTTAATGTGGTTTTGGGAGGGCAAGAGAAAGACATTTCAGCATTCAAAATATAATTTAAATAACTTCTAAATATGCCAGATAAAAGAACATAACAGAAAAGAACAGCCCAGAATTTCTGCATGTAGAAATGAAATTCAAATTCAAAGAGTTCACAGATGGTCTCCCTCTCTTCCCCCAAAAAAGGCTGCTAACTTCAAGATACATAATAATAAAGATTTAACTATTCAATTCATAAAGGAGTTCTGCCAGTCATCAAAAGAAAAACCAAACATCAGAAATTCCTGGGGAGTGAATAAATGCAGACAGTAACAACAAAAGGGACAACAGAAAGACCAATAAGAGACTTCTTTCTAAATATAAATGAGGACATACAGTGAATTCAGAAATCTGGGAGAAGTAACTGAAAAGGTGGACAAGGCACATTGTGAACAGAATCGGGTGACCCCCTGCTTGCAGGTGAATGCTTATTTTATGGAACTACATTACAACATGGAAAGGTATATGGAAGGGGGATGAAAGAGGAGGGTGGAGAGGAGTGAGTGATCTATTGGAGTCAAGTCAAGTCTATCAAAAGATGAGCTCTGTGGTCTCAGAAACAAAGATATATGGGGGATTTGGTAAGGAGGGTGGGTGGGAGATTGGAAAGGGGAAGAAAGGGAGAAGGTCTTAATTTGGAGGTGGGAAAGGATTCCACTAACAAATGCTCCTATGCATTTATGCTCCCTTACTTTGATGAGGACCTTACATTGGATGTGACCTAGAGAATTTGTGCTGGAAAAGTCTACTTGTCCTAGGAGGAGGGAAGTTGAAACCCCTAAGACCAACTGGCACCTGGAAGAGTGGGAAAACATGGAACCAGGAAGATTTCCAAGCAAATGTTGGGAGTGGGGGAGAGGTCAACAAAAGGTCTAGGTTAGTGGAAGTGGGGAGGTGCTGTACCATTGGGAAGTGTCCTCCCTGACACCTGCAATAATTGGAATTGTGATGAGAGACAGTACAGTGAAAAAGGGGAAATCCATGAGTAAACTCTATAAGGTAGTAATAGAAAGGGCCTACAGAGCAGAGGCTAGAATGGATATCTTGGAATCCTGGAGTGCATGAATAATAAAGAGGAGAGAGAGATAAGATGATCAAAGGGGCCATGAATCAGGAAAGAAGGGTCCAGCAGGAGTGAGGAAACTGCAACCTTTAGGCCACATGCACCCATCTAGGTCTTCAAGTGTGGCCCTTTGACTGAATCCACACTTCACAGAACAAATTCCCTATTAAAAGGATTTCTTCTGTAAAACTTAGACTCAGTTAAAAGGCAACAGCCATGAACCCAAAGCCACATGTAGCCTCCAGGCCACAGGTTCCCCACCCCTGGTTCAGATTGAACACAAAGAGAAGATGGATAATGAAGAAAATGGGGGAGAACCTCTCCTTTCAAAAGTGGCACAAAAAATAAAAATTAAAACAAAACAATGACCAGGACTAGCTGAAGGTGAAGAAATAAAGGGGAAATCTACCTGAGACACTGAGAAGAAAAAAAAAGGGGGGGAAAGAAATTATTTAACCAGAAAAAATCAGGAGAAAAGAATTAATAGACAAATCCCTAAAGGAAAGGGGGTAACAAATGAGAATTAGGGATTAAATTTGTTAAAAGATTAAGTAAAGCAACTGAAGGAAACTGTCCTCTATTGGGTTTACGGTAGAAGATGAAAGAAAATCATAACTTGGGGGGGAAACAATTTTAGAGATGGAGGAAGGAAAATATAAACACAACACAAAACTTCAAATGTGAATGGAATAAACAGTCCAGTAAAATGAAAAAGATACGATAAGAAAACAAAACTTGACAATTTGTTGTTTACAGGAAACATATTTAAAAAACAAAGATATACAAAAAAAGAAAACTGAGGGAACAGGGAAAAGGTGTGCATCAAATGAATCTTTAAAGAGCAAGAGTTCCCATTATGCTATCAGGCAAAACAAAAGCAAATACTGAAAAGATAAAAGGGGATTAAATAAGGAATCTCTATTATGATAAAAAGGCCCACAATGGGCTTATATGCTCCAAATCCCTCAGCATCTAAATTCATAAAGTAAACTTTTTCTGAGATTCAGGGAGACATAGATAGATATAGACACACAATAGTGTCAGGAAACTTCAAAATCACTCTCTCCATTTTGGATAAACCTTACAAAAATATAACCGTTTGTTCACAAGAGTTGTACATTGCACATGTTCTTGGACTTTGTCAGTATAGTGATCATTTGTGATGACTCTTTTTTTCCTCTCTAAAAAAATTCTGTTTGTCATAGGGGATGGTTCTTAGGGAAGGTGAGAGAGAGCAAAACATGGGAAACTGCCATAATTGATGTAAGAAAGTGAAATCATAAATAAAAATTATTTTAAAAGAGGGAAAAGAAATACGGGCAAAATGTATATGGCATAGATTCGCAATATCATGTTAAAATTATTTTTCTATTGCTTATACATAAAAATTCTCCTTTTTACTAGTGTATATCGTTTAGAATATTTTAAAAAATGAAAAATAATGAAGAGATTGTGACACTGGGAGTCAAGACCTCTAGTCCAAGCACCAGTACATTGCCTCCTTTGATAGCCCTCTCTGTTAAAAATAACTTGGTTCTTAAAGAATAACAATTACTTAAGTCCACCAAATGACTCTAGCTGCTGCTACAAAAGTGTGAAGGACTAGACCTTGCAGTCCTGATAAGTCCTCACTGTGGGAGTAGTGTAACTGACATGTGAGAGAGCCTTGAGGAGTGAGACAAATAAGATCTTCATCTATGTTGATTCCTTTGTAGGGGCTATGGATATGTCTGAATTATCTGGGACTTGGAGACAATAGAACTAGACCATTGAAGACTCTCTCCTTTGGGCTTAGTAACAATGGAGGAATTTTGCCTTTGCCTCCTAAGACGTGTTTGTGTATTGTTTGTGGAGCATGCCCATCAGGGGCATCATGCACGATCTGCTGAACTGAATAATCAGGTTGCCACTCTTACTGGAACAGCAATGACTGGGGACTGAGTCCATCATCAGTATGGATATAGGGGCTATGATGTTATATTGCATTGGGCAAGAGATCATATGAATCCTTTAACTATGGATGAATTACTTATTTCTGTTCAAAGATGATCCTTGTGCTAATCAGAGAATATGTCTTTGAAAGATCACTTTGGCATGATGCTACATGGCTCTCACTCTGCTTCCCAAAGAACAACTGATTATATTGGACCTTTTCCCTCCCACACTTGGGATAAGACATTTGCCATTCCTGCAGTCAATACTTATCAAGATACAGTACTATGGCTCCAATCAAGTTTACCACAATGGAAGCCACCACCAAACCTTTTTATTGAACACAACCTTCTTGTGAGACTTCCTGCAACATCTCCTCTGATTTGGAATGTTAGAAGTCATCATTTTCCTTTGAAGGAAGACTGAGATTGTTTCTGCCACATACACATCCATGTATCCTTTTATTATCTCTGAAGATCCTTATCCCAACTCCCCTTCTCACAGATGTGTCTCTTTCAGAACAAGGCTACATCTCATACTAGGGGATACACCGAAAGTGTTAGACTGATCCTATAACATCATTGGTCTGTGCCTCCACTGGTGTGCTTTCCTCTAAGATTCTCAGCACAGAATCATTTTAATCAGCTTATACTTAAACTTTATACGTTATCCTGATTAGCCTAATTCAGCCTTATTCCTTCCTACCACAAACTGTGTTTGTGATGAATTAGTGCTATCTGAGAAATAGGCAGGAGTAGCTATATGACTCAGTGGATAGGTGTACTTGGGCCTGGACTCAGGAAGATCTGAGTTTAAATATTACCTTAGACACTAGGTATGAAACCCTGGGCAAACCACTTAACCCACTAGAGAGGGAATGGTAAAGCACCCCAGGATCTTTGCCAAGAAAACACCACAGACAGTATGGTCCAAGGGTCATAAAGAGTTGGACATGGGGAAACAGCTGAACAATTACAACAAAAGAAGAAGGCTCTCTTGCTCAGCAGTTTCTTGGATCCATCTTCCATGAAGTCTTATCTGATAAGGGTTGGTTATGTTTAGACATTGTCCTGATTAGCCTAATTCAGCCTTATTCCTTATTCCATTCCTTACATAGGAGTTTATCTCTTCAGAATTGTGTATAATCCTAAGGTTCAGGTTTAGGGTCTTCTTAATTGGCTGGTTTCCTTTCACCAAGGGATAGTTCAAACAACCATTTCCTAAAAAGAGTTTGGGAGAGCAAGGAATAGAATTGTGGAAAGGTGCTTTGTTTTCTAATGACATAGGGAAGGTAAGACTTTTAACTCACTTATCATGGAGAATGAGAATTCATCTGTAAGAAAAGGAATGTTGTGGCTAAGTGACAATCATCTTTCCCTGAATGAAGGTGAACTGTGAAGGGAATTTTTATTTAGTCCACAAAGAAAAGAGTGGTAACCCCTCATCAGAAGCATTGAAAGCAGTGATTCTCAACCTTCCTAACACCATGAGCCTTTAATACTTATATGTGGGAGTATATGAATGTGGGCGGACCTGCCTGAAGATGGATGGAGGAGCAGTGTCTCGGTTCCTAAGACCATCAGAAGTATGTGTTTTCCAATGGTCTTAGATGACCCTTGTGAAAGGGATGTTTGACCGCCAAAGGGGTGGCAACCCACAGGTTGAGAACTGCTGATCTAAAGGAACAAAGCTTTGGGAAATCAGAGAGGGAGAAATCTTGACTGGCAGCTGGGAGAATACTGTGTGGGCTAGTTTCAGTATCATCTCAGACTCCAGGAGAGGGTGAATGCAAGAGACTTACAAACATTTAGATACTTTGCTATTGATGGCCTTGAGCCACCAGTATTGACAACAGTGTATGAAACATTGTCATTTGTGCTGTGGCCCTGAAATTTCTGGGCTGCTCCTATTCATTGTCTCTGCTTTGTATCAAGAGACTCATTGTAATCTGTCCCTAACAACACCCCTACTACTTAGATTGTATGTTTAGTGGACTTTTACATTGTTTAATGTGTTCAACTTTCCTTTATTTATACTCATCTCCAATGTGGTCTATGCTAGGTTTCTTGCATCCTCAAGATCAGAGCTATCTTGAATTGACTTAAGGACATTTAAATAATGGAAAGTTCCAAAAAAAATATTTTTGGGACTTTGCTAAAGGTCAGGATATGGTAGGAGTGGTATCGACTTAATGTTGGTTGGGCTGGTCTCCATTTAAGTGGCCAAGGAGGCTATACTCAGGATTTTCTAGGTCTGGAGAATTAAAGCTTGAACTACCAGCAGGGATCCTTTGGTCCCTGAAGAAAAGTCTATGAGGAATTGGGTCATTGAAAGTTTAGTGAAGATGGGCAGAGCCAAGATCGTGGCATAGAAAAAGGAAAATTCTGTGGCTCCCCCCATAGCCACTTCAAATATCTATAAAATATGACCCTAAACAAATTTTAGAGCTACAGAACCTACAAAGTGACAGAGAGAAACAAATCTCCTGCTAAAGGCAACTCAGCAGGTATAGTAGACCAGATTTTCAGGGGCCCTGGTCCCATTAAGAAAATGCTCCTCCATTCTACAAGGTCACTAGGCAGATATGCAGGAGGAGTATAACCTTGTTGGGTGGATGCTATCATTGGCTCTATGCATATCTTAAGGAAGTTAATTTGCAAGTCTTGATTATGACTCCCTGTTTGTGTCTCTGGACGTGGTCTTAGGATAAAATCTTGATGAATGATTAGTCTTGGGCTGGGGTAGGGAAAGGTTGAGACCTAGGGTGAGTCTTTGCATTCTGGTCACATAAGAATCTCTGCTATAGGGAATATAAGCCCTATTATTTTCTTATATCATTGGATCTGTGTGAAATGGTTCTGTAATAAACAGACTATTGAATACATCCCTGTCTCTCTCTTTCTCTCTCTTTTTTTTATTCAGCTGGTAGCTAGGCCATACAACTGTGCTGGTCACAGCAAGCAGGCAGACAGAAAGGGCTCATCGCAGTGTGCTGGGAGCTGAGCCCATCCCCATGTGAGCCCATGGTTTTAGCCCTAGGGTGGCCCCTGCCAGCAGCTGCAGCAGACTTGGGGAGAGTGGATCACCAGCAGTGGTAGTGGTTTCCAAAATTATCAACCCATAAATGAGAAACAAAAAGTGAGAGGTCAATGTAGAATTCTGTTGGAACTGGGGGGGGGGGGGGGAAGGGATGGAGGAACAGGTCCAACCTCTGCCCCTGGAGCTAGAAGTGGGGGAGGTGCAATGGCCCTGCAGCCACCTCCACATGGATGCTTCCTAGCTTCTGGCCTGCAGATAATCAAAGGACCAAGCAAACATTCAGAGTGTAATTGTTCTTGCTTTAACCTACCTGGATCTGGATCACACTCTTGGATGGAGGTCCTGAGGTATATGACCAGTGAGCCAAAACTGGTGGGGGCTGTAGAGACTGTGCCCTCCTAATAGCTCTGGCAGCTGTGTAAACCCTAGCAATTTGGGCCAAAGTTCTACCCTCTGCAAGCAGAGTTCTACTATGGCAAAGAGCTCAAAATTCAAGTAATTGAGTGGCAATATGAGCAAGCCAAGGAAGCAAACCAAGCACAGCAATCAAACCTTAGATTCTTTTTTTGGAGACAAAAAGGATCAAAGCATGGAACAGGAGGAAGACAACAAAGTCAGAACTCCTGCACCAAAAGATTCCAAGAAAAATATGAATTGGTTACAGGCCATGGAGGAGCTCAAGAAGGATTTTGAAAATCACGTAAGAGAAGTTAAGGAAAAATTGGGAAGAGAAATGAGAATGATGCAAGAAAATCATGAAAAGAGAATCAACAATATGACTGAAGAAAATAACACCTTAAAAAATAGATTAACTCAAATGGCAAAAAAGGCCCAAAAAACCAATGAGAAGAAGAATGCCTTAAAAAGCCAAATGTGTCAGATGGAAAAAGAATTTCAAAAGCTCACTGAAGAGAATAATTGCTTCAGAATTAGATTGGAACAAATAGAAGCTAATGACTTTATGAGAAATCAAGATACTACTTAACAGATCTAAACAAATGAAAAATAGAAGGCAATGTGAAATATCTCATTAGAAAAACCAC
>CM053598.1:203961794-203977571 GCA_028646575.1 Pseudocheirus occidentalis
TCACCTCTTGAAAAAGATCCCATAAAGAAAACTCCTAGGAATATTATAGACAGGTTCTGGAGTTCCCAGATCAAGGATAAAATATTACAAGCAGCCAAGAAGAAACAATTTGAATACTTGGGAAACACAATCAGTATAGCATAAGATCTAGCAGCTTCTATATTAAGGGATCAAAGAGCTTGGAATATGATATTCAAGAGGTCGAATGAGCTAGGATTAAAACCAAGAATCACCTACCCAGCAAAACTGAGTATAATGTTTCAGGGGAAAATATGGTCATCATGTGTTCTTGATGAAAAAATCAGATTTGAATATAAAATTTGACATTCAAATATGAGAAGCAAGAAAAGCATGAGAAAATAAACACAGGAAAAAAATCATAAGAAACTTATCAAATTAGTTGCCAAGTCTTGCTATTTTTACCTTTACAACATCTCTGAAATCTGACCCTTTTTCTCTACTAGTACAGCAACCACCTTAGTTCAAGGTCTCATCACCTGTCACCTAGATTATTTCAAAAACATCTTAATTGGCTTCCTTGCCTCTAGTCTCTACCCACTCCAATTTATCCTAGACACTGGTAATAATTTTATGTAATTAATTAACTAGGTAATTAGGTAATAATTTTTCTTCACCACAGATATGACCATATGTAGCGTTAATGCTACTTGCAGGTATGTGGAGGTATAAGACCAATAACACCAGAAGACAGGAGGGCTGCTAGCACAGGTTCTTTAATCTGCTTTTCTAAAGGAAAAACAACTTCAAAGGGGTCAACAATCTTACTTTAATTACAGATATATAGAAAGAAGTGAGTATCCAAGAAAGAATCCAATAGATAGGGATCTAACTATCTAAATAGAATAATACAACCACCTACATATACCACCAGACCAGGAGAATATCAACATCTGAGTAGTCAGGGGACTCTTAACAAACAGCTACCCAGAGTCCCATCCAGGGAATCAAAAGGTCCTTTTCACAAGAAAGTCCCCAAAGCAAAATCTCACCTCACAATACCTATATACTTTTGGCTAATAGGCTCAGAGCCAGAAGGCATAACAACCCTCCTGGCTCAGTGCCTCATTAGCTTAGTACCAAAAGGTGTGAAAGCCTTCTTGCAAACAAGCCTCTGGGTAAGCAAGCTTCCCCCTAAGCAAGCTCCTCCCTAGGCAAGTTTCTCCCCCAATGAGATCTGTGTGACTCAGGATGTGCCACAGATGTGAACTGATCCAAAGTTCAAAGCAGCAAGACATTCATGATTGAAATACCTTTGTAGCTTTAGATCTGGGAACATGGCTCCTGTTCCTAGGGAAAGGGGACACATGTGGTCACTTAGGCTTGTTAATGAATGGGGAAGATCTTATATCCCATGAACATGACATCATCTGAATCCCATATTTAATCAACTCCAGTGGCTTACTATTGCTTCTAGAATAAAATGTAAACACCTCTGTCTAGCTTTTAAAGCCCGTTATCACTTGGCTCCAACCTTCCTATCCTATGGGACATTATTCTTTCTCCTACCCTTTCCATTTCTGCCAAACTGATCTCTCTATGTCCTACGCATGATGCTCCGTGTCCCATTACTGTGATTTTGCACTTTCCATCCCCCGTATCTAGAATATACTTTATTACAACTGCTTCATAGATTCTCTCTCTTCCATCTCAGACACCATCTTATGCATGACTTCTTTTCTGATTACTGGGAGACTTAGTGTTTTTTCTATATTCATATTTAACTTTGCATTTATGTTGTGTACGTGGGTAAATGTGCATATTACTTACTCATTAGAATGCAAACTCATTGAGAAAAGTAATAGTTTCATTTTTTTTCATTTGTTTCCCTAGGCTTAGCACAGTTTTTGGCACATACTATGCATTTAATTAATATTTGTTGATTTATTAACTGACTAATTGTATCCTCTTAGATAATTTATTATAAATTCATCTTTATTAACATTTATACTTCATGAATTTTTTATTGTATTCCACTTGTCTGACCTCATTACTGACGACTGGAAAATAGAGCCCCGGAAAGATTCTGAGCAATGGTGTGTAATGTGATGAAAACTATTCACTAGGATCACACCTTGCATTGGGCATACATGAGGCATGCCAAGGTGGCTCAGTGGATAAAATCCTGGATCTGAGGTCCAGAAGATCTGAATACAAATTTGGCTTCAGATATTCACAAGCTGCATGATCCAAGACAATGCACTTAACCTCTGTCTTCTTTTGTTTCATTATAAAATTGATATCACCTACCTGCCAGATTTGTTGTGAAGACCAAATGATATCTAATATTTGCAAAGTACTTAGCACAATGTCTGATCCAAAGAACATAATTAACAAATGTGTGTTCCCCTCCCCATGCCCATTACAAATGTCATACTGACTCCAAAAGAGAATTAAGAACAAAAAGTAATTTATTTTTTGCCAAAATTTTATTTTAGACTCAAATGCCAGAATACAAATACAAAATAGAGAAAAGGAACAAAAATATATCATAAACTAAAATATTGGAACTTAAATACAAAGTTAGAAAGGAAAAAGGTTGTCACATGCATTGCAGAACATGAGAGGATTCAAAATATGTAACAATAAATTTCTATTTCAAGAAAGCCTATATGATAAATAATATTCTTTGTGTTGAACAAAAACTTATTTAAAGGAAACTGAATGATCCCTTGATCTTGGGTAACTCAATCTCTAGTATATCTACCATAGAATATTAAATTATATGAAGGGTCTGATATCATCATTCTATATAATCTGCTGACTCTATGTGCGAATCAAAACTTTAAGACTGTATTAAACATTGCCCCTCCAACAGCATTTATCAGGTCTTGGGGGTGTGGGTGTGGAGAAAGCAACATTCTGCCACCTTTCTAATGGCCCAAGTTCATTTCCTCTCTGTAAATATTTTCCTGTTTCTTTCATTCCTGCTTAACATTCAACTTGAATAAAAGATTGCTATGGAACCCGACTATAAGAACACCTTACATACTAGAATTTTCTTTAGCAGCAACTTCTTTCCATTTGTTGGTTTAGGTCCTTATTTTCAAGTAGGCAGAACATAGGTGTTTTATATAACACATTTCACTGGGATGTATACCCAGAGAATTTTTTTAAAGGTTAACATTTATTGAATAGAATAATTTAATAATTTAAGTAATATGATAATTTAATAACCTAATAACTTAAAGGACATTTTGTTCATCAGGGCATCTACAGAAACTAAACAATTTTTTTAATTAACAGTGAAACTTTACTTTAAAAATTAAAACTTTGCTTGGAAAACAATGGGATGCCCATTAATTGGGGAATGGCTGAACAAGTTATGATATGTGAATGTAATGGAATACTACTGTGCTATAAGAAATGAGGAGCAGATGGATTTCATAAAAACCTGGAGAGATTTATATAAACTGATGTTGAGTGAGAAGAGCAGAACCAGGAGAAATTTGTACACAATCACAGACACAATGTATGTGTGATGACTAACTTCAATAGACTGGGCTCCTCTCAGCAATACAAGGTTATACGACAACTCCAAAAGACTCATGATTGAAGGAGATGCAGAGTCTGAGTGCAGATTGAAACAAACTACTTGCTCTGTTTCTTTTTCGTGTTTTTGTTCTGTTTCTCTTTCCCACTGATCATTCCATCAGTTACAATCCCTCTTTACAACCTGACTAATGATTAATGGGAAGATATTTGTAGATCCTATACCCGCATGCATGCTGCCATGATGGGGGGGAGGGGAAAGAAGGGGGAGAAAATCTGAAACTCAAGGGACTGTGGAACTGAATGTTGTAAACTAAAAGTAAATAAATCAATTTTTAAAAAATAAAATAAAAATAAAATTTTGCAAAGGATCATTTTAAATCAAATCCTCCCCTTTCTCCTAAAACATAAAATGATCTGTTCAGCTTTATTTTCTTGGCTAAAGTCATCTTTCCAAATGAACTCTGCTTGCCTAGCCCTAAATTTTACAAAGAAAGGACAGTGAAGTAATTTGAGAACTTATGACCAGAGATAATATTCTTCAAAACATAAAATTTAAACTTTTTTACCTTCCTTTCCTATACCAATTACTTTCACAGGGCCACAGAAAACAAAGTGGCCAATGAAGTCAAAGGGGGAAAATATCAGCTGTTTTTTTTTACGTATTATACAAAACATATATTGTATATATTTTTCACTCTGCTGATTGAAGTCAGCAGAGTCTCCATGATGAAGCAGGGTACTGCCTAGGAGCTAGAAGGAAAAAGGACATGGAAGGTTGTGGATTGCCCACATAACATCATATACCCATATGCAACTCAAGGACAGTTGGAGATAGCTCTCTCTGGAATCTTACCCATCCATCTCCAAGAGAGAGAATGATTTCTGCCTTGGTGGTCACAGAAGAAGGGGGAATTAGACTGGTTACTATGTTCTTCCCTAAGAGAGGGGATTCTTATAACGGGTGGTGAGGTAACTTCTAGTACTTTGCATGCATAGGCACTCCCAGCAAAACCTACTCCAGAATGTCTATGATACATATAGAGCTACAGCTCTATAACATCCATTGATTGCTTTCCTCAGTTCTGTTCCTCCCTCTTCAAATATGTTTCTGGAACTATGGAGTTGGAAGGATTCTTAGAAGTCCATGTTCAAATATTTTCTGGAACTATGGAGTTGGAAGGATTCTTAGAAATCCATGTTCAAATATGTTTCTGGAACTATGGAGTTGGAAGGATTCTTAGAAATCACCTCTTCAGGAGGATGAACACAATGATACCCGAGTGATAATGTTGTATAGTAGAAATACTGAATTTGGAGTCTTGAGAACTAGTTTGGACACCCTACTCAACCAGTTACTAGTTGTGCAACTTTAGATAACTCACTTTATGACTTTGCACCTTAACTTCTTTTTATGCGAAATGGAGATTATAAGTTACATAGCATACATGTCAGGGTTGTTATGAGGAACTTAGAACATAAAGCACAGAAATGTTTCATGAAGCAAAATATCACAGCGTTTTGGCTAATAAGCCTCATAACTTTGGTACAGCAGAGCACAATGCAAAGAGTCCTAGAGGTGTTGGAACCTAGATGGCATTATCTCATTGCATGAACTTGTCATTTCCTTTCTCTGTGCTTATTTTCTTCGTGTTCAAAAAGAATAATTCAGATTAAAGAATATCTAAGTTCTCCACCTTCAAAATTCTCTTCTGGATTTTAGAGGGTCAAGAAGTCCATTTTGATATATTATCCCCATGATACTTTACCATTATAAATCCTAGAATATGATGATCTCAGAAGAATCAAAATTATAGATGATCTTAAAGAGCAATAGAAATGCATATGGTGGGCATAATCAAGCTGTAATGTATTACCAACAAAGGCTTATGCATGAGAAGTACCATAAAGGACATAATGGAATTTACGACCTGAAAAGGAGGAGCTCTCTATATGTAGCAAGTCTAAGTGTTAAATTGGTATGGTTGGAAGCCAAATGATGACTTTCCAGCATATTGGGTAGACTTTGTATGTAGTAGCTGAGCATCCCGTATTGTGCCAGATACTCTCCATTGCAGGGGCTATACAGAGAGAAGGTAGCACCCATCGGGAGAAATGCTTCAAGATAGCCACACACAGAGTTGCTACATGTGCAATCACATTGTTTCCTGTGGGAGAGGGTGACATTTGGTGCCCACACATACTTTCTACACATGTAATTGTCTGTTGACAATGACTCAGCTTTAGACTGATAAAAAGAACAGACTGTATAAGGAATCTTTGTTCTAGGAACTTCAACTCAGCTTGAACATCCTGAAGAGCAAGAAAAATACCTGAGTATTTTCATTAGACTCCAATCCATCAGGTATATCAGAGAAATGTTCAGGTTTATCCCATGGCATTGAAAGCCATACTATGAAGAAAGGATTTCTTATCTTTTTTTCATGTTTCATGCCAAATTTTTCTGCTTCAAAATACCCTCATATCTAAGTACATTGTCAAAAGGAGCTATAATAATGATTAATTCATCAATAAACAAGCATCTATCTAATAATCATCTACTTTGTGAATATAATTGTGACCAGACGCTGTTACATTAAAGAAGAATGTCACTGTACTATCACGAGCTACTTTAAATGCTTTATAGTCATCCTGAAGTGTACCATCAACATATTTGCACAATGCCTATCAATTGCATCAGCAAAAAGGTAATTGGTCAAGATCTCTGTAAAAGCAATTACTTAGAGTTATGAGATAGTGGTTGCTTTTTTTAATATGCCAAGCTGCGGTACATTGGAGAGAGACAGACATCAGAACTGCACTCCAATCTGGAACAAATTTAATTAATTAATTTTAGATAGAAGATAAAAACTTGGTGACTAATCACAAACTAAGGTGTGATCATTCACAGAGAGAACCCAGTTTCTTCATGAGGGTATGTTAGATTCCTTGTTCATGCTTACTTCAAAAATTTGACAAGTTTATCTCCCTGACTTAATACAGATTTGTTTCTTGTTAATACATGGTTTTAAAAAAAAGAAACAAAGAAAATCATTTGTTCTGCATCAAGTTTCCTTTATAGTTTTATTAGTTCTTTTCATATTAATGACTCTTTGTTCTTCCAAATGAATTTTGCTATTTTTTTTCTAATTCAATAAAATATTTTTGCTAATTTAGTTGGGGCGGCATTAATATATAAATTTGTTTGGATAAAATTATCTTTTTTATTATATTGGCTTTGTCTACCCATGAACAATGTTTCTCCAATTATTTAAATCTGATTTTATTTATATAAAACAGCTTTCATAATTTTATTTATATAGCTCGTGATTTTATTTTGGCAGGAGTACTTCCTGGTATTTTATGCTGCTTCCGTTTACTTTAAATGGGATATTTCTTACTATCTCTTCTTGCAGAGTTTTGTTTGCAATATATAGGAATAATGATGATTTATAGGAATTTACTTATTTACTTCTTACTTATCAGACTTGTGGATAGGTAAACAATTTGTGAATAAATAAAAGAGAGCAGAGTGGTATGTACAATGGATAATTTTGATTATGTTAAATTATAAAGGTTTTGTACAAACAAAAGTGGCCAAGATCAGAAGGAAAGCAGAAAATTGGGAGTAGTCTAATTTGACTAGAACTGGTTTCATAAAGAACTGTAATATGGGATTAGATTAGAAAGGTAAGTAAGAAGATTAATTAAATCTTTTAATGGTGAGTTTGTGTTTTAATCTAGAAGCAACAGAGAGTGAAGAAATTTGAGTTGGGCAGTGATATAACAAACTATATTTTTAGAAGTAGAAATTTGGCAGATGGTTTAGAAAGTAGGAGAGTAGAGTTAGGGACATCAGTTAGGAGCTTATTGCAATGAAAACCTGAATTTAGGTAGAAGATATGTGGCAGAGATAAGGAAATGGACAAAGAGATAAGATTGACCAGATTTAGCAGTTTTATTATTTCTTTATTTTTAATTTTCAACATTCATTTCAACAAGATTTTAGTTACAAACTTTCTCCCCATCTTTCCCCTACCCCAACTCTCAGATAGCAAGTCTACTGAATGCCCCTTTCTGCCAATCTGTTCTCTCTTATATCCTTCACCATCCCCCCTTACTTTTTTGTAGGGCAAGATAGATTTCTATACCCCATTACCTGTATATCTTATTTCTCGGTTGCATGTACAAAACAATTTTTAACACTTGTTTTTAAAACTTTGAGATGCAGATTCTTTCCCTTCTTCCCTCATTACCCATCCCCACTGGGAAGACAAGCAATTCAATATAAGTTGCATATGTGTAGTTACACAAAACACTTCCATGGTAGTTATATTGTGAAAGACTAACTATATTTCCCTCCACCCTATCCCACCCCCCCCATTTATTCTATTTTTCTCCTTTGACCCTGTCCCTTTTCAAAAGCATTTGTTTCTAACTACCCTCTCTCCCAATCTGCTCTCCCTTCTATCATCCACCCTCTTGTCCTCTTCCCCCTCCCCCCACTTTCCTGTAGAGTAAAATACCCAATTGAACGTGTATGTTATTCCCTCCTTAAGCCAAATCCAATGAAAGTAAGGTTGACTCATTCCCTTTTACTTTCCTCCTCTTCCCCTCCATTGTAACAGCTTTCTCTTGCTTCTTTTATATGAGGTAATTTACCCTATCTCTCCCTTTCTCCTTCTCCCAATATATTCCTCTCTCAACTCTTAATTTAATTTTTATTATTAATTTTTATTTATTTATTATTAATTATTGTACAATTACTTTTTATTATATGTTATATATTAAATATATTAATTATATAACATAATTGATTTTATTTATTATTAATTATAATTTATTTATTATTAATTTATTAATTTTATTCATCATCCATTCAGGGGTGGCTAGGTGGCACAGTGAATAGACCACCGGCCCTGGAATCAGGAGGACCTGAGTTCAAAGTCTGGCTTCAGACACTTAACACTAACCAGCCGTGTGACCTTGGGCAAGTCACTTAACCCCAACTGCCCTCCCCCCCAAAAAAGCATCATCCATTCATGTTCAACTCATCTTGTGCCCTCTGTCCATGTATACATGTACACACATACACACATATATTCATACATACACTCTCTTATACATACATATATGTGTATGTATGCTTATATATACATACATATATATTCTCTTCAACTATCGTCATACTAAGAAAAGTCTCATGAGGTAAAATTATCTTTCCATGTAGGAATGTAAATAGTTCAACTTTAATAAGTTCCTCATGATTTCTTTTTTCCTATTTATCTTCTCATGCTTCTCTTGCTTCTTGTGTTTGAAAGTCAAATTTTGAGCTCTGGTATTTTCATCAAGAATGTTTGAAAGCCCTCTATTTCATTGAATATCTGTATTTTCCCCTGAAGTATTATACTCAGTTTTGCTGGGTAGATGATTCTTGCTTTTATTCCTAGTTACTTTTACCTCTGGAATATCATATTCCAAGCCCTTTGATCCCTTAATTTAGAAGCTGCCAGATCTTGTGTTATCCTGATTGTGATTCCATAATACTCAAATTGCTTCTTCCTGACTGCTTGTAAAATTTTCTCCTTTACCTGGGAACTCTGGAAGTTGGCTATAATATTCCTAGGAGTTTTCTTTTTGCAATCTTTCTCAAGAGGTGATCAGTGAATTCTTTCAATTTCTATTTTGCCCTCTGGGTCTAGAATATTATGGCAATTTTCCTTGATAATTTCTTGAAGGATGATTTCCAGGATCTTTTTTTCATTATGGCTTTCAGGTAGTCCAATAATTTTAAAATGATCTCTCCTAGATCTATTTTCCATGTCAGTGGTTTTTCCAATGAGACATTTCACATTGTCTTCTATTTTTCATTCATTTAGATTCTTTTATAGTATCTTGATTTATCATAAAGTCATTAGCTTCCATTTCCTCCAATCTTATTTTGAAGGAACTATTCTCTTCGGTGAATTTTTGAAATTTCTTTTCCATCTGGCCAATTTTGCTTTTTAATGCATTCTTCTCCTTGTTAGCTTTTTGGGACTCTTTTGCCATTTGAGTTCGTCTATTTTTAAGGTGTTATTTTCTTCAGTATTTTTGTGATCTCCTTTAGCAAATTTTTCATGATTTTATAACATCATTCTCATTTCTCTTCCCAATTTTCCTCTACTTCTCTTACTTGATTTTCAAAATCCTTCTTGAACTCCTCCATGCCCTGCAACCAGGTCATATTTTTCTTGGAGGCTTTGGATGCAGGAGGTTTGACTTTGTTGTCTTCTTCTGGTTCTATGTTTTGATCTTCTTTGTCACAAAAAAAATGATTCTAAAGTTTTATTACACTTCCTCTGTTCGTTCATCTTGCCAGCCAGTTACTTGACTTTTGTGCTCTTTGCCATGGTAGAACTCTGCCTCCCGAGTGGGCAGTGCTATGTACCAAATTTCTGGAGGTTTTGTCAGAGTTTATTATGGGCACCTGCCTCAGAACTGTGAGGATGACTGCTTCTCCATAGTCTCAACAAGCTCTGAACCAATAGCACTCCTCACCCCACGACCACCACCTAAGACTGCAACCCATATTCAAGCAGGTCAAAGTAAGCATAATTACCCTCTGAACAGCCACTTGGTCCCCCTATGATCTGTAGGCCTGGAACTCAGGAGGTTGTCATACAGCAACATCTACAGTAACCACCACTACTTCTGTCACTCAAGGGGCAGGGGTTGGACTACTCTCTTCTCTCACTCAGTTCCAACAGAGTTCCCCACTGACCTTTTATTTTCTCTTCGGCATTTATGGGTTGAGAAGTCTGGAAACCATCACAGGTGCTTCTGAATCAGTCCCCTGAAGTCTGCTACAACCAGCCTGTCCCGCAGACCTGGACCAGCAGTAGGACTGCTCTCTACTCTCAGCTGAGTGTGATAGGCCCTTCCTGTCAACCTGCCAGGCTGCCTTCAGTGGGAGATTTGTTTCTTTCTATCACTTTGTGGGTTCTGTAGCTCTAAAGTTTGTTTAAAGTCAGTTTTTACAGGTATTGAAGGTGGTTGGAGTAGGAGCTCAAGCATGTTCCTGCTTTTACTCCACCGTTTTGGCTCCAGATTTAGCAGTTTTAAGTTACTAAACTCTGTGATCAATTATACATTTCTTAACTTAGAATTTAAAGCTGTTTATAACTTGGACCCTTTCTAGTCTTGTTAAATATGACTTCCCTCCCTACAATTCAGTCAAAGTAGCCTAGTTGCTGTTTTACCACATAACACTCTATCTTCTATCATCCTGACTTTGAATTGCCTTTGCCTCATGCTTTGAATACACTCCTTTTTCATCTCCACCTTTTGGAATCCCCGATCTCCTTTAAGACTCAGATTAAGTCTTAAAGATTCGAAAACAAACCTTTCCTGATTCCTTGCCCCCTAGTTTCCAGTGTCCTCTCTCTCAAACTACTGGGTATTTTTTTTTGCATTTGTTCTAAATATACATGTTATCTCCCCTGTCAGATTATGAGTTCCCTTAGGTTAGGCATTGTTTTACTTCTGTATCTTTATTCCTAGAGATTAGTTTATTTTCTGGTGCATAGTAGGTGCTTAATAAATGTTTGTTGGTTTGCCAACTAGATATTGATTGATTATGGGATTTTTTTTTTGGATAAAGATTCACACATTGTTGACTGGACAGACTTTAATTCATCAGTTTTCTCTTTCAGAACCTCAGCAGATTTATGGCCCCAGACAAGTTAACTCTTATGGGTCACATCTTGACAAATAAAATAGAAAAATTTGGAGCGTGTTTGGATAGGTTTGGGGCAGATTTGATCTTACTTCTTTTAACTCCCAAACTAATTCTCTTTGCATTACCCCTCAGCTATCTCACTATACCACATGTGTTTCTAATCAGATAGGACAGGCCTCCCTCCAAATATAACAGACTCCCTGATAACCCAAGGGTAAGCTATGTGCACCTAAGTTCACCATACAAATCTTTCAGCTAGTGTAAATTTCATGGGTTGTAGCAAACCCAACAAAATTATCTATAGATACTAAAAGTATTCAAAACATATGCCCACTTAACATTTGCACAGAGGTTTAAGCAGCAATGTTGATTGGTTACATTAAGTGCTATGCAACTAAATTCACTATATTACAATTTCATAGTTAAATACAACATAAGAGGTTGCCTTGTTCACCTCCTTCATTTTATAGATGAAGAAGCTAAGGCCACTAGAAATAGATGAAATGTCTTCCTCAAGATCTCAGAGGCAGACCTGGAGACATATCTTTTGATTACAATTCCAATGCCCATTTTGTGTCACTGTACTTTATTTTTTATATAATCATTAACATTTATATAATCATAACATTTTTATATAATCATTAACATTATGTTTAAGGAACAATTATATTTTCCTGTCTCTCTCATAACTCCCTCCTATTAAAGGAATTTTTAAAATGTGAAATACAAGTCCCTCTACACATACCCACATAATCTGGTGAAAGAATTCCTGCTTTAGCTATGTTTGAAAATGTATGTTCTTTCTACATTTTCAGTTCATCATCTCTCTGTCACATGGCTTATGTTTCATCTTCATGCTGAATTCCAGTGCCTGACACTTAGTAACCATTTAATAAGTGATTATTTCCTTCCTTCCTTTCTTTCCTCCTTTTCTCTCATCTTCCTTCCTTCCTTTCCTTTCTTCTTTCCTTCCTTCCTCCTTCCCTCCTTTTTTCTTCCTTCCTTCCTTCTTTCCTTCCTTCTTTTGGACTCATAGTTTATCATCACATTGATCATAATCCTAAGTATTTCAAAGTTGTTTTTCTCTCAAATGTTATCATTGTATACACTGTTGTCTTAATTCTGCTGACTTTGCTCTGCATCAGGTCCTAAAAAGTCTCCCCAATTTCCTCTGAAACTGTCAATTTTGTCATTCATGATACAGTAACATTCTATTGCATTCAAGTACCACAATTTGTTTACGTATTGCCCAATAAAACAATACAACTTTATTTTCCAGTTTGGGGCTACCACAAAAAATGTTGCTATGAATATTTTTGTGCATACATACACACACACATATACACATGCATGGGGTCTCTTTATAGTTGTCTTTTTTTCTTTTGTCATCTTTTCCAGTCTGACTGGCATAAGATGGGGAGCCTCAAAGTAGCTTTAAATTACATTTCTTTAGTTTTTAGCAATTTATGATATGTTGATGTGATTGAATTTTTTCCTTTAAAACTTCCTGTTCATTTTTTTCCTGTTCAAAACTTCCTTCAACTATTAATCTAGTGATCAGGGTATATGAGAGTATATAAGACCTTCTAAGTCTTATAAATTCAAATAAATTCCTTACCTATTTTGAAAACAAGAATTTATCAGAGAAACTTGTTGCAAAGAGATTTACTTGATTGTGTAAAAACTTCCACATTTTATTTAGTCAGTTTCATCTTGTGTGATACCCTATCATTTGTCTAATCCTGAGTTCTTTATCTATAGATCTGTAAGATAATTTCTTCTTGCTCACCCAATTTTTTTATGATATGACCATGTGGTATAACCATAATGACCATATGGTCATTTGACCATTTTGGAGCTTATTTTGGTGTATTGTGTGAGATGTTGTTCTAAATTTAAATTCTTCCAGATTACTACCCAGTTTCCCCAGCATTTTTTTTGCCACATAGTGAGCCATTCACCACCTAGTGAAATCTTTGGGTTTATCAAATACTATTTTGATTGTTTGTTTCTCTATGTTGTATACCTAATGTCAATACCTATTCCCACTAATCAATTTTCTCTTTAAAAACCAAATAATTTTCATGATTATTTCTTTATGGTACAGTTTGAGATGTGGTGGGTGCCTTTCCTTTCCACTTTTCTTTCCATTATTATCCTTGAAAGCATTAATTTTTGCTCCTCCATATGAATTTTATTAATTTTTTCTAACTCAATATTCACTATATTTCCAAAGCCCATATTTTATCCTTGAATGGTTTGCCTAGCCATTTTACAAATGACCTGGGTGCTTGGTCATGTTTAAACACATGGAACTATTGCTTCTATTTCAGTAATCTGAACTAAACCAAAAGGTCAGAGTACAACAAAGCAAAGATGACAAACAGGGCAGATGAAGGGAACATAGACTGGCTAAATAGAAAAGGCATGATTTAGTGCAAAGTCTATTGATTTGGGAGTCAGGGAACCTAAATCTAGCCTTGACTTAGTCAATGATTCACTACTTTATGTTGAGTAAATCACTTGCACTCACTAAACCTCATTTTTCTTGTCTGTAAAATAAGCGAATTTGCCAAGGTTATAGCATGTATTTCAGGCCTCTAGATTCTAAATTTCTATTTTAGAGAAGAAAAAGCATGCATTGTCATATATGACAAGTCCATTACAACAAAAAAATGACTTTTCCTTTCAATTATAGGCAATGTTCAAGTTTTTAAAGGACCATACAAATGTGCATGTGATAATGGACTCTAATGCCTAAAGGAAAGCAGAACCAGATATAAGTTATTCCACAATGACGTCTTGCTAGAGTCAATATGCATTTTTAGAGAGGCCAATCTTGAATTGTCTTTTATTTTTCTAAGATAAAATACCTTGAATTTCTCTTTCTTTCCTGTTGTCAATAAGGAGACTAAATGCTATGAAACTTTTTTTTGTTTCTTCTATTTTTTTCTGCTGCTCCTTATGGCCAACCAAGTCAAGTCAACAAGCATTTATAAGGCACTTCAAATGTGCCAAGGATTGTGAGAAATATTGGGTGTACCCCCAAAAAATAAAGGCAAAAAACCTAGTGCCTGCTGTCAAGTGGTTCATTGTCTAATCGGAGAGACAACATGCAATCAACCATACACAAACAAAATCTATTGAAGATAAATGGAAAATAATTAACCAACAAAAGCTAGATTTAAAGGAGACAGTAAAGAGTTGTAGAAGATGGAATTTAGCTGGGAATCCAAGGAAGTCAGTACGTAGAGATAAAGGGAGATCATGACAGCCAATGGAAAAAATGCAGGAATCAGAAGACGTCTCACTTAAAAAACAGCAAATAGGCCAGTGTTATTACCTCAGATTGTGAGGGGATTAAGGTGCAAGAAAACTGTTAAGGTAGGAGAAAGTTAGATTATAAGGGACTTTAAAGTCAAACAGGTTTTATATTTGAGCCTAGAGGTTGCATCATAGCCATTCCAGCTCACTTTACAGATGGGTAAACTGAGGCAAATAAGATAAGTGACTTGCCCAGCTAGCAAATTCTGAGGTTGAATTTGAATTCAGGTCTTCCTGGCTCTAGGGCTGGTGCTATGTCTGTGGTATTACACTACCTGGATGCTGTTTATTGACTAATATGATCAGATCTGCATCTTTCAAGTGAATATAATAGAATGAATTACAGAGGGGAGTGTTCTGAGGCAGGAAGACGAAACAGAAGACTATTACAATAATCATGTATTATTTATTATTGTTGTGAGGCTTTGATTGAATGTATCAGACTATTTATGTTTATGCAAATACTACATGAGCTTGGCCAAGCCACAATAGAAACAGAAGAGGGAACATTCATTATCATTACAGGTGCAACCAGAAAAATTAACATGAATTTTTGGGTTATTTCAACATATTCTGAGTTATCTGAGGACTTCTGTTCTTCAGGTTTTCAGTCGTGTCCAACTTTGTGTGACTCCATGAACCAGTGCACCAGTCCTTTCTACCCTTCCCCATTTCTTGAGGTTTGTCCAAGCTTATGTTTGTTGCTTCCATGTCATTATCCATCTCATCTTTTATTGTCCCCTTCTCCTTTTGCCTTCAATCTTTCCCAAACTCAGGGTCTTTTCCAATGAATCCTGTCTTCTCAGTATGGGGTCAAAGTATTTAAGCTTCTGCTTCAGTATTTAACCTTCCAATGCATAGTCTAAATTAATTTCTTTAAGTATTGAACCATTTGATCTCCTTGCTACTCAAGGAACTCTCAAAACACTTTAGCACCAGTTTTAAAGCATTAATTCTGGAAAAGTCAACTTTCCTTACAATACAATGCTCACATGGCTACTGGGGAAAACATAGCTTTGACTATATGAACCTTTGTCAGCAAGGTGCTGTCTTTGCTTTTTTTTATTATTTTTTTTATTTTCTTGGTTACATCATTCATTTCCACAAGGTTTTGAGTTACAAATTTTCTCCCCTTTTTGCCCCTACACCCCAGCCCAGAACATTGATCCCACTGTAAGACCCCTCCCATAATCTATTCCTTTTTATGCCCTCCTCCAACACCC
>CM053598.1:203978071-203993954 GCA_028646575.1 Pseudocheirus occidentalis
TTAAAAATTAGAATGGTCACAGGGGAGCTGAATATGAAGGGATTATATCTCAAAAATAAAATTAAGGGGTGAGAGAGGAATATATTAGGAGAAGGAGAAAGGGAGAGATAGAATGGGGGTAGATTAGCTCACATAAAAGAGGCAAGAAAAAGCTTTTATAATGGAGGGAAAGTGGGGGGGAGGGGAGAGAAATAAGTGAACCTTACTGTCACTGGATTAGATTTAAGGAGGGAATAACATGTATACTCAATTGGGCATCTTACCCTATAGGAAAGTAGGGGGAAGGGGATAAGGGGGAGGGGATGATAGAGCAGATTGAGAGAGGGGGTAGTTGGAAGCAAGGACTTTTGAAAAGGAACAGGGTCAAAAGATAGAATTTAAAAAATGAGGCGCAGGATAGGGTGGAGGGAAATCTAGCTAGTCTTTCACAACATGACTATTATGGAAGTGTTCTTCATCACTACACATGTATAACCTCTACTGAATTGCTTGTCTTCTCAATGAGTGTGGGTAGGGAGGGAAGAAGGGAAAGAATGTGGAACTCAAAGTTTTAAAAGCAAATGTAAAAAAATTGTTTTTACATGCAACTGAGAAATAAAATGTACAGGCAACAGGGTATAGAAAGTGAGTGGGAGGGGGATAGGATAGGGAGGTACGGTAATAAAGAGGACGGCAGACTGGGGGAAGGGGTAATCAGAATGCAAGCCATCTTGAGGTGGGGTGGAGGGGAGAAATGGGGAGAAAATTTGGAACTCAAAATCTTGTGGAAATGAATGCTGACTAAAGTAAATAAATTAATAAACAAAGAAAAACAATAACCATGAGACAACATACCAAAATTTATGTGTATTTAGGGGGAAATGTATATCTCTAAGAGGGTACATCAATAAAAGAAAGACTAGATAAATTAGGCATGCAGCTAAAAAAAAAAAACTTCAAAAATAATGAATCTAAAACCCCATTTAAACACCAATGTAGAAATTTTGAAAATCAAGAGACATAAAGAAAACCAAAAGTTAAAAAAATTATTAAATTAATAAATAAAAGTGGAGTTGACTTTTAGCAGGGAAAGCAAAATAAACCATCTGTTAATTAAGAATGAAAAAGTATACTTCACAACTAATGAAGAGGAAATAAAGCAATTTTATGGAGCTTTTTTTTTTTGCCAACTATACACCAATAAAACTGACAATCTGGATGACATTGGATTAAATATTTACAAAAATAGAAATTGCTCAGATAAACAAAACAGAAAAAAGAGTACTTCAAAACTGTCTTACAGAACAGAAATTGAATAATCCATAAATGAACTTGCTAAGAAAAAGCCCCAAGATCAGTGGATTTACATGAATTCTACCAAACATTAATTCCAATATTACATAAAGTATTGAAAAAAAATAAGAAAAAGTCCTATCAAATACCTTCTTTGATGCAAATGTGGTCTTCATACCTAAACCAGAGAAAAAAAAACTATACACTATTTTCTCTAATGAATATTGATACAAAAATTTTAAATAAAATACTAGCAAGGAGATTACAGCAATCTATCACAAAGATCATATACTACTTCTAGGCTGGATTTATACCAGGAACGTAGGGCTTGTTCAACATTAGCAAAACTATAAGCATAACTGACCACATCAATAACAAAAACAACAAAAATCACAGGGTTATTTCAACATATAAATTGAGGGAGGGGGTAGTTGGAAGGAAGAAGCCTTTGATAAAATACAAAGCACAAGAAGAAATCAAGCTTTCCTTAAAATGAAAAGTAGTACATATTAAAGACCAAGAACAAGCATTATTTGTAATGGGGATAAGCTAGAAGCCTCTCCAATAGGATTAGGGGTAAAGTGAGAATGTCTGCTATCACCATTACTTTTCAATATTGTATAAGAATTGCTAGCTATAGCAATAATAAAAGAAAAAGAAGGAATAAATATAGGCAGAGGAAACCATCACTTTTGTACAGTTTACTTATAGAATCCTAGAGAGTCAACTACAAAACTTATCCAAACAATTAACTACTCCTGCAAAAGTTTCAGGGTATAAAATAAACATACAAATAAAATAGTCAGCATTTCTGTATATTATCAACAAAGCTCAACAGGAAGAACTATGAAGAGAAATTCCATCTAAAATAACTACAGAGGGCTAAAATACTTGAGAGTCTAACTGTCATGATATACACAGTTTGGGGGTGGCTAGGTGGCACAGTGAATAGAGCACTGGCCCTGGAGTGAGGAGGACCTGAGTTCAAATCTGACCTCAGACACTTAACCCTTAACTAGCCATGTGACCTTGGGCAAGTCACGTAACCCCAATTGCCCTGGCTTCCCTCTTCCAAAAAAAAAAAAAGACATACAAAGTTTTATAATTTTGCTATTACAAAACACATTTCATACAAATAAAGATAGATCTAAATAATTGGAGGAATAATAATTACTCATGCAAATATAATAAAAATTATAATTCTACATAAATGAATTTATTTGTTCAGTGCCATATCTATCAAACTACCAAAGAATTATTTTATAAAGCTAGATAAAATAATAACAAAATTCAACTTAAAGAACAAATGGCTAAGAATATCAATAAATAGGATAGGAATGAAGGGGGGACTGAAAGTACTAGACTTCAAATTATTTGGTACTGGGAAAGAAATAGAGAAGAGTTTGATCAGTAGAAGAGATTAGGTACATAATACAAAGAAGCCAATGAGATAGCAAACGTATCTGACAAACCCAAAGATCCCAGCTATTACAGCAATAACTCATTACTTGACAAAAATTGTTGGGAAAACTGGAAAGCAGTTTGGCAAAAACTAGGTGTAGATCAACATCTCACACCATACACCAAGATAAGCTCAAAATGAACACATTATTGATATAAACAAATTAGCACAGCAGGGATGAAATTACCTGTAAGATACATGACTAGCTGAAGAGTTTATGATTAGACAGAGAGGTTTGTTGGAGATAAAATGGATAATTTTGATTATATGAAATTTAAAAGTTTTTGGATATTAATAAAAACCAATGTAGCTAAAAGCAAAAGAGAAGCAAGAAATGTGGAGAAAATTGTTGGTAGTTTCTTTAAAGGTATCATTTCTCAAATATACAAGGAATTGAGTCAAATTTTATTTGAATAAGAGTCATTCTCCAATTGATAACTGGACAAAGGACATGAACAGGCAATTTTCAGAGGACGAAATCAAAGTTATCAATAGCCATATGAAAAATGCTCTCAATCACCATTAGATAAATGAAAATAAAAACATCTCATACCCCTCATATTGGCTGAGATGGCAAAAAAAAAAAAGGAAAATGGTAAATGCCAGAGGTAGGAAAACAGACACATTAATACACTATTTTTGGTGGAGCTGTGAACTAGTCCAACCACTCTGGAAGGCAATTTGGAACTACTCCCAAAAAGATTATTAAACTGTGCATAGCAATGTTACTTTTAGAGCTAAACACCAAGGAGACAAAATAAAGAGGAAAAAAGGGTTAATATGTGCAAAAATAATCATAGCAGCTATTTTTGTGGTGATGAAGATTTGGAAACTAAGGTGATGCCCATAAATTGGGGAATTGCTAAATAACTTGTAATATATGAAAGTGATCGAATACTATTGTACTATAGGAAATGGTGAAAAGCATTCCCTGGGACCACCTATATCAATGGAAGTGAAGTGAAGTAAGCAGAACTAGAACAATCCCCACAGTAACAGAAATATTAGAAAGATAATCAACTTTGAAAGACTTTGCAATTGATCAGCACAGCGGTCCGTAACAACTCCGAAAGACTCGTGATGAAACATGCTATCTACCTCCAGATAGAGAACTCCAGAGAGACGGACTCAGAGTGCTGGATGAAGCATTTTTTTTTCTCTTTCTTACTTTTTTTTTTTTAACATGGCCAGTGTGATAATTTGTTTTGCATGACTAATTTGCTGTGGTTGATTTTTTTTTCTGTTGTTTCTGACTCTTTGTGAACCCTATTTGAAATTTTTTTTTAGCAATGATACAGGAGTAGTTGGCCATGTTCTTCTCCAGTTCATTTTAAAGATGAGGAGATTGAGGCAAAGCGGGTTTAGTGACGCGTCCAGTATCACACAACTAGTAAGTGTCTGAGGCCAGATTTAAACTCGTCTTCCTGACTCAAGGACTGGCAATTTGTCCACTGTGCCACTTGGTTGTTCGCTTTTTGATTATATATATTTGTATTAAATTTTGAGGGTTTTTTGGGTCTTCTCATTGGGTGGAAGACAGGTAGAAGGGGAGACAGAAATTGGAACTGAAGAAAAAACTTGTCTATGCTTTAAAAAATCAATACAAATTCAATTTAAAAAACGAAATCAAAGATTATAATACAATGCTTAAAAACAAACCTTTATAGATGAGCTTTCTTGGTTTTACTTAAATCGAATTTATTTAATCAATTACATTTTAAACTAATCGAGTGGAAGGACTATGTTTTCTTCTTTGCTATAAAGCATTAAAGTTGCAATGGTTTTATGCCTAGTGAATATACAAGCTAACTCATTTGAAAGAAGATAGGTTTTAGCAGCAAAGAGCTCTACATACAAACTGAAAGCACGGTATGTATAAAGGAAGGGTAGGGATTTGAATCTTTCTACACATGGAATTTAGCCAAAGGTTTTACAAAGAAATTGTGTATCTCGCTAACCACAACCAGCAAGTCTGAGAACTATATGTCGATTCCTTCGTACTTCCATGGAACTGGAGGAGAATAATATATAGAACTTAATTACTAAAAAGAAACTGGGTTTTGAGGTTGTAGAACTCAAAATTTCTTTAAAAAAGAAGTGTATTTCACACCTTGTTACACAATGGGATGGAGTGACTCAGCAGAGACTATTATGAAAGAATTTACAGAGCTTTTACTTTGTTTTGAAAAATAAAACTTCAGATGCTCCAAGAAAAGAAGAAAAGTAGCAGCTTTATTCAATTCTCCAAAAGAAGATAGGAAAAGGGGCACTTGCTGTGCCCTTGGTGGGTGGGCAGGGGCGGGCTGGGCCTCAAGGGGCAGAGGCAGAGATGGAGGCGGCGGCAGAGGAGAGGAGAGGATAGGACAGCTCGGGTGCCCCTGTTTGCTCAGGCTTGTGGCCACGCTTGCACCACATGGAGCCTCTAAAATGTCTCTCCCATCTGACCCCTTCTCCCTACTCTGACTGCTACCACCTTGGTTCAAGCCTTCATCACCTCTGCCCTGGATCCTTGCAACAGACTCCTGCCTCTCCTGTTCATCATACACATGGCTGCCAAAATGGCCCAGGATATGGTCCTCAGGAGATTCCTGGCCCCTGTCTTCTCCAGGAAGCTCTCTCAGTGTCACTGGGTGCCTCTTCTTCCTGAGGTTCTAGCCCAGGGAAGCTCTGGTAGACTCACTGCTTCACCCAGTTTGACCCGTACATTCTCTACGCCCAAGATCTCCAACATTACCTTTAATGTCCAGGATGGACCTGACTTTCAGGACAGAGTTGTCAACAGTACTAGTACACTAGTAGTTGTGGATTTCCATGCACAGTGGTGTGGCCCCTGCAAGATCTCAGGGCCCTGGTTAGAGAAAATGGTGGCAAATCAGGAGGGGAAGGTGCTGATGGCCAAGGTGGACACTGACAACAACACAGACCTCGCCATTGAGTTTGAGGTTTCTGCTGTGCCAACTGTGCTGGCCATCAAGAGTAGGGATGTGGTGGACAAGTTTGTGGGCATCAGCGATGAAGACCAGCTGGAGGCTTTCCCCAAGAAGCTCATTGACTGCTGATCTAGGCCTGCTTTTGTTTCCCCAGGAGGTCCTCCTAGAAGAACTTGAGTCCTTTCCAATCCCTACCTGTCTAGCCCCCCTTGGCCCATCCTGCGTCTTTCTAGGGAAGGGTTCTTCATCTCGAACTTGGGAACCAAGAGCATTTCCCAGTGATGTGACCAGAGGGCTGGTGCTTAGTGAAGTGGTGCTGCTGCTGACCATGAGACAGAGGACTGGGGATGGGGGATTGAAATGTTTTCGCTCTCCCGTGCTTGATCACTACCCCCTCTCTCCCATCCCTACCGCCAAGCCCACCCCAACCTAGGCCTTTCCAGAGGAGACTGTTTCAGCAGGACTGCTTAATTGTGGGGTCACCCTGTTTTGACTGAAATTTTTATCCTCGTGCTTTACTACAGAGGCTCTGTGACCCTGTGCCTGACCTACTTGCCACATTTTCTCCTCTGATGCTGTTTTGTAAAAGAGAAGAGTTATACATACATATGTATGTAAGTTCTCTCATTTTTTGTAAGTCTATAATAAAGAGAGTTTTACTGAAAAAAAATAGGAAAAGTACCATTTAGGGTAGAAAAAAAGAAGAAAAACATTTTGAAATAAGTTTTTCCAAATGCTAACTTTACTCTTAAAATATCATTGTTTATCCTGTGTTCTCAAAGAGGACCAATGAGATCACAAAGGTAATAGTTTGACTTGAGCATGAATTGGATTCAAGTAAGTAAGAACTATGTAAAGTCATCGAGTTCCAGTGGCAAGACAAAAGTCACGTTGACTGGCAATGGTTCAGAATTCAAAAGATGACCTTGCAACTAGAGGAGGAAAAAGTTAAAAAAATTTCAAAGAAAGATGTCAAATAGTACAACCAATCATCCTGATTCCATTTGTTTTCTGTTACTTAAATCCAAGGTGATCAGTTTTTTACAATTCCACGATGAAATGTTCATTGGCAAAAATATAATTGTTAAATCATTTCATGCCAAGTAGTAAGGGTTGAGAAGGAGCATAGTGAGTCTGAACTGGAGTCAGGAAGCCTTGGGTTCAAGTCTTGTCTTTGATGCATACTAGTTATGTGACTATGACAAAGTCACATAACCCCTCAGTGCCCCTAGACAAGATTCTAAGATTATAAATAATAGGAATTATTGTTCACAACCAAGAATTCCCATCACAAATGAATGCACATCTCCTGATCACCCCTTTTCTTTCTCAAAAAAAATTGAAGTTATTCCTTAAAAATAGTTAACTCTTTGTAATTTAAAGAAAATCGATAAGAGAAAATGTATAGATTTACCTGATAAATTGCCTCATCACAAGCATTCTGCAGACCAAGATTGATCATGGTGTTCTGTAAAGTGCGTCCCATGTAAAATTCCAAGGACAGATAATAAACTCTCTGAAACAAAGAAAAATAAAGGGACTTTTTATAGGGGAAACCTTGATTTTCCTTGTAAATGTCAGAGAGACATGCCAAGTCATTGACAAAAGAGGAAAAATTACTTCTTGATATATGTATACATGGGTCTTTCAGATGCATAAAACTGACTAATCTCCTGAAACATCACATAATACCTATGTTCTCTCTCAGCTCTACTTCACTCTCCCTCTTCCTGCCTCAATGGTTCCTGTTCTCTGCTCATGTTCTGTTGGGTAAACTCCTCCCACACTGAGCTTAGTGTGGACTGGACCAGTGCTCAAAGCAGGTCACATGGACCTATTAAGGGGCAGGAAAGATCTTCAAATTCCCTTAATATTACACTGGGGCAGACTCAACAACAGTGTCAAAAGCTGAGAAGAGGTCATAAACATTGAAGACTGAACAAAAGGTTATTGGATGTGGCAATCAGGAGATTAGCAACTTTGAAGAGAACAGTTTCAGTTGAAAGATCAATTGTAGAGAGTTAAGAAGCGAGTTAGACTAAAGAAAGTAGAAGCATTGATTATGAATGGCCTTTTCAAGAAGTTGACCCACAAAAGGAAGAAGAGACATCAGATGACACCCAGTGGGCTGGATAGATCATGTGAGGTTTATTTTGAGGATGTGGACAGCACGGGGATGACTGTAGGCAGCACATAAACAGGAAAAGATTAAAGATTATTAAGAGAGCAAGGGTGAAAAAGATCAAGTTAGAAAAGACTGGATGGAATGGAGTTGTTTGCGCATGTGGAGGAGTTTGCCTTGGCAAAGAGGTCTACCTCTTCACATGAAACAGGAGTGAAGGCTGAGATAATTGGAAAAGGCAATTGTGATGGAAGATAAGGGACAAGGGAGAAGATGGAGCTCACAGCGAATGGTTTCAGTTTTTTATCCTAGTGAAATATGAGGCGTAGTTTTCTAAGAAGAGAGGGGGAGGGGCAGCTATGGGAAGTTTGGAAAAAGATAAAAAGGTTTAGAAAAGCTACTATGATGAGTGGGATAGAGAATCAATTAGGAAAGTGTGAAAGGATTGCCTTGATGTTTTGTTTTGTTTTTGCTTTTTGGAAGGCGATTGGGGTTAAGTGATTTACCCAAAGTCACATAGCTAGTGTGTTGAATATCTGAGGTGGGATTTGAATTCAGGTCCTCCTGACTCCAGGGCCAGTGCTTTATTCACTGTGCCACCTAGCTGTCCTTGCCTTGATGTATTGATGGCCCCGTTGACATTACAGAACACAAAATTTGTAGTGTGCCCAATCAGCCCAGTCAGCAATTTTCTTCTTCTTCATTCATTAGTCCACAAATAGAAGTGGAAGAAGGGGATGCTTAGTGTAATCTGAGGCTGGAGTTTGGCAGCACAAAATTTTTGATATGAATAAGTGGCAAGGGACTCGAGGGAAGAAAACAGTACAAAATTGAACTGGTTCACTAAGGAGGCAAACAGAAGTTAAATAAGTTACCCAGGGTCACTCAGCTAATAAATGTCTAAGGCCAATTTGGACTCAGATCTTGACCATGAGCCAAGCACTCTTATCAACTGTGCTTCCTAGCCGCCTCCAAGCTTTCACTTTATCTTGCTGGGATCTAGGCTTTCACACCATGTTCAGGTCATGTCCTCAGCATGCTGCTTATACTCTGAACATCATACTGCTCGCCCCTTTCTTACTTGCTTGCATTTGTATTTCTAGTGCATAGCACAGTGCCAGGCACATTGTAAGCATTTAACAAATACGTCATTTAAGTAATAATAATTTTTATTATTATACTATCTATACTATACTATATTATGCATATCACTGTATATGCTTTTCCCAAAAAAATATATCAATAAAACAATTGCAATTGCAGTCATCCATTACATAGCAAAATATAGAATTCATATTCAAGACAGCAATAAGATTACAATTAAAAAACAGCATTACATATAATCCACAACAATGAATTCATTCTAACTGTTCAGGTAGCTAGCTACTCCTTTTGCAATGTGATGTGAGGTTAGCCTAGTGGAAACTATGGTTATGATACTTGTGTGACTTATTGGTCATTTGGCATCTATCTGAACTTACTGATTAACATAGGTGTCCTTACTTGTAAGGACAGATGGTCTGTTTTTCCAGGTGTTTCTATAGTTGAGGTTCTAGATAGGAAAGGTGCTACCTGTGGGTTGAGCCCTTTCCCTTTGATTGAATTGAGGTGTTTTCTGTATTTCCACTGCCTAGAAGCAGTGATGTATATAGTAGGAAAAGCACAGAATTTAGAGTCAGTGGATGTTGGCTTTAATCTCTTCTCTAATTACTGCACATTGAGCAAGCCACTTATCATTTCTGGATGCCAGTGTTCTCACCTGTACAATGAGGGAGTTTGACTAGATGATCATGTTCTAGCTCTACATTTTATCATCGATTGAGTCTAGTATCAGACATGTGACTCAGGGTGCAGGTAGCCCACAAAATTCCCAAGTACACCCCAAGTAGATTAAAATGTAATTTGGAAATAGTTAACAAAATGAATAAAAATATGATAAAACATAGATCATGTTAGTATGTGGTTTTCTGAGCCAATGTGCATGATTTAGTCAATGTATGATTTAGTGGTCCCCATTTCTATTTGAGTTTGATACCACACATGTAGGCTACTATAATAAATAGCTTTCTTTTATGCTCCAATTCCTTCTCTCCTTCAACTCCTACTCCAATCCAAATCTCACATTGTCAGAATACTCCGATGTACGGATGTGGTCATATTTTTTACATCTGAAAATGGTGGATGACTCCTTACTGTGTATCAACTAAAATTCAAACTCCTTGGGGAAGCTAGGTGGTGAGGCAAATAGAGCACCATCCCTAGAGTCAGGAGGACCTGAGTTCAAATCCAGACTCAGACGCTTAACACTTACTAGCTGTGTGACCTTGGGTAAGTCACTTAACCCCAATTGCCCTGCCTTCCCTCCAAAAAGACAACAAACAAATCCAAACTCTTTCATCTTCATTCAATGCCCTCCACTCTGCCTCTCCTGACAGACCATCTGTAAAACTGAGAAATAAGGACACCTATGTTAATCAGCAAGTTCAGATAGATGCAAAATGACCAATAAGTCACAAAATATCACAACCATAGTTTCCACCAGGCTAGCCTCACATCACATTGCAGAAGAAGTAGCTACCTGTACACTTAGAATGAATTTATTGTTGTGGGTTATATGTAATGTTTTTCAATTGTAATCTTATTGCTGTCTTGAATATGAACTATACATTTTGCTATGTAATGGATGACTGTAATTGCAATTGTTTTATTGATATATATTTTTTGAAAAAGCATGCACAATGATGTGTATATGCTGTTACTATAGTATAATGATAAAATTATTATTACATAAATAACATATTTGTTAAATGCTTACAACGTGCCTGGCACTGTGCTATGCACTAGAAATACAAATGCAAGAAAGGGGCGAGCAGGATGATGTCCAGAGCATAAGCAGCATGCTGAGGACGTGACCTGAACACGGTGTGAAAGCCTAGATCCCAGCAAGATAAAATGAAAGCTTGGAAGCAGCTAAAAAGTCTGGTTGATAAGAGTGCTTGGCCAAGTGCTTGGTCAAGGTCAGTGTACCACCCTGCCTCTCCTGCCTTATTTCATATTACTTCCCCAAGGCATTATATGCAACAGCCAAAGCAGAACCATGTTTCTGTGCTTTCTCTTCATCTCTGTATGTCAGATGTTCTCTCTCTTTTGCCTGTTGACACCCTTTAAAACTCAATTCCAATGGCATGTTCTCCATAAGGCCTTCTTTGATCCCTTGGGGATCTCCTAATCTTTATGTAAACACTTTGTTCCACATGATCTTAATACACCTGTGTATAATTCTCTATCAGAATTATCTGTATTTATATCTATGAGCAAAGACAATGACCAGGAAGAAACTTTGGGAAATTGTACAGTTCAACTCTCTCCGTTTACAAATGATGAGGTTAAGGATCAGAGAAGTTAAATGACTTGCTTGATATCACACAGATAATAAACTGAAAATCCGGATTAAACCTCACATGATAGAATTTTAAGTTCTAACGTTGTTTCTACTATTACTGTGATACTCTCACCTAGACTGGAAAGCTACACAGTGTCAAGGCTCATTCCTTCTTACTATCTGCTTTTAGTTCTATTGAGGGCAAAACGGAAAAGGAAAAGTACAAAGTTTGAAATATGTCTGCCTTATTGTTTTGACAAAGTATTTAATGGAAGAGAGGTTCAAAATATTACCTAGAACTGAAATTTTGTTGCCATTTATCCATATTCCTCTTCAGTCCCATTTGTCAGCAAAGAAAATAAACAAGTAATATGGCAAGTTAATTATGTAATTTTTACTTTGTGCTGAAAAAGATTTTGATCATCCTAAAGTTCCTTTCTGCAACTATTGTCCCCCCCCCAGCTGATTTTCCCACTTCTCATCCTTTCAGAAACTTGACCCATGAGACAGTACTACCTTCAGCCCAGCCATACCTCACTGTGATTTCTAGACAGTCATCCTTCTGAGGTCCTGATCCCACTATGCTGGCAAAGCAGACTGCTCACAGATGAGACCAAGGGAATTATGGTAATAATAACTTTAATTTTTAATACAACACTTTAGAATTACAAAGCACTTCGCTCATAATCTTGTGAGGTATCTACTGCAAGGATAATTCCCACTTCATAGACAGGAAAATTGAGGCTTGGACAAGAGAAGTGCCTTGCCTAAGGTCACAGAGTGAGTAAATGTCAGAGGAAGGATTTGAAACCAAATTCTATGAGTCAAAGGATAATAGAGTTCATGGAAAAAAACTTAGAAGTCTAGTCTAACACTCATTTCACAGATGAGGAAACAGATCCAGAAATGTTAACTATGATAATATTTTGAAATATCATGTCCTTCATCAAGCTTGCTTTGATCTTTCCTCAGCAAGTAATAATTTTGTCCCCAAACTCACACAGCACTTTATTTTGTATCTTTTTCAATGCTCTTACAGTATGTATTATAGTTAGCTGGGTATGTGTAACATCCTCCAACCTTGAAAGATAAGGTCCATAAAGACAGTTCTCCCTTGTTATATAGGTCCTGCATCTCCTCCCAGGTGCTACTGCAGTGTTTTGCATACAGAAGGTACTTAATAAATGTTTGTTGCATGAACTAAGGAGTAGATCAGGGAAAAGGTGGGAAGGGATGTGGTGAAGTCTAGATTTCAACATTAACTAGTTGTGAGAGCATGAGTAATTTGCAATCTCCTGTTCTGTTATTGCCTAACACTGCGATTGAGCAGAGTGGGATATATATGTATTTTTTTTACACCTTAAAGCACTTTATAAATGTTGCCTACAATTATTAGCATGATTATAGGGATGTGTAGGATATTCACTAATAATTTCCCCAAATCTCCTTGGCACTGAAATCCTGAAATAACAGATTATTAGAACGAAAGGGATTTTTGAGAACAGATAGTAGCAACTCTTATAGACATAGATAGTCTCATTTTACAGAAAGAGGAAAATGTGAAAAGAGGGAAAAGTGAAGCCTAAAAAGAGGTGGGGTAAATTTGCCCAAGGCCATTTAACAGAATAAAGTAGGGGCGATTGGAAATCAGGAAGTCTGTTTGCAAATTAAGCTCTTTTCACTTGAAGCTGGAAGTGCTGCATGGAGAGAGCAGGGCAGCAGGAAAGGGTTAAGAAGGCTTAGGATGTCAAGGGAAGAGGGGAAGCCTTTTTAGTACCTTGGGGTGCTTCTCATAGTAGTACTGCTGAGTGCGGATCCAGCGCCCCACGAGGTGGTCACGCACCGTGTGGGCTAAGGCGAAATAGTAGTCTCTAGGGGTGGCCACATTCCGATCCTTGGCCAGAGTGAAGTGCAAGTGCCTGTTAAAGCCCTTCTTCAGCTCCGCCACGTTCTCAACTCCCACGATTCCACGGATACTGATCTGTTTGCGCTTCTCCTGATCAGTCAGAGGTTTAGCCATGGCTGTTGTGTGGACTTAGGGCTACCCCAGCGAGTGCTAGGAAAACTTGTCTGGCCGAGAGCGAAGGAAGTGCAAGTCGAAAGTTAAGGGAAAGGACGCGGTACGGAGAGAACTGCTGGGGCTTGAACGGTTTAGGGAAAGCTTTGAGGCTCCGCCTTTCTGAGTGGAGGCCGGTCTGATTGGTGTGATGAACTGCCCCGCCTTCCACATAGTAGCGGTAAACCCTCAAATTGGGCTGTACCTGAGAAGGTCCTCAAGAACTAGGCGTCCCCAGTTACACCAGATGCTTAAGAAATGCTTGCTAATTCGTTGATTGAGTGAGTGGTAATAAATCGCTTTACTTCTATATTTCTGCTCCTCTGCCCTGACCTCCTGATCCCATAGAGACATTGCCCTGCTCTGGGAAACAACCTAGGCGTCACTTTGTAACCTTACCATAAAATAAAACAAACAAAAACACCACCACAACAAAACGAAACAAAAATCTAAAAAATCCCTTCACTCTGGTATGTCGTGCTCTGGGCAGCTTTCGACTCCTTTAACTCCCGGAGTCCTGGGAAGGAGGCAAGTCACACAACTCAAAGAATGGGGAGCAGTTCTTTGGAGCTCATCCAGTTCGATCCGTATAACTGAAGGCACGTCTGCATGGCTTTTCAGCTAGCCTGGGTTACTTTGAAAACGATTTTTAAAAAAAGTTTGCGTTTTAAAGGAACCATGTCTTAAATCTGACTTTTCACTGAAATTATCCTGTTTAGTCATCAAATGTCACAAAAAATTATTTTTTTGCCAAAGCAAAGCATTTGTGAACATATACTTTTAAAAAAGAGTAATTGAAGGCTTTCAAATATTATATCCGTTGTACCCCATTTGTCCTTAAATTCTAATTCCATGTGGTAATCTTTGGTTCAAAGTCTATTTGAATAGGATTCTCCTTTTTGAATCCTTTTTGGTGAAAACCAAATACTCTGTTCCAATGAGGTGACACAACATGTCAACAAGTAGGTACAAACTACATACAAGAGAAATTGGAAATAATAGAGGGAAGGCATTAGAAATTGGGAAATGTTTCTAGCAGAAGGTGAGAATTTTAGCTGCGACTTAAAGGAAGCCAGGGAACCCAGAAAGCAGAGAGGATGGAGAGTATTCTAGACATGGAGATTACTACTACTGAAAACTCTTAGAGTTAGAGATGCACTATTTTGTTTCAGGAACTAAGAGACCAGTGTAATTGGATTGAAGATTATGGGAGAGTGTAAGATGTAAGAAGACTGGAAAGGTGTGGTAGTGGTGGGGCACCTTATGAAAGGCTCTGTCAAAGGTTAAACAGAGGATTTTATATCTGATCCTGGAAGGTGACAGAGAGTCACTAGAGTTAAGACTGGGAAGAAGCCATTGTGATCCCAATCTCTTAGTGCTGGCTCCTCTCCAAATTTGTTTCTTTTCAAAGTCTTTCTTTCCCTTCAAGGACTTGAAGAAAAGCTGGAAACCAGAAGAACAGGATCTCTCTTCTCCAAGTTCTCATCAACTTCCCTCTTCCTGAAGGCACAAAGCATTAAGTAATCATTCTTCACCAGACGAGGAGCCTTATGCAAATAGGGTTGTATTCTAGATTCCATATGAATATGAACATTCTCTGTGGGGATCAGGGGCAATATACTTTTTTGATAGTCACTCAAATTATGAGCTGAAAGGAACTATGGAAACCATTTAGTCCAGTGATTTTTGAAAGATAAGGAACTTGAGCCTCAGAAGGGTGATGTGAGGCATTTAGTTTTTGTTTCCCGTAAGGCTACAAAGTGATTTCTTAAAAGAATTGGGGCTAACAGCTAGGTCTCCTAAATCTCAGACTGCTACACAACAACTTCATATTCATGCACAGTCTTTTGGTAGGGGCTGTAGTAGTGAGGCAAGATAGTGGGGCTAGGTTAAAAAAATATACTTAGTAATAAAGAAGACTCATTACAATGGTTCTACCACCAAAGCTCCTATGAGGAATAACTAGATAAATCAATATAAATAAACATTTATTAAGTATCCAGCTAAAAACATCTATACTTCTGTTCCTGGGATACTAAGGATTATTGGATAAAGTAATGAAATTGAACGATTTTTTCCCCACAATAAATTCATGGTGTACAATCCCAGCTGGGTGTTCACTACTTCTCTGCATTTTCTTTATTCTACTTCCATTGATTCCCCATCCAGTTCTCCACAGTTACTGTTCTTAACATTTTTCTTTCTGCTCAAGCCCCAAACATAATATCCAGTCTTTTTCTTTCCCTTCACCTACAGCAGATGACCCAGACTGGATATTTCATTAAGGATACTGAAATCATTTATTTGAAATTTCCTTCATTGTCCTTCTCTTTTCCTCAAAATGTCTAAACATCATTCTTTATGCATTCCCTGCTGTATTGTAGGAAGTGGAATACCTTTTTTACTAAGACAGGGCAGAACTGTCGTGTTTATAAGGTACTTGCACATGTACATTTGATCCTTTCTCTTTTTTTTCTAAGACTTTTGTTTTAATCAATTATTTTCACTTTCTTGTGGATCTTTACTGTTCTACTTTATCGGCTTTTCATCCATTACCCCAACAATTAGGCTCTGTTCTCTCCAATCTCACATTCTAATTATTCTAGTCATCATCTCATCTCTTTCTTTTGTTACTGCTAAACTTCTTTAAAAAAAAAAA
>CM053598.1:203994454-204029921 GCA_028646575.1 Pseudocheirus occidentalis
CTCATTTTTCATGATTTTTTTTTCATCACTCTCATTTCTCTATTTCTTTTACTTTATTTTCAAAATCCTTGTTGAGTTCTCCCACGGCCTGTGAGAAATTTGTATTTTTTCTTTGAGGCTTTAGATGTAGGAGTTTTTTTAAATAGGTCAGGATGTGTTAACTCAATTTCAAGCCATATCTCTTTTTTTCCTTTGCTTCTAATGTGATGTTCATTTTAATTTTTCTTCTAACAGCTTGGTGGTCAGACTATACAGAAATAGCTAGTTAATATTTAACTCCCTCATCAGTAACTTATTTTCTGGAAAAAAAAATAACCAATTTTATTTTTACACATGTTAATCGGGGCTCACTATGTCTAGCCCAGCCTGATTCTCCTCTAAATGGCAGTATTCATCACACATAGGCATGGGGCTTCTATGTATTCTACAAGCTTTTTTGTCTCTAATTTCTAACTTCTCAGTCATATTTTTTTCTAGCTTCGCATTGAAGTTACAAAGTATTGGAGTATAACATGCATTTAATTGAAAGAACTTAAGGAGTTATTAGAACTTCTTTATATCTCAGTCCTCTGTGACAGATATTTGAATATTAGAAATGTCCCATGAAATAATGTTTCCTGTTGTCTTTGAATATATAGTAAACAAACTCCACCAATTCCTTTTTTTGTCTCTCAGTGGAGAACTTATGAATATGCCATCCAGAAATCAAGCATGCAGGTCAAATTATTCCAGGTTTTCTCTTTTTTCCTTTATTTTATAGACTCCCATCATATCTACTTTAGGTACTAGTTTCTTTTTTTTTCTTGGTGAGAATAAGATTTAAATATCAGTTCCTCTCATTAATTCATTCATTGATTTATTTGCTTTATTAATACAAACCATAAAATTATTAGCTGTTCTATACTTGGCAAAGAGAGGGTTACAGTAGATATTCAGATAACATAAGCCCTCCATCAAACTAGATTTCAAACATGTGATCTGTTTTCCCAACCCCCTCATCTAATTGTACTTTCTTTTTAGGTATCTGGTGAGAATACCATTTCAATTTCTGCCTCTAGCTAATCATCCAGATCTCAAAAAAAAAAATCTAACTATTCATCCATTCTAATTTTATATGAATCTATGTAGTAGGTCCATAACAAAGTCGGTAGAATTCCAAATCTTTGAGTTGGGGCATTCATCTGCCTGGGAACCCAATTCCACCTATATGTCAAGGTCATAACAGCTTCATTTCCATAGTAAGAAAGAGTAGGCATGGCTAAAATTCCTCTCAACATGTGGTTTAGGGACCATATACCTAAGATTTGTTGTTTTCAAGTCAGAGCAAAAATGTACTGCTCTTCTGGAAGCAAATTACCTTATTCTGTAAAATATGAAGAAGTATGCTCCTTTTATGCTCCTTTTAAATATGAGGTGGTTATGAGAAGCCCCTTTTTAGGCTAACCATTGTGTGACCTCACATGTATTGATAATTTTCTTGATTATATAGATCAGACCTGTATTGGATTTATAATGACAATGCTCCTGTGCCATTAAGATCATTGTGTCTGATTTCAATGCCAAAGCAAAATGTTCAAGTTCCTGACTCAACATTGCATTTGTCTCTGGTTCTTACTTCAGATATGATATTGTATATGTAGCAAATTGCATATTGCAATCTCATTTTTCATTTATTTTCAGCTTGGATTAGATATAGAGGAGCTAGAAGAAATTGAAGAAGATGCTGGACTTGGTAATGGAGGTCTTGGGAGGCTTGCTGGTAAGTCACTACTGATAGAGACTTGAAGTCAGATCTATAAAACAGCTTGTGAAATTGGAATGTTGCTGCCTTTGCTAATTATTTCCATGCACATCAATACTAAAGAAGCTAATTTATTCATCTTCAGGCAGAGTGGAACTTTTTTTTACAAATGTGCAAGCTTTTATTTTTAAATAAGTTCTACAGATGTCTTTTATTAGTTTTTAAATGACCTACACTTCCCAATAGATCCTTCCCCACAGAACCCTTCCTTATAATAAAAATGTTCAGTAAAATTAGGATGAACAAAAACGTTTAATATTTTATTCAGTGTTTTCTACTCAGAATCCCTTATTCTAAGGAAAGTGAGAAGGTACCTTATAGCTCTTCTTTGGAGTGAAACTCCATCATTGTAATTTTATGATATTTAGTTTCAATTGTTTTGTTCTTGTTCTTTCCATTCAGTCTAGAGTTGACATTGATGCACAGATATAGCAATGCTGAAATTTCTTTTTAGGTATCTGGTGAGAATACCATTTCAATTTCTGCCTCTAGCTAATCATCCAGATCTCAAAAACAATTCTAACTATTCATCCATTCTAATTTTATATGAATCTATGTAGTAGATCCATAACAAAGTCGGTACAATTCCAAATCCTTATGACTCACAAAAGACTAGATGCTACCACCAGGCTTTATCTCAATCTATTTTCTTTCAGATATTTATACAATTTTGCTAACCTGCACCATTAAGGAGGTTTCAAATTCTTCCTGGTGCCTCTGGGTGTTCCTTTTACTCAGAAGGAATTATGCCTCTCATCTCTATCAATTGAAATACTATTCATCTTTCAAAGCTCACTTCCAACGCCACTTCTTCCATAGTGTCTGCCCTCTTCCCTGCAAGGATAAGAATCCTCTTCTTTCTTTGATATCTCTTAGCCTCCTTTTCATCTAGCCCAGGAGTGAGGAACCTGCGATCTCAGGGTCACATGCAGAGTGAAACTTTAAACTTGGTTAATAGATATGTCTAAATTTAGTACAATGAAGAATAGTTCTCGACAACAAATATTGGAGAAGGGAACTTAAAAGAGGTAGCTTTAAAAAACTGGTTAAACAATATCAAAGTCCTGTCACCATCATTTATTTAGAGTTAGTAAGTTGTTCTGATTGCTTTCCTTTTATTCTTTTGAATTTGTTTGTTTAATTGATTCTTGATGTCTCATAGAATCATTAACTTCCACTTTCCCAATTGTAACTTTTGAGGAGTTGTTTTTCTCAGTTTGCTTTTGTACTTTCTTTTCCATTTGGCCAACTCTTTTTTTAAGCTGTTGTTTTTCTTTTTCCAAGCTGTTGACTCTTTTTTTTCCCATAATTCTCTTGCATCATTCTCATTTCTTTTTACAGTTTTTTTCTACCTTTATTATATGATTTTTAAGCTCCTTTTTTAGCTCTTTCATGAGTTCTCTCTGGGCTTGAGGTCACTTCTCATTTTTCTTTGGGGTTTTTGTCCACTGGTATTTTGTTGTTGCTCCACCACACTAGGGTTCAGACTCTCCTGCTGGTTTGCCAAGGTGGGGTTTGCTTCTGACTTACTGGGACAATCCCTTTCCTGGACTGCATTTCCCTTTTGCCTGAGTAAGACAGACTTTTCTTGGCACTAAATGATTGTTTTACCCCCATCTTGTTGCTTGTTCTGCTGTTCCAGAATTTGTTTTAGGGCACTATTTTATGGTTGTTAGAAGGTGAATATGAGAGAGTTATGGCAATTCACTGCTTACTCTGCTATCTTGACTCCCAGAAGTGTGCTATTACTATTTCGTTTTGTTTTTTAGTTGACTCAAAGCATAATAGATTATGATCCAGCCCTTCATTCTAACTCCATGTAAATCTTTATTTTTTCAAGTATGTTTCTTGTAACAACATATTTTTGGATTCTGCTCTCTAATACATCCTGCTATTCTCTTTCATTTTATATTTGAGTTCTTTCCATTCATATTCATACTTACAATTGTTAATTATTTCCTTCCATACATCATCCTTTTATAGTTTTTTTTTCCTCTGCCTCCATCCTTCTCTTCCCAAATAAGTAGGTGGCAAAAGTCAGTTTGCCTAATACCTTACATCAATAACATGGTCTGTTGCTCCTCTTCTCTTCACCTTCCCCATCATAGTTTTTTTTTTACTCTTTCTTCCTTTTCTTTTAATCTTTTCTCCCCCAAAGATCTGGACTTCGTTTTGCTTATGATTATTTCCTTAACCTTCTTCCTGTCTTTCTTAAACCACTCTTTCTGTCATTGTGTATTTCTCTGTTGAGTTTGATGTGTTTCTATACCTTGGTATTTGTGTAGGGGCTTGAAAAAGAGAATCACAAAATTCTGTGTATGTGTAATTTTGCTTAAATTTAAGATGAAAATCAAGGTTACAGAATTACTGTTCCTCTATCCTTTTCCTTTGTGTTTGAATATTCTTCATTTATCAGCCCTATTAAGTGAGAGCATGAAATCTCTCACCTTCCTCCTACTTTCCTCCCTAATATAGTCCCCTTATCATTTATGATTTCTCGTAAGACCATCAAAACAGAACAAAGTCCCCTCTGACCATCTTACTTACATATCTCTGTGACTATTAAAGACTATCTAAGACAACATTTTTTCTTGTTCTACCCCTTTGTTGTTTAACAATTTCCTACTTGTCATTTCACTTCCCATTTGCAGTTCTACTTTTATTGAACTCCCCCAAACAAGATGCCCCTTGGAAGATTAGCTGATCACTCCTAATATCATCAACATGCTCTAACTCAAGCCTTGGCACTCAACACTTTCTTACTTCCCTCAGCCTCCTCTCCCCTATGATTGGAAGGTGGATTAGTAAACTCCTCCCAATGCCTTCCTTTATAGAGAGTGGAAATTGGACTTCTAGCTAATACCACTTCCCATCTGCCTCTAGGCATGGTTTCAACTTCATGGAACAAGATGCCCCCATACCAACTAACTTCTGGTGCCTCACCAGCCCTGCTTTCCAGCTTCCTTTTTTATGTTGTTTTCTCCAATTAGATTGTAAGCTGCTTGAGGACAGAAACCTGTCTTTCTTTTTCTTATTTGTGTCCCTAGCACTTAGCACAGTACCTGGCACATAATAGGTGCTTGATAAATGTTTATTGAAATTATCAAACAATTTATTACCACAAAATACCTTCCAGTTTAACAAATATGTTTACTGTTTTTTGAATCTGTTGTCATTTCAAAGTGTTTATACTATTCTGGCCTTTCATCAAGAATGCTTGGAAGTTTTCTCTTTCATTAATGGTTCCTTTTTCCCTCTGTAGGATTATAGTTAATTTTGCCAAATATGTCATTCTTTATTTTAAAATGAACAAAAATGTTGCACCATAATTTACATCTTTTTTTAAAAATCATGACTTTCTTACCAACCAACAAGTAACTATAAAATTAACTGATTTTCAATTACACATCAATTCTGAGTTCTTTGAAATAGTAGCAATACGCATTCTATATAACCAGTCACCCAGAGAAGTTGGCCAGGATTTTACATATAAAAATGTTGGTAGTTATGAAAGAGTAGCTTAACTTCCAGAGTATTCTGTGGAATTGGTCAAAAGCTCATACAGTAGATTTAGAGCCAAAAAAAAAATGTTAGCATTATTCTATGATTTTTCAAAAAGAAAGACAACAATGTTTTACTTACATGTATGTGTGTAGTAAATATCCAATGATATGAGAGGGCAGTAAGTTTTATTCTTCAATCTATTCCTTTTCAAGAAACTAGTAATTTGGTGGTAATGGTTAATGTTAAAATAACCACTCTTCAATTGCCAGTGTATTGAGGGATATTGTTTGGCCTTCCACAGAGGTAATTTTTACAGAGTCTGTGTTTTAGGAATATTTTTGAGAATGTTGTTAGGTTAAATTAATATGTCCTGTATAACATCAAATTATTTGCTGGGAGGAAAGGAGAGAATCTGGAACTCAACTTTAAAGGAAGCTGGAAAGCAGGGCTGGTGAGACACCAGGAGTTAGTTGGTGTGGGGGCATCTTGTTCCATGGAGTTGAAACCATCCTGAGCTGCAGATGAGAAGTAGTATTAGCTAGAAGTCCAATTTCCACTCTCTATAAAGGAAGACATTGAGAGGAATTTACTAATCCACCTTCCAATATAATGAATATTTAAAATTGTCTTATATGCAATTGGAAAAAATAAAATATTATTAAAAATTAATATGTCCTCCTTTTTTATCTAACAGCCTGTTTCTTAGATTCTATGGCAACACTTGGACTTGCAGCCTATGGATATGGAATCCGATATGAATACGGAATCTTCAATCAGAAGATCCGAGAAGGTTGGCAGGTACCTATTTGTAAATCTCCACCTAAAATTTTTCCCCCCTCTTTAAGGTATGGATCAGATAATCCTTCAGAATTTTTTTTTATTGTTTCTGTAACTTTTTGATATATGAAATGTTTTCAAAATACATTTAAAATACAAAAAGCACATTATTTTTAAATAATTTCTATGTCTATTTCATTGTTTAATATTAAGTACTTCTGTAGACAAGGCACAAGATTCAATTAAAATGACAGAGGCCTGGCCTGCATCCTTTACTTAGCAGCTTGCAACATAAAAACCACTGTTCCTTTTTTTTTTTTTTGTAATCTGAAACAAAGATAAGAAATAATGTTGAGTGTTGTAATCAATTCCTACACAGATTAGCCTATTAATATGTTTGGTGTTATACCTAATTATTTTTGCATTCTCTGGTGATCAGGTAAGGAACTATGATTGCTATTTATATTTACTTAACCTAGTCAAATTTTTATGCTTTTCTTTGCTTAAATGCATAAATATCTTTAATAAGAAATAAATGAGTTTTCTTTGCTACTGTGTATGGTTTAATTCTATTTAAAAAATAAATTTAGCTTCCACAATAAATCTTACATTTTAAATTTTTTAAAATTTTCTTTTAAAATTTTTCATATGTAAAATATCTTCCTTTTGTTAAATCCACTTATTTTTACATAATTTGAGTTGAGTTCACAGCTCATCTTGAAATTTTTTATCAACCGAATAATCAGTCCATTTTTTTCAGCATCTAGATTTCATAATAGCCTATAGGTTTTTGATATTTTAAATCAGGCCCTTTATCTTTATCTTAATCTCTTTGATAAGCCACCTTTTAAAATAAAACTTGCTGACATCCTTTTTATATCAACAAAATTTCTCCCAGGATTCCTCCTATTTTTCCTTCCTAAGAGCCAAGCCAGTGTAACAAAGATTTTAAAGAAAAAAGAAAACAAGAGGAAAATCAGCAAACTTTACTGATGCATGGGAAAAGCCTGAAAATATATGCAGTGTATCACACCCCAGGACCACCTCTGCAAAGGAGTGGATTAGGGGTATCTTCTCAGATTTCTTCTTTGGAGTCCTGTTTATTCTTTGAATCTTGTGACATCCATTGTAATTGTTCTTTCTGGAACAATAATATATCCTGTATCATTCATGTACCGTAATTTGCTTAGCCATTTTCCGATCAATGGGCATCTACTGCCCCCCCAAGTCTTTACTATGCATAAAAAGTTCTACTATAAATATTTTGTGTATATGGGAGCATTAGATAGATAGAGATATAAACATAAATAGATATTTGTATATATATATATATGTATGTTTATGTAGTATTTATATGTCATGTATCTTGCTTATTGTAAATTGTTCTTATCTATTTCTATCTATGAAAATTGTTTATCTTGGATAGTAAATCCTTAGCAGAGAAATTTTCCCCATTCAGTTGTGTTACAGGTGTGGTTCTAAAGCTAGAGACCCCCCCTAGCTCAGGTTTCAGGTTGAGACAAAATGAGGAACTCATGAATCATTGAACATTTAAGAAAGGAGGTTTACTTTGCTCTAACCCAGCAAGGATAAAGGTATAGTCTCTCTGAATGAAGTTTCCCTTATCTAGGTCTGAAAATGTGTCTGGTCAGTTAGTCATTGGGACATAGTGACTTGCATTGTCTTGGGCACCCACCAAATCTGAGAGACCCAGAGCCCACACATGGTTTGGACTTTTTATTGTCCCTAGGCCAGGAAATTACCTCAGAGAATCTGGGGCTAAAGTTGCATGGGAGTTGTATGTCGGGCAAAAATTGTGTCAGGGTAAGGGAAGCTGTGTCAGGAAACTGCTTTCCTACCACATACCACCCCTTGGTGGTAAAGTCCTAATGATCTTCTAAAGGAACTCTCAGCATTTGAATAACTAAACAATCCTCCTATAATGATTAATACTAAAGTAAAGAAGAGGGGAATCAGAAACATGGATCTTTCAGGGTCATAAGAGCCGAAGGAGAGAGACTGCTGGACAGTTTTCTTTACTATAGTCCGTTCTACACCTCACTTGGAAGACACTGGCTTTTGGTCGACTAGGTAAATAGAGGCCATCATAATATCCAGGTCATGAATCTGGGTTTTCCAAACTCTAAAGAATCCAATAAGTCTTTGGACTTCACACTGAACTTGGAATCCTCCTGCCCACTGAATTTCCCAAAGCTTGACTGAGCAAACTGGCCCCTGGATTTTTGTAGTGTTGATTTCCTGTCTTTAATCCCTCATGCGAGCTGTCATGTGATCTGAGACTTCTGCTATTATGGCCTCATTTAGTCCAATCAACATTATGTCATCAATATAACGTTGGTATAAACCAACGTTCTCAGGAAGGGCAGTCTCTGCCCACCATAATTTGGCAGTACAAAAGAGATTTCAGGTAAAATTGGGAAAGCACGGTGAAAGTATATTGGACTTCTTCCCAGGTGAAAGTAAACTAACTTTCCTGACTAGTTTCAGCCACAGAAATAGAGAAAAATATTTCCAAGCTTGATAGACTAGTTCCACTTGCCTTCAGCCCGGACTACCTGGTCTACCACATTGATGAAGTCAGCAATAGTTGTGAAGATAGATCTCACAACTTTGTTTAGCTCCTTGTAGTCCGCTATAAGCAGGTACACTGGAAGGTACCATCTACCTTCTTCACAGGCAACACAACGTTGTTGTAAGGGGGGTCTGGTATAACGGAGCACTCCAGTCTCCATCTCCACTACTAGAGAAGAAATAGTTTTCACACACATACACACACACTACCCCCTTGGAGACCCAGTATTACACAACAATAACTTTGCAGGATGATTCAGGTAATTCTAAGGGTTTCCATTTGGCCCTATCAGTAGTAAAATGCCTACAAGTTGTTGAAAAGGTGCACACAAATACTGCCCCCCCCGAATGATCCAAATGGATCAAGACCTTTGGAGAAAGCCCCTCACTGTGGCAAGCCTTGGGGAAGTTGAATAAATCTAACCTACCAAATCCAGCTTCTCCTGTAACTAACATCTCCCTTTGGTGTAGAGTTGGCTTTCAGCTGGTTCCCTCAGAGCAGAGTCACAGTTCTTCTGGGAGCAGTGATAGGACAAGCCTGGGACTTTCTGACCTCTGGTGGAGATTCCCTGGTCTCTGCCTTAAGTCCTTTCCCCTTTTCCAGTGTCAAGGCTGGTATCTCAGTAGGAACCAGAGCCTCTGGGTTAGAGATGTCAGGGTCGGTTCCTGACTGGGGCTCCTAACTCCTCATCCCTATCAGAAGAGATCTCTTGGCTTGCTCTTCCTTCACTTGCACTAGCTTCCCCTTGGCTTTCCTTGCCCATGGCTCTGACTAGCTGTTGATTGTGGTAACCCAGTTTCCTTTCAGTCTGGCTGCACTGGCAGTCCAGTTTCTGAAGCACAGGCAACCACATGTAGGGAAGTTTAGTATTGACACTTTCTAGACCTCCTAGGCAGCCTCTTTCAGCAACCACTGAATTAATCCTTCTGCCAGCTGACCATCCCACAGAGAGGACAACCCATACAAAATCTGCCCAGGCAAGGAGTCATGCCATTTCTTTCCAAGTGTTCATGCCACCCTCCTCTGTATTTCAGAGCTCTTCCCCAAACTCAACCACTATGTGAGTCTAATGCCATCTTGACCCATTGTGCTGACTATACCAAAAATTGTAGGTAAAGCTCTAAAGCCAGTGCCCTCTCAGTTCAGGTTCACTGAAAGGATGACATGAAGCATTCATGAATCATTGAACATTTAACAAAGGAGGAGGTCAATTTTGTCAACATACAGCAAGAATATACAAGCAAGCATACTGTGGCCATCAATTGCTCTCCATGAAGGCTCCCTTGGCTCTCTCTGGAAACGCATTTGGTCAGTTATGTGTCAGTCATCAGGGTATACAGCCCTGGTCAATCAGTCATCAGAGTACAGTGACTAGCATGGTCTCAGGCATCCACCATGTCTGAGAGGCCCAGAGTCCACATGTCTTGGATTTCTTATTGGTCCTAGGCCAGGAAGCTCTCTCAGAAAATCTGGGTTTCATGAGGGAAGAAAGCTTCACCAGCAAAGCTACTTGAGAAGCTGAAGCAAAAGGAAGTTGTACAGGGGCTGCATATGAGGAGAAAGCAGGGCCAGGGTAAGGGGAGCTATGTCAGGAAACTGCTGTTCTACCACAAACTGCTTCACTTCTCCTAGCTGCAGTAATGTTATATACATATAACAGAAACTTTCTGATTTTGTATAATCAAAATTATCTATTTTATCTGTTGCAATTGTTTCTGTCACTTATTTGATTGACAGTACATCTCCTGCCACCAATTGTGTGATCTTCTCTTCTTTTTTAAATGTTATGATCTTTAATTTTATTAAGGTTACATCCATCTAGAATTTATTATAGAATATGGTGTAAGATCTAAGTCCAATTTTTGCCGGACTGATGTCCAGGTTTCCCAGAAGTTTTCATCTATTGGGAGAATTCCTTCCATTTATTTGACATTTTACAATTTAAATTGACAATTTACATTTTCAAATTTGTCTGTGAACATAAACTTTCCATCCATAGTTCAGCTTGGTTTCAAATCCATGGAACATTGTCCCTCTCCTAGGATAAACCGATCATTTGAAATCTCATCACCAAGCAGATTGACTCAGTTTTTAATAACGCCTTCTCAACTTCCTCTGCTGCCTCTCTCCTCTGGATGGTGTTGTTCATCCTTCCAGCTTAAAGAGGACCAATGACATCACAAGAATGATGTCTTAACTTGAGAGTGAATTGGATTTGAGTGAGGCAGAGTTGTGCAAAGTCATCGATCCCACACTCTCCTCCAGAGTCATTGAAGTCCAGTGGCAAAACAAAAGTCAAGATGACTGGTCATGGCCAGTTGCAGTGGGTGATCTTGACCTTTCCAATTTAAGGTCTTTACCAGCTCTTGGTTTGTTGGAGGCAACACCCATTCAGTGACTAAAGACTAGGTAAAAATTGAGACAAAAGATAACCTGATTTGCCATCACAAAAATATCATTATGGGAGAGGAAGACTCTCAGAGTTTCTGGCCAAAACAGAAAGCATTGCCATTTACACTTGTCTAAGTCATCAAAACTAAACAATGGACCATGGAGGCTTGGGGTGAGCCTCCAGTATATGTGACTATTATATATGGTAACATATAATAATTGTTAATAAGTAAATAAATTATATATAATTAATATTAAATCCATTAACTATAATAATATTATATCTTATTTATAATAATAATAATAAGGCATATTTTTAGCCGCTAAATGAAAGTCAGAGGGATTTGAGTTGAAAGGGTAATCAAGTGGCTCCATTTGAAACACAGCAGGCTTTTTTAAAGCCTCTTTTTCTAGAGATATGTTTGAAGATTTTATAAATGGAAGCTATATAAGACAAAAAGTTATTGTACCAGTTTTTTAAATTAAATTTTATGTTTATTTTTAGTTTACATCATTCATGTCCAAAAGATTTTGAGTTACAAATTTTCTCCTCATCTTTCCCTACCCACCACTCCAAAACAGCAATCCCACTGTATACCTCCTCCCCCAATCTGCTCTCTCCTATACCCTCCCCCTTCCCTCCTCTCACTTTCCAGTAGGGCAACATGGATCTATATACCCCAATGCCTGTATATCTTATTTCCCAGTTGCATGTAAAATAGTAGTAATAATAATTTTTTTAAACATTTGATTTTACAACTTTGAATTCTAGATTCTTTTCCTTCCTCCCTCATCACCCACCTTTACTGGGAAGATAAGCAATTCAATATAGGTTGTACATGTGTAGTTACACAAAACATTTCCATAGTGGATATATCGTGAAAGACTGACTATATTTCCCTCCATCCTATCCCACCCCCCACTTGTTCTATTCTCTACTTTGTCCCTGTCCCTTTTCAAAAGTGTGTGCTTCTAACTACCCTCCCCCAACCTGCCCTCCCCTCCATCATCCCCCTCTCTCATCCCCTTGTCCCCTATTGTCCTGTGGGGCAAGACACCCAATTTAGTGTGTATGTAATTTCCTCTCTAAGCCAAACTTAATGAGAGTAAGCTTGACCCATTCCTATTTGCCTTCCTGTTCTTCCCCTCCATTGTAATAGTTATCCCTTGCCTCTTCTATATGAGATAATTTACCCCATTCTGTCTCTCCCAATCTCCTCATTATACTCCTCTCTTGCCTCTAAATTTCACCTTTTAAATATCATTCCTTCCTATTCAATTGATCCTGTCCCCTCTGTCTATGTATACTTGTACATATATATATATATACATACTCACATATGTATTCATATGCACATATGCCCTCCTATATAGAAATACATATGTATGTATATGTACATATACATTTATATTTCCTTCAACTATCCTCATACTGAGAAAAGTTTCATAGGTTACATTTATTGTTTTTCCATGTTGGCATATAAATAGTTCAACTCTGATAAGTTTCTTATAATTTCTTTTCCCTGTTTACCTTCTCATGTTTCTCTTGCTTCTTGTATTTGAATATCAAATTTTCTTTTCAACTCTGATTTTTTCATCAAGAATGCTTGAAAGTCAGGGCGGCTAGGTGGCACAGTGAATAGAGCACCGGCCCTGGAGTCAGGAGTACCTGAGATCAAATCCAGCTAAGACACCTAACACAAAAAACTAGCCAGGTGACCTTGGGCAAGCCACTTGACCCTAACTGCCCTCCAAAAAACAAACAAACAACAACAACAAAAAAGAATGCTTAAAAGTCCTCATTCAATGACCATATTTTCCCCTGCAACATTATGCTCAATTTTGTTGGGTAGGTGATTCTTGGTTTTAATCCTAGCTCCTTTGACCTCTGGAATATCAAATTCCAAGCCCTGCAGTCTCTTAATGTAGAAGCTGCTAGATCCTGTGTTATCCTGATTGTGTTTCCACAATATTTGAATTGTTTCTTTTTGATCTTCTTAGCTGCTTATAATATTTTCTCCTTGATCTGGGAACTCTGGAACTTGACTACAATATTCTTAGAATTTTCTTTTTGGAATCCTTTTCAAGAGGTGATCCGTGACTTCTTCAAGTTCTATTTTGCCCTCTGATTCTACAATATCAGGGCAGTTTTCCTTGAAAATTTCTTGAAGGATGATGTCTAGGTTTCTTTTTTTTGATCATGCTTTTTACATAGTCCAATAAATTTTAATGTATCGCTCCTGGATCTATTTTCCAGGTCCATGGTTTTTCCAATGAGATAGCTCACTTTGCCTTCCATTTTTTCATTTGTTTGGATCTGTTTTCATAAAGTCGTTAGCTTCCATCTGCTCCAATCTAATTCTGAAACAATTATTATCTTCAGTGAGCATTTGAAATTCTATTTCCATCTGGCAGATTTGACTTTTTAAGGCATTCTTCTTCTCATTGGCTTTTTGGGTCTGTTTGGCCCTTTGAGTTAGTCTATTTTTTAAGGTGTTATTTTCTTCAGTTGACTCTCTTTTCATGATTTTCCTGAATCATTGTCATTTCTCTCCCCAGTTTTTCCTCTACTGCTCTTACTTGGCTTTCAAAATCCTTCTAAAGTTCCTCCATGGCCTGTAACCAATTCATATTTTTCTTGGAAGCTTTTGGTGCAGGAGTTCTGACTCCATTGTCTTCCTCCCATTCCATGCTTTGATCCTTTTTTTCCACAAAAAAGATCTAAGTTGGATTGCTGTGCTTGCTTTGCTTCCTTTGCTTGTTCATGTTGCCACTCAGTTACTTGACTTTTGAGCCCCCTACCACAGTAGAACTCTGATTCCAGAGAGGAGAGCTTTGTCCCAAATTGCTGGGGTTTTCGCATCTGCCAGAGCTATTAGGAGAGTGCTGTCTCTAAAGCCCCCACCAGCTCTGGATCACTGGTCACATACCTCAGGACCACTATCCAAGACTGAAGTCCAGATCCAGGCAGATTAAAGCAAGAGTAATTACCCCCCTAAATGTTTGCTCGGCCCCTCTATGATATGCAGGCCAAGAGCTCTGAAGCAGCCACATGGAGACGACTGCAGGGCCACCACTTCCACCACTTCTCACTCAGGGGGTAGAGGACAGACTGTAGATCCAGCAGAGTTCCTCTGACCTCTCACTTTTTCTTCTGACTCTTTGGGTTGATAATTCTGGAAACTGCCACAGCTGCTGGTGATCCAATCTCCCAAAGGCCCCTGTAGTCACTAGTTGGGGCCACCCTGGGGCTAAAACCGTGGGCTCATGCAGAGCTGGGCTCTGCTCCCAACACATTGCAATGGACCCTTCCTGCCAGTCTGCCCGGCCGCTTCAGTGGTAGATTTGTTTCTCTGTCACTTTGTGGGTTCTGTAGCTCTAAAATTTGTTTAGTGTCATATTTTATAGGTATGTGAGGTGGTTATTGGGGGAGCCACAGAGTTTTCCTGCTTCTATGCTGCCGTCTTGACTCTGCATCCCCCCAGTTTTTTTAAAATAATAAATAAAGGGTTATATGAAAGAGGAGCAAACTCTTCCCAAAACTTTCCTTTATAAAAAGCTTTGAACCTTTAGAACTTTCCAGATAACTTTCTATTTTCTATCACAACTATTTTGTTTCAACTTCATAGAACATCATGCCCCTGCAAAGAGTAGCACTTGGTTGAGAGCTCCCTGAACACCCCAACACACACACACACACACACACACACACACACACACACACACACACATACACATATGCTTCAGGTTCTTTTGGGGGGTTTTCTTCCCTTTTAAGCTTATAAACTCCTTGAAGGCAGAGATTACCTTTCTTCTTTCTTATTTTTATGCCCAAAATTTAGCACAGTACCTAGCATATAGTTTTGCATAATAAATGTTTAAGAAACTGAATTACCGAAAACTAGGTTCCATTATTTCTGATTTTCCTTGGTTTATTGTTCCATTAATCTGCCTCTATTTGTAAAGCAGTACTAAATGTTTTTTTAACTAATGTTTTACATTATAATTTCTTTTGACATCTTATATTAAGATTAAGCAATATTAATAGGAAATAGTGATATTTAGATATATTGTCTGAATTAATTTTTCATTCTTTTACTCAGTTCTGCAAAATATTACTTTGATAATTTGTTGGCATTAGCATTAAATCTGTAAATTATTTTTGGTAGTGTTGTTATTTTCATTATATTGGCACAACTCTGCTATGAGCTCTAAATATTTCTCTAGCTTTTTAAGTTATTTCTTTAAAGAGCACTTTTTAATTGAATCTATACAAGTATATTGTGTGCCTTGGTAGACTGATTCCTAAATATTTTGTGCATTTTGTAGTTATTTGGAGTGTTATTTCCATTTCTATTGTTGCTTCTTTGGTTTTGTTAGTATCATAAATTTTGTAGCCTGCAGCTTTGCTGAAATTGTTTTACTTAGTCTCTTGCTGATTCACAAGGATTTCCTAACTAAACCATTCCTAACTAAACCAGATTTATGTCCTCCTTATGTGCCTTTTGTGACTTCACTATCTCTTGCCTTATTGCTAGTGCTAGCATTTCCAAAACTATAACAAAAAATAGTGGGGAAAGAAACATTTCTGCTTTATTTATTGTGAAAGCTTCCAATGGTATGATTGCCTATGATATTTGGTTTTGGCTTTACATAGTGTTTTATTATATTAAAAAAGACCTGTATGTACATATATATGTACATAATTTGGTGTATTTTAAAAGTCCATTTATGCTTATACTTTGTTGAGTTTTTAGCATAAATATGGATTGTACTTTGTCAGATTTTCTGCATCAGTTGAGGTAATCACATGGGTTGGGGGAGTTAGGTTATTAATAATTTATTCTTTTCCTAATGTTGAGCCATTCTTGTATCCCTGGTATAAATCCAACTTGGTCACAGTGGATAATTTATTAGATGAAGGTTGTAATACATCTGATAGTATTTTATTTAAAATTTAAAATCATTAATAATATTGCTCTATTGTTCTTCTATGCTACTTTCTTCCCTGGTTTAGGAATTAGGTATTAGAAGAAACATTAAATGAATTATAAGAAGATATAGACAAACAAGATATAGATAATAAGACAAGAATGGCAGATTTGGGGACCTCTCAGTATTGAATAAGTCTTACAGAAAGATAAACAAAAGGGGAAATATAGGGCTGGGTAAATTTGCTGAGGAATTTAAGCTAAAATATTTATGACATCTTCTAAATGACTAGAGAATATATCTTGATACAGAGAATGTAAGTATGTGTGAGCACCACATGGAAATTTTACAAAGAATCAGAGAAACATTGAAGATAAATATAAAAAAAAATAGAAGTAGTATACATATCCTTTATACACCATCATGCAATAGAAATAATGACTAGTTCATGGAACACGAATAAAAGATCAACCCAAATAGACTTGACAATGAAATCCTAAATAATGAGTGGATCATAGAACAAATCATAATAATAACTGATAATTATGTGAAAGAAAATTATAATAATGATACAACATTGCAAAACTTCTGAAATAAAACTAATGCCTAAAGTGGTCCTCAGGGGGGAAAATATGTCCCTACAAACATATGATAACAAAATATGAAAGATTTTGTTTTAATATTTATTTTATTTACTATTTGTTACATTTTAAGTTCTAAGCTATCTCCTGACCTCCTTCCCAACTCAACACTAGCCAAGTACAGCATTTGACGCAGATGTGAGACCTCACAATACAAACTTCTACATATCAGTTCTTTCTCTAGAGCTAGATAGTACCTTCCTTTATAGTTGATGTGAATATACATATTATTCGGAATAGCTTAATCATTCACAGTTACTCCTTGAACAATATTGCTGTTACTGCATACAATGTTCTCTTGGTCCTCCTTATTTTGCTCTTCTTTATTTCATTCAAGTCTTCCTGTGGTTTTTTTTCCCCAAAATCAACCTGCTTATTTATCATTTCTAACAGCACAATAGTATTCCATCACAATCATATGCCGCAACTTATTCACTCTTTCCCTAATTCATGAGCATCCCCTTAATTTCCAGTTCTTCACCACCACAAAGAGAGATGCTATAAATATTTTAGAACAGGGGTGCCTAAGTGGCACAATGAATAGAGCACTGGCCGTGGAGTCAGGAGGACTTGAGTTCAAATATGAGCTTAGACACTTAACACTATCTTGCCATGTGACCTTAGGCAAGTCACATAACCCCAATTGCCCTGCCATCCTCCCTCCAAAAAGCAAAAGAAAAAAATGTTATAACATACAGTTCTTTTCCTTTTCCTGTAATTACCTTGAAAAATAGACCTAATAGTATTACTGGGTCAAAGAGTATACAAAGTTTTATAACTCTTTGGGCATAATTCCATATTGCTCTCCAAAATGATTGGATCAGTTCATGATTCCACCAATAGTGTTTAGTTTCTCAGTTTTTCCACATCCCCTCCCAAATCTGATAGGTGTAAGATAATATCTTAAAATTGTTTTAATTTGCATTTCTCTAATCAATAACAGTTTAGAGCATTTTTTCATATGATTATATATAGTTTTGATTTCTTCATTTTAAAACTGCCTGTTATTCTATGATGTTGAGGAATGACTCATATTCTTTATTAATTTGACAAAGGTCTCTATATACTTGCTATATGAGGCCTTTATCAGAGAAACTTTCTATAAAATATTTTTTCCAATTTTCTACTTTCCTTCTAATCTTGGCTACATTTGTTTTATTTGTACAAATGTTTTTAAATTTAATACAATCAAAATGATCCATTTATATCTCATAATGTTCTCTATTTCTTGATTCTTCTATCCATAAATCTGATAGGTCATATCCATGTTCTTTGAAATTTATGATATCTTCCTTTATGTCTAAGCCAAAAGTATCCATTTTGACCTTATCTTTGCAAATGGTGGAAGATAGTGGTCTATACCTAGTTTCTGCCAAATTACTTTCTAGCTTTCCTAACAATGTTTTACCAAATTGTGAATTCTTATCATCAAAGACTAAATTTTTACATTTATCAAATGCAGGGTTGCTATAATCATTTCCTACTTTGAATTGCATAACTCCACTCTTCTACTTCTTAGCCAGTACCAGATAGTTTTGATAATTACTTTTGATAATAATAATTATAATTCAGTTTAAGATCTGGTACTTTTTCTAGTTTTTTTAATTGCATACCCAATTTATTGGTGTATTCAAGCATTTAGCGATAAAAATTCTTTCTCTGATTACTGCTTTTGCTGTATAGGTTTTGATATGTTATCTCATTATAATTCTCTTTCATGAAATTTTTAATTATTTCTATGTTTTATTCTTTAACTTAGTCACTGATCTCCTTGTTCAATGCCATCCTAATTAAATTGCCAAAATTATTTTACTGAATTAGGGAAAAAAACAATAACAAATTCATTTGGAAGAACAAAAAGTCAAGGATATCAAAGGAACTAATGAAAAAAGTAAAGGAAGGAGATTTAGCCACACCAGACCTTAAACTATATTATAAGGCTGTAATTATCAAAACTATCTGGTACTGGCTAAGAAAGAGAAAGGTAGATCAATGGAATAGGGTAGATAAGTAATTTACCACAGCAACTAAATATAGTAATCCTGCATCTGACAAGTGTAAAGACTAAAGTTTAAGATAAAATAATTCATTATTTGATTTTTTTAAAATTGTTGAGAAAACTGGAAAGTCTTCTGGCAGAAATTGGGCATAGTCCAATATCTTACACTGTTTACCAACATGAGATCAAAATGGTTACATGACTGAGATATAAAGAGATATATTACAAGAAAATCTGAAGAACACAGAACATATCTATTTGATTGGTCAGTCAAACAATAAATGAATAAATATGAGATAGAGAGCAAGTGAGGTTTAAAATGGATAATTTTGATTATATTTTAAAAAGTTTTTTTTACAAATAAAACAAACGTAGCTAAGATCAGAAGGAAAACAGAAAATTGAGGGGGTGGTTATAAACAGATTTTCAGATGAAAGTTTCCTATCTCAAATATTTAAAGAATTTTGTCAAATCTGTAAGAATATAAGTCATTCCCCCAACTGATAAAGGATCAAAGGATATGAACAGGCAGTTTTCCAGTGAGGAAATCAAAATAATTTATAGTCATATAAAAAATTCTAAATCATTGTTGATTAGAGAAGTGCAAATTAGAACAACCTTGATAAACTGCCTATACTACATGACCAAACAAAACCACTACTAAATCTGTTTCCCAAGATAATTAGGGAAAAATGAAAAGAATCTATAGGCTCTAAAATATTTATAGCAGCTCTCTCCATAATGACAAAGAATTGAACATTGCAGGGATGCCCATCAATTAGAGAATGGCTGAACAAGTTGTAGTATATGATTGTGATGGAATACTATTGTGCTACCAAAAAAAATGATGACCTTGGTGACCTTAGGAAAACATGGATAGACTTCCATGAAATAATGAAGAGCAAAATGAACAGAACCAAGAGAACATTGTATACAGTAACAATAATATTGTTTTAAGTGCTACTTTGAGTAACTAAGTCATTTTGATTATTATAAATACCCAAATTAACTACAAAGGACAAAGGAAGACATTATCTATACCCAGAGAAAGAACTGATAGAGATATAGAATGGTTTTACATATTAGATATGTACGTGTGTGTGTGTGTCTGTGTGTGTGTGTGTGTCTGTGTCTGTGTCCAATTGTAGCCATCTGTAGGGTGAGGGAGGGAGAAAAAAAAGGGGAAGGGAAAGTGATATAAGAACTTTTTCACATATTTAAAAGGAATAAGTTGTGCACAATAGATTTATAGTTTCATGTAGTATCACTTTTTTCTATTCTTCTAGCTTATGAAAATGCTTGATTTATTTCTTAAGTTCAGAATAAAATAAATTTTAAAATTTTAAAAGATCTGGTATTGCTAGACCTCTTTCCTTTACATTTTTTTCATTGATTAATCTGATGCTCTTGACCTTTATGTTCTTTTAAATGAATTGTCATATTTTTATCTCAGTAAAATAGTCTTCTGGTAATTTAAATGATATGTCATTAAATAAGTAGATTAGTTTAGGTAGAATTGATATTTTTATTATATTGGCTTTGCCTAACCATGAGCTATTAATATTTCACGAGTTAATTCTAATTTTAATTTTTTTAAGTGTTTTAGAATATATTTATAAAGTTTTTTGGTTTGTCTTAGCAAGTATGTTCCCACATATTTCATATTTTCTATAGTTATTGTAAATGAAATTATCTCTTAGTATCTTTTCTTATAGGGCCTTGTTGGTGATATATAGAAATGCTGATGATAGATGGGGATTTATTTTTATATCCTGCTAAAAATTATTGTCTCAAGTAACTTTTTAGGTGAATCTTTAGGATTTTTCAACTATATCATCATCATCTGTAAAAAAAAAAAATAAGCTTTATTGTCCCATTACCCATTCATAGTCTTTTAACATCTTTTTCTTCTCATTGGTAGCATTTCTTGTACAAAATTGAATGATGTTGGTGATGGGGAAAATTAGATTAAAGAGCAATGTTTTCATTTAAAAATTAGGAAACTAATAATCTAAAATAAACACAAGGTAGGAGATATCTAAAATTAAAGAAAAATAAACTAGAGAAAAGCTGCACAATTATGAATAAAACTAAAAGTTGGTTCTTTAAAAGGAATAATAAAATTATTACAGCTTTAGCCAACCTAATTAGAAAAATCAAATGAACAAAATAACAAATAGGAAAAAATAGCAAATGGAAAAGGTGAAATCACAATCAAAACAGAAAAAGTAAAAAAAAGAATTATCAAAACCTATTATGCATAGTTATATCCAGCTAAAACTGAGGTTCTAAAAGAAATTGAGTAATACTTAAGTAATATGAAATATCTTAACTAACAAGACCAAATAAGATCTCAAATAATATTTCTATGAAAATAGAACTAAAAATAAACTCCCTAAAAAACTTAGTCCTAATGGATTTATAGGAGAATTCCCATATAAAACAATTAATTCCCAATACTACAGAAAGTATTCCAAAATTGGCAAAGAAAAAAAAGCATTTTTATGAAAATATATATATATATATAATGCTGAGACACGAACTTCCTAACCTTTCACAAAATGTGCCGTGGTGTAAGTCTACTTTACAGTATTCTATCTCCATTTGGGAATTTCTACAATTCCAAAACAATTTTGCTTTTCATTATATCAATGTATTTATCCAAATTCATTATTACCTAAATATACCCAAGAATTACAGGTACGCTGGACCAAAAATAAATACCCAAAATATTGTTTTGTGAGGGAGAATGTTTTACAGTTTGATTAAGATGACCACCCTGAACTTCTTTTGACAAGTTCAATGTAACCTTGAGGGAAAAACTGAGTTCCATCAGTAAAAATGACATTTTTCCAATCATCAGTACTGTAGCTTTTTATTGTTTTTCCTCTGAAAAGCAATTTTCCTTCATAGCAACAATGGGCATATATATAATCCATGTATATACATGATATACGTGCCACAATGTGTATATGTGTTTACCGCTCTCCTCATTTTTCTTCCAACATCATGAAGCTGTACTTTAAAGGAAGCCATGACAACCCCTCCAACTTTCAATTCTTTCTGAAAGCCTTTGCTTATTTCCTGACAATGAATTTGACTGTTTTTCAGCAATAAAAAGAAGTCCTTAGCCACAAAATATTCCTGGAAGGGTATGATAGCCCAGTCTGATCAATTGAGATAACATTGGTAAAGTGCTCAGCACAATGGTGGTGCATAGTAGGTGCTTATTAAGTGTATTATTTAATTTCTTTTTTTTTTTTGCTTTTTGGAGGGCAGTTGGGGTTAAGTGACTTGCCCAAGGTCACACAGCTAGCTTTTTGTGTTAAGTGTCTGAGGCCGGATTTGAACTCAGGTACTCCTGACTCCAGGGCCGGTGCTCTACTCACTGCGCAACCTAGCCACCCCACTGTATTATTTAATTTCATTCCAATGTAATCTGGGAGTGGTGACTGGAATGGAAAAATAGCACAATGGAAACAGACTCTGGGTCAATCCTCATATATCTGGGTATGTTGAATAATGAAAAGGAGGTGCTTAAGTTTAGGGAAGGGAGACAATAGAGTCCAGGGAGGGAATGGCTGACTTTCTTGTACCTTACAGTTTTGCCTTGGGTTGGACTTACTTAACATTGGTTCTGATGAATATAAACAGGTGGTTTTGTTGCATATAGCTTCAATATGAGAACTACATAAGAGACAAAACAGGGTTTGGAAGTATAATTATATAACCCTAAAATAAAGGTTCTCCCTTTTTCCTGCCATAACTTCTACGGGTAAGACCGTTTAAGAAAAACTTTTTTGCCAGCTGTTTCCTGCTCCACAAAATGTCACAAAGAACCAAATCTTATGAACCTGGCCTACCTTCTGATTCTTTTAAACCATATTGTATATCACCCTGTTCTAGATTAGTTACTTAATTAGAATCCTAAATTTTTTTTATATATTTCTAGCTTCATTAAATGAACAAAGTTGACGATATAGTTATCCTGTGGACCTTGTCACCTACTCAAATCTAAACAGATTATTGTTTGATGGGAAGCTAACAGTGGTTTAAAAAAAGAAATAAAATGATTCACAGGAAGGAATTAAAAATTAATCCCCCAATCTTATATTGAGACCTTGTCGTCAAAAAAGTGAATGCCTTGCCCTGTCTAAATCACTGGTCGGGGGGGGGGGGGGGGGGAAGAGGCATATGATATAGCCCAGGGGGAAATGGGATCCACTCTCTCATCTCTGAATACTTTTTATTTCTTTATGAAAAAGAACTATGAAGACACTGATATGTTAGTTTTTCCCCTTTAAATGCTTTTTTTGGTAAAACATTACTTCTGCTTCTTTCCCTCTAATTCTTATTCAGAGCTTCAGACCAACCCAGCACTAGCATTCAAAGTTTACATGAGACCTTGGTTTCCAGTATGATAAAATATTCAATTTGGGTTTTTTTATCATTAGTTATTCTAACACACAAATTGTCCTTGTCACAGTAAAGCAAACATAGGCCATTTTCTAAAATTCAAAACATATTTGGCCTTGGCCTTGATCAGAAGAGTTTTTAGTAACAAATTAGTTAGTTCTTATTTGAATAGTTTGGAAATAGTTACTACCTACTAAAAAATTCATGTTTAGGCCCTCCTTTTTTTCTATTTTTTAACTGAGTTTTGTAGGGCAAAAAAAAAAAATCCAAGCCTTTTTATCATGACTTACGTAGAAGTTCAAAGATAAATTCTAAATTTTAGTATATTGACTTTTTGTTACATTTCTACTTAGAGTCTTTCTTAGAACTCATCCTATATGCAAATCTAATATTCTTCATCTTCCAGTTGACCAAATCTCTTCACCTCCTTTTTATAAATGACGTATAAAAATTCTACTTCTTCTATGAAGCTTTCTCTGACTAATGAAGTGAAATAATGAATTTTCCTTCCTTTTTCTGTCTTGGTAACAGCTGTACTCATCACACTCAGTTTGCCTTACTTGATATTAATGGGTTGTTTCTTTGCTTTGTTCTTGTTCTTATTCAATATTGTTTCACGCATTTTCTTGGATCACATAGAGACCATTAAGTCATTAACTAACTGTACAGTTAACTAGTACAGTGATATTCATATCCTACAATTTTCAAACAGCTTCTGAAAGCTGTTAAACATTGTTTGCAACAGCAAGAAAAGATATGTTCTGAGCAACCTACTTTTGCTAATTAATTTGCTAATTAGCAAATGTTCCTCAGCATAAATTCTATTTATCCTTTGTCTTAGAGGAAAGTTTTTTAGTTATGTTAAAATTGGTATAACAAGGTTTATGGCTTAGAGTTTAACCTTTGCGTAATATTTGTTATGTCTTTTTTTCCAGGTAGAAGAAGCAGATGATTGGCTCAGACATGGTAACCCCTGGGAGAAAGCTCGTCCAGAATTCATGGTCCCTGTCCACTTCTATGGAAGAGTAACCCATGCTCCAACTGGGACCAAGTGGGTTGATACTCAGGTATTTAATACTTCATTACACAGAATATCCATTTTACATGGTCTTATCTGGATTTTGTTTTATTCCCTCTGACAGCCTTTACAAGTCTCTCGTGCTATTTTTTTTTTTTTTACAAATGAAGTAATACAAGGATGGAAAGAATAAGTCATTTGCTGAAAGTCCAGTAATAAGTCAACAACAGGACAAGGATTAGAACTTAGCCCTGAAGTGCAAGCATCTCTAGACTCTTGGTATTTTTGATAAAGCATTTAACAGGAAGGATGGCTAAGAATTAAAAATGTTTCTTGTGAGTCTGCAATCAATTTGGTTGATTGTATACATGTATATACAATACACACATATGTGATATACACATGTGTATTTTATATGTATGTGTATGCTACATATAACATAATATACATATATTTGTCCTATTTATTATGCATACTCAGCATATTATATGCATTACATATATATTTTATATGTACACATGGATGTGTATTAATTATATGTGTGTATATGTATATATTATCTTATATCAAGAAACTTCAGATATCAAGCTTCTATAAAACCAAGGAAATTTTACTCAAATGCTTCATTTAAGGACAGTAGTCATGTTACTGACACATATTTCATAAAAGGACTGATCATTTTCTCACCCAATTATATGGAAACTGTAATTGGCATTATTTTCCAAAGTAAGCAAATTAGAAAACTTTGAAATTAAAATATTATTGTACAGATTGTTTCCACACAGTTTTACTACTCTGTGAGGGTTGCTGGATTTCTATTAATAGCATAGGTCCCATTGCTTTAGCTGACCACGAAATGTATTAAGTTCAGAGAGCACAATGACGTTCTTCAAAAAATGCTCAGAAATCCAGAGAAAGGGGAATGTTCTTTTGTGGTTATGAAGACAAATTTACAGAGACTGAAGTAATCTGAAGTAGTCAGGCTTCAAATCCAATATGATTTTCTAAAATTAAGTAGCCACCTATGACCATTCCCAGATTAGTAGTCAGTAGTAACAGAAAACACAAGGTCAAGCATGCTTTGTTAATACAACAGGCAGGGAATTATCTTTTTTTATTATGTTTCCAGAGGCAGAAAGACAAACTTATTTGAAACAAAATGAGTCTCATTCTATGAATTACTTTACTTTCATTTTAGAGGCAGTGTGGTATAGTAGAAAGAATGCTAGATTTGGAGTCACACAGTTCAAATCCCACTTCTGCTGTTTATTAGCTGTGTAACCTTGAGAAAATCACTTGACCTTTCTGTATGTTCATTTTCTCATCTGTAAAATGAGAAGATTGGGCTAGGTGACATCTGAGGTCTATCCCAACTCTAAATACATGTGCCCATAAATAATCACAAACTGATATTTAAAAAATCTTCCTGGACCTTTATTTTGCATTCAATTGTTTCAATTACATTGACTAATGAAACTTGTCATGAAAAAATTAGTTGTAATATAGAATCTTATTATATCTGATTGTTATACATGATAATATATCTTGTAAACCTCATGCATTCAAAATTCAGAAGGCAAAATGTTAACTCTAAAGGAATTTCAGCATAGTTAGAGTAGAGAAAATACAGTGGAAATAGATTAGAAGAAGAAAAAACCCAAGTGATACTGCTGCCTTCAGATCCATGAGTAGTTTTTGAAATTGGGACAATTATCACAAACCAGTCCGAGGAAAGCTGCAGAAAACATGCCTTTAGGTAGCAGTGAGTTTGGACACAACCCTGGGCAGGGATGTGGGAGTACAATTCTGAAACACCATGAAGCTGCTGCTAGAAAAGATCCCAACCGTGAGAGTAAGTAGGCTACTCGGTAGCTTTCAATTTACTAAATTATTCTTGATGACTAAGTGCATAAGTTAATTGTTCGTTTACACTTGGCATTCAAGAAGCTTGATTAGAGAGGGGGTTGGCAATAGTAAATTTTATAACAAATAAATTGATGCTTTTGGTGAGGGGGTAGAAATAAGGTTTGAATACAATCCCTTCAAAACATCATGTTTAAACTAGAAAGGGCCATAGGAAATCCATCTCTTTCATTTTATGGTGGAAAAAAGTGACCCACCCAATATTCCAGTAGAAGGCTTTTTCATTTCCTACTCATGTGGAACTAGTGGGAAATTAGATGGAGTTGTGTTAGAGCTATAACAAAGGAAGCAGCCCAGAACCTGAGTCAGTGTCATAGCAAACTGTTGCTGGTTTCCTAACTATGAGTCCATTGTTCTTTTAGCCAGGTTATTGAAATTTGATGTATACAGAAAAGTGTGTGCCCATGCTCATACATACCCACACACACACAGTCTTCCAAAATAAGAAGTACCATCTTGGAAGGTGGAGAGGGCAAAGCTTTGAGAGAAAGACCCTGAAATTCAACAAGATCTTCTAGTTCAGTGGTTCTCAACCTTCCTAATGCTGCAACCTTTTAATACAGTTCCTCATGTTGTGGTGACCCCCAACCATAAAATTATTTTCGTTGCAACTTCATAACTGTAATTTTGCTACTGTTAGAATCTATCTGATATGCAGGATGTATTTTCATTGTTACAAATTGAACATAACCAACAGGTTGAGAACAGCTGTTCTAGTTTGAGCCAAGGGGCTGTTTTCTTTCCTACTTTCCATCACCTAAAATCTGCCAATTCCTCTCCCTACAACTACTCTCATCTCTTTCCCAGGACACACAGTGCTAAAGAGCAGAACCCTTAGATAGTTCTTAGATCTAGCATTTCTCCTTCCCTAAGCAAACTAGCACCTGTTCTAATAAAAGACTTTCCTTAAGGAGACCATAAGTGTCCCTCTATGGACACATAGAGCCACCCACACTTCCAACCTTGCCCTAAGTTTGAGAAACTAAGAAGAGCAAGAACTTCCAGGAAAAGAGAAGGTCCAGATTGGCAAATTAGGAGTTAAGGTTGAGGTACTTATTATTTCCTCTTTGAAAATGACCGCTGTCCCAGACCAGAGGAGGTGGTCCCTGAAGGACTACTGGAGGGAACAGATTCTTAGGATCAAGGCCACAGACCCTTCCCTACATCAAGGCTCTCATCCTCTCTTAATTATGGCCTTTGTATCTTCTCTCCCCTGAGAAATAGCTTCCCCAGCAAGAGCCTGTCTTCCGCTCACCTTTCTCCACCCTTTTGGAGCCTCTAGTCACAGGACTGCCCTGAAAAAAGCTCCACCCACCCTTTTTTCTTAAAGAGAAATAAGAACTGTCAGCTCAGCATTTACATTTCTCACTCGGGGACAAAACTGCAATGGCCCCATCTTAGGCACTGTTCTGAAACTGGCAAGCTATTTCACCCTATATGCCACTTAATGTCTCTTGGTCCAATCTGTAAAATGAGAAGGCTGAATGACATGGTTTCCAAGGGTTTTTCCATTTTAAATATTCTATAATTTCATTTCTTAATTCTGATAATATAGAGAATGTAAAATGGTTTCTTCTACTACATCATTTTAAGTTTGCTATAAAGCCAATAGTTTAGCTACCTAGTCTATTCAAGTTCAAATATGAATTGCAGTTGTTCTTTTATATGTCCAACTTTCTTAAAGTTATCATTAAATGTAAAAAATATCTCTGATACACTGGAATAAGTATATCCCAGTACTTCAGTCTTACCAACTCATTAAATGCCACAACATCTGGATTCTCTAACAAGTCACAAAACACAAGTTGACAAAGAGGAAGGGGTAGAATCTTCTTGCTTATTCTTGCAAAGTATTATCTCCATTTTTATGCCTGATGAAACCGAAGTTCAGAGAAATTAAATGAGTTGTCCATAGTGGTCTAAGGACTATTATGTACGAAGTACTCAAGGCAGAATTCGAATGCAAAGTCTCCCTTATTGCAAGTCCAATTCTGTCTCCATAGCATCTTTAAAGTTCATTTGTTCCTGGAAGCAATGAGACATACATAGCTAAGACTTTTCTGTGACTATTTCCTTAGTTTCAGAGCGAGTCAGAAAACAGAGCTAGCAATCGGTATGTAGTCTGATCTGTCAGACTTTAAGTGGAAAATAAAAGGGGAAAAACAAAAAAAGCTTATGTTATTCTGCTTAATTATGCAGGTGATCCTTGCAATGCCCTATGACACACCTGTGCCTGGATATATGAATAACACTGTCAATACCATGCGACTGTGGTCGGCTCGTGCGCCCAATGACTTTAACCTCAGTGACTGTGAGTACTGAACTGGGTTCTTACTATCTTTCCTATTTCTCTTTTTCAATAATGTGAATCTAGTGGTTTTTCTATTAGATCCAGATAGAGTTTACATGCTAAGTGGTTTATATAAAGGGTAAACTTGAGAAAAGAGCTTGATTTTGTCATCTTTTTACTGTTCTTTTTAGAAAGCAAATAGAGGTAAGAAGGAATTTTCCATTGATGGTCACAAGTATGTGACCATTATACCCCCATGCAAGAGTATAATGGAAGCAATGTGGAAGCTATTTGCCTTTGGGCTCATTTTTCATTTTCCAGCAGTGGTTCTATAAATTACCTCACAAGCATCATATAAAGTCAGGGAACTTATGACAAAATATTTGGTTTTTTCTCATCATTCTCTAGTTAATGTCGGTGACTATATTCAGGCAGTTCTGGACCGAAATCTTGCTGAAAACATCTCTCGTGTCCTGTATCCCAATGATAATGTAAGTGATGATGCCTTATTTTTAAATGGAAGCTGGTCTTTTCAGAAAACATATCTCAAAGTACCCCCACTCAATAGTCACATAAATTTGGCCATTTAATTTTTAATTTGACCTCAAGAAACAAATACTTTTTTCTCTTCCATCTTGATTAGACATATTTTCCTTGTGCAGATGAAGGATTCATCTTATACATGGAGTCAAATTTAAAATTTAAGATTCAGTGGGTGCTAAATCATAAAACTCAAGAGGTTCTCAGAAAGGATTTAAAAACACTACTCTGTAACAGTTTAAGTCATTGGTGAGATGATACTTCCTTTCCAAATAGAAATTTCATTTACAGAGTCAAAAGGCCTTTCTTGAATCATTTTAGGTCCCTTGGCCTTTTGAATCAAGTAACACTGATGAGATATAAGCCACCCAATTTACAAGCATGCATTAAATACATACTCTGTGCCAAGCACTGTTAAATACTTGGGAAGACACACTACAAATAAATCCCTGCCCTCGTGAAGGTTATAGTCTTGTAAAAGGATAAGATGTCAGTTCATAGCTATGGCAAACATTACTGAATGGGTACATTAAAAAGTTAAAAACAAAAGCAAAGTGCTGACTGAGGTCTAAGGGGGAAAGTCTTACCAACCAGGGAAATGAAGCTTTGAGGTGTTTTTAGGTGTGTTTTAATAGATAAGTGGAAATTCAACAGGTGAAGAGGGTGAGAAAAAGAATTATTGACTATGGGAATACCTTGAGTTAAGGTATAAATAGGCATGAGAATATATATTTAGGAAGAAAAAATTGCGGAGGGAGCTAACATGATAGTTAACCTTTCAGGTAGGACAGGCTGATAGAGGCCTTGAATATTAAGCAAAAGAATTTCCACTTAAATCTTAAGGGAATAAAAGGAAGATTTTGGAACAAAGGAGTGATTACCAGAGCTATACTTGAGAAATATTATTCTATCAGCAGCGTGAATAATGAGTTGGATGGAAGAGAGGAAAGAAATGGAAAAATCTGCTAGGAAGCTATTACAGTAAGGTAAGCAAGTATTGATGAGAGTTTGAATTAGGACAGTTACAGTGGAAATAATGATGAGGGAAAAGATGGGAATGTTGTTGTAGAGCAGTGGTTCTCAACCTTCCTGGTACTGAGATCCTTTAATACAGTTTCTCTTGCTATGGTGACCCACAACCATAAAATTATTTTCATTGCTTCTTCATAACTGTAATTTTGCAACTGTTATGAATCGTAATGTAAATATCTGATATGCATGATATTTTTAAATTGAACATAACCCGTAGGTTGAGAACCACTGTTGTAGAGTTTAAATCAACAGAAAGTAGAAATTTATTGGGGAAGGAAGTATCAAAGATAACACTAATGTAATAAACAACAAGAGACATAAATAGTGAAGCTAGAAGAAGGAATAGGTGTAGGAGGAAAGAAAATTGGCTTGGTTTTGGACACGTTGAATTTGCAGAGTCATTCATTAGTGGGGCATCTAAGTAAAGATATCCTATAGGCAGTAGGAAGTACAGGTTTGTAGCTGAGAACAGAGATAATGGAATAGAGACACTGCTTTGTGAGTCTTCTGTAGTAAGGTTATATTTAAACCTGAGAATGAATCAAAGCAACAGCAGAGTGTGTTGAGAAGCGCAAGGACAGATCTTTGGAGATACTCACATTAAAGGCTCAAGAAAAGAATGAAGAATCTGTGAAGGGATCAGAGAAGAAACTACTAGAGAGACAGAAGAAGAATCAAGAGTTTATTGTGCGGCACAAACCAGTACAGGACAGAGTATCCAGTAAGAAGGTATGGTCAGCAGGGTCAAATGCTATAGAGAAGTTTATTAGGACAAGGTATGAAAAAAAAGTATTGGATTTAGTGACTAGAAGGTCATTGGTAAACTTAGAAAACACAATTTTAGTAGGCGGTCAGGAAATGAATACCCTGAATGCAAGGAGCTGAAGAGAGATGACCCTTTCTCAGAATAATGTTTTCAGAATGCAAGCTAATTATATTGGCATATGGTTATACAGATCATTTTTAAAATAAGTTCACTCTAAAATGGGTATCTTGCTCTGCAGGAGACTAGGGGGGAAGAGAACGAGAGGGGGTGATGACGAAAGGGAGGGAAGGTTGGGGGGAGGGTTTTAGAAGCACACGCTTCTGTGAAGGGACAGGGAGAAAGTAAAGAATAGAACAAGAGGGGGGTGGGATAGGAAGAGGGACATATCGTCAGTGTTACACAATATGTCCACTGTGGAAATGTTCTGGGTAACTAAATGTGTATGGCCTGTATTGAATTGCTTGTCTTTCCAGTAGGGGTGAGTGACAAGGGAGGAAGGGAAAGAATGTAGAATTTAAAGTTTGAAAATCATGTATTAAAAACATATATGTATATATACATATATAATTATCATCATCATTATTATCATTATTATTATTATTATTATTATTGATATTATTATTTACATGCGGCTGGGAAATAAGACATACAGGCACTGTTCTACCAGAAAGTCAGAGGGGTGATGGGGAAGGATATAGGAGAGAACTGATTGGGGAAGGGGATATACAGTGGGATTGCTGTTTTGGAGGGTGGGTAGGGGAAAGACAGGGAGAAAATTTGTAACTTAAAATCTTGTGGAAACCAATGATGTAAACTAAAAATAAACAAAAGTTTAAAATAAGTTCACAGACCCCAAGTTAAGAAACTGTGCTCCATGACAAAATATAAATTCTGTTTAGTTTGTAAAGTCTTACACAAATTGGCCTCAGATTACTTTCTAGTCTCATTAAAGATTACTCCCCCTCCTTCATTTTGTGAACCACTCAAACTGTCCTCTCTGTTCATTTCCCATGACCCTCTGTCTCTGTCTTTACTTTATCCAGCTTCAATGTCTCTCTGGAACATACTCGTTCCTTGCCTTCACCTCATCTTCAGGATTAATACTTTCCCTGATCCCTCCATTTGTTAATGTCCTTTCTCCCAAACTACTGTATATTTAACTCTTGTGTGTAGTTGTATTTATTAACTTTTAACTTATGCTATCTATATCTGTACATGTACATTATCTCCTCCATTAGAATGAAAGTTCATGATAAGTAGAAATTTTATTTCTTTGTACTTTTAACTCTAGTATTTGGTATGCATTAGGTAATTAATAAATATTTCTTGATTGATCAGTCTCCTCCAGGAAGCTTTTGTTGATCATTGCCCCTCAATGTGCATGTGCACATGCACACACACACACACACACACACACACACACACACACACACACACAGAGTTTATGCTTTCCCCAAAAACTGCTTTTTATTTACCTATCTGTGCAAATGTCATTTTTTCTTCTCCTCCTCTTCCAATACAATGGAACCTTCTTGAAAGCAAGTACTGTTTTTCTTTTGTCTGTATATCTCTAGCGCCTAACAGTTTCTTTCACACAAAAGGTATTTAATAAATGTCTGAATTAAATTAAAGATATCCATGTAAAACGTCCCATGTCCTATTCTTGACAGACTCTTCCTATGCCTTTTACTCTGTGAAATACTCTAAATATGGCATTCGATTGTAGTTTTTTGAAGGAAAGGAGCTGAGATTAAAGCAGGAGTACTTTATTGTGGCTGCCACTTTACAAGATGTCATCCGACGCTTTAAAGCCTCCAAGTTTGGTACAGCATTTGATGCTTTTCCAGATCAGGTAAGAAGCATCAGCATAGTCTCTGAGAGTGAAATAGCCAGAGATTTATGGTCAGCTTTCCTTTTTTCAATTTGAAAGCTTTAGGATAGAACTCTCTTCAGGTCAGACAGACCAGAAGTGAACTATTTAAAACATCATGGCAATAGCCCAGGGTCTCTCATCTTTTTTATGACATAGATTCCATTGGTAGTCCAATAAGGATCATGGAGCACCTCTCAGAATGATTTTTTTAAATCAATAAAATAAACCCATTAGATTACAGATGAAATCAATTACATTGAAATATAGCTATCAAAATATTATTCAAAACCAATTTATGAACCCCAGATTAAATCCCTACTATAAAAATAAATAAATAAATAAAAAATAAAAAAGAGGGGCAGCTAGGTACTGCAGTGAGTAGAGCACTGGCCCTGGAGTCAGGAGGACCTGAGTTCAAATGTGGCCTCAGACACTTGACACACTAGCCATGTGACTTTGGGCAAGTCACTTAACCCCAATTGCCCTCCAAAACAAAGCAAAAAATTTAAAAAAAAGAATCCTTACCATAGCCCCTTACAAGAAAACTTCTTATAGAAGATCAATAGATGGGTAATCAATCTATCTTAAGTTATAGCTAAGAGAAGCAAACCATGCTGGATTACTTGGGATGGTTTGCACTTCTTTAGTTCATGGACACAAAAGGAATCTAAAGAAGTCATTAATCTCTTTTCAAGAAGCTTCCTTCCCTGTCCCACCCCCCAATAAAAAAACTCTTGAAGTAGTTTTAATTATTTGAAAATGAATATTTGGATTCATGCTTCAGTTGAGTAAAATACATGCTCCATGATTTTGCATGGTGTTTCTTCAGGTTGCCATTCAACTGAATGATACCCACCCTGCCCTTGCTATCCCTGAGTTGATGAGGATTTTGGTGGACATTGAAAGATTGCCCTGGCCTAAGGTTGGTGAAATACTTGGATTCATTTTATGTTAAAACTAAGAAATATTGCCAAAAGCACCGCTGTGTGTTTTAAATTCCTTGTTAATGTATCTAAACATTACTTTTTACTTCCCAATAAACAGCCCTTCCCTCACTAGAATTCTTGAAAATAAATGGGTGCAGTTAAGGAAAAACAAATGCATTTAGAAATCTGATCATATATGCCTTATAGCATTCTAATACTCTTCTCTCCTGAGACAAGATGGGTAAGTTTCATCATCCATCCTATCCAGCCCAGATTTCCATGTAAATTTTTTGGTACCGGTAACTTCCAATTTAAAAATGATTGATGTTGTCCTAGGCGGTACAACATGAACTTTTTTCTCCTGTTGTGCTTTGCTAAAAATGTTAGCAAAACAAATGAAATCATTAAGGGAGCAAATATGCATGAATATTAACATTTTTTCACATTTCTTTCAATGGTTAGCGGAAGATAGAATGTTTTCAGCTTAGAGTATGACATTTAATTAACCATGACTAATTCTAAGTGTCCTCATGGATTTGGAAGCTAAGAGCTTAAAAAAATAAAAGTGGGCATTATTCAAGTGCTTCTTTACAAAGTCTTTTCTTTAAAAAAAAATTTGAGAAATGCAAATAAGGTTGTACAGTAGATCAATAGAATGTTGCCTTCTATCAAACAGACTTAAAAATAGCTCCTTGCCAAAAATGTGGTCCAAGTTCCTGGAAATTTGCTATTTCCATACATTTCAAGGAAAACCATTACTGAAATTAAATGTATCCAATGCAAGAAAGTGTATTATTCTATGCTATATCTAAGCCTATCAGAAGCAAGGAGAGATTTGGCTACCTATAATTGGAGTCTGTGTATATGGAGGTAGTCATTTTTGCTAAGGTGGGAAAGTTAACCGTTCAATTTCTCTCAGGCCTGGAAAATCACAACAAAGACATTTGCATATACCAACCATACAGTCCTCCCCGAAGCGTTAGAGCGCTGGCCAGTGGAACTTGTAGAGAAACTTCTGCCACGACATTTACAAATCATCTATGAAATCAATCAGAAACACTTGGATGTAAGTGTTTTTTCAAGCCTTTTTATGCGAGTAAATTTTCTTGAGTTGCAAAAGGGGGTTCTGACTTTTTCTATAAAAAGTAACATCAAATATCTTTCAATCATTGGAATGTTTTTTGGTGAAACTAAAGAAATTTCTACTTTTGACAAGGAATCTAGTTTGTTTGCCTTTCTAAAAAGATACTCATTTAAAAAGTAACCCTCGGGGTGGCTAGGTGGCACAGTGAATAGCGCACCAGCCCTGGAGTCAAGAGTACCTGAGTTCAAATCCGGCCTCAGACACTTAACACAAAAAAATAGCCGTGTGACCTTGGGCAAGTCACTTAACCCTAACTGCCCTCCAAAAAGCAAAAAAAAAAAAAAAAAAGTAACCCTCACAGTATTACTTTTACATTTCTATCATTCTGAATAGGCTTCATTAAATATGGTACTTGGAAGAAAATTGGTGCTTAACCACTACTTTATTCCAAAGCAACTGACCCTTCTTTTTTCCTCTGATTAGAGAATTGCATCATTGTTCCCTAAAGATGAAGACCGTCTCAGAAGGATGTCTCTAATAGAAGAGGAAGGGGGAAAAAGGATAAATATGGCCCATCTCTGTATCGTGGGCTCTCATGCTGTGAATGGTGTGGCAAAGATTCACTCCGACATTGTGAAGACTAAAGTGTGAGCCTTGGTTTTTCTGGTCTCTAGGCTAACACAAATAGACTAATTAATTAACTCAGATCCTGTTTACTTGGTTACAGTCAGGGTAGCTGCAGAAAAGAATACTTAAAGATGATCCCCTTCTACGCAAAGTTTCTTTTGAGAAATCTTTCTTGGTCAACTTGAACCTACTTTTAGAAACTAAAGGAATCCTTTCCCAAAAAGTCTGAAATGTCAGTTGTCGTTCAGTGAACAAGAGGTTGGATATTATTTATGGACAATAAAAACTAAATCTTTTTTATTCTCCTTCAGACTGACAACCAAAAATGTTGGTT
>CM053598.1:204030421-204046831 GCA_028646575.1 Pseudocheirus occidentalis
ATATAGTAAGAGAAACCCCATTTAAAGTTACTGTAGACATTATAAAATATTTGGGAATCTACCTGCCAAAACAAACCCAGTACCTTTACGAACACAACTACAAAACACTTTTCACACAAATAAAATCAGATCTAACTAATTGGGAAAACATCAATCGCTTGTGGCTGGGTTGAGCTAATATAATAAAAATGACAATTTTACCTACATCAAATTACATATTTAGTGCCATCCCAAACAACCCACAAAAATATTATTGTATAGAGCTAGAAAAAATTGTAACAATTCATTTGGAAGAACAAAAGGTCCAGAATATCAAGGCAATTAATCAAAAGAAATGCTAGGGAAGATGGCCTGGCTGTATCAGATTTTAATCCGTATTATAAAGCAGCAGTCATCAAAACTACTTGATACTGGCTGAGGAATAGAGTGGTGGATCAATGGAATACTGGGTACTCAGTAGTCAATGACTATACTAATCTACTGTTTGGTAAATCCAAAGACCCCAGTTTTTGGGATAAGAACTCACTATGTTTGACAAAAACTGCTGGAAAAACTGGAATATAGTATGGCAGAAACTGGGCACAGATCATTATCTAACTCCATATACCAAAATCAAGTCTAAATGCATGCACAATCTAGGTATAAAGGATGATATGGTAAGCAATCTGGGAAAGCAAGGAATAGTTTACCTGTCAGATTTATGGAAAAGGCAAGACTTTATGACCAAAGAAGAGTTAGAGAGCATTATAAAATGCAAAATAGATCATCTTGATTACATTACATTGAAAAATTTCTGTACAAACAAAGCCAATGTAACCAAGACTAAGAGGGAAGTGGGAAACTGGGAAAGAATTTTTACAACCAGTGTCTTAAATAAAGGCCTCATTCCTAAAATATACAGGGAAATGAGTCAAATCTATAAGAATACAAGTCATTCCTGAATTGATAAATGGTCAAAGGATATGAACAGGCAATTTTCAGAGGTAGAAATGAAAGATACCTATAAGCATATGAAATAATGCTCAAAATCACAATTGATTAGAGAAATGCAAATCAAAACAACTCTGAGGTACCACATCTCACCAGTCAGATTGGCTAACATGACAAAATAGGAAAATGACAAATGCTGGAGAGAATGTGGAAAAATTGGAACATTAATGCATTGTTGGTGGAGTTGTGAACTGATTCAACCATTCTGTAGAGCAATCTGGAACTATGCCCAAAGGGCTATAAATAATTGCATACCCTTTGACCCAGTAGTACCACTTTTAGTGTTGTATCCCAAAGAGATCATGAAAGTGGAAGACCCATATGTACAAAAATATTTATTTTAGCTCTTTTTTGTGGTGACAAAAAATTGGTAATTAAGGGGATGCCTATCAATTGGAGAATGGCTAAACAAATTGTGGTATATGAATGTAATGGAATACTGTTGTGCTATAAGAAATGAGGAGCAGATGGACTTAATATTTACCTTGAGAGGCTCATACGAACTGACGCTAAGTGAGAAGAGCACGACCAGGAGAAATTTGTACACAACTACAGACACAACATATGTGTGACAACCACCTTTGATAGACTGGACTCTTCTCAGCAATGCAAGATTATAAGACAACTCCAAAAGACTCAGGATGGAAAGAGATATCTACATTCAAAGAAAGATCTAGAAAGAACAGAGTTCAAATGCACACTGAAGAAAACTACCTGCTCTCTTTCTTTTCCGTATTTGGTTTTGTTTCCTCTTTCCCATTGTTCACTTCATCGGTTACAACCCTTCTTTACAACCAGACTAATCTCTAATATGAAAGTATTTGCAGATCCTATAGTTGATTGCAATCCACCATGAGGGATGGGTGGGGAGGGAGGACAGAAAATTTTAAACTCAAGGGATTGTGGAACTGAATCTTGTAAACGAAAAGTAAACAAACCAAGGAATAAAACAGTTCTTAAAATGATAGGAAACACACACACACACACACACACAAAGAAAAAAAAGTTCGTATATCCTAGGTTAAGAACACATAAATAAAAAAGTAAAAGTCTGTATATTAAAAATAAAATGAATTTTAAAAAAGAACCCCTGGACTAGGTGATCTCTAAGCTGCCTTCCAGTTCTACTTTCTAAATCCTTGACTTTAGGCTAATGGTTCACTCTTTACAGTGAGGTTTCCCACATTGTACTGCTTTGCTATAATAAGGTCCTTTAGAGCACAGTGGAGCTTCTACAGAAGAGCATATTTTAGTTAGGAAATAATAGGATGAATTTTGATTGGAACAAGCATGTTAGATGTCTTACTGATTTCCTTTTTATCATAAAAGGATGCCCAGTGGATGCAATCGTTCTAGAAGCTCCATTTACCAACATTCGTGATGAATCTGCTACTTATCCCATATTAAAGGTAAGGAACAAAATTTGTCTTCATATCTGTATTAAGGTATTTGAAAAAACCCAGTTCTTCAGTAGTCTAATAATTTGTCTTTTTTGAGGCTAGACATCTTACTAATTGGGAATTTTTCTGAAATTCAGTAGTAAAACTGAAATGGTTTTGTGATATCTTGAATTTTGGCTTTGGAAATCTCATTCTAAAACATTGGGAGTATTAGTTTCAGAGTTTCTATCCACTCTGTGAGATCTGAGTGTTGCTTATGTCTACTTAATTTTGCCTCACGGTAAAAAGAAAACCCTTTCTTGTGTTAAGTAATGGAATCAACCATAAGAAAAAATAGGAGAAAATAAAGGATTTTTGCAAGGTGGATATTCAACAAGCTTTGTCTTTCAATTTTTATCTGTTTTATTTTTAAGTGAAATTGATATAGATCTCAAGTATTTAAGTTTGTAGGTCACAATTTTCTCCCTTTCCTCAACAGGAAAACAAACCTCATATTTATGTAGATGATTAGATCTCTATATAGATAAGCCACCTTCCACTTTGCATTTATTAAAGATATTCCCTAAATACTAAATCTATTTTTGAAATTTATACACACTGTGGATAAGGTTCTAGATAGAATCAACAAGTCCATAGTATGAAAGGGAGAAAGTGAAAACAGAGAGACACTGTAACTTCAGAGGACAGATGATGAGGCATACCTCTTGCCTTTTAAAAGGGAGGCTATGGGCATTCATTTTTACACGTGGACAATGCTTTTTTGTTTGACTGTGTTTGTTTAATGGAAAGATTTGATTTGGGGGACCTGTGGCAGCCAAAGTAGTAGTGAAATGAAAAAAGAACATCAATTAAACACCTTTTTTTTTTTTTACAAAATTAAGCCAGTTTACTTGGCATTTGATTAACTGACAGATATTTTGTCATATCCTGTGCTATGATGATAATTAATGTTTGTGATGACTTAAAGTCGCTATAAGATCTGAAATCACTTCTGAGTTCAAAGATTAAATGACACTATTTGGTTTATATATTTTTAAAATATATATAAATTCCTTGGGAATTGATTATCCATCTATGATGCCTATTAATCATGACAATGCTTGAATAACCAGAATGTCCTGTTCTTTAACTTCTGGCCAAGAATATTTTCAAGAGAAGCATAGTGTATTCCTTCATTAGTACTGCTATTTAAGAGTAGGTTGTTCAGATCACCATAGTTCATAAGGGGGAAATAAAAGAATGAATTTTCTGTCATAGAAACATTAATTTTTCTTCTCTTAAAATAGATGTTCCATAAACTTCCAGGGTTTGTACGTTTATTTCTGGATGCACTGACAGTAAGCAAAATTGTCTTCCCTAATGATGAAAAGTAAGAGAATTTTCTTTATTTCTATACCTGCTTTGGTGTCGTTTTTTTTTTGGAGGGGGGAAGGCAAGGCAATTGGACTTAAGTGAATTGCCCAAGGTCACACAGCTAGTAAGTGGCAAGTGTCTGAGGTTGTTCAGGTCCTCCTGACTCCAAGACCAGTGCTTTATTCACTGTGCCACCTAGCTGCCCCTATGGTGTTTTTTAAAGTAAGTTTTTAATTGATGTCTTTAAAAAATCATTATACTTTTCTTTCTGTCTCTTTCCCCCTTTTTCCTCCTAGGCAAATATAAATATATTTACCATGTAAATAGTAATATTTAATTACAAAATTTTTTAAAAAGAAAAAAGGAAAAAATCAGAACTAATTATTGAAAAAATCTGAAAACATGTGCAGTGGGCAACACCTGTGGACTTCTTTCTTAACTTCTTGAATGGGTGGGTTCAGAATGTTCTCTCTTATCTCTTCTTTTGGGTCTTGCTTTACATTTATAATTTTGCAATATTTGCTTTTTTGGGAGGGAGGAGGAAGGCAGGGCAATTGGGAGTAAGTGACTTGTCCAAGGTCACACAGCTAGTCAGTGTTAAGTGTCTGGGGGTGGATTTGAACCCAGGTCCTCTTGACTCCAGGGCTGGTGCTCTATTCACTGCACCACCTAGCTGCCTTGCAATATTTTCTTTTGATTTTTTGTATGACATTCTTTACATTTACATTGTTCTAGTCACTGGGTACATGATTTTCTTGACTCTGTTTACTTAACTGTACCAGTTTATGGAGATTTTTCCATGTTTCTCTGTATTCATCACATTCATAGCTTATTGCAACATAGTAATATTCCATTAAATTTACATATCACAATTTACTAATTACTCCCCCATTGATGGTCACGTACTTCGTTTTCGAATTTTTACTATCACAAAAATGTATGCAATATATTGTTACATATGGATACTTATCAATGACTTTCTTGGGGTATAAATCTCTGAGTCAAAGGTTATAGATGTTTTAGTTACTTGATATAATTTCAAATTGCTTTACAAAATATTTACAATTCATAACACCACCAACAATGCACCAGCATGCCTATAATCCCACAACTCCTCCAACATTGACTATTGCCATTTTTTGTTAAATTTGTCATTTTTACAGGACATTAAGTTGAACCTCAGGGTTGTTTTGATTTGAATTTTTCTTATTAGTGATTGGGAGAATTATTTCATGGGATCAATTTTTATAATTCTTATTTTGAAAATTTCATAATCTTTGGTCTTTGACCACTTATGTACTGGAGACTGACTACTAGTGATAAACATACACATACATACATATATGCATATGTTCATTGTTCTATATCTTAGATACTATAAACTTTTTATAGAAATGTGATATAAAATTTCTTTCCCATTCAGTAAGAAAATTGTAAGTTTCCAAACATGTTTGTGTCAAATAAGATAAAAAAATCAGAAGATAAAGCATTCAGTTACAAGAGCTTCAGTAATTCCTATTTAAACAAGTTGATGTCCAAGAAATTGGTAGCATAAAAATAAAGGGAATGACTTTGATTTTTGCTATTTTAAGAACAGCTGCTATATAGCAAGGAGGACAAATGAACATGGAAAGTGCTTCAGTCAACAAACACTTGATCTCCTTGCCAAGGAGTCATATAAGCCAAGGAAAGCAACAATTGAGGATACAAACTTATTTGCTATAACATACAGAATAAGAAGATTAAAAATCACATAGTTTCACCTCTGAAATGGAGGACAAAGTGAATCTTCAAAATGCTTGACATAAATCATGACCAAATCAGTGAAATCATCTGAAAAGCATTTGTAAACGAGAGAGGAATAGATATGCCAATAATTCTTCAGCCATCTATTCTTTTCCTCAGTACAATATATGAGGAAGAGGCACTTAAGAACAAGTTGGGAAGAGTGACCATAAAAGCCCATGTCAGATGTGATACAATTTTTAATGTTAATCAAAGAATGATTTTCAACATAAAAAGAGGAAGATTCCAAAAGAATGAAAAACAGCACAAGTAGCATCATTTAAAATAAAAAAGGCAACTATAAAAATAAGCAGATTTTGCCCTGTATGCCTTCTTGTTATCTGCATAAAATCATTAGGAGCCTAACCTGTGCATTTATTGAGCATATCTTTAATAAAAATTAGAAAGGCACGTTTTAGAGAATATTTTCTACAGCAGACCATGTCTCTAGAGTCACAGTAGAGTAGTAGAAAGAGAATACCAAAGTCTCTTGTGTTCATTGTCACTTATTGAAAGAAATTTTTTTATTTTATAGAGTGGAAGCAGTCAGAGTCTCTCTTCCAATGGTATATTCCTTAAATTTCTTTATTTTTTGATAGATGAATGAAAAGAGAAAATTTTTCTTCATTAAGGAAGGCAAAAAATGGAAGATGTGATTATGAAATGGTATTCATCATAGTTTTGGAGACTTGGGAAAAAAGTCCAGATGGAAGAAAGATTAAAGAATGAGTTCGCAAAAGGAAAAATCCTTTGCTATTTCTTTAGCTTAATGCAGTCTTTCTCCTTCTCTCCTAGTGTTAAGTTCTTATCCTCACCTCTTCTGATCTTACACGCAAAGGATGACAAGACTGTACCTTTTGAAATGGGCCAAAAGGTAATTATTACTTTAAAGTTATACTTCAGTAAATACTTTGAATAAAATTAATAACACAGGTCTTGCTATTCTCTAATTTAGTATGCATTCACTTAAAGAGTTACTTTGATTTACAGCATAAATGGGAGTTTATGATATTTTAGGAGGTGACAGTGATTGAATTAAGGATTTTTGTGATTTTTGTGAAAGAAATTTTTCTTTCTCCCTGATTGTGGATAGAGATGATGATTGTACAGACATAAATATATTGTAGCATATTTCCAGTGATGACTTGTGTCCAAAAGGTGACGTTGAAAACATCATCAAATAAATGAGAAAAAATTGACAGAAGGAGCTGAAAAATTACTGTTAATAGCTATGATGTCTCAGGCAAGAAATTGAAAACCACAGGGGCACAGGCTGTTCTTTCTTAACTGTTGCTCCCTGAAGGTAAAGATGCAAAAGTGAAAAACGGATTTGGGAAATAGTCATTCGATTAGGAAGGTATTATCTGAGAATGGGATTTATATTTCTGGACCATGACTTATAATATAGAGATGACTGATTCTTTGTCAGCCTTGGAGAAACTCTGGTTTTACACACACACACACACACACACACACACACGCACACACACACATACACATACATATATATATACACATGTATGTATAAGAGTATATATATGTATAAATGTTAAGAAAATATATACTAGTTGTCCTGCAAATCTAATCAAAAGAGTTTTAAATTATAAATGAATAGGTGTGGCAGAGAGAAAACTAAGTACATCTCCCAAGTATAATACTACAAAAATTAGCTATGAAGAAAGAAGAAAAGAAGGGAAGATAGCTGTTACAACTCCATTTGGGGCAAATCAGAGAATAGTCTAAAAAATGTCAGTAGTAAAATCTATAGCCTCAAATATCTGTACATAAATGCCTCAAATTAGGCAACAAAGAAGAGAATAAGGGAAATGACACTGACACTAATAATTTCATTCAGAAGGTAAACCATGTAAATTTAATGGCTGTGACAAGATCCAAAGAGCTTGGAAAGTGCATTGGTCAACAAACATCTGACAGCAAATAGGAAAAAATGACCGCCCCAGGCAACATCAGGTTAGATTATGAACTTGCCTATAAAATCTTATGAAAAAGTATGATAGTCACTTATTATAAATATCATTTCATAAAACCGAGGGAGTAGAAAGTAAAACTAGTTTAAAGAAACCTTGGCAACATGTCCAACTAAGCACAATCATCCCAAAGGGACTTAGTAATAGAAAAAGAAGACTTATAAATAGAAGAAAAATGAAAAAGATTTACAAAAATAATTTAAACACACATTTTAAAAATCTAATATTCTGAACCCAGTATAGAGGAGGAGGAAATGGAAATAAAAAGGAACAAAGATGGGAAAATCATCTAGACTAGACTAATGACATAGAGAACATTCATTCTTGTAATGCCACACAAGCAGCTTGCCAGAGGACTGCTTCTGTGAACAGCTTTCAAAGTTCTGATTACATAGTGTAATGAGCTCTCTATTTATTCAACAACAAATCAGAGCAAAGCATTAATAGAAAATCAAAATACACCATTCACAATGTTACAACTTATCACAGAAAATCGAAATATAGTATTCACGATGTCACACCTCAACAACTTATCACTAAAATGGCCAAAGAATTTTCACCAAAGTGGTCACATACTTTTAAACAGAGTCCATTCATTTAGTCAATCACAAAATCTTTTATTCAATCACAAAGTACAAAAATCAAAGTTCTGTACCCCTAGGTCACAGTAAATCATAATCTTCTCCATCAGTACACATTATCCAAGTAAAGTCTTCTTTCAGCTTGACTCAAGGCTGGCTCTCAGCTTCCATGGTTCCTCTTCCATGGTTCCAGCTCCAACTGTCACCTAGGTTCAAAGGCAGGCAGTGACCAGTACCTTGTCCAGCTCCTTGTCCCATTCTGTGCCCAGTTACCATTCCATATTGAGATTCACACTGTCCAGTCCACCTCAAGTCCTTCACAGTTACTGTTTCTGGGAAGACAAAGCTTGACAAAGCCACAATAACATTCATAAACATTGCCAACACCATCATCAATTCCCTATCTGCCTATGAAATCAACTCAGACCCACCAACAAGGTCTAAAAACACGAACATATTTGTAGGAAGGAGAGAGAACAAGAATTTAGATGGCACCTACTATGACCCAGGTATTGTGGCAAATGCTTTTACAAATATTATCTCATTCTTTTCTCACAACAACCATGCGAGGTATATACTGTTATTAGTTCCATTTTATAATGAAGGAACTGAGACAGGCAGACATTAAGTGACTTTCCCAGAAACAGTCAGTATCTGAGACTGGATTTGAACTCTGGCATTACTGACTCCAGGCCCAACACGCTATTCATTTTATCATCTAACTATCTCCTTTGTAGGCATTAGGGAAGCAGTCAGTAGATAGGAAGAAACTGAATATAAGTGAGAAAATGGAATGACAGAGAGGACAATCTATTGGAGCAGGTGGGATAGAATGGGATTACTTCTACATGTAAAGGGGTTTGCCTTGGCAAAAAGCACGACTTCATAATTGGAGATAGAGATGAAGGAGGAAATCATGGCAGAAGGCATCCGGGTGATAGGAATCAAAGAGAAGAGGGAGCAAATCTAGAGATTTGCCTTAATCTCCCCCTCAGTAAAACACGAACCAACATTCTCAGTTGAGAGAATGGGGGAAGGGGAATCATGGGAAGTTTGATTAAAAATGACAAAATGTGGAAGAGTTAGTGTGGTGAATGGGCAAGTGACTTAACTAGGATGGTATGAAAGGATTTGAAGCTATGTAATATAAATTTGTAGTAGACTCAGTCAAGATGTTTGTGTAATTTTCTCCACCTTTGCTCAGCAGTTTATGTGTAGGAGTGAGCCAAGGCTGAGATCTGGTAGGGCACAATTAACAATACAATAGAGGGGTGAGTGACTCAAGAAAAGGGGATGGTATAGCGATGAATTGGTTTACCAAGGGGTTAAGTTGGGGAAAGGAGGAAAGTGTGCTTAGTGCAGGGGTAGGAGGGAACTTAGGGGTCAAAGTAAGGTCACCATGTGGACAAAGAGCAGGGTTTACTATTGAAAGGCAGAGGAAGAGAAAGAAATTGACTATATATTAATCAAATAGAGGAGTATTAGATTTCATGAACATGAAGGCAGTGCAACAGATGTCAAGAGCAAAGGTACGACCATCTTTATGTGTGGCTGAGGTAGGGACAAATGATAAGTGATGCGAAAAGAGTAAGTTGTGAACTGGAAGGGTAGAGGGAGGGAATATCAATATGTGTAATGAAGTCCCCTAGTATGAGGGCAGGAGATATGGAGGACACAGATATTTTGAGTCAGGTATTGAATTCATTGAGGAAAGGGGAGTATCCTGGAGGTCTGCAGACAACAATCAAAACATGAAGGTTTTGATTAGGTTATAGATATGATTGATTGAACCTCAAAGGAGGGTAGGTTACTGAGTGACAATGGAAGGGAGAGAACCTGGAAGAGGCAAAGGGGAGCAAGGAGTACTCTAATTCCTCTACTTCAACCAATGAGTCAGGTGAATGAATGGAAGTTCAGCAGTGTGGGAAAGGGAGACTCAGGTTGCTGTATCATCAAGGTGGGAGCCAAGTCTCAGTGAGACCCAGAAGGAAGAAGTCAGAAAGGAAAAGATTTAAGCTGAAGATAAATTTGCTGCTTTTGGAACAGGCATTCCAGAGAGTACAGTGAAAGGGATGGGTAGCTTCAGAGTGGGTCTTGGGGGAGGGGTAGGTTAAAGAGAATGGGAATAAGGAATCAAGACATAGGAGATGAGGAATGAGGTTGGTTGATGACATACTGGGTTTCAGAATTATTGGGATATGGAAACAAGGGGGTTGTTAATCATTAACTACTGCTTAATCTGGTTAACAGACATTCTTAGTAGAGCTAGATTTTTCATAGACATTCAGAGGTGAACTCATTTTGCTCAGGTTAGCTCAATATTTTTTGTGGGGAGTAGATTGTTTCTGGGTCCTTAAGTGACTTTTCCCTAAAGTTTTGAGCCATAACACAGAGGAGGCTAGAGTGAGACTAAAGAACCAAAGGACAGAAGATAGCCATATGGGAGGGGAACAGATTAGAGTTGAGCAGAGGCTGCCAGTGACAGTGAGAGCACTTCTAGCGAACAGTATTTGTAGCCTATACCTTGTTTAAATATTTATATCTGTTTATTAATTGATATAACTAAGTTTGTATTTTTGAGACTAAAAGAGGGGAAATCAGGATTTCCTCTATTCAACTTTGGATATGGAGTTAAGGTAATTAGAGAAATAATTTTTGTAATTTTTTCGAGAATATTCAAAAATATACTCATTTGACTACTTCTGAACTTGGTGAGATAAAATTTATAATAAGATAAATCAGCAGTGAGGGCGGGAGAAGAGGTCTGGGAATTTGTTGCATTTCTCCATGAATACACACGCATAGTTTAGCATGATGTACCACATCCATCGTTTTCTTTTTTCTTTCTTTCTTCTTCTTCTTTTTTTGTTGCTTTTTGGAGGGCAATTGGGGTTAAGTGACTTGCCCAAAGTCACATGGCTAGTAAGTGTGTCAAGTGTCTGGGGCTGGATTTGAACTCAGGTCCTCCTGACTCCAGGGACTGTGCTCTACTCACTGCATCACCTAGCCACCCCATAGTTTTCTAAATCATAAAACTTTTGTTTGCACTATGAGGCATAGGTGGGACAAGGAAGAAACCCATTTGATATGCTTCTACTTTGTTGTTATGAGATTTGTTAGGAATGTAATAGAATCACTCTGTTCCCCCATTTTAAAGGAATGTTCATCTGAACTAATAGTCTTTCTTTTTAAGCAAGAAAACCATTCATTGTATTTTGTTTTAGAAAATATTTAATTCAGATTCAAACAATGATACTACTCTTCTAAGTCTTTTATTCTTTACCCTTACAGGTATATGAAATTGCCCACAATGCATACAAAAACAAAGAAAGGGTCAAGATGGTTACTTTTCCTCCTGGTTTCCAACATAATTTCATATACAAAGACCCCAGGTTGGCAATGATTGTGAGGTAAGGATCAACTGCCTTAAACAATTTACTATCAATGGACACTGATTACACACAGCATAAACAAGCTAACATGAGTACTCTTTTTTCAGAGATTTCCTGAGAGAGCAATGGGCATGAATAGCCAAATAAGTTCTGCCATGAAGAGGATAGCTGAGATTTGCAAATTCCCTGCATTACAAGTTCACAGTTTATGTAGCTGAGCTGGAGTGATTCATATGCCAATATAATAAAATGATTATATTTTATCTAATTTGACACATTTGTATTACATTAAAAATCTGAGTATTTTTCTGTCTGATAAGTTTTGGTAATGGCAGCAGAGCTACCGGTCTCAAAAAATAATTGGCTAGCTTAATAACATTTAAACTCTCTTAAACTTAAGTTCCTTGAACTTAGTTCTTTATTTCAATTCCAGTAAACAGACATGGTTTTCTTCCAAAAAATAATTGGAACTAATTATTACAGTTTGATTTTGAAAGAAAGAAATGTTGCAAAACATACTTAGGCACAATAAAATATTTGGCTACTTCTCCTTCCACAGATTGTTCAGAACTCCAGCTTGTTGATTCATTTACCATTTTCTTTGTACAGCATCTCTCTAGGTTCATTAGGTAGAGGAATCTTCAGGTCTGACGGTTCCATACTCCAGATGTCCTTAGCATATTCCTTAATTGTTCGGTCACTTGAGAATTTTCCTGAGGCAGCTATGTTTTTCACTACCATTCTGGTCCACTCTTTTGAATTCTATAAACAAACAAACAAAATGTACCATTATGGTACACTTTTCTCTTACTCACTTGGAGAACATTGAATAAACTTGGCTTATCTTAAAATCTCATAGAAAATAATGATAGTGGTGAGAGCGCCATAGAATGACCTAGCATAGACTGGTTCCTTAAGAGTTGACCCCATATGGCAAATTTTTAATGAACTTTCAATAAACTCTACTTTTCTTTGGCTGAAAAAAAAAGAAAAAAAGAGAAAATAATGATAGCACATCTTACGTTACAGAAAACTATAAATAGTTAGATGGTCTAGAGGCATCAGGGCCTGAAGTCAGAAAGACTGTGAATTCAAATCTAGCCTCAGTTACTAGCTGTGTGACCCAGAGCAAATCATTTAACTGTTTACCTCAGGACTGTAAGATGGGGGAAAAAACCTTAACAGCTATCTTGAAGGGTTGTTGTGATGGCCAAATATGATACTACTGTAAAGCACTTAGCACAGTCCCTAGTACATAGTAGGTCTTAATATAAATGCTTATTCCATTTCCTTTCCTTCTTAAATTCCAGAAAATTATAACCTAAGCAACTAACAACAAAACTAACCGTAGGTGTGAGAAACTAGATATTTTATGTTATTTGCTTACTGAAATGCTATATTATATTTCACTGGAGACCAGAAATGTTAATTTTAAAAATGAATAGCTCTGAAATACCTTTACTTCAGCAGTCATTGGTGAGGTAAAGGAAACATAAAATGTTGAGGTACAGGGTTAGGGGTGTGCGAGACCCCAAAATATCAACCGGCCGGGTTCTGCCAAATGAATTCTACTCAAGTCTTCTCTCAGCCAAAGAAAAGCAAAATTTTTTAAAAGTTCACCATATTGGGCAGACTCTTAAGGAGCCTTGTGATGCTTGTATTGGGGAAGCAGGGCAGAATCATCTGACACAGAGTGAGTGTGTGCCAGGTCATTCTATGGTGCTCTCACACCCCATGGAGGCAAGATGGGGTCTTATATACAGAAAGGTTGTGCGAGGAATATAGGGTGGTCTAGGGGAGGAGTTTGGGGGAGGGTCTTCATGAGGAATCTAATGAGGTCAAGACTCCAGAGATAAGGGTGGGAAGTAACTGGAGGCCACCTAGAGATGAGGCGGTGGAAGGCTTGGGAGGATCAAGGGTGGGAGCTAGCTGGTCAAAGGAGAGCTTGGCTGGTAACAGAGGTTTGGACAATTACTGAGGTTACTCATCAGTCAAATAAATGCCTCAAGTGGGAAGATTCAATCAGATTTCAAGGGGCTTCCCATTACTTCTTATAAAGTTGGAGGCTCTCTAAGTTTTAAAAATGTTTACCTGCTGTACTGAATTTCATATGTTTGATTTTGTAATTAACAAAGCTGCTACTTCCTAGTTTATGATGGTAACAAATGCTCTCTGGGAATCCCAGCAACCTCAGAATGAGTAATCAAAATTCATTGAATATTTGACAATGCCTGTCACTTTAGCTTGAGTTGTAACTTGTCTGTATTCTAAATGATGAAGAATGCAAACAGGCAACTTATTGTAAATTTGAATACTGATAGAGAGGTAAATATAGAGTGGATGGGTTTATTTCTTTCTCAGTAAATTTTGAAAGTGCAATACTGACAGAATACTAATAATATAAGTGAAAACTGGCCTTTTCAACTCTTGCCACTAGCTCATTGCTCTGGATTTCATAGCAGAGAATCCAGATCTTCCCACAGCAGCAGGGGCAAGAAAGGGGCAAATGTCCTGGCCCTGGATTCCAGAAGACCCACTTTTAAATCCTGCCTCTGGCACTTACTAGTGGTTGGTTTAACCCTGGGCAAATAATTTAATCTTTTTCAACCCCAATCCCCTACCCTTAAGGTAAAGGAGTAGCAAGTCACATTCCCACTAACCCCTCAGGTTTTGACTCTAGTAACATTATACTTCCCCCTAGGATAAGCTCATCACCAGAAATTTCATCATCATGGAGAATGCTTTAGCTTGGACACTCAATCCATCCTCAGCACCCTCAGCTGTGCCTCCTCTCTGATTCCAGAAACGGAGTGCAGTGTGAAAAACTCCTCTCAAAGCCTCCCTTTATAGGGGCTCAGGATTTTCCAGTCAACTCTTCATTTCTCACCAGCTATTTTGTGTGGTTTTGATTCCCAAACATCATGACCCCATGCTCCATATACCCTCTGGAAGCACCCCTCTCTTCTCTCAGCTCCCTTATGTGTATTGTCTTCCCCCATTAAATGGTAAGCTCTATGAGGGCAGAGACTTTCTTACTATTTGTATCTCCAGCACTTGGGACAGTTCCTGGACCACAGCAGGTTCTGTATCATACATGTTTGCTGAAAATTTAATTGACTCTACAATTCCTTCTAGCTCTAAATCTCTGAACCTAAGTGTCCTATTTGGAATATTACCTCGCACATATGTAATGTTCATGGAAATATCAAGACAAATCCAATATTTTCTCATTTTAGTTTACTAGCTGTGACACAAGTAAATCATTTAGCCAATGCTCTACAAGTCTCCTTACAAGGCCATCCTTTGCAAATATAAATGGTTATCTTTTAGCAATTTGGAGAAAATTTTAATCTTCTTATATATTAGCAGCAAACTATATATATTCACCATTAAAAAACTGCCATTTTAAAACGAGGCCAAATGTATGAAATATCATTTTAGAAAATTGGACACTACCGCCACCAAAAAATATTAGTTTATTTATATTTCATGGAGTTGGAGCTAAGATGATGGAGTGTCAAAAAGGCATTTGAAGAGCAGTGAGCTCCTCAAAACTTCTCCAAATGCATCTAGAAAATGCTCAATCTTGATAAGGAAATGCAAGAAAAGTCACAGGGAGGCATTTTTTCCAGCCCAGGTCAGCATAAGGAGATAGACTGAGATGTCTGCTGAAACTTGGGATGGAGTCAGCCTGTTGTACTTGGCCTCAGTCTGGCTCCCCTGATCTCTTCCCCTCCCCTCACTCTGCTCTAGCCAGCCATCTTCTTCCTGTTTCTTCATGGAAATAGACTAGTTGGCCGCAGGAGCCCCCCTCCCCCAAGGTTTCCCTGTACCCGTGAAAATTAAAATGTATACTAGCCAATCCCTGCTGTAAATCTCAGCTTATGCAATTCCTGACCATTAAGAGTCAGGGACTGCCTTTATATACAAGTTATTTCCCTTAGTCAGGTCTGTTTGATTTGGGTGATTTGCCCTGAAAGTGTGTGTTAAATAAAGCCCACTTCCAAATTTGCTCTTGGGAGATCACTTTCTTGCTTATTTTGGCACTACAAGCCAAGAGCTACTAAGGGAGGGGCTAGGAAGGGAGGGGCTGTGCATAAGGGAGAGAGGAAATCCCAGACTCATTCTCATGGACCTAGGGTGGACCTGCTCCCCGGACTAGCATACTTCTACACATAATACCTCACACTCTTGTTCTAAAGATCAAGTGTTTTTGTTTGTTTGTGTTTTTAACTTTGGCATCTATTATAAGAGTGGCCACATGCCCTGGGCAGTGTGTGAAGAAAAATTCTGAAATAAGAAACAGCTGTGGGGCTGCTGGAAAAAGAGTAGGATCCCAGTTTTATCTTCTGACCTAGTCTGGAGCCTACCAAGAAAGCCATGATAGCAGGAATCCTACACCAAAGGAGAACCTTTAGTTCTTTCTCTCTAAAGCAGTTAACCAACAAGTGCCAAGTCCAGCTGTAGTCAACTACTGCTCACACCCAAACCCAGGTCAGTAACTTACAAAACTCAAAGGAAACAGAAAGCAGACTTTGGGATTAGATGACTTTGGAAGCACTGAAAGCTTGCAGGTTCTCAGTCTGAACTGTCCCTAAAATCCTAGAATAATACAACACTCAATGCCCTAAGAAAAGAGCAACATAACAAAACCCAGACTTTCCCTCTAGAAGTGCCCAGAGCCTAGTGTTAATATCCAATCTGATGTCAGGAAGTAGACTGGGAAAATGAGCAAAACACAAATGAAAAAAAAGAATCCCACCATAAAAAGCCATCATGATGGGGGACAACTTAAGACTCACATGCAGAAGAGAATGACTCAAAAACATCTACAAGAGAAGCCTCAAAGAAAAACAGTTTGGACACTAGGATGCCTTGAAAAGATAAAGCAAGAGTTTAAGAGTTAAAATACTTTTTATCA
>CM053598.1:204047331-204065892 GCA_028646575.1 Pseudocheirus occidentalis
TGGAGTCCAGTGGGAAGACAAGATGACTGGTGATGGCCCAGGATGCAATGGATGACCTTGACATCTTTGATGTTTGACCAAGCTCTAAGTACTCCATAGTGCCTGCTTTGCTGCCTTCATGGCTGTTGGAACAAATTATTTTTATATGCCCATTCCACTGGGGGAAATCTTTATATGCTTGAGGTAGACATCCCTCTAACTCAATAATGGGTTTGAGGCCTGTCAGTTACCCTCAACCTGATTTAACCTATCTGTTGAGACAGTCTTCCTAGGGTATGTCTATTGTACAGTCTACAGTTTCTTAGAGTTACAAGTGAGAGTTGGGTGACAGGTGGACATGAGAGGTAGATGAGCAGTCCCATCAGAGGTGCTAGTCTTCCTGAACATCTACGTGCCCTGTCTTTATAGTGTGAAGGCAAAGAAAAGGGCTAAACATCACTAATAACAATGAAGTACAAATCAAAACAATCCTGAGGTTTTACCTTATATACAGGAAATGGGAAACAATTGTAAAAGTCTTGCACAGTTGGTAAGAGTATGAAAAGATAAACACACGAATACATTGTTGGTAGATCTGTGAATTAGTATAAATATTTTGGAAGGCAATTTGGAATAATTCAAATAAAGTGGATAAAATGTCCATACCTTTTGTCCCAGGGATTCCCCTAGTAGCCATATACCTCTATAAAGATAAAAGGAAAGTCTCTATATTCATCAAAATATCTATAGCAGGACTTTTTGTGGTAACAAAGAATCAAAATTAAAGTAGATGCAATTGGGGAATGTATAAAAATTATGATACATTAGTGTAATTGTGTCATTGTACATTATAATAGTATATGGCACATTAATATAATGGTGTAATATCATTGTGCTATAAGAAATAATGAATAGAGTAACCAATATGGATTCAGAGCCTTTTCTATTTGTCAAGTGTTCCAAAACTAAATGAGTTGGATTAACCCTAACCTTAAACTCCTAATCCAGGGGTGGGGAACCTTTTCATGTTGGAAGGTCACATTAATATTTAACTGCAATTGGGGTGGCTACATGGCACGGTGAATAGAGCATTGGCCCTTGAGTCAGGAGGACCTGGGTTCAAATCCAGCTTCAGACACTCGACACAAAAACAAGCCGTGTGACTTTGGGCAAGTTGCTTAATCCCAATTGTCCTCCAAACAACAACAACAACAACAACAACAACAACAATTTAACTGTAACCACATAAGGCTATATTCAAGAAACTTTAATTAGACATACTTAAAAATGTGCATGATTTTGCAAAATCTAACTATGTGCTTAATTTCAAAAAATGAAAACTGTTTGTTAATTTTAAGGTTAACTAACCTCTTAATGACTTTGTTATGTCTGCTTTTTGTTGGAAACTGTTTTGAATATTTGGTTGCACCATGGAAGTACACAGTTTCAATTAATCCTTTAGATGGGTGTCAGTCATCTGCGACCTTAAGGGCATCTTGATTTGGGTTGGATAGGAGAATGTAGATTCATAGCAATAAGTGATTGAAAAGCAAGAAAGGTTTTTTGGGCATGTTGCCAGAGGAATAGGCATTCTACTGAATTTTTTCATATTTCAATTGAATCTTTCTTAGCATCAACAATACAGGGGTAGTGTATTGGGAAAATTGTTAACATTATTGACCATATTGATATCAAAAACATTGAAAATCATGCAATTATGTCAATAGATGCAGAAAAAGCTTTTTCACAAGATATAGCATCTATTCCTGCTATAAATACTAGAAAATATAAGACTAAATCCCAACTGGGACATGGAGAACATGCAGTGCAAGAAGAATAACTTTCCCTTTGATTTTAGGCCTTCCATCTCCTGCTATTCTTACTTTGGAAGGAAGAATATTAAAGTTAGTAGGAAACAGGCGCACAAGTTCAACTTTGCTTCCAACAGTGACCTTTTCTTGTTTAATCACTAGTCTTTGAAGAAATGAGGAGCTGCAAAACAGAACCTCCAATCTACTATCTGATCATGTGCCTCCCATATCATATTGCCTCCAGCCTTCTTTCATCCCTATAGCATATGTTGGCACTGAGAGTAATATTTGCCCGGGCTATAGCTCTCTAAATCTTCTGCTCGAATTTCACCAGTGGATCAGCCTACACTGGTAGCCTGAATCCATTCAGGTGGGACAGTTTGGAACAGAAGGTCTAATTGGTTGATCATAGAGTCTGGATGGCAGTGGGAAGAATAAACAGATATCCTTTAAGACTTTCACCCCCTCCCTTATGAAGAGCTGGCTGTAGTGGGAATTCATGACTATTGTTCCACATACATGTAACTTCCCCTGTTAGCCAAATGAAAAGTGATAAAAAAAATGGCCTCTATATGGAGAATATAATTGGTTTTTCTGATTATGAAAAATTATTTCCCCAAACCATTCCCAAGCCTTGGTTCCAGGGTCCTCAGCAGGTATTTTTCCAATGCCTTGTTAGTCTTTTAGGTGACATTTCTTGCAACCTTACTAGTTCCTTTGTGGTGAAAGTTTGGCCATCCTTCGCTCTCTTGTAGAAGAAATTATATTCCTAGGAGCAATAATGGGCAAATCTGGGGCTTTCTTATTTTTAGTTCCAACATTTCCTCCTCACTCTTTCAAGTCTTCTGTGTAACGCAAGGAAATCTTAGGGTTTGAGATTGTGTTTCCCACTGAAGGTCTGTTGGTTCCTGTCTACGTTCTCTTGATTCCTGCCCCTATCAGCTGAGCCCCTGGTACTTATTACCAGTCTATTAGCTGCTCTTCAGTTTTTACTTCACAGTTCTTTTTTTTTTAAAGAAACTAATTAATTTTTAGTTTTCAACATGCAGTTTTATAAGATTTTGAGTTCTAAAATTTTTCCCCTTCCCTCTGTTCCCTTCTCCCCAAGATGGCATGCAATGTGATATAAGTTATACATGTACAAGCATAATAAACATATTTCCACATTATCCATGTTGTGAAAGAAGAATCAGAACAAAAGGGAAAAACCATGAGAAAGAAAAACAAACAAAAAAAGAGAAAATAGTCTGCTTCCATCTACATTCTGACTCCACAGTTCTTTCTCTGGATGTGGATGGCATTTTCTTTCATGAATCTTTTGGAGTTGTCTTAAGTCATTTACTACACTGTTCTTAAAAGCCAAGAGATCTATTTCTCATTTCTGAGTGGGCTGGTCAATTTACTTTCAGAAGTTGTATTATCCTGACACTTCACCTTCTACAGAATTGTCATGAACAAAGCCTTCTCCAGCAATTAGCTTGAACTAATTGATCTATATCAAGGGTAGCCTGCAATAGCTTTAACAGTGCTTTAACATTCACAGAGTGCTTTTACTCTCATGAAAATTCTGAGAGGTAGATGCAATTTTGATTCCATTTTACAGATGAGAAAACTGAAGCAGACAGATATTAAGTGACTTTCCTAGGGTCACATAACTAATAAATATTTGTCTGATGCTAGATTTGAACTCAAATCATTCTGATTCCAGGTCTTAGTTGTTCCACTGAGCAGATTCTCTGTATATCATCAGAAATCCTTCCTCAGGGTACCCTGGTGTAATATCTTGCCCTCCAATCTCTCCGTGGTATTTATTTACATTACCTTTCTCCCGTTTCAACAATAACTCTATCTTGTCTCAGTCACCAACTATACCAAATGCAATGGGCTGGCCTGATTCAGGCCAGCACTCTGTTAGTTTAGGTTTGGTGTTGTTTCAAAGTGAAACCTTCATAGGTGTTAACAGTTAACAAAAGGAGGTTTACTTAGCTATCACTTAGAAAGGCTGTTAATTGAACAAGAATACTGAATCATGTAGCTTGGGTTGATGGGCTCTCCTTGCCTTCATATGGAAACCTGTCAGGTCAACAAAGCAGGACTTGCTGACTTTCAGGGGATATCCGCCACCTTTAACGGGCCTTGACTCCTCATGAGTGGGTATCATCTGTGTTAGAGACATGGTACCCTTGGTAGATAATGGTTTTATTGCATGAAACGAGGGACCACAAGGGCCTGAAGGTTTAGGCATTTCTGGAGCAGCTGGATGGTACAGTGGATAGAACTGGGCCTGGAGTCAGGAAGACCTTACTTCAAAGTCAACCTCACATACTTACTAGCTACATGACTGTGCGCAAGTGATTTACCATTTCTTTGACTCAGTTTCTTCATCTGTAAAGTGGGGGTAATAATACTGCCCATCCCTTCTAGAGTTCCTGCAAGAATCAAACTAGGTAACATACTTGTGAAGCACTTAAAATTCCCAGCACATAGGTGTTATATAAATACTGCTGCTGTCATTCTCTGTCCTCAAATAGATCCTCTCAGTTTTCTATTCAATTCTTCTATCAGTCTATCTCATATTCAGTTGAAAAAACTATTTCTTCACTCCACGTATTTTAGTAGATTTTGATGCACAAAAGGTTTTTTTTTTTTGCCCCTTTCAGCTACCAAGCTACTTACGTGTGACAAGGGTAATAACGTGTCTCCTTCAGTTGATTCTTTACCTAAAATGCCAATTTTTGCCTCTTTCAAAGACAGAAAAGGGCAATACTGGGACACTATGATTCTATAATTCATACTTTTAGAGAATTTGTGAGCACATGTGAAACACTGCCCGATCAGTTACTTAATGTGAAATAAGCAGATGGTAATTCCACAGGGTATACTGTCTGAAAAGGAATCTGGAATACCACGAAAATCTTGTTTTTTTCTTACCTTACTATCTTTCCTATTCCTTATCTTCATTCTGTTATAGATGGTGTACTGTGCCTTTTCCTCCTAAAGTACTTAAATGACAGTGGTAGTAAAAATCTGTGATAAAGAAAAACTGAGGCACAGAGTTGCAAGCATGATCAGTTTGTTAGCAAGGCTAGCAATTGCCAATAAAAGGGATCCAAGACCACCTCAGTTGGCACAAGGACATTCATGTTAGAACACAGAGCATTCTTATAGCCCAGAAAGAGGAATGAATAAAAATACATATTCATGAAATTAATACATATTCACAATATTGGTGCATATTCATAGGATTTCCAGGAAGTGTAACAGGAATAGGGAAGAGGTCAGATGTGTTGGGAGAATGTCATTCATCACACTGCAAACACTCCTAACTAATTGCTTACAGCATTACAAAAGTTGTGACGAGAGGCATAATTGACATCATGGAATTCTGTGTCATACAACGGAGCTATTTAGGACGAGCTGAAAAGAGGAACTGGAAAAATAGTACAGTTTCTGTGGAGTAAGTAAGCCTTCTTGCTGATTGAAGTGTAAGTATTGATTAATGGAATATTTTACATTAGAAGATTATTGACAGCATCAGATAGAAACAGGGAGGGTGCAAAATGGGACTAGCTTCTGACAAACAAAAATAGGGGAACTCTAACTGGAGAACTATCTCTCACACTCATTCTTCTGTCTCTCATTTGCCTTCAGCAAGCACTTCTCTTAAATCACATTCCTTTACAGCACAGCAAGACAGTAGGCTCACAAAGCAAGGCTTAATCCTGATATAAAATGGAGTTGGTTGATTAACTAATTTCACATTTTGAATCTAGGATGGTACCTCTTGTCTTATGTACTGCAATAACTCATAACTGATCTTCTTGCTTTTAATCTCAAATTTTTAATCCATTCCCCCCAAAGTTGCAAAGTAATATTCCTGAAACATATGTTTGACCATGTCTTTCTCCTGCTCATTGACTTCAATGGCTCCCTATTGCTTTATGATAAAATACTAACTACACATCTTGGCATTTCAGTAATATTAACTCATGTTAATAATATTTTGGAAGCCATTTATGTCATGCAATGACACTGAGGTGTAGGTCCTATTATTGTACCTGTTTTACAGATAAGGGAACCAATGTTCAAAAGGTTGTTCAGGGTCTTCCTATAACCAGGTCCAGCCTGCTCTACACAATACCATGCTGCCTCTGATTTAAAGTCCCTCAAAGTATAGCTCTAGCATACCTCCGCAGAATTATTTCATAATATTCCTTTTCACACATTCCATGGACCAACCAAGCAGACCTATTTTCATTGAAACTGGGTGTGATTTAGAAGGAAAAGTACTTGATTTGATGTCAAAATGTCAAGTCTGGATTTTGTCTCTGCTGTTGTATTACTTATATGATCTTGGGAAAGTCAGTTAACCTTTCTGCTTCAGTTCCCAGATTTAGTTCAATTTTAGAAGCATTTTAAAATGATCATGTGCTAAGTATTATGTTAGGCACAAGACATTTAAGATGAAAATAAAGTATTCCCTGAGCCCAAGGAGCTCATATTCTACTGGAAAGAAGCAACATGTAGATAGAAAATTAAATACGATGCAAAGTAACTTTTAAGGTCTCACATAATGGTAGTTGGTTCGATTAAATACAAGAGGTCACAATGGAGGGGTAGAGTAGATTTGGATAAGAATATGGAAAGAATTATAGTTTTTAACTAGATGACTAGATTTATGATCCTATGATCCTCTCCTCAGGTTGTCCATCATCCTTGAAATGTGCTCTCTCCTTAGATTCTTTCTAGGTTTATATCAAATAACACTTCCTATGAAGAGCCTTTCCAGACCCATCTAGTTGGCATTGTTACCTCCCATTTACTGAATCTGGGTAAATATATAGGCACAGTAGAATATAAACTTCCCAAGGGAAGGAACACTCTTCCATTTTGTCTTTGCATCCTCACCCAGTAACTAGAACAATGTCTCATTGTCATTTAATAAATTCTTGTGTAATTGGATTGAATATAATAATATTCTAAACAGATTAGACCAGATACCAGATCAGTTCTGCATATGAGTCTGCAGTTGCATAACGTTTTAATCACCATGTGATTCTTTATTACTAATCTGGTGAAAAATTAATCCTAGTTGACAATCTTTTTTGAGATTATCCAATTAACAGTATTTTAAAATGTATCAAAAAACTGCCTTCACTCAGTCATTATCCATAATCTAGGCCATTCCTGGGAAAGTAACTTTCTTCAAATTGAACACAAAGCATTGCCTTTTCCATTAGAATTGCCACATTTTCACCAGATCTGCATTCCATGACCTCCACAAAGGAAGTTCAGCAACAAAAGTTTTACTGGGAGCAAAAACAAACCACTGTTATTCCTTTATAGAGACATTAAGATCGTATAAACCTCTAAGAAACAAAACAAAACAAAATAAATTGCCCATCTTGTCTCCAAAAATAGAATCTCTATTTTTGGTTGGTGGGCTGAGGAAGTTCAAGCATGAAAAGAAGCAAGGCAGGAGAAAACTTGAATTCTTAACGGAGATCGTTCTATAAATCATCGTCACACTTAGATTTAATGGGTAGAATTGACTAAGCTAGGGGACTGCAGGGACCACTGACCAAATTGGCTGTAATGCACCCTTCCGAGGACAGGGAGACAGGAGCCGGGTCCCAGAATAAGGGAGTGGGGTGGGGGAGCAGAGCCGATGAGGTCTTATCCCTCCAGGTGCGTAGGAGTAGGGAAAATAAGAGAAGAGCGAGAAGAGGCGGGGTTTACGGTATAGATATGAACCACTCCTGGGAGGCAGAGCCGGAGCCAAAACGAGACGCAGGGAGAATGGAAAAAGGAGCTCGGTACGTTGAAGTGGCAACCCAAGTCCCAGCCCCTAGCCTTGGGGACCAAGTCCAGCCCCACGATCGGCCTGGCTATGTCAGATCCTGGTTTATCATGGTCGCTAAGGCGCTAAGGTGAGTACTGGCTGCCTCCTCCCAGGTCTCACACCTTCTCAAGTTCCTCGACAGGGGGTCCTTCCTGTAGGCCCCTAGGCCTTTCACCGAGAGTTCCTCTTCTTCCAACTTGTTATTTGAGCTCTCTAGTTCCCGCCCGGGCTAGTGGAGTATCCTGGGGCTGGTGGGAGGGGCTGCCCTCTGCCTGTCAGAGCTGATCTTTGGAAGGGGTCAGTCGTGCAAACCAAAAGGCGGGACGCGCGATATTTTTCACCTGGTGCCCAACAGTGAAGGCAAGGCAGAGACCAAACAAGTTAAGAGCAATTGGGAGGGAGAAATTTCTCATAGGCAAATTGCTGGATTGGGAAAAGAGTCCTCCGAGTTCTTATCTTCAGGAAACTATCTGGGAGAGGATTGCTACAAAGTCACCCCTCTGCTCAATAACTTCTAGTGACGCCCTATCACTTCTAGGTTCAGCTAAGAATCTGATTCGCATTAAACACGGTGTTAAACCCTTCACAACTTAGTTCCTAACTACATTTCCAGGCTTATTTTATGTTTACTTTATAGCCAGGCAAAATGATCAGTTTTGCTCTTTCTCCTATGACATCCCGACTCCCATTTCAGTCAGCTTCTAACAACTGCTCCTTATTCTGCCTTCTGCAACCAAAATAGAGTAAGTCTAATCCCTCATATACTTAAAAACATCAAAAGCTTCCTGAAATCCTGTGACCTACTCCTTCACTACTCCCTCAGTCACACATAGATTGTCACATACCAGAAATAACCATTATCTGCCAACTGTTCTATTGCCCTAATTAGAAACTTTGATAGTCTCCCATCTGACCAAAACCTGTTCTTATTCTGCATCTCCCTAAGTCACATCTCTCCTAAATTTACTCTTTGCCCTCATCAAAAACTCCTATCTTTCTACCCTTGAGTATTTTCTCAGGCCATTATTCTTGTTTTAGCTTTACTTTCTTTCCTCTCAGATCCCAGCCCAATAGCCATTTCAACTTCACACAGTCCTCTGTTTTCAAATCCCTCATTCCCTTGACTTACAAACTCTCATCTTTTGCCTGACTTCTGCCCCAGATTGCTCCTAACATCTATGTGTCCTTCACTACTACTTACCAGCTGTTCAGGTAGCTGAAGTACCTTTCACAACTGTGCAGAGAGTGTAATTATCCAATCTCAGTTGGGTCTTTCTCCCTCCCCTTTATTTCTCTTTTTAGTAAAAATAGATTTAACTATTCTCTGCATACAAAAGATATATATCCAGTCCTAGTGTCTCCCCTGACCTTTCGTCCTGGATCACCAATTGCCAGTCATACATTTCAAGCTGCATGTCCCTTAGGTATCTCAAACTCAACAGGTCCAAAATTGAAGTAATAATTTCCCCTCCCCCAATAATACACTTCACAAACTTCCTTACAAAAGTTGAAGGAATCACTATTCTTTCAGTTTCCCAGAGATCAGCTTTTTGGGTTGAGGTTACCTTTTCACTCTTTTGTATCTCACATAGCCATTCAATTGACAAATCTTGCTCTTTCTAACTATAAATCGCTTGAATGTGATCCCTTCTTTCTACTCAGATAGCTACCACCTTAGTTCAAGCCTTTATCTTCTCTCATCTAGATTACAACAATTGGAATAAGCCCCTCTGATTCAGTTCTCTTCTCCACTCTAGTCTTATCCTATACACTATTGCAAAAATAATTTTTTTGAAAGCAAACCTGATTATCTTGATACCCCTACTCAGTCAAATCCACTGGATTCTTTTTGCTCTTAGGATCAAATATAAACTTCTCTATTTAGTTTTAAAGCCATATACAGCCTGCCTCCAAAATATCTTTCTAGCTTCTTTGGACATTATTCCACTTTCATATTCTGTAATGTAGGAAAGTAGCCTTGTTGTTTCACACACACACACACACACACACACACATACAAACACGACATTCCTTCTCCCATGAGATACATGTTAAGAACCATCTTCTGTATGAAGCCTTTCTTCATCCGAACAACTTACCTTGGGGCACTCTGCTTGGGGAACTGCCAAGTTGACATTGAACCATTAATGTTTGGAAGCCAGTCGACCAGTACTAAATCTATTTAATTGAACTAGTGTCTAGCCTATGTCTCTTCACATTTTCTGAAAGAATAGTTTGAGGAACTTTATCAAATACTTTGCTAAAATCTAAATGAAGCATATCTGCCGTTCCCCTGACCTACCAGTTTACTCACTCTGTCAAAAAGGGAAATGTGTGGTTTGGCTTATTCTTTTCTTGATAAAACCACACTGGATCCTTGTTTATGTATCTGTCTCTTTAAATCATGCATTCCGGAGTTTTAATGGAATATTAATCAAGTTTCATTGCCTTTCTCCAAATGAGACATTGAGTCTTCTCCAGCCCTCCTGTATGTTTCCCCCCCCCCCCACAAGGTCTTTCAAAGATTATAGACAGCACAGTATGAGTGCCCATTAACTGGGGAATGACTAGAGACATTTTGGTTACATGAATGTAATGACATTTTACTGTGCTGTAAGAAATTACGTATATGAAGAATATAGAAAATCATGGCAAGAGCTATATAAATTGATATGGAATTTAAAATAAGCAGTCAAGAAAACAGTGTACATGACTGAAAATGTAAGCAGAAAAAACAACCCCAAAATCAGAAGCGAATGCTGCAAAATTACCAAAAACCCATCACAGTTCCAAAGATATGAGAGGACACATGTATCTCAGCCTTGTGCAGAGGCAAAAGGTCCATTGCACATGTTTTCAAATACATTGACCAGCTCTGCTCATTTCTCCCCTCTTTTACTCTTTAAAATATTGTTTTACTTTATGGGATGACTTTCATGGAGTGGAATACTGGAAGACTTTTGGTGATATGTAAAAAAACCTAACCCGAACCTCAATACAAATTTATTTTCAAAAAGATTGCTTATTGTGGCTTAGCCGTTACGGGGCACTATCTCATCTGGGTCTGTTGATATGAATTCCTTGAAGGTGGTTTCTCTTGTTGTCTCCCTACTTATCTTTGTTTTTTTTAAATCTATTTTTGTCCTGTCCTTCCTTATACCTAGATCATTGTCCTTAGCAGAGAAAGCAGAATTAAAACAAAACTTGAGCAGCAATACCTTTTCTCCATAATCAGTTATCATCACTTATTTAATTCCCCCTTTTCTCTATGTCTAAAGTTACACATCTGAAAAGGGTGCTAACTAAACTGTATTTGATATGAACAGATATGTGCCATCAAAGCCGATATTACAACAGACATGGATAAAATATTTATAAAGATAGAAAATGTACACATTTTCAAAACTATTTCCATAACTAAGGAGATAATTTGCATAAAAGAAACACAGAAGAAGTCAGCCAGACTAGTAATGAGGTCCCATATAGAAAGGTATCGTAGTAAAGAGGGATTCCCAAATGAATTTTACTGAAGTCAACCAATAAATTAATAATCATGATAATAATGTACATTCCCACATCATTTTAAGGTTTGCAAAGCAAAAAAAGTTTTACTGTTAATTTTCTTGGGTACTGGGCTTATTTATACCCAACTTTATAAAACTTTCAATATTTTTCTTATATTCTTAAATACATTTTCTCTGGTTTTCTTCCTAACTCATTGGCCCCATTCCTGTTCCCTGCTTATGTGTATGTATTTTCTGCTTGATGACAGACAGCCTCAGCCTTCTCATATTAGTGTTTGATACCTGCTGCCTGGTGTAAACTTCTCGGGTATAAACTCCTTTTCTAGGGCTCTAAAACCTCTTCCCTTGGGCAGGGAAGCCCCATTTTATCTTAGCCATATATTCCTTTTTCAACAATTATGTGTGCTTTCAGTCACATTCCTGGACAAGAGCCACTTTTTTTTTTGGTGAAATTTGAGTCACTGAGAGGAACAGGTAGAAATAATCATAGCCCCACCCTGAAACATGAGGCTAATAGCATGTTTGTGTTGAGCACACCCAGTGTATGAGTTGGTAGGTTGGGTGAGTTGGAGCTTTAGGCTATTAAGCTCTCTGATCTATTTTCAATGTGCTTTATCTTGAAGGGAATGTTCCACCCTATTATTGCAGCTATAATTATCATACATTGTATGTATTTTTTGTTTTGAATCAAGTAAATATGCATTGATTAAATACCTACTGTATACAGGCACTGTGCTAAGTACACAGTCTAATTGGGAAGACAACAGCCAAAGAACTATAAACCAATTGTATATTTATATACACACATATACATGTATGTTATACCCACTGGATATACATATGTGTATATGTTACATATATACGTAATATATGTATATCCAGTGGATATACATATATGTATATTCAGGATTAATTGGAGATAATAGAAGGAAGGTACTACAAATAAAAAGAATTGGCAAAGGTTTCTTATAGAATGTGAGATTTCATCTGGGACTAGGAAAAAGTCAGAGAAGCTAGGAGATGGAGATAAAGGTAGAGGGTATTCCAGGGATTGGAGAGAGCCAGTGAAAAATGAATAATAAGAAGACAGACTGTTAAATGACAAGGTGGTCAGTGTAATTGAATTGCACAACACTTGGAGAATACTAAGGTGTGAGAAAACTGGAAAATTAGGAGAGTACCAGGTTACGAAGGGCTTTAAAAGCTAAATGGAGAATTTTGTGCATGTCCCCAAAATCACACTAAGACTTGGGATGTACTTATTTCATCCTGGATATAATAGGGACCTGCTAGTTTTTATCGAATAGAGGAATGAAATGTCTAGACCTGTGATTTAGGAAAATTATTTTGACAGTTGAGTAGAGTGGGGAGAAACTTGAAGAAGGCAGACCAACCATAAAGATACGGCAATAGTTCATATTGGAGGTGATGCGAGCTTCCACCAGGATAGTAGCAGTGTCAGAAGAAAGAAGAGAGAATGACACATATTACAGAGGTTGAAATGACAGGACTTGTCAGCTGATTGGATATCGCGGGTGAGAGATACCAAGGAGTCAATGATAACAGCTAATGTGTGAGCCTGGGCAACTGGGAAAATTATGATGCCCAAAAAGTAATAAGAAAACGAGAAGGGGAAATTTGGATAGCGAGAATATAATAAATTCAGGTTGGGATGGTGAATTTAAGGTGTTGGTGAGGTATGCAATCAAAATGACCAGTACACAGCTGGAGATGTGAGATCAGAGGTCAGAAGAGAGGTGAGGGATGGGTAAAGAGATCCTAAAATCCTCATAGAAATGGGAACTAATGAGACTGCTAAATGAGACAGTATTGAGGGAAAAGAGAAGAAGACAAGAACAGAGCCTTAGGGAGTACTCAGATTTAGTGAGACTGATCTGGATATAGATCCAGCAAATCTTAGAATGTGTGATCAGACAGGTAGGAGAAAAGTCAGGAGAGAATAATGTCTCAAATGCCTAGAGAATGGAATATTAAGAGAGTGATTGATAGTATCAAAGAATACAGAGAGGTCAAAAAGGATGAGGGCTGAGAAAAGACCACTCAATTTGGAAATTAAGGATAATTAACAACTTTGGAGAGAACAGTTTCCATTGAATGATAAAGTCAAAAGGCAGATTGTGGAGTTAAGATAAGAGTGAGAAGGGGAGAGGCACCAATTATAGAGAGCATTCTTCAAGAGTTTAGCCATGGAGCAGGAGATAAAATATGATGATATGTACCAGGTATGGATGGATCAAATGAGGGTCTTTTGAGGATAGGGGGAACACGAGTCTCTTTATAGGCAGTAGGGATGCATACAGTAGACAAAGAGAGACTGAAGAGTATTGCGAGAGTAGGGATGATGTAGAGGGGAAACTGTTGGGAGAAAATGGGATGGAATAGTATGCTTCCATAGCAGATATTGTAGGGGTTTGCCTTGGCAAGGAGAAGGGTTGTATCTTCATGTGAGATGAGTAAAAGAGATAGTGGTGAAGGGCATCTGAGTGATGTGAAATGAGGAAGAAGGGGAAAAAAGGAACTCTCAATAAATGGTTGAAGTTTTTTTCCATAAAAATGTGAAACAATTTGCTTAGGTGAAAGGTAGGGAGAAAAGGGATCCATGAGAGTTTTAAGGAGGAATAAAAAGATTTGAAAAAGTTGTGGTGAGCAGAATAGTCAATTCAGGAAGTATAAAATGATTGACTTATCCAAGTAAGGGCCTATTTGAGAGTTTGGTAAAATTCTGTAGTAGTCTCAGCACAGTTTTGTAATTTTTTTCCTTCCAGATTCTTTCAGAAGCATATGAATAAAAAGGTGGAAATAGATGATTAGAGTAATACAAGTCTGTGACTTGACATTGCAAAATTGGCAAAAGGATGAGTGGACAAGGAACTAGAATAAAAAGGCTAGTGCAGAATTGACTTGGTTCACCAGGAAGTCATGATGGGGAAGGGAGGAATGTGTAGTGATTGTTGGAGGTAATGGCCTGGAAAAGAGGGGTGAAGAGACTGGGCATTGTGATGAGGACAAAGAGCACAGCTAATGACTGCAAAACAGAGGGAGATATGAAATGACAACAGATAATGATCAGATAAGGAAATTTCAGATTACACAAACAAGGAAGTTGAACATTGTTGTATGACAGCAAGGTCAAGGATATAAGTGTGTGTGTATAGCTGAGGTTATGGTGAAAGAGTAGGGCATGGAAAATATGTAATTTGGGAGGTTATTTTATTTGAGAGAGTGTCAATATGTATATTTAAATCCTCTTTTATGAAGGCAGAAGTAGGGGAGGAGAGAAATACTTTGAGCCAGGCACTAAACTCATTGACAAAAGGTGAGTAAGTTGGTAGATTAAAGCTACCAGAATCTTGATTGAATGGAAAATGTATAGATTGAATGAACCTTAAAGGAGGAGTAGTTGCTGAGTGATGATGGTAGAAGGAGAGTCTAGAAGTGGCAATGGGGGGTGGGAAGGAGGAGTAAGGAGTAACGCAACACTTCTACCTTTGGCCATTATTCATAGATGAGTGAAAAAGCAACCAGGGCTGGAAAGGGTAACCTGGGAAGTTCTGTTACTGAAAGAGAGCAAAGACTCAGTGAGTGTAAGAAGGATCAAAAGAGGAAAAAGTTTTAGATGAAAGCCAGTTTGTGTCCTATCTCAGACATTCCAAAGAGTAAAGTGGAAGGTCTGTGTAGCTTTACAGTGGTACATTCTCGGGACTCATATTCAGTTAAGATGTGTGTTGGGTTGAGAAGAATGGAAAAGTAAAAGAGAGGTCAATGACAGATGAATTGAACAATGATTTTTAAAAAATCCATTTTATTTATTTTGTTAAATATTTCCCAATTACATAAGATTTGTCTGGCATGAATTTTAAAACATTTTGAATTTCACATTTTCTCCCTCCTTCCTGCCCCTCCCACAGTTCATGAGAAGGCAAGCAATATAGGTGAAGTCATGTAAAAATATGTCTATATTAGACATGCTGCAAAAGAAAACACAAACGATAACAGAAATAAAGTAAAAAAAACATGCTTTAGTCTTCATCCAGAGTTCATCAGTTTTCTCTCTGGAAGTGATTGACCTTCTTCTTCATGGTTCTTTTGGATTTGGCTTGGATCATTGCCTTGATCAGAGTAGCTAAGTCTTACCCAGTTGATCATCCTTACAATATTGCTGTTACTGTGTACAATATTCTCCTAGCTGTGTTCACTTTCTCTGCTTCACTTCATATAAGTCTTCCCAGGTTTTCCTGAAACCATACTGTTCATCCTTTAGCACAATAGCATTTTATTACAGTGTTATACCACAATTTGTTTAGCCATTTCCTAACCGATTGGCATCCTTCCATTTCCAATTCTTTGCCAACAACAAAAAGAGCTACTATAAATAGTTTTGTAGAAATAGGTCCTTTTCCCTTTTCTTTGATCTCATTGGGATACAGACCTAGCAGTGGCGTTGCTGGGTCAAAAGATGCACATAGTTTTGTAGTCTTTTGGGCATAGTTCTATTTTGTTCTACAGAATGGTTGGAGCAATTCTCTAGTTCACCAACAATGCATTTTTGCTACATCTCTTCCAGCATTTGTCATTTTCCTTTTCTGTCATGTTAGCCAATTTGATAAGTGCAAGGAGGTACATCAGAGTTGCTTTAATATTCATTTCTGTAATTAATAGTGATTAAGAGTATTTTTTCATGTGACTGTTGATAGCTTTGTCTTCTTCTGAAAACTGCCTGTTCGTATTCTTTGACCATTTATCTATTGGGAAATTTATAAGTTTCTCTATATGTTTGACTCAGTTCTCTATATTGTTTGAGAAATGAGGTCTTATTTGCTATAAATTAACCTCAACTGATCCCCAGTTTCTTGCTTTCCTTCTAATTTTGCCATGTTAGTTTTGTTCATGCAGAACCTTTTTAATTTCACAAAATGACCCGTTTTACTTTGTGATCCTCTCCATCTTTTGTTTGGTCATAAATCCTTCCCTTCTCCATATACCTGACAGGTAAAAATTTCCATACTCTCCTAATTTGTTTATATCACCCTTTATGTCTAAGTCATATACCCATTTTGATCTTATCTTGGTATAATGGGTAAGATGCTGGTCTATATGGTTTCTGCCAAGCTGCTTTCCAGTTTTCCCAGTAAGTTTTGTCAAATGGTGAGTTCTTATCCCCCAAACCAGGGATCTTTGGCTATACAACTTTATATGACTATGGTCACATTACTGCAGAGTATTGGGTACTCAAGCTGTTCCGCTGATCCGCCATCCAATTTCTTAGCTTACGTAGCAGATTGTTTTGACAATTACCTCTTTATGATATAAGTTAAAATTGGGTACTGTGAGGCTGCCTCACTTCACATTTTTTTCTTTTATTCCCTTGATATTCTTGATTTTATGTTCTTCCAGATGAATTTTATTATTTTTTCCTAACTCTACAAATTCTTGGGTAGTTTGATTGACATAGCACTGAATAAGCAAACTAATTTAGGGAAAATTGTTATTTTTAATATAGTAGCTCAGCCTATTCATGAACAATAATATTTATTCAGTTGGTTAGATCTGTCTTTATTTATGGGAAAACTATTTTGTAATCATGTTCATATCATCCCTTGGTTTGTCTTGGCAGGTAGACTGCCAAGCATTAGCCTTTAGTTATTTTAAATGGAGTATCTGTTTCTCTCTCTTGTTGTTGGATTTTGTTGGTAGTTTGTAGAAATGTTGATGATTTGGGGGGAGGGGTGTTATTTTCTATCCTGCAACTTTGTAAAGTTGTTTCAATTAGTTCTTTTTTTTAAAGGTAATTCTCTAGGATTCTCCAAGTATATTATCACATCATCTACAAAGAGTGATAGTTTTGATTCCTCATTGTCTATTTTTATTCCTTCAATTTCTTTTTGTTTTCTTATTGCTATAGGGAGCATTTCTAGTACAATATTCAATAATTGTGCTAATAATGTGCATCCTTCCTTCACTCTGGTCTTATTTGGAAGGCTTTAAGTTTATCTCCATTGCAGATAATGTTTATTCTTGGTTTCAGATAGAGAACTACTTATCATTTTTAGAAAATCATCATTTATTCCCATCTTTCTGATGTTTTAAATAAGAATTGGTGTTGGGAATTGTCAGAAGCTTTTTGTGCATTTATGGATATAATCATATGATTTTTGTTTGTTTGTTTTTATGGTCAATTATGTTGATAGTTTTCCTAATACTAAACTAGCCCTGCATTCTTGGTATAAATTCCATCAGTGCTAGTATATAATTTTTGTTTATATATTGCTGTAATACACTTGTTAATATTTTGTTTAAAAATTTTACATCAATATTCATCAGGAAAATTGGTCTATAATTTTCTCTTTTTGTTCTCCCTGGTTTATGTATCAAAACTATATTTGGGTCATAAAAGGAATTTGGTAGGCTTCCTTTTTATTTTTTTCCAAGGAGAAATTATCTGGAGAGAAATGATGTCACTTCTCTGCTGTGATGAGCTCTAGTCCTTAACCTAGAAGGACTCCTGATCCCTTAGGATTGCAATTAATGATGCTCCTCAAGGTCCCTGTTTCCTTGGGACTGAAAAGTGACACTGCTTTTCAGAGACCCTTCTCTCTTGTCACCAGGAGCTATTCTGCTCCTTAGGGCATTTGATCCCTCAGGGTAGCAAGTGATACTGCTGCTCAGGGCCCTTGCTTCCTCATGACTGAAAATGTCTGCCCTGGAACTGTGACCTGGAAGTGGGTATAGGCGATGGAATTGACAAGTAGCGGCCTGTCCTGCACCAAGTACTGTAACAGGGTTCGCTTCTAATCTCTTTCTGACCACTTGCCAGATCTCCTTACTGTCTTTGGCTTGAGAGCTCCTAAAGCTGCTGCTGCTGCTATCATCACCACAAAGTCCTACCATAGTTTTCAGACATGTGGGCTCCAGGCCAGCCTCCACTCCTGTGTCATGGATTTTTTCTTCAGACCTCTAACTTGTCTTAGGCTTTAAGAAGGTCTGACCCTGACCTTTTATTGACTCTGCCGTCCCAGAATTTACTTTGAGGTGCTATTTAAAAAAAATTTTGGAAGGCAATGTTGGGAGAGCTTGGCTGAGTTCTTCTTCTGTTCCACCATATTGACTCCATCCCTGGAAGATCAAACAATGATTTGAGAATGCTGGAGTGGGAGAGTAATGTTGAAAATAATTCCTCTATGAACTTGATTATATAATTAGTGTATATCTTTTAAAAATCATTGACTGTTGGGTTTTCTTTCATATTCACATTTCCAGACAGTTGTCCTTTTGGTTCTTCAATGTAATTATTTCATTTGCATTCAAAATTTTTTTTCTGGAGGGCTTCCCCAATCTGTCTTGATCTGATTCCTCCTATAGATTTTTAACCCTAAATTTTAGTTTC
>CM053598.1:204066392-204095099 GCA_028646575.1 Pseudocheirus occidentalis
TCTGAAGTTCAGGGTGCTGACTTTTCCCCCTGAACTAGGTAAATGATATGTTTGTTTGATTAAAGAAAGATTGTTAACCCATTTTGAGTTGCTTTCCTTTAGAAAAGCAGATCTAAGAACCTGTGCTAGCAGCCGCCCTTGGTATACTAGGGTGCTTGCTGATACACCATCTTAAGAACTTTACAATCATTATGTTATTTTGATCTCACAACAGTCCTGGGAGGTTGGTGCCTTGTTATTTTGCTCTTTACAGATCAGGAAACTGGAGTAAACAGAGATAAGATAACTTACCTAAGATAACACAGATAACAAATTTCTGCAAAACCAGAATGCAATTCAAATTTCTCTACATTTTTCCAGCATTTTTTTCAACACCTTTATTTGGAAATCTCTTCTGAGATGAGAGGAGTTAACAGAATAAAAGGGAAGTAGTCTCTGAATTTGGGTGGCAAAAGGAGATCTTCAATTTAAACTAGGTGTAGGGAACCTTGTGACCTCAAGGCCCAAGGTTCTCCACCCTCTGGTAAATAATCATTTATCTTTTCATAGTCAAAAAAGAGTTAGCAAGAAGTTTATTTCTTTAATAGTGAAAAGAGAGGAAGTGGAAGCACCTACAGTAGATAACTTTTCAAGAAGCTTAGTTATGAGGGCAGAAGAGATACAGGATGATCCTCAGCCATGATGGAAGGCTTGAGGGACGGTTCTTTTCAGAGGAGGGAGACATGGGCATGTTTGTAGGCAGTAGGGAATGAGCCGACATACAGGGAAAGATTGAAAATAAGTAAAAGAGTAGAGATGACAGAGGGAGCAATGTGTTGAGAAGACATGATGGAATGGGAGTAATTGACAAAGTAGAGGGGTTAGCCTTGGTAAGGAGTATGGACAGTTCCTCATATTAAACAGAGGTAAAGGAGAAAGTTGTAGAAAGCATTTGCCTATTTTTTTTCTTTCTTCACTCAGATTACTTCCAAAACTAGCTGCCTCCCTTCACTGCCCCAGTGAAGCTATCAATCTTCAAGGGAAAATGTCGCCTACTTTTAACTTTTGTAAAATCTAATACTTATCTTTCCTCAAAGAAAATTCTACAGAGTGATACCCCAAAACTTACTAAGGGAGAAGTGATAGAATAGGATAAGAGAGTGAGTTCCTGCAATCACCCAAACTCTCAGTAGTTCCCTGCTGAAATCTTAACATGGTTAATCTTCAAATTCCATAATCTGCCAAAATGTTCTTAGCAGTCCTACAGACTTTGATTATCGGACTTTTTTTCTTATTACCTAATCTCCCATGAAAAGCCTAAAGGGAGAGTTAGTCCTGCTTACTGGGACAATTGTTTCAAGAGTGACAGTCCATCAGTCTTTCCCAGTGTTCTAAACTCTTTGGCTACAACCCTTAGAAGTTTTTCTGGTTGGCTGCATTTTAAATCTTTCAAGGTAACAAAATCTACAAACAACACAAACATGATACATTTTACATTTCACGAAGATACAAACAGACAAAATGACAAGACAGATACAGACACAAACAATTCTAACAGAGCATGCAGTTACAAGCCATACAGAGGTACAATTACCAGGTATGCAGTTTAAAAGCAGCAGAGGCACACAGAGGGGCCAGTTAACAGAAGCATGCAGTTTAAGAAAGGATATCCTTACCAAAGTGATACAAGATGAACCAGGTCGCTGAAGGGGCCCTTGAGCTTTCCTCACAAAGAACAGCAAGCTCTACCAAGGTGAGAGTTCGGGCACTGGAGCAGGGAGAAGGATGAAGGACTCACAAGACAAGGGGGGTCAGAGTCTGAAGAAATAAATCTGCAGTGTTGCCTAGTCCATTCCCAATGGTACTGGAGAGTCAAATGGCCAAGTTCCATGTCCAATTCCACTCCTGACACCAATTAGTGTCAACTTGGATGAAACCAGCCTCTGTAGATGGATAGAGCTAAACAGAACAGACAGGAAAGTTGAGAATGAAACAGAAGCCTAATTTCAAAGAGAAGGAAATGGCTTGCAAGCAAGTACACATGTGCTGGAACCTCACCCCTAGTGGGGGGACCCACTTTAGTTTAGGTACATCTCAATACTTAGACCTATGGCAATGCAATAAGCTGTATCCCTGACAATTAGGGGTAACAGCAACAACTTGACAACTTTGTTTCATAGCAGGGCTTCATGACAAGAACTTGTCTAGGCATGTAAAATAAAATAAGATATAGGCACTGGGGTAGAGGGATCCATTTTGCCCTACCAGAAAGTCAGAGGGCTGATGGGGGAGGATATAGGAGAGAGCAGACTGGGGGGGGGGGGGGTAGGTATAGAGTGGGATCGCTGTTTTGGGGTGGTGGGTAGGGGAAAGATAGGGAGAAAATTTGTAACTCAAAATTTTGTGGAAATGAATGATGTAAACTAAAAATAAATAAAAGTTATTTTTAAAAAAACTTGTCTAAGGTTGTCTGGTGCTTATCCAAGCTCAGAGAATGTTTGGTGCTGGTCAATTTTACCACAACTCAGAAAGATCACAATAACACAATGACATTATGATAACAGTTGAATTTTCAAATCCTCATATGCAAAAATTATAGATAGAGGATTTCGGGTTTTTTCTCCTCTTTTCAGAGTTGCAAAGTCGGAATTGTGGATTCAGGCTGCCTAATAAATGTGGGGCAGCATGCTCTGTCCCAGGGCTGCTGTTTGTGAAGCCCTTGATGTAATTCACTATGCATCCCTCCTTCATCCACATTGAGGAGGACAACCCAAACACCCTAATTATCCTTCAGCACTCTCTCCTCTAGTGAGGAGAGACTTCTGAAAAATATTTTCAACTAGTTTTATCTGTACTGTGAACTTCAGTGATTCCTAAAAAAAAAAAAAAAAATTATTTTTTAGGAAGCAAAAGGCTTTTAATACCCAGTTGCAGTGTGGAGAAGCTGGACAAAGTCCAGTGGTGCAAAGCTTTTACCCCTGAAGTATTTCTTTTTCAGATCTTTGTATGTTCTAAATTTGCCTTAGTGCCAAATGAAATTAACCTTAGATTGCATCCTGATACACAAAACTTTTCTCTTTTAGATGAGGCAGGAGAATAGTTAAAGGCTTGTTAGTCTGCTTCTTTAATCTGAGGGAAAATTCCCCTTTTTATTATTTTTATTATTATTATTTTTAATGGCCTTTCCCACAATCAAACTTAGCCAGAGTTGGTTTGGAGGAAAGGAGACACTTAAAACTTAAAACTTCTGTTTACATGTTTCATGCAAATGATTTCTTTTTTCTAATTTTTATCCTGATATTTTTTGTATCCTTTTTTTTTTACTTGCTATATATACTTTGTAAAGACAGCTGAATTACACTTAGTTGTGCCACCCCTTGGCACTTTCATTTCTGATGTTAAACATGTCTTTAATACATTCCGCAGAAAAAAGGCAGAAATGGGGAAATGCTGGGTTCCTTCTTTTACTAATTTCTCAGTTATCTGTTTTCCTTGTTTCCCATTCTATTGCACCACCCTTTGGAAACCCAGGGCAATAATGTTCCAAACACATTGAATAAAATTCCTCTAACTGCTCCTTGATAATAACAAATGCTCTTTCTTTCACTACTTTTTTAACACTTGAAAATAATTGTTCTTGATCTTTGAACTGTACCCTATTCGTTTGACCCATGGTGATAAAAAGCTTGAAAATCCCTGTGTTAGCCTGGTGGAATAGAATGACTAAGAATTGATTGAAAAAAGTTCCCTTACCCTGTGACTTGTGATTTTTGCAGCTCCTTCTGCTTGTGAGGGCCATCTCTACTGTGGACCTTCCTTTCAGGTTCCTTTGTGTCCCACATGGATGCCTTTTGCCATGGGATGCTCAGTGTCCAGTACTAAGCATGGTGGGAGATGTGTATAAGAAATGACCAGACGATGTGGGTAGTGCAAGGAAGAACTATGAACTCCATTTATTGATTCTTAGGACAAGGTTTTTATAAAGCAAATGAGATGAAGGAAAAAAGGACTCAAGTATTCTTATCATTATCTTAGTCTTAGAATTTGATAAGGCTTTGTTATCTAGGTGCCACAAAGTTTTAGGAAAAGTCAGCTAACTCCTTTCAAATGCATTCACATAACAAAGGATATCTCAGGAGCAGGCTTCAATGCCAAAGCCAAAGCCTTGGTCATGACATCTGCATAGAAGCTGAACACCCAGGAGTCAATCTGAATCAAATATTTTGACTCTCAACAAGTCATATTGTGAAAGACTAAGTATATTTCCCTCCATCCTATCCCATTCCCCACATTTATTCTATTTTCTCCTTTGACCCTGTCCCTTTTCAAAAGTATTTGCTTCTGACTACCCCCTCCCCCAAAGTGCATTCCCTTCTACCATCCCCCTTTCACTCCTTCCCCCCTACTTTCTTACTGTAGGGTAAGATACCCATTTGAGTGTGTATGTTATTCCCTCCTTAAGCCAAATCCAGTAAAAGTAAGGTTGACTCACTCTTTTTCAACTTCCTGCTCTTCCCCTCCATTATAACAGCCTTCTCTTGCCTCTTTTAAGTAAGATAATTTACACTATTCTATTTCTTTCTTTCTCTTTCTCCCAATACATTCCTCTCTCAGCTCTTAATTTTATTTTTAGATATCATCCCTTCATATTCAACTCACCCTGTGCCCTCTGTCTATGTATACATATACACATATGTACACACATATACACACGCACGTATATACATACATATATATATTTGTGTGCATACATATATTCCCATCAACTATCCTAATACTGAAAAAAGTTCCATGAATTGCAAATATGTAGGAATGTAAGCAGATTAATTTTAATAAGCTCCTTATGATTTCTTTTTCTTTTTTACCTTTTCGTGCTTCTCTTGATTCTTGATTCTCAAATTTTCTGTTCAGCTCTAGTCTTTTCATCAAGAATGCTTGAAAGTCCTCTATTTCATTGAATGATCATATATTCCCCTCAAGTATTATACTCAGTTTTCCTGGGTAGGTGACTTTTGGTTTTAATTCTAGCTCCTTTGACCTCTAGAATATCATATTCCAAGCCCTTCAGTCCCTTAATGTAGAAGCTGCTAGGTCTTGTGCTATCCTGATTATGTTTCCACAATACTCAAATTGTTTCTTCCTGACTACTTGTAATATTTTCTCCTTGACCTGGGAACTCTGGAATTTGGCTATAATATTCCTAGGAGTTTTCTTTTGGGCATCTTTTCCAAGAGGTGATTGGTTAATTCTTTCTATTTCTATTTTACCCTCTGGTTCTAGAATATCAGGGAAGTTTTCCTTTTTAATTTCTTGAAAGATGATGTCTAGGCTCCTTTTTTAATTATGGCTTTCAGGCAGTCCAGTAATTTTTAAATTATTTCTCCTGGATCTATTTTCCAGGTCAGTGGTTCTTCTTATGAGATATATTACATTGTCTTCTATTTTTTTCATTCTTTTGAATCTGTTTTATAATACACTGATATCTCATAAAGTCATTAGCTTCCATTTGCTCCATTTGAATTCTGAAGGAATTATTTTCTTCAGGAAATTTTTGGACTTCCTTTTCCATTTCGCCAACTCTGCCTTTTAGGGCATTCTTCTCATCATTGGCTCTTTGGATCCCTTTTGCCATTTGAGTTAGTCAATTTTTAAGGGGTTATCTTCTTCAGTATTGGGGGGGGGGTCTCTTTTAGCAAACTGCTGGCTCATTTTTCATTATTTTCTTGCATCACTCTCATTTCTCTTCAAAATTTTTCCTCTGCTTCTCTTGGGCTTCTCCGTAGCCTGTGACCAATTCATTCTCGGAAGCTTTTGATGCCGGAGTTTTGACTTTGTTGTCTTCTTCTGGTTCTATGTTTTGATCTTCTTTATCACCAAAGAATGATTCTATAGTCTGATTGTACTTCCTCTGTTTGCTCATCTTGCCAGCCAGTGACTTGCCTTTTGAGCTCTTTGCCATGGTAGAACTCTGCTTCCAGAGTGGAGAGTGCTGTGTCTCAAATTTCTGGAGTTTTGCACAGTTGTTGCAGAGCTACCTCTAGGCACCTACCTCAGAACTATGAGGAGGACTCTCTCTCCACTGATGTCATGAGCTCTGTCACACTAGCACTTCTCCTAACCCCAGGACTGACACCCCAAACTATAACCCAGATCCAAGGAGGGCAAAGCAAGAGAATCTTGCCTCAGCACCAGCAAAGATATTCCTGCAATTGCCCTCTGATCAGCCACTTGGTGCATCCAACATCTGTTGGCCTAGAGCTCCAGAAGCAGCCATCTCATTGCTGCAATCCCTCAACTTCCAGTGCCTTGGGGTCTGAGGCCAGACCACATTCTTCTCTCACCCAGGTCCAAGAGAGCTTTCCCATTGACATTTTACTTTCTCTTTGGTGTCTATGGACTGAGAAGTCTAGAAACCACCATAGCTGCCAGTGATTCAGTCCCCTGAAGTCTGCTCTGGCTAGTCTGTGCCAGCATAGCACACGCAGGACTGCTCTCCACTCCCAGCCCAGTGTGATAGACCCTTTCTTTCAGTTTACCAGGCTGTCTTCTGCTGTAGATGTATTTCACTCTGTCATTTTGTGGATTCTGTAGCTCTAAAATTTATTTAGAGTCATTTTTACAGGTATTGGAGGTGGTTGGGGCATGAGCTCAAGCAAGGTCCTACCTTTCCTCTGCCATCTTGGTCCACCCCACCTCTCACCCCCAATGGTCTCTTAGTAACTATATCAAGCAGCCTTTACTCAGTCTTTATTCCTTTTGATTTCTCTATGGTCTTTGGCACTATTGATGACTCTCCTCCTTGGTACTCTCTTTTTTCTATGTTCGCAGAACACCACTCTCCTGATACTTATTGACTGCTTCTTATCAATCTCCTTTGCCAGTTCCTCTTCCAGATCACTTCCTCTACCCTTAGTTGTCTGTCCAGGCTCCAAGCTGGACTGACCCTCTTCTCTTCTCCATCTCTTTTACTTCACTTGGTGATCTCATCATTTCCCATGAATTTTATGAGTATATGCCTGTCCTGCACCAAGTCTCTGCTGACCTCCTGTGGGGAACCAAGTTATAGGAGTCCTGCTGTCCCACAGCAGGGCCAACAAAGTGTGACAGGGAGCCCTGCTGTCTCCAAGCATGGCTGAGAAAGAATCATTGACCCAGAAGTTACTAGTGGGTGCATAAAAAGAGACAGGACTCTCTAATGGTGAAAGTAAAGAGCCAGTGTTTATTGTTCCAGGCACAACTTTATAGAGCCATAATTCTTCTCCCTTCATTGTCTTCCCCTGCAGACTTGCTCACTTCTATGTTCCCAGGCCAGGTGTAAAATGCCATACTTATCTAGAGGACCTAATCCTCACACCTGCATGTTTGCATACTTTTCCTGTGGAATGGGGAACTGATCCAGGCCATCAGCAGTCCAAACACCTGAGAGGGCTTGTTCAGTTATCAGGGTCCGAGTCCCACTTGCCTGTGGTCCTCAACAATCTCCAATCTCATATTTTCAACTGCCTTTTGAACATTCAAAATGGATATCCAGTAGTCATTTCAAACTCAACAAGTCCAAAACAAAAACCATTATCTTTCCTCTAAATCCTCCCCACCTCCTACCTTCCCTATTACTGTCCAGGGCAACACCATTCTCCAAGTCCCTCAGGTTCACAACCTAGAAGTTATCCTTGACTCCTCACTATCTCTCATCCAACACATCCAATATGTTGTCAAGGTCTATCGATTTTACCTTTGCATCATCCCTTGAATATGTCCCTTCTCTTCTCTGACACTGCCTTTATCCTAGTGAAGGCTCTCATCGCCTTACACCTGTATTATTATAAGAGGCTACTGCTGAGGCCTGTTTCAAGTCTTTCCTCAAACTAATCCATTATCCATTCAACCTCTGAAGTGATTTTCCTAAAGGATAGGTCCAATCACGTCACCCCTCTCCCTCCCACTCAACAAACCCTTCCGATTGCTGAAGGAAAAGACTCTGGAAAGACATGTGAGGAGTTGGCATTCTCCATCACATCCCTATTTCCATCTTACTATTCTAGGGACTTTGGGGAGTTTCCCTTGGGTGAAATCAAAGATATTCTCTCTTGGTTGAGCTGAGTTATCTTGCTCCCAAAGGGAATGCTCCTTTACTCTGTATTGCCTGGAATATATTTCAATGTATATCTCCTTTGATTAATGTTTTGCTATGATATGCACAAGTGGGGTTTTTTTGCTATTTGTTTTTATGTTCATTGTTGAATTGGTGTTAAGTGGAGAATGGAGTCAAACTTTTTTATAGAGTTTGGGATTGCCTTCCTCCCAAAATGAAAGTGATCGAACATTAGATGGAACCCAATCATGAGTTCCTAAATGAACAATATTTAAGGGTATGAATAGATATACTTCTAGTCTATTATCCCCTTCCTCTAAGGAGAAGAAAGTGCTGATCTCTAGATCAAACCTCCTACTTTCTGTCATGGGAGGAATAAAAGTCTCCTTTGAAGAAGGGTGAAGGGATAAGGGGCTAAAGATGTATATCCTACCATCCATTAAGTCACTCAAGGAAAGCTCTTCTTGCCATATGTGAACCTTTCTACACTTGAGGTCTACTTTTACCACTATATATTTTATATCATATTTTACACAGAGAAACATTAAGGCCTAAGCTTATTCTTTGCCGACTGTCTATACCAGTGGTTCTCAACCTTCCTAATGCTGTGACCCTTTAATACAGTTCCTCATCTTGTGGTGACCCCCAACCATAAAATTATTTTCGTTGCTACTTCATAACTGTAATTTTGCTACTGTTACGAATTGTAATGTAAGTATCCGATATGCAGGATGTATTTTCATTGTTATAAATTGAACATAGCCCACAGGTTGAGAACTACTGGTCTATACTAACAAGGTGCAATAATATATAAGAATACAGAAAAAACAAACTCACAGTTTAGAAACACCTACTTTGAAAAGATATAAATTATGTAGGTTGAGGCAATTAAGTACAGCTGAGACCTCTATAAAAGCAGAATACAATGAACTGGATCAAAGCAATATCTATTGCAAAAGGATAAAAAATACAGGATATTTCTTCAGGTATGCATTGTTATACATTGAACTTACTCAGAAAATGACAAAAGTCCTGTTAAAAGCCAATATGGAAATACTTACGTTCTAAGTTAGTTATACACTATGTCGAAGTTTGTGTTTGTGGTATGTTAACAAAAATGAACATTTAGGTGTTATCTCCATATCAGATTCTTGTTGGAAATTACTACTGATTTGACTTCTGAAGTTTAATTGAATACTGAAATAATATTGAAATTAAATGTATCATCATCATCAGTGAAAAGCCATGTTGTTTCCCAAAAACAAGTAGTTATTAACAGATCCATACTGTGACCCACATCTTTAATATAAAAACAGATGGTGTTTCTTAAGATTAAATTAAATTAAAAATAAAGTGATTTCTTGCTGGAATGAAAGGTCATTCTAACACAAAGCAAGCAGAAAACAGCATTTTAATTTGATAACCTTTTTTTTTCTTTTGCAAAGATATTTCACAAGCTCTTTTTTTACCCATCTCAGTATAGTTACATGAGTAAAACAGAAAAGCATTAGGAAATAATGTTCAGATCAGACACATGGTGGTAGCAGAGCACCAAAAAGCCGAACAATCATGCTAAATTTCAGCATTTTTATTTAGAAATATCTCTACAGATATTCTAAACCAAGTCTCTGAAATCAAAATAAAGAGTTTTTTTCTTTCAAATTCAACCACCACGGGTTTACTTGTTGCTGTATATTTTCTCTCCCATTGATGGTTTATTTTCTTGTTTTCCAATAACTTTTGATTTTATTATAATTATTATTTTTAATTCACTTGAGATCAATTTGTAACTTTAAGACTTAGAAATGTCATCCTTGGTGGTCAAAGTTAAAATACAAGGGAAGAAGATGAGAGTTTCCAGTCATGTAAGGGAATAACATGTGGAGTATAAGGTAATAAGGAGTTCCATTGTGAAGATATTATGGAATGGAGTATGGAATATTCTTAATGTAAATATGTTTGAGAAATTGTTTTTAATGGAAGAAACACAGTGGCACTTCCTTTCTCTCTCCCAGAGATGTATATCTTATTCCTCCCTCTCTGAAAGACACCTTTCTGGTATGTCAGAGGAAAACAGACCATCTTGGTTTGTACTTTCCACAGATACTTGGCTTGTACTTTCACTACAGCTAGGAGGAGATTCTCCAAATGAAGATGATCCCTCATATAAATCCTAAACCCAAACTTAAGGCAGGGAAATGAAGATGAGTTAAATAACAAAAGATTAGGTCTCTGTTCTTTAAATAGCCTGTTCATTATGGGCAATTCATCAACTAGAAGGGGGTATTAAACAAAGGAATAAAGACTTTATCATCACGCAGCCTTAAAGTGAGAGAGCTCACTCCAGTAATGGCACAGAAACATACTGTCAACAGACAGTCGGGACAGCCCTGCACTCTGAGACTAACAAGAGGCTCTTTGTTAAATAATGACAATCCTAGTTTTATTTTTAGATCAAACTAGGGCTGCACTCCCATTTTGAACTTACTCCACCACAGCTATTACCTCTACTAAAAGAATGAGGATACAGATGCTTCTTTTTCCTTTTTTAAAAACCATAATAAGAGAAAGATTGTGGGATAGGTTGAATTGGGGAAGTGGAATAACTGAACCATGGACAATTGAACCAGAACTTTCCTATGTATTACTATGCCCTGCCTTCTGTTCAGTCTAATCCTTTTCTCAATATTTAGCTTCTATATCTTGAAAATATTTTTTGAATGGATAATTAATCCTTCCCTATATAACCACCAGATGTCACTGCTGAGAAAGGAAAAATCAGACTATTAATCATACTCAACCAGTCAAACATGTTAAGGGCACTCACTTCCTTATCCCTCTTTCTGTGGACAAAAACAAACAAAAAAAAAATCAAAGAATAAATAAACCATTGTTCAATGTCAGCATGGCAAGAGGTTTTAAGTAGACTACCCCAGGGATCTGTGTTTGGTCCTGTGATGTTTAATATTTTTTATCAGTGATGTGGATAAAGGCAGAGATAATGTCAAATTTGCAAACAGGAAGCTAAGAGGGTGGCTAACATCATAGCAAACTGAGTCAAGATCCAAAAGGTTTTGCTAGGATAGAGCATTAGGCTGAACCTAATAAGATTAAATTCAATAGGATAAAAGTAAAATCTTACACTTGAATACTTCCCCCCCAAAAAAAAAATCAACTTCACGAGCATAAGATAAGGAAATAAGTATAGACAGAAATTGTTCTAGACAGGATTGGGGGCAAGGATGTCAAGCAGAATTTACAGTTCAAAATGTGTCAGTAGTATAATTTGACAACCAAAAAAAAAAAAAAAAAGAAAGAAAGAAAGAAAGAAGATCCAGCGTGACCTTAGGCTACATTAAGAAGGGCAGAGCTTACAGGAGTAGGAATAGGGAGGTGATAGTTTCAGTGAACTCTGTTTTCATGAGCTCTCATGGAGAGACATGCTCAATTCCAAGCACCATGGTTTAAGAAAGATATTGATTAGCTGGAGATTGTCTACAGCAGAGGTTCTCAACCTGTGGGTCACAACCCCTTTGGGGGTCAAACGACTCTTGCACAGAGCTCTTAGGAACTGAGACACTGCTCCTCTATCTGTCTCCAGATGGGTCTGCCCACATGCAGATATGCCCACATACGAGTATTAAAGGGTTGTGGCATTAGGAAGGTTGAGAACCACTGGTCTAAAGTAAAGCAACCAAAATGGTAAAGGGCCTCGATTCCATATCATATGAAAATCAGTTAAAGGAATTGGGCATTAAAAAAAAGATTCTTAAAGGATTTAATATCTGTCTTAAAGTATTTAAAGGAATCTCATCTCATGAAAGAATTATAATTGTTCTCTTTGGCCTTAGAGTACAGAGGTGGAAATTACAAAGAAGACAATTTAGCCTTGATGTTAGGAAAAACTTCCTAACTATTAGAGCCATAAAAATGTGTGAGGCTTTGCCTTGAAAGATGGTAAAAACTACTCCTCTTAGGTCCTCAAGGAGAGCTTAGCCAACCACTTACTGAATATGTAGTGGGGGGAGAGGGGGGGAGAATGCAAGATGACAGAGTAAAAGCAGGAACTTGCTTGAGCTTGTCCCCCAATCACCTCTAATACCTGGAAAACAAAATGACTCTTAACAAACGTTAGAGCTACAGAACCAACAAAATGACAGAGCGAAATACATCTCCAACTGAAAGCCTGGCAAGCTGAAAGGAAGGGTCTATTGCACCATGCTGGGAGCAAAGCACAGTCCCATGTGGGCCATGCCAGCACAGACCTATGGCACAGATTGGTCTGGAGCAGACTTCAAGGGACTGAATTACTGGCAGCTGTGGCAGTTTCCAGACTTCTCAACCTACAAACACCAAAGAGAAAAGTAAAATGTCAGTGGGGAAACCCTGTTGGACCTGGATGAGAGAAGAGGGTGGTCCAGCCCCTGCTTTTGGAGTGGCAGAGGTGGTGGTGACAGAGGCAGCAGCAACAATAGCAGCAACAGTGGCTGCTTCCAGAGTTCCAGGCCCACAGATGGTGGGGGGACCAAGCAGCTAACCAGAGGGAAATTGCAGGAATCCCTTTGATGGTGTTGAGGCAGGATTCTCTTGCTTTGTGCTGCTTGGATCTAGTTCACAATCTTGGTGGTGGTCCTGAGGTGAGGAGGAGTGCAGGCATTGCAGAGTTTGTGGCGGCTGTGGAAAGGGAGTCCTCCTCACAGTTCTGAGGCAGGTGCCTAGAAGTAGCTCTGTAACAGCTGCACAAAACCCCAAAAATTTGGGACATAGCACTCTCCGCTCTGAAAACAGAGTTCTACCATGACAAAGAACTCAAAAGTCAAGTAACTGACTGAGAAAATAAGCAAACAAAGGAAAATAAATCAGACTATAGAATCTTTCTTTGATGACAAGATCAAAACATACACTCAGAAGAAGACAATAAAGTCAAAACTCGTGCATCAAAAGCCTCCAAGAAAAAATATGAATTGGTCATAGGTCATGGAGGAACTCAAAAAGGATTCTGAAAATCAAGTAAGAGAAGTAGAGGAAAAAATTGGAAGAGAAATGAGAGTGATACAAGAAAATCATGAAAAACAAGTTAACCACTTGCAAAAGGAGACCCAAAAAATACTGAAGAAAATAGCACCTTAAAAAATAGACTAGGGGCAGCTACGTGGTACAGCGAAGAGAGCACTAGTCCTAGAGTCAGGAGGACCTGAGTTCAAATCCAGTCTCATACATTTAACACATACTAGTTGTGTGACCTTCAGCAAGTCACTTACCCCCAACTGCCCCACCTTCCCCCCTCCAAAAAGAAAAAAAATAGACTAACTTAAATGGCAAAAGAGGTCCAAAAAACCAATGAGGAGAAGAATACCATGAAAAGCAGAACTGACTAAATGGAAACAGAAGTCCAAAAGCTCAATGAAGAAAATAATTACTTCAAAATTAGAATGGAGCAAATAAAAGTAACGATTTTATGAGAAATCAAGACATTATAAAGCAGATCCCAAAGAATGAAAAAAATAGAAGACAATGTAAAATATCTCATTGAATATGTAGTAGAGAGATTCATTTGGTATATAGATTGGCCTAGATGACTGCTAAAGTCCTTTCCAGCACTCAAATTCTTTGACTTCATAAAACATTGAAGCTGTCATTTGTTCGGTATCATACCTCTAAGTAAGTATCAAGCTTTCCATTTACTCTATTTTTATTATTATGCATTTTGTTTTACCTGATTCTGATTAACTGCATCAGATCATATAAACCTTTCCATGCTTGTCTAAATTCTTCCTATAAATTTTTTCTTACAACACAATATTACATTATATTTATATTAATTTCCCTGTTCCCCAATTGATAAGCATCTATTTTATTTGCAGTTCTTTGCTATCATAAGAGGACAATTATGAATATTTGATGTTGATAGGTATCTTTCACTGCCGTTGCGACATACCAGACTAAAACTCCATTACCTGGACAACCATTCACTCATATGTGTTGTCTTTCACCGTTAAAATATAAACTCCTTAAAGGAAGCATCTGTCTTAATTTTGCATTTATATAAGTGATATATTGTAGCGTGCTTGGCATTTATATTGTAGGTGGCTAATACATGCACTTTCCTTCTTTAATTCATTCCTTAGGATATTTGCCTAGTGGTAGAATCAATGGGCAAAATAATGTGGCTATTTTAGTCATGTTTTAAGCATAATTCCAAATTATTTTCTAGAATGGTTGGAGCAGTGCACAATCCCACCAACAATGGAATTTATATAGTTAAACACAAATTTAAATAGCTTTGGAGAAAAAAATTTTCAACCACATGAACTACAAGAATATCTGGAAGAAATGAAGCACAGGATAATACTGGACACCCATTTAAAAGATAGGTTGCTGTTTTTTCGTGTTTTGTTGTTTTTATTTTTTTGGAGGAGAGAAGGCAGAGCAATCAGGGTTAAGTTACTTGCCCAATGTCACATAACTAGTAAGTTTATGTCTGAGGTCAGATTTGAACTCAGGTCCTCCTGACTCCCGGGCCAGTGCTCTATTCACTGTGCCACCTGGCCACTCTTGGTTGTTTTGTTTTGTTTTGTTTCGTATTCAAAGAGAGAGAGGACTATCCAAAAGGGTATATGAAATATGTTTAAGCATCTTTGAATAATACTTGTGATTTTTACATCCTCTGAATGATACAGAAGCACAAAACTGGATTTTGGAAGGGGGAAAGAAATGGAAATAGAGAAGAAAAAACAGGAAGAAAGATATTTGAAGGTTTGGGGGGAGGCGGCAGTTGTTTTTCTTTCCCAGAAATTAGATATAATGATACCAAATGGAGTCTAGAGACAAAAGAAGAAAAGTACAAAACTAAAATGTAAGTTGGAAATAAACTAGGAGTGGGTATGATGAAGGGAGTGGGGATGGGAAGGAGGAAGAGGACAAGAAGAAAATGCTGGCTATGAGGATTTGTTTGTGCTCGTTCAGTGGTTATAGCCTTGTGGGTAAAATAGTCATCTGTAACCATCACCAGGAAAAAGCAGGTGAAATTTGATTTTTTTTTAACAAACACTTTAAATATGGAACTACAGTGCCTTTCAGAAGTAAAAGAAAGTTGCCATTAACCTCCTGGGATGAGAATGAAATGGAGGAAAGAGAATTATCCTAAGTAATTGAGTATCTGAAAATTAGAATAGGTTAGTTAGAAATGAAATAGTCCAAGAAACCAAAAAAAAATTTAAAACAAAATCAAAACTTTGATAAATAGAAATATAAAGTGTAAACAAAAACAATAGGCCCAGAAAAGATGTCAAGGGGAGATCATTTAAGAATTTAAGAAACATCTAACTTCCTGTGACTGTTTTTCTAATCCCTTTTTGACAAGGATTATTCGCATTTCCTTCTTTCATTTCTGATTTCCTGAATGTGATATATAACCTCTGAGTGGTTTTGAATTGCATCTCTTATTTTAATGGCAGAGAAATCATTTATGTGTTTGTTAATCATTTGCTAAGTCTGCTTTAGAGAACTGATTATTTATATCTATTCCTCACGTGGAAGAATGACTATAGGTTAATTCTCTTAATTCTAAATCTTGGACATCAGACTATTACTAGAGAAATTCGATGTAAATATTTTTCCTAGTTGATGATTTCCTTCATTAATTTTGTTGGGACAAAAGTTTTTCATTAGACTATAAATGACTGGTAGAGTGACAGGATCTAGAAGAGCTCAGATATCCCACATACAACTCAGTAAGATTCTAAAAATGCACAAAAGAACAATGATAAATAAAACTAAAGAGAAAATCAGGTCAGTACTGCACAAAAAAGTTTACCATAAGTCTATGAATATTCTGAGCACAAACAAGTCATAGCATTTGTCTAACTGAAAGATAAAGAAAAGGGAAAATATGGAACTGAACAAACTGCTGGAGAAATTAAAGCTAAACGATGATGGCATCTCCTTAATGGATCTGAATAGAAATATACATCCTTCCAAGCACCACAAGTTACTTTTACAAGGACACAGAGAAACTGCAAACAAAATTAAGCATATATTTATCTGGAGTTCAAATCCATTATAAAATATAGTCAATACTAAACAAGGTTTTATTATGTTGGAAAAACTCCCAAGGGTAGGCATGCCAGTTGGCCAGGAACTGATGAGACTGAGGAAAGAGGAGAGGGGTTGACTTTCCCATGTCCCATAGAATGACCAAAAAAAATACATCCAAGAAAGCAGCAAATTCTGTGCAAGCAGTTCCCTATTTAAGTAGATCAGCGAACACTCCTGATGATGATATTAGTTATGAATAGCAGTCTCTTTTTTACCATAGGTTAATTGCTGGTACAAGTCCACCCTTCTCTTTCTCCTCTATGCCAAGATCTAAAGTTGCTAAGCTTCCTCTATCCGTTGAGGTCTCTTACCCTTTTGATCCTTCAGTTGTCAGAAGAACTGCCAGGAACAGAACAGCAGTGTGTATACAATGTTCATTAATCTGACAAAGGTCTTTGATACAGTCAGTTGTGGAAAATCATGGCAAAATTTGGTGTCCCAGAGAAGTTCATCAGTATTTATGTCAGCTTCATGATGGCATGCTTGCATGAGTTCTGGATAATGAATGACGCTCTCGTGCTTAACTAGTCACCAATAGAATGAAGCAGGGTTGTGTGCTTGCTCCCATGCTTTTTAGCATGAAGTATTCAGCAATGTTGTCAGAGGCTTTAAACAAGGATAAAGTAGTATCAAAATTAGATGCATAATTGTTGGTTATTTACCTTGGAAAAGCAACATGCCAAGATTAGAGTAGGAGAGCTGACTTTCTATTCACAGATGATTGTGAAGTCAGTGTAGCCTCTGAGGCTGACATACAACAGTGTGGATTAATTCACAACTGCTTTTTTAAATTTTGTTTTAACAACTAAAACCAAGAAAGAAGAGGTTCTCCACCAGCCAGCATCACATCATCCATATGTGGCACCATTGGTCATAGCAAAAGAAGAAATTTTGAATGCTGTAGATAAGTTCACTTACCTTGTATAATGGCAAGCACAGAAGTGGTTCACACCTTGTTTCAGCTATTGAATTAACATCTTGTTTCATTTCAAGTTTCTTTTCAGCCTTGTATCAAGTCTGTTAAGAAACAGAATGTGTGAACCCCACAACTAATAATCCTTATAACTCATGAACTCCTACAACAGGAAGGGGAGGAGCTAATGACCATGTATAAGGAGAGGCCCAGGCTAGAGACAGCAGAACTGAAAAGAGGACTCTTGTAGTGGCAGAGTCAAGAAGGAGAAAACTTGTGGTACCCCAGCACTCTTTTGTCTCTTCTGTCTGTGTTGATGTTTGTTTGTGATACTTTGTACAGAAGCCCTGGGACCTTACTGAAATCCCTGAAAGAAGAGTTTCTAGTTGTATGTTTACAGAAGTCCTGGAGGAGGGTTTTGAAGGTCCTGGGACTTTACTGATGATTTGTGCTGAGCTCCTGGGACTTACTTGTGGGTCCGTGTTGATTTCTATGTTGATGATTTCTGTTGAGTTCTCAGACTTTGTCTGTGGATCTGTGTTGATATCACTGGCAGAAAGTGAATTGATGATGGTGCTGCCAACATGTATGAATGTTATTGTGGCTCTGTTAAGCTTTGTCTTCCCAGGAACAGAAACTGTGAAGACTTGAGGTGCACTGGACACTGCAAGCTTCAATATGGAATGGGAACTGAATGAAGAACTGGACAAGGAGCTGGACAAGGAGCTAGGAGCTGCCTGCCTTTGAACCCAAGTGACAGTTGGAGCTGGGACCATGGAAGAGGAACTATAGAAGCTAAGAGCCAGCCTTGAGCCAAGTTGAAAGAAGACTTTACTTGGATACTGTGTACTGACTGAGAAGATTATGATTTACTGTGAGCTAGGGGTGGAAAACTGACTTTTGATAGATTGAATTAAGGATTTTATGATTGACTAAATGAATGTACTTTGTTTAGAACTATAAAACCACTTTGGTTTTATTGAGTTGTGACATGGTGAATGCTGCATTTTGATTTTCTATGAATGTTCTGCTCTGATTTGTTATGTAATCAGAACCTTGAAAGCTGTTCACAGCAGCAGTGCTCTGGAAAGCTGCTTGTGCGTGGCTTTATACCTTAGTTGTATGCTTTCTAGGGATGTACACACAGATGATGAGGTTGATACAAGCATTGCCAGAGCTAGCTCAGTATTTTCAAAGTTCCAAAGGAAAGTGTGGGAGAAAAAATGTATTAGACTGCTGCCTACCAAACTGAGGTTCTACAGAGCCATTGTGCTGACCTCATTGTTGTATGCCTACAAAACCCGGACAGCATACCAGCACTGTGCCAGGAAACTGAATCACTTCCATTTGCATTGTCTTAGGAAGATTCTAAAGATCACCTGGCAAGATAAGATAAGATACTGGACACTGAGATCCTTTCTTGAGCTGAACTGCTAAGTATTCAAACCCTTTTGTAGAGGGTGCAATTCTGACAGTCTGGCCACATTGTGTAAATGCCGAATATACATTTGCCCAAAAGACTATTTTACAGAAAACTCACACAAGATAAGTGCTCACACAGAGGTAAAAGAAGTAATATGAGCATTTTCTCAAGGTCTCTCTGAAGAACTCTGGAATCAGTTGGGAGACACAGGAGACACTGGAGCAGGACCACCCAGCATGATTTGCATCAAAGAAGATGCTGTGCTCTATGAGCAAAGCAGAATTGCAGTAGGTCAAAAAATATGGATATACAAATCTAGAGAAATCTCTACTCCAAATGTTCATACAGACTATTTGTGCCCAACCTATGGTAGAGTCTTCGGACATTGTCTGATTAGTTGGACACACTATACATCAATACCAACATAGTGATATCATTTTGGTACTCTTCAAAAATGGACAACAAACATCCAAAATTTCTCTTTTTTCATCTTTATGCCTTCATACAAGTTGGACCCAACCCTGAAATACATTCCCTCCTCATATTTTTCTTTCAAAATCCCTAGCTTCCTTCAGAGCTCAACTCAGGTTCTTCTAGCTCTTATAATATAATAGTGATAGCTAATTTTATAACATTTATTATGTGCCAAGTACTCCGCTCTTTAACAATTATTATGTCATTTGATCCTCACACCAACCCTGGAAGTAGGTGCTATAATTATCCCCACTGAGGCAAACAGGGGTTAAATGACTTGCTCAGGGTCACACAGTTAGTAAGTGTCTGAGACTAGATTTTAACTCAAGTCTTCCTGACTCAAGGACTAGTACTATATCCACTGTACCACCTAGGAAGTGTATTGGTAATTATTTACTATATATTTTATATTTAATTTTGCACAATGTTATCTTCGCAAACATTTATACAGTTCTTTAAGATTTGCAAAGTGCTTTACACACACTGTCTCATTTGATTCCCACAAAAACTCTGGGAAGAAAGTTCTGTTGTTATCCCCCCTTTACTAATGAAAAAAATGAGGGCTTAAATGATTTGCTTAATGTTATATAGCTAACTAAGGTTATATAAGAGGCAGGACTTGAACTTGGAATTTTCTAATTACAGGTCCAGCTCTCCATCCATTATGCCACTTTGGACTAAATGTCCAATGACAGAGTGTAAACACACTCAAAGCCAGTAATGTTTGTTTTTGTCTATATGATATGTCTGCCTACTCTAGTGTTTGACACAAAGTAGTTGGTTAATAAACATTTATTGAACTGAACTGAATCAAACACCTAATTTGAAAGTATAAATTCAGGATGACGTAGGAAGTATGTTTTAAACACTATATGTTGAAGTTCTGAGATTATATTAATGGGAAAGTTTCTGTATAAGAAAGAGCATTTCATAATTTAGGGATAAGGGAACCAGGGCTGGATTTGTGACTTCCTTAGTATAGGAAACACCTGGTTGGGAAAATTTTTCTCTACCAATGCAGATTAATGCTTTCTCTTAAAAACGTCTTTAAAAGTTGTCTAGAGCTCTAAGAGGTTAAATATGCCCAGGGTCACATAGGGGTCAGAGAGAGGAACGAACTATGCCCTCTCAGCAAAAACAAAAACAAAAACAAAAACCATAGTCATACATGTCTTTGCTTATTCATTTAGAGATCATCTCTCATATTCTTGAAGAAGAGAGATGCAGATGCTATTGCAGAACCACCTGCCATAGTCCTGTTGTTACCTTAGGACAACACCTCTCCTTTTTCCTCTCCTCATCTTTCCTCAGGAGTTCTTCAGAATACCCTTTCTGCAAAAAACTCCTATCATCCATCATGAAAGTTAATTATTCAATAGTTTCCACTCTTCCCAAGGTGGGAAGAACTATAGCTCCCAAGTTCTTTGTGGCCAGTCAAATTGTTAACAAAAATTATTACATTCTTTCCTGGGGTTTGCAATTTTGCAGCCCCTTGCAAAATAAGTGCAACAAGCCAGAGATCCTATAAAATTACATCAAATAATGGAGTAAAGGCTATTAAGTAGTACCCCAGGAAGTCACTTTAGAATCCCCATGCATATCAAATGCCAAAAAACTAATCAAAACCCCCACCCACAATAGACATAGTACAATGCAGAGAAACACTTATTTCAGTGTAAACTCAGTCTACATTACATGCAGAATGCCAAATTGTAATGGTAATCAAAATTTGATGATGTTCTCTGACCCTTAATAAGCCTAAGGGAATTTAAAGACCTTCCCTGATTTGAAGATCTTCCCTGCCCCCAAATAGCCTGAATGAAATCACATGGAACCTGTGGTAGGAGGAGTTTACTGAAGGATGAAACAGAGTCCACAGGAAGCTGGGAGTCAGAGCAGTTAAGAGATTGAGGGAGGAGAGGACCACACCCAGGGAGACAGCTAGGCTCCTGAGTGTTTGTTTGTGGGAAAGCTAAGGGATGGTGTGGCTCTCTGCTGTGCATTAACTTCTATGTTGCTATGATGAATCCAGTTTCCTGGTGTTGGGACTTCATTTTCTGGTGCCTGAATAAGTGTTTTAATTTTGTCTTCTTTATGAAGAATCTGTTATATTTTGTGACTGAACACCATGTTGGCATATTTACAGTCACCATCAGCTCTGGGAATATGGTGTTGGCACCTTTGGTGGCAATGATGGGATTGCAAAATAGCAGACCTCTATTTGGATACTGAAGGGATTTAGAAGAAGAAACAGACATCCCAGGATGGGAGGATTTGCCTAGCAAGGGAGTGGGCTAAAAGTACAGGGTTCTGTGAAAACTCAGAACTGAGGCTAAAGAAGGGAGAATCTAGAGATTTAGAAACATGTTTGCAAGTAATAACAATAAGACCTTTGTACTTTGTGTCCTAAGGAGACTTGCTCCTTAAGAATGAATGAGTTAATGAAGACTTACTGAATGATATCTTTTGTTTAAAACTATGTGGCCTATAACCCATGTACTAGACAGACTTTGGAAAGTACTGGATAGGTGGACATAGTCAATATGTTGAACTCATGGCAGTACATCAAGCCATTAAAACAGATCAAGGAGGACAGTGTCATATATTTATTGATTTGTGGTCTGTAGCAAATGCGTTAGCTACATGGATACCTCTGCAGAAAAATCAAAACTAGGAAATTCATGATAAACAAATCTGGGGCAAAGAATTATGGCAAAATATATGAGACACACCTTTGGTTACTAATTTGTCAGTTTTTCATGTAGATGCTCACATGACCAGAATGTGAGTAAAATGCACATACTGATCAACTAGCAAATATTGCTAATAAACATATTGTCTCTACTCGGACACCAGCTGATGACCCAGTACTAGCAAAATGGGTCCATCAAATGGCCCGCCATTTGGGGATCCAGATCACACTCCAGTGGGCACAAGACCGAAGTATTAGTATCTCTCATTCATTGTTAAAAGAAATAGCAGAAGAATGCCATATATGTCAAATGGAAAAGGAACAAACTGTTCCTTGGGTAGTAACTGGAGAGAGAGCAAGGGGGAAAGGTCCAACCCAAATTTGGCAAATAGATTATATTGGTCCACTACCACAAGATAAAGGGTGCAGATTTCTATGTATGTGTGTTGACAACTATTTAGATGTACTAGTAGCTTGTCCTTATACAAATGCAAGAAAGAAAAAATACCCGTAAAACTCTAAATCTCATAAGTCTATATTATGGAACCCCAATGCAGTTTCAAAGTGACAATGGGACATAGTTCAAAGATAATGAAATGGAGATATTTTATATTAAACAAGACAGAATGGAAATCTTATTCCATATTATCCGCAAGCCTCTTGGTTAATTGAAAGAATGAATGGATTATTGAAAGAACACTGAAGGAAGTTAAGTTCTAATAATTTGTATCAACATTGGAAGGATAATTTGTTCACTGTTTTACATAATTTGCATAATAGATCATTGGGAGGAAGTATATCTCTAGCCAGAATGAAGACCCCCAAATTTGCACATTAGAAAACAGAAAACATGTAAGATCCCAAATATTAAGTACTGGACTGTGAGGTCAGATGCCTGAGCACCATATCCAGGAGCACCTGGTTTGGTAGAATATGACTTATATTGTTTTTAAAGGACTTTTGGTCAGATAGAAAAAAAAATAAGGAAAATCTCTACTGGAATATATATATGAGAATACATAAAAATCACTTTGGACAGATATTACCTAGATCAGGTTCAGCAGGTTCAGCAGCTTGGCTGGAGCAAAAGATTATCAAGGAGAAATTATTGTGACATTCCAAAATTTGGGCAAAGAACCTATACAGTTTTGTAAAAATGAAAAAAATAGTTCAAGTGATTATTATTCCTTGTGAAAAAATACCCCCTTGTGAAAATTGACCCTACTCCTGAAATAACTATCAGAGGAACTGAAGGGTTTGGTTCTACTGATAGAATAAAATTGGGATCTAAAGTATGGGTAAAGCGAAAGCCAGATGATACTCCAAAGGCTGTGGAAATAATAGCACATGGGAAAGATAATACTGTAACTGTTGCTTTTCAGGAGAAGATGATTACCAATGTGTGCCCTTAACTCATTTATTCTACCTTTAATGAGGCTATGATTAGTTAGTTCATGGACTCCAGAAGCACAACTGACCGTATATTTATTTCTTTTTGGCTTTTTGTCTGTTAAACTTGTTTGCAAGATTTGTTTCCTGCAGGCTTAGTACCCTCTACCTGCAGATGCCTGATAGCTTAAACTGAATGTCACCCCTGTCTACGACTATGATGTATCACCCCTGGACCTGGAATCAACCAAGCTCTGGATGCCTGATAAAAAGAACTAACCTCTTGAATAGGACCTCTTGGGGAAGGGACAACTCTATGTCCAATTTCAACAGAAAGTAGCTATGGAAGAAGAGACCTTTGCCCCTTACTCCCAAGGTTTTGAGCCCCAGTCATTTGAAGGTGGAATGATGGGGTACTTATGCCCAAGTCCCCACTCTAAGATATTCTTTTATGTGCTTATTTTCTGGTATCCCTGTTATATTATTGTAAAGTTCTTTAAAATCCGTTACCCCTAAACTCCCATTAATCTATGTAATGAAATGTATTGTTGATATATTTCTGCTATTTAAGGGACATGAAAGATCTTGAGGCTGAATGTAATTGTAATGGGAATTTGAAGATCTTCCCTGCCCCCAAATAGGCTGAATGTAGTAATCCCATGGAGCCTGTGGTGGAAGGAGTTTGCTGAAAGGTGAAGTAGAGCCCACAGGAAGCTGGGAGTAATAGCAGTTAGAGATGGAGGGAGGAAAGGACCGCATCCAGGGAAACAGCTAGGCTCCTAAGTATTTGTTTGTGGGAAGTTAAGGGACGGTGTGACTCTCTGCTGTGTTATAGTGTATTAACTTCCATCTTCCTATGATGAATCAAGTTTCCTGGTGGTGGAATTTGGCTTTCTGATGTCTGAATAAATATTTTGCTTCTGTATTTTGTGATTGAGCACTATGCCAGCATATTTACAGTTGCCATCAACACTGTGAATATTGCATTAGTGCCACACATATGCACGTTTCACAGAACTACAAGGACATCCACAAAACAAAAGCAAATGAGCATAGAAATAATAATGGTAGTGCTACTAAGCAGTATGATAAGCCAGATAGAAAACCAAGCATGATGAATAAGCAAATGGAGCTACAAAACAGAAATGTTGCTAATACAAAGCAAAAATTATGGTATGTACATCTAATAAGCAAAAGCATACTTGAATAAACATATGCATCTATGGACATTTGCAATTATATTCAAGGCATATGTTACATTACAAAGTAAATATTGACACTCTTGTCTGGCTACATGTATAACCAATTCCCAGTTTCATTTGGGACATTCTAAATTGTCTACTCCCTGAGAGTTGATCAATCCACCAATATACTTAATACCAGTCTATATTATGAGCTAATCATAATCTTCATCTAAATTAGAGTCTTGTCTACCTAAATATAAAGGATCCAGGCTAGCTAGTAGTATGACTGTGTTCTGAGGAAATCGTCTGTCCCCAAGGAGCTCCCGTGACTAAAGTATTAGGCAGAAAATGTGTTGCCTCTGGATTCATTTCTCTCTCCTCATTTGGACTGGTTATTGAGGTACAGCATATTCATTTGAAACATGTTTCTGATCCCTTATCTGGATGGACAACTTCTGAATGACTGTCAGGTGAACTCTTGTTTGGAATCTACTGATGAGAGCATCTCCCAACCTCAGTCTTCCCAACTAACTCACCAGTTTGCAATGAGTGAATGTGATGAATTGTCTTTACTAGTCCCTCCTGTTAGAAACAGGCAAGTTTCCTGGCCTTTCCACAACTATACATGGAATAGCATTCCATTCCATTTCATCATGGTAAATGTTTAATAATGGTTCTCTGAAAACACACACACACACAAATTTAAATTTAATTCACACTATTAATAGTTTCTCCTTCACTTTCTTACATATAGAAAATCAAGAAAACAATCAGTTAAGTCCTCATTTGTAAGTTATCAATGCTCACAATAAAAATTTAACAATTGGTTCTTTTGCTGGTTTGAACTGGTTCCATCATACCTCTCTTTCTGCTAATTGTATGTGCCATAAATTCCAAGATTTCTTAACAGTACACTGTCACCTTGTCAAAAGTCCTGAGCAGGAACATCAGATCTCCCTTTATTTCCTTTAACATTCTTTTTTTTCTGATGAGGTAGCAAGGTGGAACTGTTTTGTAACTTCTCTCTCAATCTGAGGAACATTCTACATTCTGGTCATGAGTATCTGTAGTTTCTCTTTCTCCTCAGAGACCCCAAAACATAGGTCAAAAGGTAGGTGTGGCTGGTTGACACTCAAACAATTGGTTTATTGTAATGCAAGTGACATCATTCCTGGTAGAATTGTACACATGTACCAGAAATGCTATATGCTGGCTCCACTGAGATTTTTGTTCTGGTCTCACTGTCCCCAATATGTTTATCAGTGTGGTTGAAATGTTCAGGTTGAGTCCCCTTGATGGTAAGGTATTTCCTACATTTCTTGTTGTCAGGCAGAGCCAACATCCCTTTGAATATCATACTTTTAAAGTCACTACCTTGGACTGGGGGGATCCTTACAGGAAGTCCATATGCTGAGAAATGCTTCTCCCACAATTCTTTCACAGCTGTGGAGGCTTTATGGTTTCTTATTAGAGATGCTTTCATATGTCTAGGAAAGCAGTCTATTGGGCAGATAGGTGGTGCAGTGAATAGAGCACCAGCCCTGAAGTCAGGAGATGTGAGTTCAAATCTGGCCTTTGATGCTTGATACACTTACTAGCCATGTGACTTCAGGCAAGTCACTTAATCCCAATTGCACTCCAAAAAGCAAAAAAAAAAAAAAAAAAGCGGTCTTATCACAACCAACATATGGTTTATGTTCTTGTTATCTCCTTCCAGAGAAAGTCAATGCAAGCTAGTTCCAAGGGTTTTCTAGTACTTGTATTATTTAAGTAAACTGTATGAGTTATTAGTACTTTGCAAATAGTGAGCAAAAGTCTCACATCTCTCAATAATGTTCATCTTGGATAAGTAAAATATTTTTTTTCTAGCTCTAGAATCCTTTCTTGACCCATATGTCCAAAACCATCACATAGAACTTTCCTGGTCATAGAGTAATATGGTTTGGGCCTTACCAACTGGCTCCTGGTACCATGAATGAGATTAATAACAAAAATGACCTCTAAATAGATCAGCAAAGAGGTATATGACTGTTTTGGGGTTTTGTTGTTTTCTTGTGTTGTTTTGGGGTTTTTTTGCTGTGAGGCTGAACTTCTCTGTTCTCTCATCTCTGACCCACACTAGCTATGTAATACTGGACACTCTGATAGTTCTATGCAACTTTCTAATACTTTTCTAAGAGAAAGTAATAACAGTACTCCATTGCACAGTTCCAACTTCTGCCATTGTCTTAACAATACAGTGCCATTAGAAGAGTGGCATACTGCCTTACTAAGTCTTGGCTCATGTTACTTCACATAGCTCTTTGTAAGTTCTCTGTTCCTTTCAGAGGATCCACAGGAAACTGAGGCAATGAAAGTTGGTTCAATGAAATGAGATTCACATATGCCGCCAGTATACAGTATGGATCTGGTGGGATGATCCATGTACATATTTCCACATCCCATTTATCCAATGGAAACACATTTGTCTCCAATGCCACTTCCAGGTACTTAATCTACCACCATCACTCGGAAACCTTTGCTCTTTTGAGGTTCACTCATTCCATATGTAACACTCAATTAAAATTCTGGTAGCTGTTTCCCAACTTCCAAGAAACACCCCTTCTTTCTAGAGTGAATTCAGTGCCTGGCTTACAGTCTTTCCTCCTCAACTTTTGTCCTTATTCCAGGGGACTTTAATATGTATACTGATACTTTCTCAAACACCCTAGTTTCATAGCTCTTCAGCTCATTCATTCCACCATGATCTACTTTTTCACCCCATCTCAGCCCCCCATGACAATGGTCATACCCTTGATCTTGCCATCACCTACAAATGAAGCACTTTTACATTCACAAATGCTGAAATTCCTTTGTCTGATCACAGTCTGTTGTCATACTGTCCTTCTGCTTCAGTCACACTCTGACTTCTAAACCCTGCACTAGTTATGTTCTTCCCTTCCTTATCTTGACCATTGGTTAACCAGTTCAACTCTATACTTTCCTCTTCTTTTGAGTCTCTTTCCCCATTATCCTATCACTGATCTTGCCATGCCAAGCCTCAGCTTTGGTGCTACTTAATAAAAATGGGAAAAAACACAAAACTGTGCTGACTGGGTCCACATAAATTTCTGTTATATGACTTCAACTGGGCCCTTCCTACTGCAGGGCAATCCTTTAACACCTCCCAAATATTATTCCACTTATCACAGCAACTCTTCCAAATTTTTCCATCCTTCCTCAAAACTCCCTTGGCTAGCCTTGTCCCTACCTTCCTAGCTGAGAATTTTGCCTCATGTTTTGCTGAAAAGAATTAGGGACATCTGGAAAAAACAAAAACAAAAAATCTCCCTCTTCTCTCCTTTTCATCTTGCATGACCCACGGTCTTCCACCATTATTTCTTCCTTCCTCCTAGTCATATAATGAAGTGGCCCTTCTCCTTTCCAATGCAAAACCCTTATTTCATCCCATCTCATCCAGCAGACTGCGTATCATTTTCACTCTCACCTACCTCTAGTTTTTCTTTGTCTGCTTTCCTACTGCCTACAAACACTCCTATGTTCTCTTCTATCCTCAAAAAGCCCTCATTTGATCCATCCCTCCCTGCCGGCTTTAGTCCCATGTTTCTCCTCCATTTTGTGGCTAAATTCCTTAAGAAAGCCACTTACAATAATTGGTGCCACTATTTCCTTTCCTTTGGCTCTCTTTTTTTTTAACCATCTCTTTTCTTTATTATTAATGTTGTAATTATTCTTGTTTATAATAATAAACAGTTACATTTATTAAGCTCATTGGGAATTCACATCAATTTACATAAAACGTTTGATTTCTATTATAAATTTGTGATGCAAGAAGCACAAATATTGTTATTCCCATCTTATGGGATGAAGAATTTGAAGGTCATAGGAATAAAGAAGTTGAGGTCATAGGATCATAGATCTAGAACTCCAAGGCACATCAGAACCCAATCTAGTCCAAACCCTCATTTTACAGATTAGGAAACTGAGGACCAAATGGGTTGAGACTTGCACAATTTCTTTGTGTTTGTCCTTTGTTCTCAAAGAGGACTATGACATCAGAGAAATTGATTTGAATGAGGGAGGGCTGTGCAAGGCCATCAGCCTTCCTTTCTCCTCCAGAGGCATCTGGTTCCAGTGGTCAGATATTCATCAGAACAACTGGAGATGGCCCAGGATGCAATGGGAGACCGTGGCCCTTTTAAGCTAAGGACTTTTAAGGTTCTTACCTTGAATGAGACAATGCCCATTCAGGTAAGAGCCATTAAGTGGTACTTGGCAGGGACCTATTGGTGTGCAGTCTATAAGTTCCAGAGTGAGATGGGTTTAAGTTTTGATAAAAGAAAGGAAGGGGGAAAAAGAGAGAGAAAGAAGGAAAGAAGGAAAGAAGGAAAGAAGGAAGGAAGGAAGGAAGGAAGGAAGGAAGGAAGGAAGGAAGGAAGGAAGGAAGGAAGGAAGGAAAGAAGG
>CM053598.1:204095599-204112916 GCA_028646575.1 Pseudocheirus occidentalis
AGGGAGGGAGGGAGGGAGGGAGGAAGGAAGGAAGGAAGGAAGGAAGGAAGGAAGGAAGGAAGGAAGGAAGGAAGGAAGGAAGGAAGGAAGGGAGGGAGGGAGGGAGGGAGGAAGGAAGGAAGGAAGGAAGGAAAGAAGGAAGGGAGGGAGGGAGGGAGGAAGGAAGAAGGGGAGGAAGGGAAGAAGAGAGAGAGAAGAAAGAAACCTAGCCAGTAAACCCCAAGTTAACTAGGCAGCTGTCAGCCATCAAAATTTACCTTCCTTTGGAGAGGAAAAGGAGAGAGAGAGGAGGAGGAGCTGAGTTGTCCAACTGGCTGTGTGCCAATGCAATACTTACAGGACTGGCCATGGACTATAAATATTCCCTCATGGTGCTTGATCACAAATATAGCACTCTCCATATAGAAGACAGAAGTGAAACACTTATTCAGACACCAGGAAACCAAATCCATCATAGCAACATAGAAGTTAATGCGCCACAATGTAGCAGAGAGCTGCACCATCCTTTAGCTTTCTTTTTTTAATTTATTTTTTATTTGTTTTCTTGTTTACATTATTCATTTTCATTCTTTCGCTCTCTTCTTAACTCACCAGTCTGACTTCCGACTCATATTTCAACCAAAACTGCTCTCTCCAAAATTAACAATCTCTTAGTCTCCCAATCTAATTGGCCTTTTTCTCAATTCTCATTCTTTTCGACCTCCCTGCAACCTGTGACAATGTCCACCACCCTCTAGACTATAGTCTTCTGTGACGCTACCCTCTCCTAGTTCTCCTACCTAACTACTTTTAGTCTCCCTCGTGTTTTCTTTGTTTTAACCGCAGCGTATCCCTCGGGTTCCTGTCCAGGGTCCTCTTCTCTCTTCCCATTATACTATTTCACCTGGTGATCTCATCAGCTTCCATAAATGCAATGATCATCTCTATGCTGATAATTCTCAGATCTACTTATCCACATCTAATCTCTCTGCTGACTTCCAGTCTCCCATCTGAAACTGGATGTCCTATAGACAGTCTTTAACTCAACATATCCAAAACGAAACTCATTATGACCCCTCGAAGCCTCTCCTCTTCTTAACTGTCCTATTACTGTTGAGGTTACCTCCATCCTATCACTCACCGAGGCAATCAATGCTCTGATTGGTTCCCAGACTCGAGGTATCCCGATTCCGGGGTGTCACTTTAGTCAACAACACCGGGAGAGCGCGAAGCCGACAAGTTTGTCCACGCCGGCTTGCCATAGCCAACAGGATTTCCGGATATTTCAGTCGGGTCGGGGCTGGACAGGGCTGGGGTCCTGACCGAGTTTACCCGATGGCTGCTGTGTTTCTGGTGATGCTCTACGAGTATTCACCACTCTTTTACATCGCCGTGGTCTTCACCTGCTTTATTGTGACCACCGGCCTGGTGCTGGGATGGTAAGGGGCCTGGGGTGAGGGGGGAGCCGGCCTCTAGGCCGGGCGCGGTGGGACGCCGGGGTCCCCGGGGAGGGGATGAGCGCGGGAGATGAGGGACGCGGCCCCGAGGCCCGTGGGGAGGCCTCTCTGACCTCCCCCCCCCGCCCCCCGCCTGACAGGCCAATACCCCATAGGCGTCATGGGCCACAGGATCCCACGTCCTTCCCCAGGAATGTGAAGCTATAATTCGTATTTCTAAGGGCTTCATCAACTTACTCTTTGGGGTGAATATTGAATTTTTCTTTTTGTCCCTTGTTTATCTGGAAGTTTCCTTTTTTTTTTTTTTTGCCTAAGTAAGCTTGGCTGAAATTCATTGAACAGATAATGATTAAGTTCTTAACAGTGCACATAAGAAAGAAAAAATATGGGCCTCTCAAACATCAATGCATTCTAGTTTGAAAGAGAATGCAGAACACAAATGAAAATGTAAAAGTGCTGAAAGTGGAAACGATTTTGCAGGAACTTCTAGGAAAATGAGGTCATAGAACATTTTCATGTTGAAACTAGAAGGACTAGAGATAGCAAATGGAACAGGTCGGCACTGGCATTTCTTTAACAATGTATCGTAATTGGTTACATAAGAGAACGATCACGTTTGGACCGTATTTCTTGGTGTACAGTGTGAGGGAGTTAGAGTGGCCCTTGAGATGAAGTTGGAAAGGGTGACTGGACCTTGCAGAGGGAAGAAATCCGAGCTGGAAGGGACATAATTTTAATTAAGGGAAGATGTTTCAAGGTCTCTCAAAGTAAGGGAAGCTTCTAAACTTAAAGTATGAAAAAGATTAGAAATTATAAAGTAAGAGAGAAGGCATCAGGCACTACTTGCTTATATGCCTACTTTTCTGATCTTAAAAAAAAAATCTTTGACAGTATCCTATCCTTATTATCCTAATTATCCTTGGTAATTAGAAGAAAAAAGTCATCTTTCATAGCTGACCACATCTTTATAGACTCACAGTTGAGATGAAAGGCATATGGAACATAAGATATTACTTTAACTTATTTATTGATGTTTAAAAAGCATTTAACTGAGTCAAATGCACATAGCTCTAAGGACTGACCTTTAATAAAGTGTTTCCGTTTCACACATTAAAATATTATTCTAAGAGATGTGAATACCAAGATAATTTTGTTCTGTGATAAGATTCTGACATTGAGACAAAACTGGGAAACATGTTTACCTAAGAGGTTTTCCACTGTTGAATACCCTGTATCGAGGTCAAACAAAGGTCAAACAAAAGATTTTTTTATTGTTAATCTTGTATTTCAAATGATTTTAAAGACATAAAAGGGAACTCAAAGATCATGTAGGCCAGCCTGTAGCATTCTATTTTGCTAAAGGTTATATTAGAATGACCCCTTAAAGTCCATTCCAATTCTGAGATTTTGTGAATACAATATATTTACAGGTATCATGTAGTTATGTTACCTGCTTTAATGCATGAATAGCTGTGGGGGGGGGAGGTTACTCATTTTCTTTGCCAACTGCAAACCAAAGGAATTATTTGACAGAAAGAGATGCATTACAGTTTATTTCACATGATGACAACTCCCCACTCCCCATCCTGAACAATGTAAAGAACTCATGAGTTAACAATAGAGAACTTTGATAGCTAGAGTTCTCATGGTATCATGACTCTGCCTGCCATTGTGAGCACAAGCTTGTGACTCAATCTGGTCTTAGGATGATGCTTTGTAGCTGTAATGATCCTGACTGAATGCTTATATTACCCTCTCGCCATTACACAGAAAGCAGAACCACACAGACTCTGCCCAGTCAGGGGAAGGAAAGGAGGGAAAGGAAGAAGGAATTAGTGGCCTAAAAATGTACTACCTTGTTGCTGGGGCCTGGATTTAGGATAGAGACTTCCCCCCCCCCCCAACCCCTCATTCCACAATAAGTGGCAGCTGCTGATTCTACCCAGTCATGGGAAGGAAAGGAGAGCATTAAGAAGGAATTGGGCAGAGCCAAAAACATGCTAGGTACCCTATGATAAGACCCACAGACTGAAGATGTTACAGCCGTTGTGCAAAACAAAAATGGGACCAGAAACCACCTGGGACCAGTTGTGTACACACACACACACACATACACCTTGCTCCTTACTCCAGACCTGGCCCCCTTTATGAGGAACACAGGATCTGTGCCTGGTTTATAAGCCAGTTCCCCACTCACCCTAGGTCCCTTACCATCCCAACATTAGAGCTGGAAGTACCTGACCCTCTCATTTTACAGATGGGGAACCAGTCCCAGGAAAATTTGGTGGTTTGCTCAAGGTCACTCTAGTGATTGTCAAAGATAGGATTGAACCCAGGTCCTTTGACTCCATAGTCTGTGCTGTTGGAGAAGTGGGGAAAGGAAGAGAACCAAAGAATGCATGAAGGGAAAACCAATGAAAAGTCTAAAATGCCTTTTTTTGTAAAGCCTCAATAAAAGCCCAGTGCACATGCAAATATTTCAGTAGAAAAGATTCTAAAAAGAGAAGAAAAAATGAGTAAAACCTCCACAAAAAAAAACCCAAAGCACATTTCAATATTATATCATATGTAATATAATATCAAGGTAAATGAACCAATGGACTCCTCAGAGATAATGGGATAACAGCAAAATATTCAAGAATGGTTTCAAAGAAAAATAAAATTACTTTAGAAAAAAAAACAACCATGTAATCATTTATCCTTCACTTGAAGACCTTTCCCACCTGTCACCTCCCTTGGCAGAAAAACCACTATCCTCTGAAATAGCCCCTCCTACTTTTAGTTGGTTCTCATTTTTAGGAAGTTTATTCTTCTAAAAAAATCTGGCTCTGCAACTTTTCCCTTTTGTTCCACTTTCTGCTCTCTGGGACCAAGTAAAATAAATCTGAGCTTTCCTTTCCATGACAGCCTTTTATATATTGGAATTTGATTATCTTTGTTTCTAGAGGCTAAAATTCTTAGTTCTTTTGATCTTCATATATCATGGTCCCCAGTATCCTCATTTCTTGGCCATCTTCCTTTGGATACTCTACAGTTTATTAACTTTCTCCATAAAATGTGGCACCCAGAACTGTGCACATTATTCTGGATATGATCTGACCAGAATAGAGTACTTCAGAGCTTTTAACACTTCACATTCTGGACAACAGAAGTCTGTTAATACAACTTAATATCACATTAGCTTTTTGCACTTCCACATCACACATACCATTGACTCATCTTGAATTATATTACAGTCCATCAAAAGCGCTGTCTTTTTCAGGTCAACTGTTGGCCAGTCACACATCACCACCCATAATTTACTGGGGCAGTTCAGTTTTTGAATTGTTGCCTTTCATTGTGCTGTGGAGATAGCAGGATATATTGACTAGATTGTTGGACTTTAAAGTTAGAAAAATCGGGTTTTAAACACTACCTCTGAAACATGATAACTGTATGACCATGGACAGATCATTAACTTCTCTAAGCCTCAGTTTCCTCATATGTAAAATAGAAAATTATAGTACTTACCTTTAGGGTTGTTTGGGGGATCGGACAAGATAACATAGATAAAGTGCTATATAAAAGTCAGTTGTTATCAGATTTAGTCCATCCGTGTGACCTGCTTTGATCTTTTTGGGGCCTGAGTTTGTTGCCTACCATGTTAACTATCCCTCCTTGTTTTCTGGAGTCTATAAGGTTGACAAGCGTGTCATTTTTGCCTTTATTTTATATCAGACCTGTCTGTTAGTTTAGGGTTAGGGTTAGATTGAAATAACACTTGTTCATTTAATAGTTAATAAATGGAAGTAAACTCACTTTTCCTCAATGTTAGTTTAAAAAAAGATGTTCATTAGGGATAAGGTAGTATCTCAACAGATATTGTCTTTGTATATAAATATATAGATATACATAGGCAGGTGTGGTGACTCTTATGGTTATGGGATATATGTCAAGTCTAAGAAGCATTTATTTCTTGTAGGCTGCCCTTTAAGATCAGCGGTTCTCAACCTGTGGGTTATGTTCAATTTGTAACAATGAAAATACATCCTGCATATCAGATATTTTACATTAAGATTCATAACAGTAGCAAAATTACAGTTAGGAAGTACCAACAAAAATAATTTTATGGCTGAGGGGTCACCACAACATGAGGAACTGTATTAAAAGGTCACGGCATTAGGAAGGTTGAGAACCACTGTTTTAGGTGATCAGAAAACTACATAAGAAAGCAAGGCACCTTCCAACAATACCACCTCTTGATCTCCCAAACCTGTTTTAGGAAGGATTTGTTTGAATGATTCCTGGTGAAAGGAGACTTGTAGTCAAAGGATAGATACAGGTGACCAGAATCACCTGTATCAGGGTGACCTGAGCTATTTCCCCAGGGTATATGAGACCCTTTGGGTAGGTAGGAACCTCAAGGCCTGGGGACAAAATAAAGAAATATCAGAGAAGATCAACTTTATGTTTTTCTGTCCAAAAATAGTCAGCCCTAGTTAGGTAAGTCTTCCTGAAAGCTGGATCTGAGAAACAATTGGACCAGAGAGCCCTCCCTACCTAGAGTTGCTTTGATTTGTTATGAATGTGGCTTCTGAGAGGTAGAAAATCCCACTCCTGATACTCATAGGGATGATGACAGAGCTGTTTAACAGGGATAAATCTCTTGCCCTGAGGTGGAAAGAGGACCTGTTTGCCAGTTGGAAACAAGTAGAGGACTAATTGGGATAAATGGGTATTCTACCATGAGGAACTCCACTGGACAGAAGTATTTCACCCTTGGAATCATATTATCCCTGCCTAGCACAGCAGAACACCATAGCCCCTATATTCAGGAAGGCAATGGGTCCACTCCCCAACTTCTGCCAATCTCATGAAGACATCATCCTATTTTGTTTTAAAAGGGGGCATAATACATTTCAGATACTGATATGCCCCCACAAACAGCTAAATGGGGAAGACATTGGCAACGTCTATTGGTCTTGACTGGAAAAGGATTATCCATTCCAGTTTTTTTTTTAAACCGCAGGCCACTTGACAACTCATAGCTACCACCCAGTAATTAGTATAGATGAAGATCTTAACTGACCTGCCCCTCCAGGCTTTCTTACACACTAGTCATGAAACTAGCTCCTGTGTCACCATGGGCTCATCCAGCTTGACCAACATTGTGTCAACAACATAGTAATGCACACCATTGCTCTCCAAAAGTGGGGTCATTTTTTAGGTCTTTGTCACCTATAATATGGCATTATAATGGAAAGTTTTCAGGTCATCAAGGAAAGGGTAGTAAAGGCCTATTGGACTCCTTTCTAGGTGAAAATGACCTGTTCCTGATTAGTCTTAGATGCATAATTGGGCGGGGGGCGGAGGTGGGGGGGGGGAGGCAGGGGTGAGATTAAAAACTGAACCACTTATCTGCAGCTTGAGCTGCCTAATCCATCACAGTGACCAGGTCAGAAACAACTGCAGTTGGCACATCATCTTTATTCACCTCCCTGTAATCTGCTCTATGTTATGTGCTGTCTGCTTGCCTCAATAGGACACACAGACTTTGTAAGGGGAGTTTGTATAATGAAGTGCTCCAACCTTTTGTATCTTTATCACTAGTGAAGAAATGTCTTTCTCACATACACCTAGGGACCTGTTTTTATTTGGTACTAAATTCTGGAATGACTCAGACAACTCTAAGGGACTTGCACTTTGAGTCTACTTACAGTAATTGCTATAGAGGTTACAAAAGGGCCTATACAAGTCCCAAGAGCTCATGATGCTTCTTACCTTAGATGTGTTAGGTTTGGGTGGGGACAAAGGACATTTGTGGGCTCCACTGCCGAATATCATAGTGCAGTTTCACCAGTATCACCATAGTCTGGCCCTCAGTTGCCTCCTTAACCTCTTGTTTCAGCAACCACAACCAAAACACCCGCTGTAGACCTAGCATTCCTTCTTCCACCTGCAGAGTGCCATTTACAACAGCAACTATAGTTGTCCACAAGGCTGCCGTAATTGTCTTGATTTTCTACTTAAATATCACCAGATGATTTGTTCACTCCTATGGAATGAGGGGCAGAGAAAACCCATAGCTAAAGCCCCCTGTCATATGAATGAAGATGGCTCTGCCCAGAAAGTGGCATCTGATTGTCCCTGAGGGCATGGTAAGCCTTTGTTTGAGCGGTATAGATCTAGTCCACCAAACCGATCTCTTAAAAATTTCATCCCTTCTCTTGTAGACCCCTAGTGAAGAACAAGCTTCACAAGGAATTCATCTTCATTAGCAACTATATTCATCTTAGTCTCTTAAAAAGGGATATAAGGTAGGCCTCATTCAGGACCTCCCAAGTGATTTAACAGGCTTTGTAAAAGTAAGTCCTCTGTATCTCCCTAACTATGAAACTTTGGGGTGGAAAAGGACTCTGCATTGGCTGTGTTAGAACAGGTTCTTATTGACCACTGTACCAGTAACTCATCGAATTGCTGTTTAAATTTCTCTTGCAATTTCCCCAGGTTCTTGGTGGTCAAAGCTTACCCATCATCCCACCCTTCTGTGAAGGAAACTGAGAGGCAGGAGGAAAGATCTAGGATAAGCCAGAAGTTTTCTTACCATTGATGAAGTTTCCAATTCTCATCCTAATTCCAACTCTCATTCTCTTGCTTCAAATCTTTGTTCTCAGAAGGATTTAACTCTTTCCAGCACAACCTTTGGGCAGCTAGGTGGCACAGTGGACAGAGGGCCAGACCTGTAGTCAGGAAAATTGATCTTCCTGAGTCCAAATCTGGTCTCACACACTTAGTAACTGGGTGATCCTGGTCACTTTAATCCTATTTACCTTATCTGTAAAATGAACTGGAGAAGGAAATGGCAAACCACTCTAGTATCTTTGCCAAGAAAACCCCAAAATATAGTCCTAAAGAGTTGGACACAACTGGGATGACTGAACAAGAACAAAGCAAATCTTTGGGTCAGACACTATATTTTTTGCCCTTAGCCTGTGGGTTCCCGCCTGAAGCCTGTAGGTATCTGCCGCCGTCAGCATCACTCCTTTTTTATGTTTAAAAACCAAGAACTTTGTTCTCTAGTTGCTGAACATGCAAGGTCAGTTCATCACCTTCATTTTCCTTAGGCTGGAAAATTTCTCTAGGATCATTAACAATAATACAGGGCTTCTGGACTTGGTGCTTTCTTTAGCCTTTCTGTTTAGCTCCTTTAGCGTCCATCGGCTGAGATAATTGCTTGGATGGGGTTTGGGGGTGTTGGCTTCTTTCTGTTCTGTTAAAAGGACTCTCTATGCCACCAGAAGGGCCCTTTCCACAGGGTGCCACACCGTCCTCTGGCCATCTTGTTACTCCGTCTTTTGCATTTGCATTGCCATTCTCCCACTTAAACCAACTGTGAGTCATGATGCCATTTTGACCCAGTCCTGCCTTTCACTGCCAAAATATTGTAGGCCAGCTTTTACTCAACCTGGTTGGGTAGTTTAGGTTCAAGATGGGGCTGAAATGAGGCGCTTGCAGCGCATTTAATAGTTAATAAAAAGTTCTGGAATGGAAAGGTTATTTAGCAGTGATGGAGCACTAAGTCAGGTACACATGGCCCTCATCTCCATACAGGCTCCCAGGCAGAACCTCCCAACGTACAGAAATGCATCAGCTCAGTAAAGCAGGGGTAGCGACCTTACAAGTTCTTTATGGGCTCGTCTCTTGTGCTCTTAGGTTAAAGCCTTAGTTCCTAGACCAACCAAGAGTCAAGGACAGGAAAGTAGCCTAAATTACATCGTGGGGGACCTTGGCAAGTTGTCCTTTCTGCCACAGCCTTCAAATCACTGACAAAAAATGTTAAGCAGAACAAGGCTAAGGAGAGATCATGAGAACAGTCTAATGAGACCTTTTCCTGGACTGACATTGACCCATTAACGATTAATATTGAGTCTTTCCATTCAATCTATTCTAAATTTGCCTGACTGTATCATATTTCAGTCATATCTCTTCCTGTTGCCCACAAAAATGTTGTTCTTAATTTTGAAAGATTTTGTAAAAGCCCTTTCTCAAATCTAGTCCTGAGTCTTAGCTGCTGAATTCCACCAAAATATCAGTCTGGTAATCGTACTAAAAAAAGAAATGAAGGTGATCTGACATTACCCATTTTTTCCCATTACCTGTCTTAATGACCTGTGCTGACTTAGTCTTTATCATTTATTTGACTTTCCAAGGGCTCACAAACCATGGCTTTAATAATATGTTCTACAATTTGGGTAACAACCAAAGTTGCATTCAGTAATGTAGAGTTAGAAGAATCAGCGTTCTTCCCTCTTTGAGCATCAGAACAACGTTCCCTCATCTACAGTCCTGAAGCATCTTTCATTCTTGATCGTTCAGAGATCATTAAGGACCATTTGAAACCCTAGTCTGTAATTCATTCAGGCCTTGTAACATGGAACGGTAGAAGACAGGTAGCTTGCCTCCTCACTTCTTTTCAGTTTCAATTCCTTGTTAACCACTTTGTTCTTTCTTTCCTCTTCTGGATTGTTCTATATAGTAGAGGAAAGAAGCAAAATCAAAGTTGTACCTAAAGTTATGCAGTGGATGGAGATAAAAGCCTAGACATACTTCGAGTCTCTAGGCCTTCATTCTTTTGAACAATAGCCAGAAGCTTATTAAGATTAGGAAAACTCCCCAGAATCAGGATGGTCTTTGTAAAGTACAATTGGAATCTAAAAATATTCTTTGATTAGTTGGCCAGCCTGCTACTAAAAACTGATATTCTGAGTCTATACTGAGTGTTCTGCTACAAGTATAACTCATATAGAGAGTGTATTTCCTTTTTTTTTTTTTTTTATGTAACTGCAGATCTTGCCTTGTACTTTCTCTCTTTTCTCTTTATCTCTGTCTATGTTTCTTTGTTTCTCTCACATACTCTGCATGGGGGAGGTGGAACGTATAGTGGGAGGGGGGGGGAGGGTAACACAGGTGATTTTGTTTCTACAAGAGCCATTCAGGAGAGTTGGGCCTAAATCAGAAAGACACTAGTTCCACCAGCCAAAAGACTGAATATACCAGCATTTTGTCTCTGAGGTTGTAGGTCATGCGGCACTCTGAAGTGGCAGAGTTAGTTACCAGCACTGTCACCCTTCCTTTTAATACAACCCTAATCTCTTAAAAGGCTAAATTCTTTTAAAATTGTTGCTTTATTTTATTTTGAACGTAACCACTAAAAAAAGATATTTGTGTACATACAGCATAACACAAGTGGATTCTCTGTGAAACTGTGAATCTCCATTTCATTCTTCTTGCTTAAAAAAAAAGCACATAATAAACACTTCCTGAATTTAAATTCAGTACTGTCCTGATTGTACTTCCTTCTGAACCTCCATTTTCTTCTGTGCATTAAAAAAAGAAGTTGTTTCAGGGACCTTTGCCCCACAACTATTGCTAACCCCCTTCTCCCACCCTCCTCACCCCCCAAGGAGAATAATCTTATAAAAATAAGAACTGTGTAGTCCAGCAAAATGAATCCACGTCGCAGCCGTGTATCTCTGTGCTCTGCGTGTCCACCACTTCTTTATCGGGAGGTGGGTTCACGCAAGGTCCTGATTGGCTCCCAGCTTCAGGTACTCGGGCCAGCTGGTTTCCGTGTACACAAACGCCCTGCGAGCGCGAAGCCCGCAGGTTTGGCCACGCCGGCTTCCCGTAGTCAGCGGGATTCCCCGCGTGGGTTTCTGTCGGGTCGGGGCCGCACAGGCCTGCCGAGGCTGGCATCCTCGCCGCGCTCCCCCATGGCTGCTGTGTTTCTGGTGATGCTCTACGAGTATTCGCCACTCTTTTATATCGCCTTGGTCTTCACCTGCTTCGTCGTGACCGCAGGCCTGGTGCTGGGATGGTAAGAGGCGGGGGGCGGGGCTTCCGAGCGAGGCAGGAGGGGCCGCCCGGGACGCCGTGGTCCCCAGGGCAGGGGCCGCCCCCCGGCCCAGCAGGTGAACGCCTGCCAAGCGTCGCGGGCCCTGGGGAAGTCCGTCCTCGGGCAGGTGAAGACTACGAAGCCACCTTTTAAGGCTGGGTGTTGAATGCTTCTGTTTGGCCCTTATACCTCTGCAAGCTTCGCCTTTTCTCCCCAAATAAGCTTTGTTGAAATCCATTGAGCAAATAACGGTCGAGGTCTTAACAGTGTGCGTGAGCCCACGGAATAAAGGGTCGGTGCAGGACAGTTTGAGAAGACAAGAGCTTGCTCAGAGTTCTAGCAAAATCAGACCACGGGAAGAACATTTTATCAAATGGAACGAGTCCTGGCTGCCATTTCTTTAACAATGTATTCTAATTGGGTTGCATTGTTAAGCGGCTACGTGTGTCAGGCTCCTTAAACCCTGGGGACACAAAAACAGACAAAGAGTGTGTGGTCTCAAAGATCATGTCATGGAAATGACATTGTTTATAAAGGAGATAGAGCCAGGATAAAAGAGATAGTGGGCAAAGGGAAGGCCCTAATATTAAGGTGGCCTGGGCCTTGAAAGAAGCCAGGGAAGCTAGGAGGTGAAGATGATGAAGGAGAGAGTTCCTGGCATGAGGTACAGCCGGTGGAAACGCATGGAGTAGGGAGAGAGCGGATTATACAAGATGCAACAAGGAGACCAGTGTCACTAGATCCAAGAGTATGTGTAGGTGATAAGGTAGAAGAAGACCGGAAAGGTAGGACAGGTCCAGATTATGAACAGCTTTGAATGACCAATGGAGAATTTCATGTTTGATCCTGAAGCTGATAAGATGCCACTGCCATTTATTGAATTAGGAGGTTGGGGGGAGGGGAGGAGGGAATGGTTAGATCCCTAGGAATGTCAGTTTGACAGCTGACTGGAAAATAAACTGGAGCAGGAAGACCAATCAGCTGGATATCGTAATAATCAGATGTGAGGTGATGAACATCCACAACAGCATGTTGGCAATATCAGGAGAAAAAGGGATACATATGAGAGAGATATTAAGAAAGTAAAATCAGTGGGACTTGGCTACAGATTGTATATAGGGAGTGAGAATGAGGAATCCAGAATGAGTCCTAGGTGGCCAGCCTGGTAGTGACTCATAGGGTGGTGATATTCTTGACAGTAAAAGGGAAGTTAAGAAGAGGGGAAGGGGAGGGAGGGAGATAATGAGTTTAAGATGTCCATGGGTCCTCCAGTTGGAGATGTTCAACATGAAAGTTCAAGATGTCAATCTGAAGATTAGGAGAGAAGTTAGGGGTAGACAAGTAGATCTGAGAGTGATCCACATAGAAGTAATAATAATCCAATCTATGGGAGTTGATTAATTCATCAAGCAAAATAATATAGAGAAAGAAGGCCCAGGACAGAACCTAGAGGGATTCCCATCATTAGTGGACATGACCTAGCTCAAGGTCCTGTAAAGGACACAGAGAAGAAGCGTTCAGACGGAAAAGGGAGTGTCATGGAATTCCTGGAGAGAAGAGAGCATTAATAAAAAGAGGATGATAGACACCGTCAAAGGCGACAGAGAGGTCAGGACAAATGAGGACTGAGAAAAGGCCGTTGCATTTGGTGATAAAATTGTTGGTGATTTTGGAGAGGGCAGTTTAGGTAGTTGATGTACAATGTGAGGGAGCTACAGCAACATTTAAGATGAAGTTGGGATCTGACCAAGGAAGGCCGAAGAAAGCCATGCCAAAAGGGACATAATTTTTAAAAGCATGTAAGAGCAGATTTTTCAGACTTTCTCAACTAGAGCTTCCAAAAATAATAGACCATTTTTGCTGTTTGAGGGGGATCTTATACTCAGAAGAGCCAGAAGTAAACATCTGACCATTTTAGACTAGTTTCAGAACATATCCTGGCCACCTTAATTTTCAGCATACCATTATGATGTTGTTGGGTTTTTAACTGCTGATTAGTGCCTTAGTTTCTTCATCCTTAAAAATAGCTGGAGAAGGAAATGGCAAACTATTCCTGTGTCTTTGCCAAGAAAACCCCAGATTGGGTTATGAAGAGTCAGACAAGACTGAAACAACTCCTGCTGGTTGAAACTGATAGGGAGAGATAAAGTGCTAATGCATTTTAAGAACTTGACAGGCTTCTTTCATCACTTGGCCTGTTGTTAAATGAGGCTCTTAATCACTATTTCTAGATGTGGTTTACCGAAACATGGTATAAAAACCTTTCAGCCATCTTTTTGTAACTGTCAGAGAGTCTGTTTTAGCATCAAACCATTCTGAAAACATAGGTATGCAAATGAGAATATATTCACACGTACAACACTTAGCTATTTGAATAAAATTTACTTGAGTGTTAACATAAGGACCTATCTTATAGGCTGCTTTCTTTGTCTTGATTAGTTTGCCAGTGTTATGTACCTGGTGACTGAGGCAAGTACATTAATACTACTTCTACTCCTAAGTCAATGGACTTAGAGACCTCTTTGGTCTGAGACCCTTTTTAGAGTGTCTGTGAGGACAAAATTATTTTCTTAATAATATTAAGATGTTTTTATTTCTAATATGGTAAAAGTAGATAGATATAACCTAGATAAACAAATGTTGTTTGGGTTTTCAGTCATTTTTCAGAGTATAAAGGGGACCTGAGATCAAAAAGTTCTAGAATTGCTGAGTTACACAGTTAAAGGAAAATAGCTTACTAACCAATTTTGGATTGCAGCAACATCAGTTTGACCGATTTGCTCCATTATTTCCTGAAGCATGCATGGAATGATCACACTAGGCAGAAACAGCAAAGTATTCTATCCTGAGGTAGGAAGAACACAAAGCAGTAATAGCTGGACTCGACTGGGTAAGAAAAGAAAGGCCACCTCCTTATCTAAGGAGTCATTCTGGGCCATCTGTCTCTAATTTGCCTGGCCATTTCTAGGAGGCTGGCTTTGGATTGCCTTTCTGCGAAAGCTCTTCTGGCACAGGTTTTATGAATTCTAGAAAACAATGGTGCCACAGTTGTTCATGGCCTGATTTTTCTTTCTGCTTTTCAGTAGGCACTTATTGGAGAAACCTATAGCTGGTATAATAAGGAGAACCTTTAAACTGGTTCCTGTCAGAGGCAAGAGGTTCCAATTCTATCTTCTTGCTTTTGGGAATCAGAAATTAGAACCGTTGGTCTGGACTAAGTGAATGCCTGCTGAACTATTAGTTGTGCTTTTAGTTTGTTGTTTCTACTTCTGCTTTACCTTTTTGAAGGTTTTTCTTCACCTGTCATGAATATCTCTATACATTTTTATTGTATTTTGAATCTTCACACTGCTGATTCAGCTACATTTTAATTTCTTTTTTTTTTTATTTTTTTCAGTTCCTTACTCTGATGATCCCATTGGTCCTGGCACAAGTTAGAAATGTAATCATCTCTCTTTGTGTTGCTTCAGTGTTTCACTTTCATTTTGGTATATACTACAGTAACTTTCTTAACTCCTCTGCTTCCAAATAATGTTTCACAAATTCCAGTTTTTTTATCAACACTAGTTCCTTCATTCTTCCCCAAACCCTACTGAATCTGTGTCTTTTTCAAATTAGTAAAATGTTTTACGTATTGGTCTGTTAACTTTTTTTCTATACAATATGCCACCCATAGTGTCTAAACTTCACGAGCTTCTTTTTTTTTTATTACATGGTCCCTATTTTGCAAATTTTCTCAAATTCATTGTATAACTTTGCTATTCAGTGATCAAAGGGAAAACTTCTACTTGTACAGACACAGCTTCTCTTTTTGTCATACAAACTATTTTTTTCAATTTGTTTTCTTACTTAAGAACCTACACCTGAATGGTCTCTTCTAAAAGTTTCTTTCTATCTAATTCTTTTTAAGCTAACTTTGCTTTACTAGACAATTGCAGTCCACCTGATCGTTCAGATTAACCCAGTATGATGAGCCTCTAAACAGAGGGTCTTAATACTTTTTTCCACATCTGACAAAAACTTGATATATCACCAGTCATATGAAGACTGGAACAGTCATAATATTATTTCTCAATATCTTAGAACAGAACACTTGGTACGCTTTCATAGGAAGATCTTTTGGGAGGCGGTTGTGATGGTCAAGGCTTGAGGTCATAGGGGCCTCAATTATGATAATGTAGCAATAATGACAGTGCCAGACATGTATACAGAGCCTCAAGGTTTGTAAATTGCCTTTTATTACCATAATCATAAGTATTGTGCTGTTGGACGACTTTTTCCAGATAAGAAATGGAATCTGAGAGAGCTGGAATAACTTGGTCAATATCATATAGCTAATAAATGATGAGAGGAGCAACAGCTTTTGGAACTCAAATCTTCACCCTAAATCCAGTGCTGTTTTCCCTAAACTACACTGCTTCTTGGGAGGAGTAGAAAGGAAGGTGTGAATACTAAATGCTCCCAATAATTGATGAGAGGGAAGCTTGGGGGGGTGTGTGTGTGAGAGAGAGAGAAAGAGAGAGAGAGAGAACACGTGTGTGAGCTTTCAAGCCTTAATTCAGGCTTAAAAGGGAAAAATGGTATTACTGATGACAAAAAGAACAAATATAGGAGTGACATAAGATGAGAAGAAGTTTTATCGATAAGAAAGATGATATTCAACATTTAGTTTATTTTCAGTGTAGAACTTTGTACATATCCAGCTGGCATTTTTTAATAGATGTCAAGAAATTCTTTGAGATCTTTTGTTTTTCTATCACCTACGTTTCCTGATATATCCCTCTCCCTTCCCCTTCACAGAGAATGATCCCTTCTATCAAAGAGTAAAACAGGAAAACCCCAAGAGCTTAGTAAAACAGATTGATCTCATATTCAGTGCTCCACACTCTTGGAATCCCATCTCTGCAGATCTGTTGGGCGTGTGCTTTCCCATGGCTTTGTTTGAAGAGCCAACCTTGGTCATCATTTTCTAGCGTTCAGTTTTGATTGTTTTGTTCATCTTTTAAACATTTACATTGTTGTCACTGCGTATTGGTTCCCTGATTTTGCTTACTTCACTTTGCAGGAATTCATAGAAATCTCCCTCTGCTTCTCTGCATTTATCATACTCATTATTTCGTACTGCTTAATTCTCTATTATATTTCCATACCATAGCTTGTCTAGTGATTCCCCAGTATCTATTTTTATGACTTTAGTTATTTGAAGTTCACAGGAAATCAATGATTAAAACTTGGCATTTTATCATTTAATATTAGATACCATCCTTGAATTGAAAAATACTATATTTTTTTAAAAAAAAATAAGATGACATGATTGTTTTGTTAAGTTCCAGTTGAGCCTTTTTTTAATTGTCTTACTTTGATAATTGGATATACACACACACACACAAACATACAAAGAAGCAGAGTGATATTAATTCCTAATTAACTTTTAAAATAAATGTCTATTTTCTCTCCCTCCTACCTTGATCCCATTGGGGAAAAAAAGGTAAAAGAAAAATTTCTTGTAACAAATATACATAATCAAACAAAACAAATTCCCTCTTTGGCCATGTTCAAAAAATATGTTTCATTCTGCATCTTGAACCTGTCACAAGGAAGTAGAGAGTCTGTTTTATCTTTGGTCCTCTGAAATCATAGATGGTCCTTGTAATGATTGTAGTTGCTGTAGCTTTCAAAGTTGTTTTGAAATACAGCTGGGTTGGCACCATAGATATAGAACTGGACTTGGAATCAGGAAGACCTGAGTTCAAATCCAGCCTTAGAAATTTACTAGCTATATGACCCTGTGCAAGTCTCAGTTTCCTCATTTGTAAAAGCACCAATTTCCCAAGATAGTTGTGAGGATAGAATGAGATAATATTTGTTAAGGGTTTGAAAACCTTGAAGTACCTTATAAAGGCTAGCTCTCATCATTATTATTGTATTTTTATTGTTATTATATAAATTATTTTCCTAAATCCTGCCCATTTCATTCTCCATAAATTTTTAAAATTCTTCAAAATTT
>CM053598.1:204113416-204132735 GCA_028646575.1 Pseudocheirus occidentalis
GTACAATGGAGGTATTACATTGGGACTTTAACTTCCAATTTTGGATGTGCTTTTAGAGGAATTAGATATAGCAGAGTAGAAGGCAAAGGGAGTAAAGGTAGGTAGATTATACCAAATATATATAGAAGAAGTTTATGCATAAGGTGATATTGGAGGTTTGATTTTCAAGGCTATCTGAAAGCTATTGAGAAAACATAACTTAAAATTTTATATATATACAGTTCCATATGTATAAAATTTTACAAGGATAATTTGCATATACAATGAGGGCATCCTTGACATGAGGACATTAGAAGGTAAAAAAGACAAGTTTATTGCAAGCAGTATTCCATTCTAGCACATATCTATACCATTACATCATTAACTGAGAACCACAGGGAATATACTCTGCCATTGAATTGGTTTTTGACTATGAAAAACATCTGACTTGATGAAGCAAAATAGTGCCTTAAAAGAGTGTCTTCTAACAGAACGTCTTCATGTATGTGAAAATTGTGCAAAATTCCTTTAAATATTAAACAGAGATGACCTTTTTCTATCCTCTGATTGTTAATCTCTAGGGAGATATGTGCTTGCTCACCACTGTAATGGAAGCAGTACAATGAAGGTTCCAAGTAAGAAAGGAATTCCTATGGATGGTGAAATCCTCATAAAACTTTTGTTTGTGGTTGGCATTGACCTGGTTGCATCAAACCCTAAAACCTTGCAAAATTTTTTTAATTAGATCATGATCATTTTGATTTTTGATTTAATTATCCACACATGAAAAAAACTAAGGTGATGAATGCTTGTTGTCCAGAATATAATAAATAGTTAAATGAGCAATATACAGCATTGGTCTAACAGTATGTTTATTTTGAATGAACACTGCAAATGTACAGTGAGTTAGGCCTACAGTTGTATCTAAATAGAATTGTGGGGTCAATTGCCTTTAGGTTCTTTTAATGTCTCTCAAGCTTCTTCTTGAACCAAAGGACCATTTAAAAAAGTACTAATGTACTTTCAGGTTATCTGGGCTGAGTCATGGGATGCTACATTCTCCAAAGAATTGGAGCTGAGGGCAATGCAGATTGAGTACAAACAAGCTGAGACACATTAAAAACAAAGAATTACAAATGAAATGGTATGTAAAGGATCTCATCAAAGAAATGCAAGATTGAAAAAAAAAAGGTGGTCACAAGGCAAAAATGAGGGATAACTGATGAACAGCATGCAAGTTTTCTTGGTATATCAGGGATATACTGGGATATCAGGAGAACTGGAGGAGAGATCCCAGAAAGATAAGTGGACCCCTTGTGATAAACTTATAGAAGGACATGGACAAGAATAACACAGAACAGGTAAGCGTGTATGAATTGTGATCTGCATTGTTGGAATGAATGCCCACGTTGATTAGAGAATGGATCCATTTAAACATTTGAGTACACAGTGTAACTATACAAATTGCTGCTTTTTTGCAGTTAAAAGCATAGCTTAATAAAAGTGATCCTAAAATACTTTGAAAATGTAGCATAAGTGGTTCCTTTTAGAATTTGAACTGTTTTTACTTTATTTTTCCTTGTTTTTCTTTAGGTTTGGTTTGGAGGTTCCAGTAATCCTGAGAAATTCAGAAGAGATAGAATTCAACACAAGAGTATCCAAAAAGGAGATGAAACAAGTCAAGAATCCTTTTGGTTTAATGATCACTAATCCAGCTTCAGCTTCAATCACAAGTTAGTGTTTATTTCTCACAGGTTCCCATGCCTCCAATCCTTTCCCCTTAGCCATTCATGTCTTCTTTTATACTCTTTCATACATTATATATGATTCTTGAATCTTAATTCATGTTTAAATTCTTGGTCCTTTTAATTGATTGAAGAAGTGTGGGCATAGTCAATAAAGGGCTAGAAATGGAGTCAGTAAGATTGAATTTATTCCTGCCATTGACACTTATCAGCCATGAAGACACGGGCCAGCCACTTGACCTTTTGAGCCTCAGACAACTCTAGGCGACCAACTTATAGAACAACTAAGATCTCCATTGGTGAACAAGTTCCCACACCAATGAAGTAAAATTTTGATGTATTTATTGTGCTGCTGTCAGAATGTCATTAGTCTGATTGTCCTTAGAGCTGGAAAGGATCAGAGAACCTAGGAATATAGATTTAGAATTGGGAGAGACATTGGAGAAATTATCCTGTTCAGTCAGGCCTTTCATATTATAGATCAAGGAATTGAGGCCTAGGCAGGCTGAGTGAGTTTCCTCAGGACACACAGAAAAAAAGTGACAGAGTCAGTTTTTAAACCCAGGTCTTCAGACTCCCAGGTCCATGCTCTCTTTCTTAGTCCTTCCCTTCCTTGACCTTTCTGATATTTTTTCATATTGTTAACCACCTTTATGTCTTGGACATACCTACCTTTTCTTCTGACATTGCTTTCCCTTGGTTCTGCTTTCTCCTATCTGACTGCTCTTTTTTGTCTTCTTTGCTATGTCATCATCCACCTTCTCTCTGCTCAGCGTGGGCATCCTCCAAGGACTCTCTTGATATTCTTTCCTTTGGTGATTTCATCTGCCTCCATGGATTCATTATCATCTCTGTGTAGAGGATTCCCAGTACATAACCAACTCTAGTCTCTTTGCTGAACTACAATCTTGCATCATCAACTGCCTGTTTGACCTCTCCTTGGTGCCCTACTACCTTGTAGGTATCTCAATCTCAGTATTTCCAAAACAGAACTAATTATCTTCTCCCTTCAGCTTGCTTGTCCTCCTCCTATCTCTGTCCTCCCAAGTTTGTAAGCTTGTTATCCTTGACTCTCTTTCCATTAGTTGCAAAATCTTATAGATTTCTGCTTGCAGGACATTTCTCCACTCTCCCAGCCCCCACCCTACTCAGAGCCTCATCACTCTTCACTACTGTACTGTAAGAGTCTCTTAATTGGTCTCACTGCATATATTCTTTTACCTTTTCAGTGCATCTTCTTCATAGCTGGCAAAATAATTTTCCTAAGACACATATCTGATCGGGTCACTCATTCAGAAACTCTCATAGGTGTTGGATTGCCCCTAGAATAAAATACAAACTCTTTAGCCTTTAAAGCCTTCTGCATTCTGACATTTATTTACCTGCCTTTTCGGTCATTTCATACTGATCGCCTTCATGCACCTTGTGTGAATCTTTTGGCCAAAGGCTTGAAGAAAGAGCTCTAGCATTAACCTGATAGCATACTTCAGCACTTCAGTGAATCCATGTTCTCGGTCATGTGGGCACTTCGGAAATCGTGGTGTTCTGTGATCTGCAGTTATTTGTTTGAAAAACTTTGTGTATGTGTAAGGGAGTGTCAGGGAACAGCAACAGTTTGGGATGGTCGTAAGGACCAGAGAGTTTACCAAATACAATCTAGTCTTCTCATTTCCTCCCATTCAATTAGTTCATTGTTCTTTTGTGCAAATTATATGTGATAATGGACCAATGCAAGGGGCTACCCATCCACTGCCTGTCATTCTGGACAACAGGTATTCGTTAAATTTTTCCAATGTATGTTTGTTTTTCAGGGATTTGTAGATCTCATTGAAGAAGTTCTGTAGTATTCTAGGGCTTGATATAATTCATTGCCATCTAAAGGAGAGAAATTACAAGAATATATGTAAATTTAAAGCAAATAAATATAAAATTGTTAAATACAGAGAAGTTTGGGAAGAAAAGCATTAGCACATGGGGGAATCAAGAAAGTCTTCATAAAGGTGGTGGTACTTGAGCTGCGTCTTAAAGGAAGAGAAGTGGCAGAGGTGAGGAGGGAGACAGTGAGTGCATTCCAACACAAATCTCCCACAGAGGTGGAAAATGGAATGGCATGTGGGAAGAAAAGAGCAAAGGCTAGCATGACTCGATCACAGAGTGTACAAGGGGGAAAAATGTTCAGTGAAGCTAGAAGGATAAGTTGAGGACAAAGTTTAAAGAACTTTAAAGGCTAAAAAGAGGAATTTACATTTGATTCTAGAGCAGTGATAAGGGGGACAGGTTGTTACCTAAGGTTGATGAACTTATTTTTTTTAATATTTTGGTAAGTATTTAAATGGAACTGATTTTCTTTGGAAACCTATGTATTTTATGTATTAAAAACATTATTCTAAGAACGGGTTCACTGAGCTGCCACAGAAGTCTGTGTAAAAATTAAGAACCTCCGTCCTGAAGGCCAGAGAAAGCCCTGGAGTTGGTTGAGTTGGGGAATCACGTCTGGTTTAATGAATAGTATCTTGGCAGCCTTGTGTAAGATGGAATGAAATGGTGACAGACTTGAAGTAGGGATACCATTAGGAGGTTGTTACCTAAGTGAGAGGGAATAAGGCCCTGAACCAAAGTGGGGACTGAATGGAAAGAAGGGGTTGTGATGGTTGGATTCAAAAAATGGTGTGGAATAGAAATGGCAAGATATGTTAACTAATATGCGAAGTGAAGGAAGGGAAGCGTTGAGGATAATGCCAAGATTACACACCTGGGATCTTAAAAAGATGTGATGTATTTAGCAGTTTAGAAGAGGTAAGGTTATAGGGAGAAAAATGACTTTAGTTTTGGACATGTTGAGTTTGAGGTATCTCTAGGATGTCCAGTCTGAAATGTTCAATAGATCATGTGGGACTGAATCTCAGGGAAAAGACTAGGGATGGATATACACATAGGTACATGTGTGTATACACACACACATATGTGCAAATATTCACTCATACATATACATGCACACACTCATATATCTTACGTCCATAGTTATCTATGTAAAGATAATAGTTAAATCCATGGGAATTAATGAGGTTCCTGCAAGTATAGAGGGAGCAGAGAAGAGGTCCTAGGACAGAGCTGTGGGGAATAACTACATTTAGGTTCATAATATGGATGATGAACTAACAAAGGAGACTGAGAAGTGATCTGGTAGTACAGTAACCATATCATGAAAACTCAGAGACAGGATAGTCAGAAAAAGTATGAGAACTGAGAAGAAACCATCAGTTTGGCAATTAAATATACTTCATTGGTACACTTCCTAACAGAGGAGTGTTGGACTCAGGTTACAGACTGAGACATATTTTGTATAATGCCAATACAATTTGTTTTGCTTAACTGCATATTTATTGCAAGGATTTCTTTTTCAAGTCGAGGAAAGGTGGAAAGAGAGGTAAGGTTTGTTTTTCAAATGCAAAAATATTCATTAAAAAGTCATTGGCACAGAGAAAGTGTTATGAAATTTTGAGGATGCTGCCATCCTTCCTATGTTAAAGCAGAATAACAAGAAATCTTAACTGTGGCAATTATTGTCTAAAGTCTAAAAGGTCTTATATGGCATTTTTTTTGCTTTTGGCTACATGACAGTTGTCCTTCTAGAGGGACAGTTTGGCCTTAGACCACAGTGTGGCACTGTAGGCTTCATTTTTATTACATAGCACAGTCAGGAGAAATGCATACGCTCTTGAAATAATGTTATGTTAGTTGTGAAATTTTTGCTTTGTTGTTTGTTGATGATACAGAATATGTGTGAGTTATATTTTTCTTATTTCATGTAGCATACTTCAGCACTTCAGTGAATCCATGTTCTCGGTCATGTGGGCACTTTGGAAATCGTGGTGTTCTGTGATCTTCAGTTATTTGTTTGAAAAACTTTGTGTATGTGTAAGGGAGTGTCAGGGAACAGCAGCAGTTTGGGATGGTCGAAAGGATATAGCATTGGAGGATGGTGTTAAAATACATTTCCAGTATTTGGGGGAAAGCTCTTTCAATTCAACAGGCCACAGATGTCATTAGTAGGCCTTAAAACCATCATTTCAGAGCTTATGGCACAAGAAGTACTAGACAATATCATTTACTGCTTCTTCATTCAGACATTTAAAACAAGTGAAGTAGGATTCCCTACACGTGGCCAGCATTTAGCATTAATAACATTTAACTTTCAACTTGATCTTAACATTACTTATTAGCAGACAGTAATGTTGACAAGAATTGTTTTACACCTCAGTCTTTTAAGTGCTTCACAAGAAATCCCTAAAAAGTGAGAAGCTCTGCTGGCTAACAAGCTCCACCAGAACATCCTGGAAATGTGTTTGGTCTTTATAGCTGATCATTTTGTCCCCCTTTCCCCTCCCACCCTGTTTCCTACAAATTGAAAACCTCTCCTAATTCTAGAAGGATTTTTTTTCAAACTGTTACCAGTATCAAATATATAGGGGGAAAAAAAACCTAGGTTAAATAGCTGTTCATTTTATGACAGGTAGTTAGATAGACAATCTAGAACATCACTATAGCTCTTTATGTCTTTCTTCCTATCTGTCTGTCTGTCTATCCATCATCTGTCCATCTATCTCTGACAAAGTCTCTCCTCTAGGGTCACCTATTCCCAAGTGACCTCATTAAGCACCCAGCAGCCTACACTGTGGACACCATGCCCTGAAGGAACGTCTGTCCCAAACTTTCCTTTTCCAGATTGGTTTCTACCCCTCCCGGAACATTCATTTCAGTAAGATCCCAGCCATGCTTCACTTCCCTCCTCCTTTCTAACCATTTTTTTAAAAAAACATTTTCACAATTACTTTACTACAGCATATACCCTTTCCTTCCCTACTCACCACCTATTACTCCAGTTCTAAAATCATAAACCAGGACCAAACTAACTCTTCCGTTGTTCTGAATGGAGTGTGTCAAATTGCATTTGGTTACATTTCTTTAACCAGAAAGACCCAGCCATCACTTTCTTGTGTATGGTTGTTTGTTTCCCTCTTTAGAAGGTAAGCTTCTTGCAGGCAGAAACTATCTTCGTGTTTATATTCATATCCCCATCCTTTAGCACTTCATACATAGTAAGCACTTAATTCATACTTTTTTATTCGTTCATTTACAAACAAATACAAGTAAGCGATATGTTGAACCCAAAATTAAAGGAGAGCTAGATGGTTTTCAGGAAATTTACACCTTCTCCCAGAAGCAAAAGCCCATTATTTTTTAATACTAACATTCTATGACGATCTCTAGAAAACTGAAAATTAGTATCACATAGAGGACAGTAGAGAGGAGCATAACAGGTTTTATCAGGCTGTAACATATAATAAAAAAAAAGACCTAAGAAAAACAGGAGTGACAGATGTCAGAAAAATGTGTCATTGAAAAAGATGAGATAGTCACATGTTGAGGGTAAGCAACAATATAATATCAGTGGACAGCTAGATTTCTCCACTGGTATCCTGGCAACATCAAGAAAATGAGAAAGGCTTCTGGAATAAATGATGAGATCCTCTGTAGTGAATTCTTAGGAGAACAGGGACAAAAATCCACCCTGGACAAATAGGCATAAATGGATTGTAAACTGTCTTATTGCTGGGAATTTGTTAATAGCCAAGATTACAGTTGCCTTTGACTATCAGCAACTGCTAAGGCTTTATATCATTGATGTACTGTATTCTTAGAAAATGTCCCTTTAGCTGAATCTTCTAAGCCCAAGGGAGATACCTACTTCGTGAATTACATTCACTTAGCTTATTGAATGTTAATGACTCATATGTCTGTACTTTGCAAGGAGAAAATAGAAAAGTTTTCTATTTTTCTCTCAGGTAATTTAATTTAGTAATAATCCCTTTCATCTCTACTAGGTAATTCAATATAGTTATCCTTTTCATTGCAAAAAACTGGACATCTGTTTGTTTTGTGAATAGTAAAGGGTAAGTGGGCCCTTTCTGAAATATCTACTGGATGGCTCCAGAATTCTATCACTAAAAAACATGATTTTTTAAAGTAAGCATACTTTCAGAACAGAAAACCAACTATCTTTTTTTATTCTACCTATCCAAAGATATCTCCTTTTTGGTTCTGAAATTTCTGTCATATTGGATGAAACATCAAAGGCAGATGAAGGGAAGAAGGTAAGTATTGTCACTAGACTACAGTAATTAACACTTTGGTCCTTAAGGAGACGAACTGCTAAGTTTTGTTGGTATGAATCAAGGTTGGTCTATTGGTCTTAGGTACCACTGGGAAGCTCAATATGGATCTTGCATAATAGAGCCTCCAAAAAGGAACTCTCTATCTTCTGTCTCATTCCCTGATGCCTACAAATGCACTAAGGCCTCAGTCTATCTTGAGAAAATCCTTACCTGACCCTACCATCCCCTCAAGCTATTACAGTATTCTTTTTTTCCACAGACTCCTAAAAAAAGCTGTCTTTATTTCCTTCCTCCAAGCCCTTTCTCTCACATCTTAACCCCTAGTAATCTGCCTTCTGACCTCATCACTCAATGGAAACTACTCTCTCAATGTTTATTTAATTGACAACTGTAAGTCTTTTCTCAGTTCTCATCCTTCTTGACATCTATACAGCATTACTGTTTTTCCTGGATACTCATCTGTGGGTTTTCCTGATATTGCTCTCTCTTGGTTCCCTAACCTCTTCTCAGTCTCCTTTGCTAGGTTACCCCTTAATTATGAGTGTACACCAAGACTGTATGGTGCATCGTTTCTCTATATACCTGCTCTTTCTTGGTGACCTAATTGGCTATCATAGATTCAATTGTTATGTGTATTCAGATGACTCCTGGATGGATGGATGGATGGATGGATGGATGGATGGATGGATGGATGGATGGATGGATGGATGGATGCATCGATGGATGGATGCATCGATGGATGGATGCATCGATGGATCAATGGGTCAATCGATGGATCGATCTCCATCCCTGGCCACTTTTCCTGAACTTCAGTCCCACATCACCAACTGCCTTTTGACAATTTTGAACTGGGGTGTCCACAGGCATCTCCAACTCAAAATGCCAAAATCATAACTCATTACATTTCTCCCAAAAACCCATGTTCCTTCTGAACTTCCCTGTTTTTTTATTGAGAGTACTAACATTCTTTCAGTTACCCAGGTTTATAATCTTAGATTTGTGCTCAACTCCATATTCTTCCTCCCTTCACATACAGAATCGATGGCCAAATCTTGTTGATTTTACCCCTACAACATGTCTTCCGTTCATCTTTTTTCCACTTGCACAGCAACCACCTTTGTTCACACCCTCATAACCTCTCACCTGGATTATTGTGCCTCCTCCCTCTCAAGTGTCTCTTCCCTTTCCTATCTATCCACTGCAGAGCTGCGAAATTTATTTTCCTAAAGCATAGATCTGACCATGTCACTTACCTTTTCAATAAATTCCAGTTGTTCCTATTACTACTAGGATTAAATATAAGCTCCTGTATTTTGCATTCAAAACCTTTTATAACCCGGTTCCATTGTACCTTTCCAGCCTTATATATTACTTCTCTTCACATAATCCATGGCTCTGTTAAACTGACTTTCTTGTTACTCCTCACATATGATATTCCATTTTTTTGTTTCTGCTTTCCCCCATGCCTAGAATCCCTTTCTTCCTCTCCTCTGCCTCTTAAAATTCCAGATTTCCTTTAAAGTTTAGCCCCGGCATCATCTCCTATAGGAGGAGACATGATACCTTTTCTGCTGCTGCTGCTTCCTCCCCTCAAAATTACTTTGTACTTAATATTTTGTATACTAAATGCTACAGATATTGCTTTATAGCAGTGAGATTTAGAATAAAATGATCTCTAAAGAATTAATTCCACGTAGAGGGCAGTGGAAAAGCTGGTAGGTGTGATCATGTTGCAGCATATAATCAGGGAGGAACTCCCAAGAACAGGAATAAAAGACATTATCATAGACTTGTATAACAGGAAGAGAAGATGGGCTGGTCACATAGCAATGTTGAAAGATGATTGTGGAGATGGCTAGACTGTTCCACTGGTATTCTCTTGATGTCAGGAGAAAATTATGAAGGCCCTCAGCATATTGGGTCATCTCCCCTTGATGAATTTATAGGAAGATTAGACCAAGATTCACACAAGACAAGCAGACATGGATGGATTGCAATCTATATCATTGGAGGAAACTTCCAAGTCCACAAGATCACAGATCCATTTGAGTATCTTTTCTACATACTCTTCAATATTCCTTTATAAACTCTGACAGATCTTTATCTAAACCCACTTTGACTGGCCAGTTGGGTTCCCAGAACAAGCCTTGCTACATCTCTTACTCAGGATTCTAGAGAGTATTCCTGGGAGATTATAGAGCTCTGTTAGAAGGGATTTTAGGACTTGGAGTTGACTTGCCCGCAATCCCTTCACCTTTAGGTGAGAAATTAAACTGATTTGGCTTGGAGCTTGAAAACTAGCTCTTGGACTCAAGAGGGTAGAGAGGTGTTGGAGTACTTTACCCCTTCTCTTCCACTAAGAACCCCACCCCCACCCCACTGCACACTCACCTAGACTCATAGAGTCAGTTTAGTTCTGTAATATTCTTCTACATCCCTGCAACAGCTTAAGGAAACCTAGACTTACTCCAGCATAGAAGGAATCCAACTGAAATTTCCGACAAAATCTCTTGTGTCCCTTTCTAAACAGGACACACCAAAATTCTGGTCTGCACTCACTGAAACAAGCAGGTTAACTTAAAAGGAAAGCAAAATACTTTAAGAGGTATGGAGCTCCCAAAGGGGGATTAAACACTTACGTTTTATTACTCAGGATTTCCAGATCACCAGGCAAACATTATCTTTTGAACTTGAAGGTGGGTGCAAAATGATCTCACAGTAAGGCAAGTAGTCTAGATCGTTTTAAACTCAAAGAAAAATAGGAACATTAAGCAGCTAGGCATCAGCGTTTGTAGGAAGTATTCATCTTTTCCATATCAGCTACATTACTTGGACTGGGTACAGCAAACAAATATGAGTGTATAATGAATACATATGAGTACATTCAAAAAAACCAAAAGTTATCACAAAAAATTGGTCTGGCTTTTAAGGGAACATAGTGGAATAGCTTACTGTAAAATTATAGCCTAAAATGAGAAGAAAAAAGCCAAGTTTTTCTACTGCATCCCAAAACTAGGGAACCTAATAACTAAAGTCTTTAGTAGAGACTCCCCAATGGGTCCTAGCCAATGCAAAGGGCCCAATATTCATCCCAGGTGAGGGCCCACATGTTGCATTTATAAGCTCCAGGGTATCTTATATCAGCTCCCAGGAGAAAATGAGGCAAGTTGGGTGACTGAGCAAGGCTACATCTCTCTCTCAGAGTTCTAGGGGATACCCCTGAGGGGTGGTGGGTTTCTTTTCTATTACTGTTCATTTGAACCTCCATTCAAGTGTATTCTTCCCAATACCAACTAAGAGTTAGTGTCTTCCTTATGTCATCAATTGCCTCAGTAATTAGTGCCCCAATATCATTTAACCATTAGTAAACTTTTCCAAAAGAATGTTTACCAAAGAAGCATATAAGACATAAGAACAGATGTATAAACATTTCCTCAATACCTGGACTGTGTCCTACATGATTTTGTTCCATGGGGAGAGTGGGCTTAAAATTAAATCATTTGCTATAAAGCATTTGATTTCCCATCAAATTCACTTCTGAACGTGACATGACCAGTAGATATCACTCTGTCTTGGTTGCCTTTAATCCACTACTGGGCTGAATCCACCAGGTTGCCTTCTCACCAAACTTGGCTTCCCAGAAACTCTGATGTGGATAGTTCTTGGACTTTTGGAGCTCTCCCAACTCTTTGAAGCCCACAAGGTTCCTTCTTCACCAAAGACAGGAAAGAATAGACACAGTAGGAACTGAGGAATAAAAGAAGGATGTGCTTGTGTCTTCATACCAACTTGGATGGGATAAGTAGGCTACGTTGCAGGTGGTGGCACAATCCCCTTTCTCCACCTGAAGTCTTACGGCAGTTTTTGCCTCACTCATCACCAGGATTGAGAGGTATTAAGTCGTTCCTGTGGGAGTCTTTTTGTATTCGGTTCACATTGAATTGGAACACAATTCAGTTCCAGTTCAGCCCCCAGTGGAAGAAAGCTTTTCTTCACCATACAGTTAGTGCATTAGAAACAGTCCTAAAATATTTGTGCTTGTTCTGAAGTAGAGAGCCAGACCCTTCCATTCCACATCATCACAAACCTCTAGAAGCAGGCTTACCCAAACATACGTACTCCCAGGATGGCCCCATCACTTTGTATCCATTTAGTAGGGCTATCACTGGACCCGTCACAGCTTAATGACTTTCTCTGTGTAGTTCAGAGTTGCTTTTTAGACCTGTCAACTTATAGTGCCTCAGTGTGCTTGTCCTTCCTCTGCTCCAACAACTATTTTCCTTTTTGTCATCTTTGGCAATCCCATGGTAATGAAGTAGAACCTCAAGCTTGTTTTAATTTGCATTTCTCTGATTAGTGGATTTTTTTTCCCCCACTGGTTTATCAAAACTTGTGTTTCTTTGAGAACTACTTGTTTATATCCTTAGACTACTTATTTACTAAGGAGTAAGCCTTGTTTTTATCAATTTTCTATGTATCCATATTTAAAATCTTTGTCAGAGGAATCTTATACAAACATTTTCCCCCTGTTAACTGTTTCCCTCTTCCCACTTAGGTGTTTTCCATTTCTAGTTATGAGAACCTTACTTAAACCAAAAACTGCCATTTTTTAAAAGCTGTAACAATCCACCTCTCCCCACCATGTCTTCTTGCCAAAGAACTACCCTGGACTGTATATATAAAATATCTATAATAACACTATGTGTGTTATCTTCCCCTATTAGAATATAAACTCTTTGAAAGCAGGAACTGTCATTTTTCTATTTGAATTCTCAGCTCTTAACAGTGCCTAGTGTACAGTAAGTACTTACTAAACACCTTTTCCTTTCATTCCAATTCAGATTTTGTGGCAAAGATAGTAGGTCCAGTTTTGAACATGTCACATTTGAGATGCCTTTGGGACATTTGAAAATGTCTCCTAGGTGACTGGTATGATGCATGGCTGGAAAAAAGAGGAAAGTCCTAAAGATGATAAAAGTCTGCCAAGAATCACAGGCTCCTAAAACCATAAATTTAGAGCTAGAAGCCTATTAAGTCTAATCCCTTTATTTTATAGATGAGGAAATGGAGGTCTCTAGAGGTGAAGAGATTTGCCCAAGGCCATACAAGCAGAGCTAGGATTGGTACCCAGACATTTGACTCTAAATCCAGGACTCTTTCCTTGCTCCACCCTGCCTATATCAGAGAACTCTGACCTACAATAATCGTTCCAGCTTGAACAAGTCAACCAATAATCCCCTCTGAAGGCAGCAAGCATTAAAGCAGTTCTTCCTGTAAAATAATTCCATGGCTCTGGAAATGAAGAGAAAACAGATGGGAGGGGACTAACGAAACTGCTTGTATGCTGAAGCAAGACGGAGAAACAGCAACTATATTTGCAAATTCAATCACCCAAAAGGGTTGTTAGCCTTGTATTGATTTTTTCAGTTCAGTTTAGCAAACATTTACTCAACCCATAAATAATAACACATAAATAGTGATCAACTATAGCATTAAAACTTTGAGTATTAAGGATCATGATAGCCAGATATAGATTGTGTGGTTGAATACAGAGTTACTTATAACCTCACTGGATGCTATTGAACTGCAGCAAATGCTTCTTGAAATTTTCCATTAAAAATCTGAAGTGTATCACCAGCAGTTCCTTATATACATACAGTGTATTAGATATTAGAATATTGACTTTGGTCATGGCTAAGGTCAAAGGAATACAGCTCCTTTGCTTAAGACTGGCATAGAGGATGTAGATAAAAATTCCAATACAGTATATTAAAGTGAGACAAATACAGTTGGCAAACGAATTCTGACATCAACAAAGATTTGTTAAACACCTTCTCTGGGTCAGACCCTGTGCTAGGCAGTGGGGATAAAGAAGGCAAACATAAAGTGGTTCTTGCTGTCAAAGACGTTGAATTCTATAGGGAAACTTTATATTCACATAACTGTAAATGTGAATCATATGTGTGTGTATAAGAAATAAAATGCAATTTTGGAGTCAGAGTGCTCAGAAAAAGGTCTCATGTAGAAAGTGACATTTGAGGTGAATTTTGAAAAGAGCTGGAAATTCTAAGATGTGGTCATGCAGCAGGAGTACACTGCAGACATGGGCCATGGCTGGTGCAAAGGCATTCAGGGAGGACATAGGCTGTTTATGTGAAGTTGGATCAAGTGATGGTGTTTAAGTTGGGGGAAGGGGAAGGGATACGAGAATGTTGATAGGAAGCAGGGAAGCAATCGCTAGAGAGAGATGTAAGACTGGAAAGAAAATGGAAAGGAGAGAGGAGGCAATCTGTTTGAGAAGACAGGATGGGATGGGATCAGATCAAGTTTGCACATAGAGGGGTTTCTGTTGACAAGAGAAGGGCTCTTTGTTCATAATCAAAAGAAGGGACAGAGGAAATGTGATGGTGTCGGTAATGTGAGATGAGGGGAAGGAGAGGAGTGGATTCTTGGTGAATGGCCTCAGTTCTTTATTGCTGTTGTTATGACGCAAGGTTCTAAGCCGAAAGGGTGGGAAGAGGCTTGAGGAGTAGAGACTTTGGGGACAGTTGCTGTGGCAAGTGGGATAGTGAATTGATAAGGGAGGAGTCAATGCAAGCTAGTCCAGAATTGGGCATTTTCAGCATTTTTTTCACCACCCAGCATGGTCCAATACACACAGGAGCAAACAACTGATGTATTTTGGCAAACTTGTCAAACTTATATACATACAGTGTATATAAGTTGTTCATCCGTCAGGACATTGTTTGATTATACCTTTAGTAACAGTACCTTTAATGTTACCTATAATCCATCTTGAAGGGAAAGGAATGTCTGGAGGATAAATTATATATTCTGTTTTCCTTGTTACACAGTACCTCTCACTCCCTCCAACTTCAATCCCCCAATTTCCTTTCAGCAGCAAGCATGTACTTGGCAGTTCCCAGTCAATGATAAGCATTTGAAGTCAAATTCATGGTTTTTTCAATATTGTGTAATCGTTATGAGTACTACCTCTAGTCTTATTCTTCCTCTCAACCCGTTTTCCTTGATTCCTTAAGGAAATTTATAATTTTTTCAATATTTTCTACTGATTTTTTTCTTTAGAATTTTTGTTGTTGTTCAAGTGTTTCAGTTGTGTCCGAGTCTTAGTGATTCCATTTGGAGTTTTCTTGGCAAAGAAACTGGCGAAGTTTGCCACTTCTTCTCCAGCTCATTTTACAGATGAGGAACTGAAGCCAACAGGGTCAAATGATTTGCCTAAGGGCATGCAATCTGAGGCAGGATTTGAACTCAGGAAGATGAGTCTGGCACTCTCTCCACTGTGCCATCTAACTACCCCATTTTTTAGAATATTGACAGATCTAGTTTCAAGGGGAAAAAGAACTACCCATTTTACTGCAGCGGTGGTGAGCTTTCTTCCTATTTCTCTTCTTTCTCTGCCTCTTTTTTGACTCTGCTATCACCTTCCCCAGGTGGTTCCCCTAAAACCCTCTCTAGTGTCCCTTAATGATCACATCTTTTCTTAACATCTCTCAGTTCTATGTTGATGACAAATATGTATTTGTTTCCCCAGTTTCCAAACCAAATCTGCAGTTCTGCATTTAAAGCTTCAGCTAAATTAATCACTGTTTACCAAAAACGTATCTGTTCTCCTAAATTCCTTTTTTCTTGTTATCTCCCAGTCACTCAGGCTTGAAATTTTGCAATTATATCTTTTGGCTGTACGTGAGTAAGCAATTTCCTGGTGCATCAAATAAAGCGATGCACATTTTACAACCTTGTAGCACCTTATTTTTGTGAGACAAGGTTTCTGCTATAGCTGTCATAAAGACAAAATATCTTTCTTGATTAATAGTTGAAAAATAATTTTGAGTAGCAGTATTACCACTGTCCTTGAATTTTTAGAAAGAAACCCCGTACCAAAAACTCATCCCATCCATCACAATCATATTAATGTTATTGTTTTATAAGTATGACTGTGAAAATTATAAAGGATTTATCAGCAGTAATTGAATGTTATTTTATTATGTAATTAAGATTATGTTGTATAAAATTACAATGTATTCTTCATTTTATTTGCATAAAATGTTAGCTAAGAAAATTATTTACATAAACTGTTTTATGAAAAGTAGGAGAGGTGACAATATACTTTTTTTTTTTGGTTAAAAGGGCACTGTTACTGCTACATAAAGTCTGGTAACTACTGACCTCTGAAATCCCTTCCTACTGAAGGAATCAGTGTGGTACAAAGCAGAAAGTTCTAGTTTCCACTACAAATCCGTTACTTGATACATATATATTCTTGGGTACTTGATTGGGAATAGAATTTTATAGACTCAACTTTTTCCTGATGATAATTGCACAAATATTTTATGTCCAGTTCTGAATAATCATCAATAGTACTAACCTCCTAAGATTTTAACTTTCTTCTTTTCTTTCACCCTCTAACCTATAAGCAGACATGTGGGTGCAACATAAATAATAGAATCTAATCTATCTGTTTTGTAAGGATTGATTGTTATATAGGTTAACTGTGAAAACAAATTTCACAAATACAAATTCCCACCATTTTCACTGCAAGAAGGCAAAACAATTTTAATTGGCATTCATATCTCTAAACCAAATGGGTAAACATGTCAGATTCTTGGCAATTTATTATCTTTCTAAAATTCCAGAAGAGACAAAATAATATTAAGGTTCATAAAATATATAATAGACTTTATAACATATACACTTTTTTTTTTAAAAAAAAAAAAGGTCCTACTGCAACCTTTGTTGTGTCTTCATCTCATTCTTTCAGCATATGGAATATACTTAGCCTTGACTAAGGACCAGCAGGCTTTACAATCCTCCCTGACCCTGTAACCTGTAGACTCTCAGGCATTACCACCTGATCTACCAGAGTACTCTGAGGACTCCCTAGAAGTCCTTCAGCTGCCTTCTTCAGAGTCGCTGAGCCTTTCAAGAAACCTCCCTGCAACTGGATCCTCCTTTATATATTGTTTCTTGCCATTAGAATATAAACTCCTTGAGAGCACAGACTATTTTGATTTTCTTTTTCTATCCCCAGCAGTTAGCATAGTGCTTAGTACAAAGTAAGGACTTAACAAATGTTTTTCATTCATTCATTCGTTCCTTCATTGACTCATCTATTCATCCGTGTCATTGTTCTAGTTCATCTTTTTTTCCTCTTTAGTGTTCAGTAGACCTTTTAAGGAAAAATACTAACATTTCCATTTTTGAATAGCATCATTTTCCCTTTCTCCATATCCTCATATGTTTCTTCTTTCCCTCTCCCTGTGTTTCCTTTCCCTTTCACTCTGGTTTTCCTTTATTTTTCCCTAAATGTTGTTTTCTTGTATTGGTTTCCATTTTAGAAATAGTATAAGGGACACACTTTCATTTTTTTCTCTTCTACTCTTTCACCAGGCTTTATTTTGTGTTTCATTCTTTCCTGACTTGCATTCTCTTTCCATTTCCTTTTTCTTATATAGAAATGTACAATTTCATTAATATTTTCTTTTATAATTAACAGACATTTCTTTTTCTCTTTCTTCTATCTCTCTCCCTCCATTAAAATAATGAAAAGGAAAACCTTTGTATGGTTCTGTTGTGATTGGGGAAAAAATAAGTATTTTAAAGGAAATGTTTTAAGTCCTGTTAGTGGAATAATTCCTTGTCTTCTCAATGGTTATGTTTTACTTTGGCTGAATTTTCATTTCCTAAACTTAAAGTTGACCACTGAGTATGTATAAAATCTTGAGATTCAATTCTGCCCTATGTAAAGTAAAAGACAGAATTTGGTCTTTTTCAGCATGGTTAGAGCTTTAAAACTGTATTTGAGTTTATATCTATCTATAGATGTTGAGATTAAAAGTGAAAATGTATTTTTCTTGAAACATATGGAAAGATATTTATTAGTTAACATTCCACAGAAACTCTAAATGGAAAAGGGATTCTCTATATGTAATGTACCAGTACGTACATCATATCCTCTTACTTCTACATGCCCTTATTTGCAGATAATGTTCTGATTGCATTGAATCTTGGAGAATATAGAACGTCTTCTAAGAGATTCAAAAACCTCAAAACAGATTTGTATAGTAATTAAAACAGAAATAACCAAGTTGTGAAGAATGCATATTTCCCAGACTGCTACATGCAGCCTAATAATCGGCCCTTTGAGATAGTACCTCAGTGCCTATGTCTTAGAGTCTGAGTATGAACACTGAATTAAATGGTCAGGGAGTGGAACTCTTAGCAAGTTATGGAACAGCAATATCTCATAGGGATTAAAATTACAGATAACCAAAAGGAAAATGAAAGATGTGGTGGATATAAGTAAATCAGCACATTACCAATAAGAACTTTCATGGCCAAAGTGGCATCAAAGACACTCATACATACGTGAACAGAAAATGCCAATCATGTCTTCAGAACAAAGTGTAACAGCTTGAATCTTGTACTTTGATCCATGAAATCTGAAGACTAGAGGAAGGTTCCCTGCACCTTAGTGTATCCTCTGTGAAAGAATTATATAGGATGAGATTACATGGATAAATTGTGGATGGATACATAGGTCTGCACTGGCAGAAGGAGGAACTGATGATGCACCAGCAATTTCATTAAAGTATAGAAACATCCTTTACATACATACTTAAAAATTAAAATTTTAAGCAAGGATAATGTTTGCCTTGATGACTTGCTAACTACAGTAATTTTCAGATTTTTAATAATACCAAAGTATACTTAATATTCTGCTTAATTATACTTTTTTGGTTGGAGGGATGTAGATACATATACACATGCATATATGTGCTGACACATATGACTTAGTTAACTGCATTCTTTACTTTTCCACAAGAACATCCTTTTCACTAACCAGTATCTCTATTCTAGGGAAGGTTTGAGAGATGTCTTTGACTTGGTGTTAAAAAAGAGCTCCCTGATCCCATCATAGAAGGTTTACAAGAAGGGAAAAATGAGCAGATCCTGAGCTTCTCCTAAGTAAAGTCTTTTTTTTTTTTAACTAGTTTCTTCTGTGCTTCCCCATCCTTTTTCAGAATCCCTTCATTTAGATAATTTTCTCTAGTCCAACCTTGGCCCTTTTCTTCTCTAAATTCCTCTTTCCTTTAACAGCCTCATTTATTTCTGTCACTTCAGCATCAATCTCTATGCAAATGAGGTTCAAATCTCTAGCCCAACTTCTTTTGAACTCCTGACCCACACCTCAAATTGCTTACAGGAAGTCTCTGTCTAGTCCCTGATATCTCTAAATCAACGTTCAGAAGGCCACCTTTCCCTCCAGTAAATCTGCTTCTGACTTTCCACAGTTGTTTGGGGAACTACTATTCATTCAGTCTCCTGTTTTTGTAACCTTTTTGTCTTTGATTTTTCCCTGTCCTTAACCTCTCACATCTTATCATTTAGTTACCAC
>CM053598.1:204133235-204165920 GCA_028646575.1 Pseudocheirus occidentalis
AATTCAACTTTTTAGGCATTCTTTTCCTCATTGGCTTTTTGGGCCTCTCTTGCCATTTGAGTTAATGTGTTTCTTAAGTTGTTATTTTCTTCAGTATTTTTTGGGTCTCCTTCAGCAAGCTGTTGACTTGCTTTTCCACTTCTCTTACTTGATTTTCAAAATCCTTCCTGAGCTCCTCCATGGCCTGTAACCAGTTCATATTTTTCTTGGAAGCTTTTGATGCAGGAGTTTTGATTTCATTGACTTCTTCTGGCTCCATGTTTTGATCCTTTTTGTCTCCAAAAACGGATTCCATGCTCTGATTGTGCTTCCTCTGCTTGCTCATCTTGCCAGCCAATTACTTGATTTTTGATCTCTTTTCCATGGTAGAACTCTGCTTCCAGAGTAGAGAGGGCTATGTCCCAAATCCCTGGAGTTTTAGCAAATATTGTCAAAGGTCTGAGGAGGGCACCCTCTCTAGAGACACCCTAAGCTCTGGCACACTGCCACACACCCCAGGACCACCATCCAAGACTGCAATCCAGATCCAAGCAGGTCAAAGCAAGACCAATTACTCTCTGAATGGTTGCTTGGTCCACCTACGACCTGAAGGTCAGGAGCTTGGGAGGCAGCCACATGATAGCAACTGCAGCCACTGCCCCTCTGCCACCCCTCACCCTGGGGTTAGGGGTCAGACGGAGGTCTTCTGTCACCCGGTTCCAAAAGAGTTCCCCACTGACGTTTTACTTTTTCTTTGGTGTTTATGGGTTGAGAAATCTGGCAACGGTCACAGCTTCTGGTGATTCACTCTTCTGAAGTCTGCGCCAGCCATTCTGTGCCGCTGGTCGGGGCCATCCTGGGTCTGGTCACGTGTGTACTGCTTTTGGCTGCCAGTCTGGTGCAATAGACCCTTCCTGTTGGCCTGCCGGGCTGCCTTCAAGGGGAGATTTGTTTCCCTTTGTCACTTTGTGGGTTCTATAGCTCTAAAATTTGTTCAGAGTCATATTTTACAGGTATTGCAGGTGGTTGGGGCCAGAGCCCAGTGGAGTTCCTGTTTTTACTCCTCCATCTTGGCTCTGCCCTGACTCCTTGCTGTAACTAGAATGGAGGCTAATTTCTAAAATGGAGGTCCTCATATCAAGAGAAGAAACAAGGTAGTTCTCTCTTTGCCTCCACATCTCATACCCCTTAGAATCTTTCGCAGCTTCATTAAATGTCTTCAGTCTTCAATGCCTCCACAGATACACAGACAACATTCAGAGAGACATCAGAACACGGGCGAGAGGAGCCACTGAATGGCATCATCAACCTTGGGGTGAAAGAGTTCTGAGAAGCCACTTGGAGCTCCATCAGACGAAGGAAAAACCAAAGCACTAAAGGGATAGAGATTAATTCTTCTATTAGACTGAGAACTCTTGAGTGAGAAATCTAAGTCAAGTAGTTCCAGGCATCAGCGTCCAGCTTTAATCTGTGACCCTCAAGTGGTACAAAGGACAACACAACCTACAAACAGTGGAAACAAGCTCGTATGTCCATTTGTTTTTTTTTTTTTTACTCTAGTGTCCTATAGGATTAGTCAGAGCAGCATATAAAACAGAGGTGTCTGGTTCCAAGGGCAGGTGGGCTTGTTCATTTGCAAGGGGGTGGGTAGTCCATGTTTGATGATCATAACAGTGATCTGTAATGCTGGTGTTTACCTAGGCCTTAGGGTGGATTCTTCCACTAGTGTTCTTCATGTCAGTGAAATCAGACTTCCAAGTTGAGATTATAGAGAGGGAAGCCAGGCTGTCAGGGCAGAGCTTCTGATACCTGATACTGGTGAAGAGACTTAAGTGTTGAACAAGTACCTGAGTGTGGTTCAGCATGATCTCGTTTAGATGTGTTGTATAGGACAGAGGTGGGGAACCCGTGACCTTGAGGCCACATGTGGCCCTCTATGTCCTCAAGTGTGACCGTTTGACGGAATCCAAACTTCACAGAGCAAGTCCCCTTAATAAAAGGATTTGTTCTGAAAAACTTGGACTCAGACAAAAGGTTGCACTTGAGGATCTAGAAGGCCTCAGTGGTCTCTAGGCTGTAGGTTTCCCACCCCTGGCGTAGGATGTTAATGGAGTCTGATAAAATAGGTATGCTTTTTGCTGAAAGAATTCTTAATAAAAATGGAGCAATGGATGGAGCACTTGTCCTGGAGTCAAAAAGACCTGAATTCAAATCCAGCCTTCGACACCTACTAGCTGCATAGTGCACTGAGCAAGTTGCTTGACCTCTGCTTGCTTCCTTTCTCAGCTGTGAAATGAGGATGGCAACAACACCTGCCTTGTCAAGTTGTGTGGATCAAGTGAGATATTTGTAAGGAGTTTAGCACAGTGCCCAGCCTTCAGTAAGTGCTATTTAAATAAACACATGCTTATTCCCTCCCCTTTTCCCAGTGAGCTTGTCAGCACAAGGAAGATCACCAAGGATTACTTAAGTGTAGTTTACACAAATCTGGAGTCTCAGCCATCCCATTGCTAAAGATCCTGAATTGTCGTTCTGTCGTCCCATTGTTTTCAGTCACGTCCAACTCTTCAAGATCCCATTTGGAATTTTCTTGGAAAAGATATGGGAGTGGTTTGGCCATTTCCTTCTCCAGCTCCAGCGGTAAAGTTGGCTGCAAGAATGCTGCTGAAATGCAAAATTGTAATTTTCCTTAAAATTCCATGTGTAAAACGCATGCCTCAGTTACTTTTAGTAGATGGAAGGAGATGAATGATGCTGAACATCTATGTAGAAAGAGGTACTAGATCAGGAGTCTGGGAAATATCACAGGGACAAGATCCAATAGTGATGGAGACCTTTTATTAGCCATATATCTGTTGAAGCAGTCTCTCTGTCAAAAGCAGAACAGCTAACAGATTCTTGATTTGCCTTAGTGGTAATTTCGTCCCTAAAAAGGTAAAAGAACAAGTGAGGCAAAATTCAATTTCAGGTCTTATTCTTACCAACAAAGAGAGATTGGTTCCTGGGTTGAAAATAATAAGAACCTTAAGGGTATATGGTACTCCATCCTAGATTTTTTTTTTAGAAATTAAAAAAAAATGTATTTATGTTATGGAGGGAGGAGGTAGGGCAATTGGGGTTAAGTGACTTGTCCAAGATCACATGGCTAGTTTTTGTGTTAAATGTCTGAGGCCACATTTGAACTTAGGTCCTCCTGACACCAGGGTCGGTGTTTTGTTCCCTGTACCACTTAGCCACCCTATCCTAGAATTTTGATACAGAAGTAGAAGAAATAAGGGCTTAGGCTGGCATGCATTCTAGATGTTGAGGAAGTCATCCACAAGTGTTTATTAAGTACTTACCAGGTACCAGACACTGTACTAAATGCTGGGGATAAAAAGAAAGGCAAAAACACAGCCATTGCTCTCCAGGAGCTCATACTAATGGGAGACACCAGAGGAGTTTAAACTGAGTCATGAAGAAGACCGGGAAAACTAGGGGGTGGAGGTAGGGAGAGAGAGCATTCCGTAAATGGGGGACAGCCAGTGAAAAGAAGCAGAATTGGGAGATGGGGTGTCGTGTTTGAAGAAGAGAAATTGGTTAGTGAAGCTGTATCACTGAGTATGCAAAGGGGAATAAAGTGTAAAAAGACCTGAAAGGTCTGGAAGGACTGGGTGGTGAAGGGCTTTAAATGCAAAGTTGTTCCTGGAAGTAATATGGAGTCACTAGAATTTATGGAGTTTAAGTCATTAAACATATGGCATGATCAGATCTAAGCTTTAGGAAAATCACTTTGGCAATTAAATGGAAGATGGATTAGAATGAGGAGACACAAAACAAAATGAACACTCAGAAGGTTATTGGAATAGACTAGACATTAAGGTAAGGAGGTCCTGCATTAGAGGGGCAACTGTGTGACTGGAGAGGAAGGCACATAGACAGGAAATATTTTTAAAGATAGTTAGAAATGGGCAGAAAGGTGCTCCGAGTCAGTTCGTGGACTAAGGTTACCTGCTGGGTTTGTTGGGTGGACTCCAAATTCTGTCAGCATCCTTGAGCATAGGGAAATGACTTTAACTTTGGCACATTCTGGGATACAGAGTTGTATTGGCATCTTATCATAGAATTTTCATAGTCAGAGGGATTTAAAGTAAGAAGAAAAGTGAAATTTTTTTGTCTAATTGTTTTCAGTCATGTCTAACTCTTCATGATCTCATTTGGAGTTTTCTTGAAAAGATAGAGGAATGGTTTGCCATTTTCTTCTCCAGCTCATTTTACAGATGAGGAAACTGAGGTAAACAGGATTAAGTGATTTACCCAAGGTCACACAACTAGAAGTGTCTCAGGTCAGATTTGAGTTCAAGTCCTCCTGACTCCAGGGATGTTGCTCTACCCACTGGAGTACTTAGCTGAAGTGAATATAGCTGTAACAATATTAAAGTAATATGTGGGGCATGTCTGTGTTTGAAAATTGTGGTGTAAAATGAGTCTGGCACATGCCCAGCCCACCTCAGATGGCATCCCTCCCTGTGGAGGATGGGAGGGAGATTGATTACTTCCAGGAGAATTTGATGATTTTTTTTTTAAAAGTGCTTTGGAGAGAGTAGAGTGAGCATGAACATTCTGTAACTTCTGTAACTTCTGGCTACATAATGAGAGGAGGCTTTTTGATTGATTGTAGAGTCACTCAAATAGGCTTGTCAGCTTGAAATACTATCTCTTTGCCTCGTATGCTTCTGTGGGATCTCGGTGACTTCTTCATGAATGGTATCCAGTAAAGGGAGCATTGTTTCCAATCTTTAGAGTTTCAAAAGGTCAGGGGTACAAGCCACAGGAAGCCAGGAGTCAGAGTCCAGACCAGGTTTCTCATCCAACAAAGCATCGATACCGTGGGGAGTTTAAAACAATCTTAGGAAATGACCAACTGGACTTTGGTCTAATAGGATTCATCTGGCATTTTGTGCCATGTCTGGACATGAAACCGGTGGGACTGGTCTACATTTCAACCCTTCTTCCCCAGAGCCCAAGTGGTATAGGGGGATTATGCCCTGGAAGTGTTGAGGGAAATTTTTCTAGTTTGTTTTGATTATATCTTTGAAGTAAATATTCCTTTGTAAAAGGTAGCCAATGTTAATTGGTTAAAAGGAACTGGGTGCTCACTAACAGAACCCTAAAATTGGAAGAGGGGATCAAAGCAAGCAGGGATTTAAGTTGATGGCAGCCATCCACAAACTCCTCAGTGTACTCTGGAATCTCGTTCTGGGATGTAGCCTTATTGCCTTTGGTAGAAAGAAACAGTGTAGATGCTATGAAAGACTGAGCTCTCATGGGAATCTAAAGGAAAGCTCTCAACTCTGTTTGATCCTTCATACATGGCAGAGGTCTGTTGGAACAGTCAGTTTATAGTTTCACAGTATTCAAGGGGTTCATGGTCTACTAGATAGTAAACTTGCCTATTCAAAGGGGAAATAGAACAAGATGGAATGAGTCAGGAACATCTTACCATTACCTTCATCTCATAAAGCCATTCTCAATTTTCCTGGCAATTTACCTCAATTTGAAACTAATTGAGTTCTTGAAGGCTGTAGGGAGCACATATCGTCATACCATGAGAATTGTTGACTTTCCCCCTTGAATGATAGAGAGCCTGCCCGGAGTCAGTCTTAGAATCAAGCAGACCTGGGTTTTACTCTTACTTCTGACACATAGTAGCTGTGTGACCTGGTTAAGGCCCTTAACCTTTGAGTACCTCCAGGTAACTCCTTTGCGACATTGCCAAGAAGGTATGGGGTTGCCCAGGAAGATAGAACCTCATCAGAAACTATTTAGATGAAATCATAGGTCTAGTAAAAAAAAATTAAATGGATTGCTGATATACCGGCAAAACCCTCTTGAGTACAGACAATAAGCCAAGATTATAGTCCCAAGACATTTAATCTCTCCCAGTAAATTCCATGGTTTACAACTCAGAACAGGGTAGAGTTGTTACACCAGGCAGGAAAAAACACTGGAATTATTTTGCAGTTGTAACAAAATAGATAACATAATATTCAAAACATAATCATGGAGTTTAGATAAAATGTTTTAAATACTTTTAATTACTTTTTCCTTCATTATTATAACTACCCTCAATTCATATAACATACTATCATTTTTCAAAGTAAACATAATTTTTAAATTGCAAAAATAAAATGACGATATTGTGAAATTTTACAAAGTGATAGTACCTCCTTCAAAACCCAGAAAGGCTTTTGTTAAGATCAGCAAAAAAAAAAAAAAGTTCATCCTTGTAGAGTTCTGAGGCTGCCTTTCTTCAGAGCGTCCAGTGCATCCTCAATTCTTGATGTAGATACTGATATTACTTACCCATCGCTATTCTAGCAACACTGCTAGCCATAGGAAGTAAAAAAATCTTTTGAATTTTCAGTTTGCAAAATCCTCTTCTGTCTCCTCCCAAACCAAACAATTCCTTCTCAGGACTTGACTGAATGTGTGCTCTCCAGGATAGCACACCACTGAAATCCCAAGTTTCCAACTGTTTGCTCTTTTACTCAAATCCCCATTGGAAATGACTGATTCTCTTTAACCAACCCAAACACATTTCTTGTGTACCATTTCATCTAATGACTTTCACTCTTTCCAAATCGATTAAGGACTTTTCTGTACTCAGTTCAATGCCTTTGGCTAATTGATTGATTCAATAGAGTTTCCTCAGCTGATAAGAGGATCAGGGTATAGATCTTTTTGTTGGTTACTTTGAATGTGGTAGAGATGACTGACTTATTCATTCTATTGGCATTCTACCTTACATCTCTAACTAAAGTTCAATATAAGATCTTAAGCAAGTAGGCAGCAAGGTGGAGTAGAGAATAGAATGTTGGGTCTAGAGCAAGCCTAAGTTTGAAGTCTGCTCAAGATACCTCCTAGCCATGTGATTCTGAGCACATCACTTAACCTGTGCCTCAGTTTCCTCATCTGTAAAATGAAAATAATAATAGCACTGACAGGGTTGTTGTGACTATAAAATGAAACCACATATGGTAAAGTACTTTGGGAACCTTAAAGCACAATAAAATGCTAGCTCTTATTGTTAAAATTCAGAGTAAGTCACAATTTACCACTGTAGATTTTAGCTATGTTTGCTATATTAATGAGATGCCTTTTAGTTTTGTTGCATCGATATGCCTAGCCACAAAGGATGATTTGTTTCTGAAGGTCTCTTATGTTGTCATAGCAAACTGCAGATATTATGTTTTCTTTCCATTGCAATCTTTGGTTTCTTCAAAAAATTTTTATGGACCTTGGCTAAGAATTCAGGGGTTTGGAGTCATTTATTTGTTTTTAAAGAAGATTCTGTATAATACTTCCACTTGTCCAGAAAATGCAAAATCTTGGGAAAATCATGAATCATGCAAATGCTAAAGTTCCAAAACTTAGTTAAATATACCTGTCCTCCTCACAGACACACAGGAAGACAAAGGGAAGCTACCCAAGGGCTCTGTGGACTCACATCACAAGGCTTTTCAAGGCTAAGGCTAAATCCTAATCAAAGATCAGAAACTAGAGACAGGGAAGGGAATGAGGCTGGGTTTTATCCTCACACACAGGACAGCCAAGGGGAGGATCTTCAGGGTGTACGCTGTGGCAATCCCTTCACTCTTGGCCACTTTGCCAAGAAAAGGCTGATGAGCAATCTCAGCCCACAGTCAGGACTGTAGATCAGTACTGAAGCTCATAGATAATTTCCTAGAGCAGACATAAAACTTGGGACACTGCCCGATGGGAAACATTTCTGCCTACATTTAAAAGCTACTATGGTGAAGGGGACCTGTCAAATCACTCATAAATGAAGAAAGCAGAAGAGACACGTGTAAAGCCAAGCACAAGCAACTTCCAAGGTTTGGATTATGAGCATAGTAACTCCCCAAAACATTCACAGAAAAGAGAAAATCAAAATATGAGGTTACTCAATCATTTAGTAAGTTCTCAGTTCAGTCACAAAGTATAAAAGTCCAAGTACTCCACCCTGGGTAGTCTCCATTGGAGACAAATTTCCAATCATAAACAAAGTACATTCATTTCGTCAGTCACAAAACACAAAGGCCATCCACCCCTAGGTCACAACTAGGTTACAATATCATCACAGCCTTCAATACCCAAGGAGAGGTCTTTTCTTCATCTTGACCCGAGGCAAGTTCTCAGCAATTTATGTCCTTGGGAAGACAAAGCTTAACAAAGCCACAATAACATTCATATACATTGCTGGCATCCTCTTCAATTCACCTTCTGCCTGTGAAATCAATCTAGGCCCAGCAAGGTCAGAGAGTGATCCTTATACCCCAGGGTTGGCAGAAAGGAGACCCCAAAGGGCAGAGATGAGGTATAGAGTTGGAAGAACTGGTTCAGATTTTTGAAAGAATTCAATCAGACCTTCTCTTTAGCCAAAGAGAGCTTTATTAATTCAAAAGCATGTGGGTCTAAGACTTAGCAAGGTGCTAAACAAAGGCCATGATATAGGACAAGGACTAGACTTGTATAGCCAGAAAACTATTCAATTTATAGAAGGTGATGAAAGTTTTAGGGTTTCTAAAGGGGACTGGAGATTTAGGGACAAGATAAATCTTGCAAGATAAGAACACAAGATAAGAGGGGCAAGGGAATCTTTATGACAGGATGGGAGGAGACAAGGAATTTTAGAATAAGGTGAATTTTAAGGTCAAGATAAGTCTTGAAAGATAGAGATACAGGCTGAGGACAAGGAATTTATAGCACAGGATGGGAGGAGACAAGGAATTTTAGGATAAGGTGAAGTTTTGTGTATTTCAATATAAGGGGAGACTTTAGAACACCAGGGAATGAGCAACTCAACCTTTTGGGCACCTTTGTATCCACATCAGCAGGGACTGTTTTTATGGTATATTCAGTAAGGGTTGGTTCTGCAGGCAGTTAAAAATTAAGGAAACATTCTGAGGATGTCTACTATTTGTTCCTGCTCTGAAGTGGGGGACAGTAGAGGGAAGGATAAAGGATTCTTCCTACAACAAGTTTACAAGTAAAAGTGAAACATTAGTAAAACTGGATAATGACTGGGAGCTCTGGGCAATATAAATGAAGAGGATATTGCTTCCTTCATTTTCATAAATGTACCAGAGTAGAGGCTTCTTTGCTCTAAGATGAAAGTGAATAAATCACCATTGCTGTCTAGGAGGAGGCTAGAATTTGGAGTCAACCTGCCCTTGTCCATTGTCTTCCTTCTCCCCTTCCATTCATATACAGCAAAATCTCTGAGTAGAGTCCAGGAGTAAAGTAGAGAGCAGGGCTTGCCTACTGAGAGGAAGTGAAGGCTGGGATATGGCTGACAATGCCTATCTTCCAAGGGTGGGAACCAGAGCAAAAAGTGGGTATCCCTTCTCTTCCATTTTCACCTTCAGTCTTATCAAACAGACCAGTAGAACTCTGTTGACAACCATTTCCATTACACATCATATGACATCTACTCTCTAGCATGACCATGGTCAGACCCTGGACTCCATCATCACAAGGCAATGGTCTTCTCTCAAAAATCTCAAATTTTATTCCTCGCGCCCCTCATCAAGACTCCCTTAACTATAATCTTACCTTCTTCACAGAGATACATTAACCTTTCCTCTACCCCTTCATTTACTTGTCTTCTGGCATACACTCAATTTCCTACTTCTTCTGAACTTCACGGTCAACAATGTGAATGCAGCTCTTATCACCATCTTTTGGCTTTCCATTATGTCCACCCGATTGGATATCATCCCCATCTTCTATTTTTTACATTCCTGTGTGTACATCAGAGTGCTGCTGGTGGAAGGAGCAGAACCCTAAGGATCTGGCCCACTACCAATTCATCTGTACAACTTCAACTGGGACTTTGAGCATTTCCTTCCTTAACCTCTTATTAATTTCTTAATAATTTTCCCAGAGCAGCTGTTCCAGAGCTCTCCTAAACTCTTTCTTGTTATTGTTTGTCCTTGATCCTGATGTCCAATGACATCAGGAAGGTGATGTGTTGACTTGTATGTGAATTGGATTTAAGTGAGGCAAGTCTGTACAAAGTTACTGGCCTCATTCTCTCCTCCAGAGCCATTTGGGTCCAACGGCAAGATATAGATCACGATGACTGCAGATGGTCCTGGATGCAGTGGAAGACCTTGGTCTTTTTAAGCTAAGGTCTTTCCCAGGTCTCAGTTTTGTTTGAGATGAATTTACCCCATCCAAAAATTTAATTAAAAATGCAGAGATCTCTTAGGATAAGAACAGGAATTTATTCTCTTCTGGAGAAGAGGGCAGTCTTCCCCATGACTGATCATGAGGTAGAGGCAAGGCAATATGGAGGGAGCAGGGTTTTAAACCCTAATGCAGTAAAGGTCCCTTCCCCAACTGTCCCCTTTCCCATTGACTGGGAGGTAGATTCAAGTCTCGGTGCCAAAATCTTCCTCAATGGCAAGTCACAGGGAAGCCTGCTACTATCTTTCACTGGCTAGGAAATAGGCTTACAAAGAAAAGGATGCTGACTGACAGCAAGGGAAAGGGGCCAGGGTCCCAAAGCAAGGGAGGAGGAGTGAGCCTGGGCTATCCTTGACTCCCACTGGCCTGGAGGAGGGGCCCAAAGAGGTGGGAAATCAGAAAGGGCTTGCTCCTGAATGACAACAATATTGGAGGGGGGAAGGCAGTTAACAATACAAAACTGCCTGAGAAGTTTTCATTCTCCCCAGACGTTTTTTCTGAGGCAATGCCCCTTCAGTGACTAAGGTTAGGTAAGAAATGAGGCAAAAAATGGCTGCTTTTACTTAGTTTAAAAAAAATAAGTCTGGGAGGGGAAGACTCTCAGGGCTTTTGACCAAAACAGAAACAATTGCTATTTACACACATTCACTCTGAGCTAAATAATGACCAAGAGAGGCTTGTGCTTGGACCTATTGTCAGCCAATCAATGAGAGACGGAGTGATTTGGGCTTAAGGCATGGTCCTTAAAAGAAGGAAGGAAGGGAGGAATAGAGGCAGGGAAGGAGGAACTGACCAGCTGGGTCCCCCAGTGGAACTGAACAACAACAATTGGTCCTAAACCCTCTATATCCCTCCATCTCATGTCTGGACCATTACAACAGCTTTCTCATTAGTTCCCCCACTTCGAGTATCTGACCAGTCCATCCTCCACCCAGCTGTCAAATGTATTTTCCTTAAGTGTAGGTTTTACCATGTTATTCTTCTAGTCAATACATTCCAGTGACTCCCTATTATCTTCAGAATCAAATATAAAATCCTGTTTTATGTTTTAAAGCCTTTCAAAACCCGGCCCCTTCCTTTCCAGTCTTCCTACAATTTACTCCTCTCCCTCTTCACCCCCCTGCCACACTGCAATCCAATGACACTTGTCTTCTTGCTGTTCCTCGCACACACTCAGTCTCCTAACCCTGGGCATGTTCATTGTCCATCCCCCAAATCTGGAACTCTCCCCCTTCTCATCTCTGCCTCCTTGCCTCAAGTCTCAGGTAAATTCCTACTTTTTGCAAGAAGCTCTTCTCAGTCCTCCTTAATCACAGTGCCTTGCCTCTGAGACTCACCCTACTCTGCCCAGTTTATATCTCCATCTACCTAGTCGCTTCCATGTCCCCCACTGGACTGTGAGTTCCTTTGAGAGCAGAAACTTAACAAAAAGCCTTTCTTTTTATCCCCAGCACACACAGTAGGCACTTAATAAATGCTTGTTGATTAATATCTCAGTTCTCTATCCTCTCCTTTGCCAAATCTTGAGGTCATTCCTGTGTGTGATGTGTGTCTTCACCCTCTCTTTTCACTATCTCCATGTTTTGCTCTTCTCTGATTTGTTTACCCCTTTCTTCAACACATAGATCATAAATAGCCCCCTAGCTTGAAAACCTTCATTCATTAGTTCATTAGTTCATTTTTCTACTTGAGCACCTCAGTTTCCCTATGCCTTCAATGACCCCTATGTCAATGCTGCATTACAGAAGTAAATTCTTGACCCGGGTGTCTGAATGGTTGACATATTAAGTACAGTTAATGTACGAGCAAAGTCAACTTTCCCTACACAAGAGAATGAAAGAGGAATAACTGTGAAATACAGAAGACTAAGGAATCACAAATATGCTGAGTAGTCATACAGCGGAAAGACGTTCATATTAGCTGAAGCTTGTCCTCTTCATCAAGACAGTAGCCAATCAAGGTCGGTGTCAAGGATGCCTTGACACTGATGAGCTGATCTAGTCATTTGCCTCTGATCACGTGAGATATGCTATTGAAATTTTGCTTCTTTCAAGAAAGGCAGTGTGTTATGGTGGAATGAGCATCAGATGAGGGGTCAGATTAATTATGAGAGACAATAGTACAGGTCTGCTCAGCATGGTGCACCCTCTTTAGAGATGGTGCTCTGCTCTATGAGCAAAGAATTGAAGTAGATCAATAGAAACGGAAGATGCTCAAATTCAGAGAATCGACCCCAAAGGTTCCCATAGACACTTTGTGCCTGACTTGTGGTAGAACATTCCAAGCTTGTATTGGTCTGATCAGCCACAGTTGGATGCATTGTAACTTGACTCTAACACAGTGATGTCATTTTGGTCTTCTTTGAGAAACAAGGACAACAACCAAGAAGATGGAAGATATCACGCCTACTTTAAGTTGGTGAAGGAAAAGACTCTTGGAAGAAGGGTATAGATGAGATTGGAGGGCTTTGCCCCACCCCTCACAAAGGCTTGGAGCATTGATCTCCACTAATAAGGAGAGAGTCCTATACCAATGGTCTAGAGGACTGAACTTACATGTATTTTCCACCATCACTTCTAGAATGTCTCCCACACCTATTTTGTCTTGTCTTTCTTAACCAAATTGCAGTTCTCCATCTATAGCTGCCTTCTGGACATTTCCACTTAAAATCCCATCATCACCTCACATTCAGCAAGTCCAAAGATAATTTATCCTAATGCCCCAAACCCATCTCCTCTCCCAACCTTGCCTGTATTCGTCTAGTAGAACAGTGAGTCTACAGGCATTTAAGGTTTTAACCACATGCCAGGTATCATACTCAGCACTGGAGATGCAAATGTAATGGGGGAACTGGACAGCTTAGGGGTCAGTCCTCAGAGAACATGCAGGGGGAGTCAATTCACATGCGGGGCTTGGTGCTTCTGATTCTGGAAGTGTGAGCTAATAAGTAACAGAGGGGTATTCTGTGACTATTTATTGTCCACTTACAAGAAAAGCCTTCTGAGACAGAATTGAGAGTGCAGGGAAACGTCTCCAAGAGAGAATCTTGATTTCTGTCTGCCTGGTGGCCTCTAAGGTAAGAGCTTCTGTCTTCCAGTGGGGAGGGGATATTGGGCCCTTATTATGGTACAATTGCTCTTCTGTTGTCATTTTCATTCTTTCTTGACCTTATATAAATGAGTGTAGATGGAATGGGCTAGGATGCAATCCTGTAAACTTCGGAAGGTCAGAAAAGTCACCTTCAGAAGGTCCAAGAACTACATTTACAGGTACTTGAACCCAAGATGGAGCCAGACCTGAGGAGTGACTCATTTCAACTAGCCCACTAATGAATTGGCACCATGGTGAAGAAAATGTGCCTTGTAAACAGGGGAGTAACTAGTCTGACAGTTATGCTACACCCAGAAGTAAACTCAGTGATTAGGGCAATATTTGTAAAAGCCACCAGAACTTTAAGCCCACTCTCCCCAGAGATGACGTGTTAGATAGAGGGAAGAATGTGTCCCTGGCTTGTGAATGTGTTTGTAATTATGCTTTTGCAATTTTTTTCTCAGTAAATATCACTTTGTAAAAGCTAATTGACGTTAATTACTTATCAAAGATATCAAGAAGATATTGATTTATCAAATTGATAAGAGAGTGCTAATTACTGGTATCAATGATGGGTGCCTGGTATGGGGCGGGGAAAACATATTAGAATGAATATGAACTTGTGACAGACCTCTGCTACCCTTTAGAGACACCCCCTAAATCACCATAGGAGATATGTAGCCAGCCATGTTAGTGGGACCCAAACCTGCTAGTGCCTGTGTGAGTTGGGAGAGTAAGTCCATAATCTCAATACAGAAATGGGAGTTATAGCATAGACTGTCATAGTTGCCATAGTCAAACACTGAGGATTCAACCTGCTAACGTATGTGTAGATTGGGAGAGTAAGTTGAGTTTTACTATACAAAGGCAAAGGCTCATTCCCTTCCCTTAATAAGAGTTTTACATTCTAATGGGGGAGAAAACATGTAAATAAAGATGTACATAAATTATATATTCTGAAAAAAAGGAAAATAATCACAGAAGGAAGGCAGTGGGGAGGGAGGGAAGGAGAGAGCTGGAGGGAAAGAGACTGGGAAAGGCCTTCTACAGAAGTGAGGATTTTGGCTGAGTCTTGAAAGAAGATAGAGAAGCAAAATGGCAGAAGTGAGGAAGAAAAGTATTCTAGGTATGTTGGGCAGCCATTGCAAAGGCATGAAGTAGGGAGATGAAACACCTGCCTTTTTCACTCCACAGAAACACCTAGTTGTTTGTAATGGCAAGTGAAGAGGAGCTTAGCAGTTTTTTTCAGCTACTTAAGTAGTTAGCACCTTGTTTGAGCCCCTTGTGATTTGAAGGTGGGAAGAACTTGCTGATTCAATAGGAAGGGGTGGAACAGGAAGGAGCTAAAGACCATATATAAGGAGGAGCACAGCTGGGACAGAGCAGACCTGAGAAGGGGAACAGAAGTGGAGGCTGGTGCTCTGTCTGTTCTCTTGTGTTTGTGATTCTTTGTACTGGAAGCCCTGAAAGGATTTTTTTGTTGTCTGTTTACAAAAGTCCTGGAGGACGGTTTCAGAAGTCCTGGGACTATACTGAGGATTTGTGTTGAGTTCTCAGACCTTGTTTCTGGGTTTGTGTTGAGTTCTCATACCTTATTTGTGGGTCTGTGTTGATTTATTTTTTAAAAAAACTTTTGTTTATTTTTAGTTTACATCATTCATTTCCATGAGATTTTGAGTTACAAGTTTTCTCCCCATCTTTCCCCTACCCACCACCCCAAAACAGTTATCCACTGTATACCCCCTCTCCCAATCTGCTCTCTCCTATGTCCTTCCCCATCACCCTTCTGACTTTCTGGTAGGTCAAGATGGATCTCTCTACCCCACTGCCTGTATATCTTATTTCCCAGTTGCATAATAAATAATAATAATAATAATAATAATAATAATATACATATGTATACATATATATTTTTAACATTTGATTTTAGAAGTTTAAGTTCTAGATTCTTTCCCTTCCTCCCTTGTCACCCACCCCCACTAGAAAGACAAGCAATTCGATACAGGCCATACACGTGTAGTTATGCAGAATATCTCCACAATGGACATACTGTGTAAGACTGACCATATTTCCCTTCTTTCTATCCTGCCCTACCCTTGTTCTAGTCTCTACTTTGTCCCTGTCCCTTTACAGAAGTGTGTGCTTCTAACAACCCTCCCCCCTTAACCTGCCCTCCCCTCCATGCTTCCCCCTTCTAATCCCCTTTCCCCCTACTCTACTGTAGGCCAAGATGGTCTGTGTTGATTTCACAGGCAGATAGTAAATTGATGATGGCACCAGAAATGTGTATGAATATTGTTTTGGCTCTGTTAAGCTTTGTCTTCCCAGAAACAGAAACAGTGAAGGACTTGAGGTGGACTAGACACTGTGAGCTTCAACATGGAATGGGAACTGTAGGAGAAACTGGATGAGGAGCCAGACGAGGAGCTGGACAAGGAACTGAGAGCTGCCTGCCTGTGGGTCCAGGGAGCTGGACCCATGGAAGAAGAACCATGGAAACTGGGAGCCAGCCTTGAGCCAAGATGAAAAGAGCTTTCCTTGGTACTTAGTGCTGACTGACAAGATCATGATTTACTGGATCTAGGGGTGGGAGAACTTTGTACTCTGTACCTTGTACCACTTAAGGATGATTGAGTTAAGGATGATTGGAAACTAGCCTCCAATCAAGAAGAAAGAAGACTTTTTGACTGAGAGATTAAGACAATGTGATCTAGGGGTGGGAAAACTTGGACCTTTGTACTTTGTGTCCCTTAAGGAGGATTGCTCCTTAAGGATGATTGGTTCAAGGACTTACTGAATGGTATCTTTTGTTTAAAACTATGCGGCCACTGTAGTGATAAGTTGTTATGTTATATTGTTGTGAATGTCATACTTTGGTTTCTGTGAATGTTTTGTTTTAGTTTACTGCTGAATAAATAGAGAGTTCACTATACTATGTGATCAGAACCTTAGAGCTATTCACAGCAGCAGTCCTCTGGAGAGCTGCTCATGTTTGGCTTTACATTGTTAAAATTGAAAAGTACATCTAGGATATATATTTTTTTACTTTGATTTTCTTTTCTTCACTTAGGGAGTTGCCGTTCTGAATTCTTTTTTAATTATTACTTTTAAGCAAATTTTCCTGATTATTGCTCTATGTATTTAGTGTATACTCCACTACATCAACAATAATTTTAATTTTTTTTTGACAGCTGGAGTTTAAAAGTTAAATTTAGTTCAACCTGGCTATTTTTGAAGAAGACCATTGGAATTTTCTTTTAATTTTGTATTTCAATGGATTTTCTTAATTTTAATTCATCATTTCCTTTTCAACTACATGTTTATTTTCTATTTTGATAGTTATCCTTTTCACTTAAGTTTTCATTTGAATTTTTCTTTTTTTTTGCTTTGAAAGCTATTTTTAAAAATTTCTTTTTGCTACAAACATAGAGTCAGACAAAACAAATTTCTGCATTGTCTATGCCCAAAGGGAAAAAAAAAATAGGTTTTAATCCACACTCTAAATCTATGACCTATCCATCAGGAGGCAAGTAAGATGTTTTCTCATGAGCACTCTGGAATACTGATTCGTTATTGGCCAGAGCTCCCAAGTCTTCCAAAGTTGTTTGTCTTTACAATATTGTTATTATGTAAACTGCTAACTAGTTTTGTTCACCTCATTCTGCATCAGTTCGTACAAGTCTTTCCAGGTCTCCTCTCTGAAATCTTACCCTGCATCATTTCTTACAGCACAATAGCATTCCATCATATTCATATGCCATACTTATTCACATATTCCCTAACTGATGGGGAAGATCCTCAGTTTCCATATCTTTGCCACTGCAAAAAAAAAATTAAAAAGTTACAATACATACATTCTTAGAATTTGTTTTGCTTTGGACTACTCCCTTTTACTATACCATCACTCCCATTACCCCATTGAATGAAAAGTATTTCTGTACCCAAGTATATGTTCTTCATAGATTTGTTCAAGAGAGTGAGAGTCAGGTACACACCCTTTCCATCACTTCTTCCTCCTCATTGTAGAGTTTTCTATTTCCATACCTTAATTATGTGAGATAATTTCCAATCATAATTCCTCTCCTTTCCCACAGTGTATTCTCTTTCCCTTCCTTTCCACTCTTCTCTCTTTTTTTTTTGGAGGGTAGTTGGGGTTAAGTGACTTGCCCAAGGTCACATGGCTAGTTTTTGGGTTAAGTGTCTGAGGCCGGATTTGAACTCAGGTCCTTCTGACACAGAACCATTTCCAAGCCCTCTAATTAGACTCATTCTATGACCCCAAAGGATGATAAGGTTGTGGTAGGACACAAGGATCATCTCTTGATATCTGAATGTAAACAGTTAATCTTTGCTTGGTTCCTTATGATTGTTTACCTTTTCTCTTAGTTTCCATGTCTCTCTTTCAAAATTTCTATGAAGTTCTGGTCGTTTCATTAGAAATGTTTGGAAGGACTTTTTCATTAAACATCCATCTTCCTCCACTGTATTGTAATTGGCTTTGCTGGATAGGTTATTTTTGATTGGTTGTAAGCTTGTGCCCTTTGCTTTCTGAAATACTGCATTGAAAACTTTCCAATCCTTTATTGTGGTGGCTAATTAAATCATATGCAATCATTATTATGCTTCCTTAGTATTTGAACCATGCTTGCAATATTTTTTATTTGACCTACAAGTTCTGGGTTGGGGCTGTAATTTTCTTGGAAATTTTGAGTTTTCGTTCAGGAGGTGACCAGTAAATTCTTTCTATTTTTGCTTTATCCTCTGGTTCTAAGAGATCTGGGTAGTGTTATGATTTCTGGAAATGAGACATCCAGACACCTTTTTTTAAATCACAACTTTCAGGTAGTTCAGTGATTCTTAAGTAAGTTTTCTTCAATATGTTTTCTAAGTCAGTTGTTTTTGCTATGAGATACAATACATTTCCACCCCAACCCCTCATTTTTCAGTGCATAGAGCTCTGGGGCTGGTGTCAGGAAAACCTGAGTTCAACCAGCTGGGCAAGTAACTTTAACCTCTGTCTGCCTCAGTTTCCTCATCTATAAAATAGGGATAATAATAACACCTACCTCCCATGGTTGTTGTGAAGGTAAAAATGAGACATTTGTAATATAGGTGGCACGGTGGATAGACTGCCAGGTCTGGAGTTGGGAAGACTCCTCTTACTGAGTTCATATCTGGTTTCAGATTCTTACTAGCTTTATGACCCTGGACAAGTCATTTAACTCTGTTGACCTCAGTTTCCCTATCTGTAAAATGAGTTGGAGAAGGAAATGGAAAACTACTCCTTGCCAAGAAAACCCCAGATGGCATCACAAAGAATCAGACATGGCTGAATAGCTGAACAACCACAACATGGCATATAACGCCTGGTACGTGGTAGGTGCTTAACAAATACGCTTCCTTTCTCACTTTAATATTTTTGTTTTCTTGTGAAGTCATTATCGTCTACTTGTTAGAGATTCTATTGCTAAAGTAGGGTTTTATAACTCTTGTGTCATGATGTTATTTCCTTTTCGAATTCTTTCTTTCATAGTTCTGATTTTTTCCTCTAGTGCTCTCATTTAATCTGTTTTTTAAAAAAATTCTAGTTGAACTTGTTGTCAAGCTGTGCTTTTCTTTGATGTTTTTCTTGTAGATGTTTTAGAGTTTTTTCTTCTGGGTTTGTGTCACGAGTGTTTCCGTCACCACAATACCTTTTTATGATAGGATTATTTTTTTGGTTTGCTAATTCTTCTGTCTTACTTCCTGTCTTCAGAGTTTATGTTAAGGTGGACTCTGTGCACTTCTGGAGGCAATGAGTATCTGGGCTGAGCTTGGGTCCTCCAGGGTCCTGCTGCTTCTTTCTTGGGGTACTGAATGTTGCCTTGCCTTATGTCAAGATCTCAGGGACAGCTCTGGCTGAAGACCTGCAAGCTTTCAGTTACCTCAAAGTGGTCTGATCCAAGGCAAAGTTTGATCGGTGCCTTCTTGTTTTAGCTCTGCAAATTTCTGACCTGGGTTTGTGTCTGAGCAACAGGCTCGTGGGCTTGTCCCTGGTTAGAGTCCCAGTCTACAGCTTGTAGACTCAGCCACTATCAGTCAACTGGAAAGTTCTGCAGGTTCAGAGGGACAAACCTGTAAGGTCCCCTTTTGTTTGGGATCCCTAGCCTAGTTATTCTGCTGCAGACTTCAGATTGCAATGAAGACTGGAAATGAGAGTCCTCTCCACTGTTCTGGTTATACTCTCTTCCCTTCCCTATCCTGATCTCCTGGGAAATTTGTTGAACTCTATGCTAGCCTCTATCTACTTGAATTCCTAGCCCTCTATGTCCTTTTGCCAATCATTCCTTGTCATCTCCAAATTTGGATTCTTCCTACCATCTGCCTCCTTCACTCCTTTTCACTTGCTGCTGAACACAGCTAGCAAAAAGCATGAAACTGTCACATAGGGGTTATATCTGAACCTGCATGTTCAGATATGATATAACCTCTGAATCTTAAATTCATTACTTTGATGTGGATGAGTTTCATTGATGACTGGTTTATACTCTGGGACTATTATTTAGTCTTTGGATTGATATAAGTTACAAGGTATATCTTGAAACTTCTCCCCCTATTATTCATACAACAGCCATTCCCTAATTGATGGGCATCTTTCCTTCCCCTTAGTTTCCAGTTCTTTGCTATGACAAAAAGATTTAGCTTAACTTTTAAAAGGCCTACTCCTATGGGAATACCAAGTGCTCTTAAAAAAGAAAAAAAAAAGACAGAATCAACCATCTTCAGCACGCTATCAATAGACCAAGTATCCAGGTCAAGGAGAGTCCACACCTCATCTTGGAGAGAGCATTAATACTAATACAGTTTCAAATTTGAAATAAATAAGGAAGTTTAACCCCTCATATAGATATGTACTGTGCCAAAGGCCTCATCCTTTAACCTTGATGCAGCTCCTCCAGGACACAAGAAGTCAATAAGAAAAATAATTTTTACTAGAGATGCTAATGCAAAGTGGCAAATTCACCCTCAGAGAAACCACTGAGCCCAACAGGATTAAGCTAGTGATGGGAATATGGCTCCAGAAACATACATTTTATTTTTAGAAACAAAATTGATGGAAATCGGACAATGTGTATTTTATTTTTATTTTTATTTTTAATTTAATTTTATTTTTTGAGGGCAGTTGGGTTAAGCATCTTGCCCAAGGTCACACAGATAATGTTAAGTGTCTTAACACAACACAAAATCCATTTGAGGCCAGATTTGAACTCAGGTCCTCCTGACTGCAGGGCCAGTGCTCTATTCACTGCACCACCTAGCTGCTCCAACAATGTGTATTGTAAAAGATATACTCACAGGGCAAAATCCAGAAACCCATGGGCAAAAACGTAGTAGAAAATATCTGAGTGAAGATAAATAAAGGAAGAAACCAAAGCAATGTTATCGTGGAAATACAATACAAACCACTGGGACAGGAGGAATTTGCTAAGTACCTCAGGAACCAAGTCACACACAAGGCAGGAAGGCATGGGAGAAGGGACTTCAATTATGCAGACATGTACTGAAAAGTGTCTATGCCCAGAAGTCGAACAGATGAAAAATTTCTTGACTTGTTTTAAAGGACAATTTCACTTTGCAACAGATGAAGAAAGTTATACTGGGGCTGAATTGTACCCTAGGGATTACCCAGTAGAATAGAGGATGTTCCCAGTAGAGTTGTCATCCCTGGTTTTGGCCAACAGCATGGGAGCTTCCCAGTCCAGCCTGCTTTCCCCCCATGTGTAAGCAACGAGTTTGCATTTTGGGATGACAAGGAGTCCCTTTATTGGCTACAAAGGCAGAAGGGCCAGAAACTGAGTTTGTGGCAAAGGGAGCAAATACTCAACTTGTCTTTTCCTTCACAACTTCAAATTTTATGAGGATTGTCTTGAGTTGCTTCCCAAGAAAGATTTTCCTGGTGCCTGTTAGACCACTCTTTCTCAGTCTCATTTGCTGGCTCCGTGTCCAGATCATACCTCTAACTACAGGTGTTTGGTTCTGTCCCAGGTCTTCTCTTCTCCCTCTATATTATTTCACTTCATAATCTCATCAGCTCCTATGATTTTAACTATCTATACTGAAGATTCCCAGATATCCTTATCCAGCCCTCCCTTCTACACTCTAGATTCACATCTCTAACTGCCTAGTACACATCATAAACGACATGTCCCGTAGACATCTTAGACTCAGAATGAAACTCAATATCTTTCCCCTAAAATACTCCCTCACCTTTCTGAATTTCCCTGTTGCTGCTAAGAGTACCGCTTTCTTCCCAATTCCCCAGGCTGGCAACCTAAATGTCATCTTCTCCTCTTCACTCTCTGTTCCTCATATCCAATCTCTTGCTAATGCCTGTGCATTTTGCCCTTGTAATATTTCTTATATACACTCCCTCGTCTCCTCTGGCACTGCCATGGAACTGGTGCAGACGCTTATCACCTACACCTGGACTCCTGAGTAGCCTTCTGGTTGGTCTTCCTAACTCAAACCTCTCCCCTCTCTAATTTATCTTCCACTGAACTGTCACATCAGTCTTTCTCAAATGCAGACCTGACCATGTCACACCACTCCTTACTCCATTCAGGGCATTCATCATCACCTCCAGAAACAAATATAAAATCGTCTGTCATTCAAAGCTTTTCACCACCTGGCCCCCTCCTACCTTTCCGGTCTTCTACCTCACACCCCTTCCATTTACTATAACCCAGCGACACTGGTCTTCTTCTTATTCTGCACATACTTCACATCCTCCAGATTCTGGGTATTTTCACTGGCTGTTTCCTATACCTTGAATTCTTTCACTCCTTATCTTTGCCTTCAGACTTCCCTGGCTTTCTCCAAGACCCAGATAAAATCCTGTTTTTTAGGAGAAGCTGTTTCTCAATCCACCTTAATGTTAGCATCTTCCCTTTATTATTTATAACTATGTCCTATATATATTTTGCTTGTACATACTTGTTTGCATGTCGTCTCCCCATTAAACTATGAGCTTGGGGTAGCTAGGTGGTGCAGTGAATCAAACACCAGCCTTGGAGTCAGGAGGACCTGAGTTCAAATCCGGACTCAGACGCTTCAGAAACAAGAGCAGTGCTCAGACCAGGATATCTCAGACATAGGGGCTCTAAGGCCACTCGGTTCTGAAACACCACAGAAGGCCCAGAAGATCTAGTGATCTTAACCTCAAAGATCAAGTGATAGGGGAGGGCTAACCCCCAAAGGTGGTGATAAATACAGGAGACCACGTTATCTGGGTCAGGAAGGAGGGCCAACCACACCACCCAAAAGTGAATAAAGAACCAGAACCTAGACCTGTCACAAAGCCAATTTAGGAACTAAAGATGGAAAGATGAGTAAATGAAAGAAAACGTAGGAGGAAGCTCTGGAGGAAAGAATCAGAAGAATCCACTGAAGTTCAAAGCCTTTCATAATTTAACCACATGTGGCCCTTTAGGTCCTCAAGTGAGGTCCTTTGCATCCAAGGGCTGCACTTGAGGACCTAGAGGGCCACATATGGCCTCGAGGTCACAGGTTCTCCATCCTTGAGGATTCTAGTGTCCTACTTCCTACCTGTCCAGTTGCTTATGCTTTACAACTCCCCATGTATTCTGACCACTTTGGCTGTTCCTCAGACAAAATATACCATCTCGAGGTTCTAGGCATTTTCTCTAGCTGTCCCCCTTGTCTAGAATGCTCTCTCTCCTCATCTCTGCTTCCTATCTTCCTTGGTTTCCTCCTAATCCCAACTTCTATATGAAGCCTTTCCCAGTCCCCCTTAATCCTATGCCTTCTTTCTGTTGGTTATTTCAAATTTATAACTTATTTCTACATAGTTGTTGGCGCGCTGTGCACCCCACTAGACTGTAATCTCATCCAGAGTAGGGACTGTCATTTGCCTTCCTTTTTATGCCCAGCATGGAGCATAGTGTCTCTTACAAAGTAGGTGCTTAATAAATGCTAATTGTCTGATTGAGAGAATAAATAGGCTGGAATAGAAAACTGTGAACCTTACCCAGTAACAGACCTCCAGAAAACTAGAACAGACCAAAGTGGAACCAACACCTCCTTGAATCAGCAAGAAATGTTAGAACAAAATTAAGATTGGAAAAAAAAGAAGATGCCTGACATATTTTTAAAAAGTTGATCTAGAACATAGGTCAAGGGGACATAATTTTTTTTGGCTTTTTTTTTCTGGAGGGGGGAGGGCAGGGCAATTGGAGTTAAGTGACTTGCCCAAGGTCACATGGCCAGTAAGTGTGTCTGAGGTTGGATTTGAACTCAGGTCCTCCTGACTCCAGGGCTGGTGCTCTATTCACTATGCCACTTAGCGCAGCCAAAGGGGGATAATTTAAGAATTGTTGTTGTTCAATCTTTTAGTCATGTCCAACTCTTCCAGACTCATAGCACACCAGGTTCTTTTACCCTCCACTCTTTTTTGACATCTGTTTAACTTCATGTTCATTGTTTCCATGACACTGTCTATCCATCTCAGTCTCTGCCATCCCCTTTTCCTTTTGCCTTTAATTTCCCTTTAATTTAAATTTAATTTAATTTCCCCCAACATCTGAGTCTTTTATGAGTCCTGTCTTCTCATTATGTGGCCAAATTACTTCAGCTTCAGTGTTTGACCTTTAAGTAAATCATCTGATTCAATTTCTGCAAGTATTGATTGGTTTGATCTCCTCGCTATCCAAGGGACTCTCAAAAAGTCTTCTCCAGGAAAAACAATGGCATTGAAGGCAGTATAATGAATATAGCCCTGGCCCCTGAGTCATTTTATTTTGATCTCAGACACTGGCTGTGTGATGTCGGGCACGTCACAACCCTGAATGTCTCAAAAAACAAGTCTTCTGTACCACAATTCAAGGCATTGATTCAGTGGCATTCAGCTTTCCTTATAGTACAACTCTCAAAGCCATACATTGCTACCAGAAAAACTGTAGTTTTGACTACATGGACCTTTGTTGGCAAGGTGGCATCTGCTTTTTCCGTATACTATCTAGATTTGTCATTGCTTTCCATGCAAGTACTAAGCATCTTTTAATTTCATGGCTGCAGTCACTATCCCCAGTGACCTTTGAGCCCAAGAATATAAACTCTGACACTGCTTCCATTTCTTTCCCCTCTATTTGCCAGGAAGTGATGGAACCAGTTGCCAAGAGCTTAGTTTTTTGGAGGATAAACCTCAAGCCAGCTTATATACTCTCTTCTTTTACCCTCATCAAGAGGCTTTTTATTCTTCATTTTCTGCCATCAGAGTGGCAATATCTGCATATCCGAGTTTGTTAATATTTCTACTAGAAACCTTAATTCAGGCTTTTGATTCATCCAGGTTGGGATTTTGCATGCTGTACCTTGCTCATAAATAAATAAAGCAACAATATCCACAGCCTTATGGTATTTGTTTTCCAATCTTAAACCAATCAAGTGTTCCATATTTGATTGTGTTGTTTGTTGACCCACATACAGGTTCCTCAGGAGACAAGTAAGATGATTTAATACTCCCACCTCTCTGAGGGCTTGCCACATTTTGTTGTGATCCACACAGTTACACAGGCAAAGCCACACAGGCTTTATAGCGTAGTAATAAAAGCAGAAGTAGATGATTTTCTGGACCTCCCTCGCTTTCTCCATAATCCAGTAACAGTTGGCGATCTGGCTTCTAATTCCTCTGCCTCTTTGAAAACCAGCCTGTTCTCCTGGTAATTTTTGGTTCACGTATTTCTGAAGCCTAACTTGCAGAATTTTAAGCATAACTTTGCTAGCATGGAAATGAGCACAATTATTTGGTAATTTGGACATTCTTTGGCATTGCTTTTCTTTAGGATTGGGACATAAACTTATCTTAATCAATTCAGTGGCTACTGTTGAGTTTTCCAAGTTGGCTGGCATATTGAGTATAGCACTGCAATAGCATCATCTTTTAGGATTTTAAATAGCTCGGCTGGAATTCCACCACCTCCACTAGCTTTACTGTTAGCAATGCTTTGTAAGGCTCACTTGATTTCATTCTCTAGGACAGCGGTTCTCAACTTGTGGATTGTGATCCCTTTGGGGTCAAATGACCCTTTCACAGGGGTCACAGGGGTCACCTAAGACCGTCAGAAAACACATATTTCCGATGGCCTTGGGAACCGAGACACTGCTCCTCTATTCGTCTCCAGGTGGGTCTGACCACATGCAAGTATTAAAGGGTCTCGGCATTAGGAAGGTTGAGAACCACTGCTCTAGGATGTCTGGCACTAGAGCAGTGACCATACCATCATGGTATCTATGTAATGATCTTTCTTGTATAGCACTTTTGTGTATTCTTACCACCTCTTCTGCTTGTTAAATCCCTGTTCTTTTTGTCTTTTATCTTGCTCATTTTTGACTGAAACATTCCCTTACTATCTCTAGTTTTCTCAAAGAGAGCTTGTCGTTCCTGTTCTATCGTTTTCATCTGTTTCATTTCATAGCTCACTTAAGAAAATCTTCTTATCTCCCCTTATTCTTCTCTGGAATTCTGCATTCAGTTGGTTATATCTTTCCCTTTTTTCTCTACTTTCTGCTTTCCTTCTTTATCAGACAGCCATTTTGTTTTCTTGCTCTTTTTCTTCAGGATGTTTTTAGTTGCTGTCTCCTTTACATTATAGTGAACTTCTATACTACTAGACCTCCCAATAACCATGATTTTTAAAAATCTGGATTTCTAGAAATCATGAATAAAAATTTCCCACATCTATTAGAAGCAGAAAGTAAAGACAGAAGAATCTATATACGATAGAAAAACATCCATAGATAGATCACCTCCTGAAGGAAAAGCTAAAAAAACTAGACCCAGGAATGTCATGGTCAAAATCTAGGGTTCCCAAATGAAAAGAACCAATACTTTCAACATCCAGAAAGAGTTCACGTACCAAAGAAGCAAAGGGTTACAGGTGAAAGACCTTGGAATATCATATTGAAAAAGGGGAAAACCTGATTTACATTGTAATTGTGTGTGGTTCTCTATTTCCCTTTTTTGAAAAGTTCTAGATGTGTCATAATCTATATGCTGTAAGAAAAACTGACTGTGGGACAATAAAGTGTGTGTTTAATGAGTCTGAGAATATGTGAATGAGCTTAGCTTCCTATCATTAGACAGTAGTCTCAGGCTGAAACCAGTCCAAAATTTGTGACTGGGTAAAGAACCGGGAGTAGAAGCAATACCCCCCACCCTGAGATCCAACACCCTAGTGATCTAACACTGAGATTTCCTCAGTGTTAGAAAGAGACAAGGAAGATCATTATTCTTTACTTCATCCTGACCAGCAAGGAGGAACTGGTTGTTGGAGTAAAAATTATGGGAACTTTAGGAGAAAAGTAATAGAGTTAACAATGGCTAAAAGAGGGAAAATTACGTGTAGTCTGCCATGCACTATATACAGACTTCAGGAGAATGAGGTTTTGAAATCTGTTATATTTTGTTTTTCTATCACCTTCATTTTCCAACCTACGTCTCCCATTTTTCTACCCACAGTACCACCAATTAGATAGATAGTTTATTAAGCACTTATTATGCATCAGAGATTGTGTTAAGCACTAGAGATACAAATACATTTGGCCTCAAGAAGCTTATGGTCTAATGAAGGAAGACAACACATTCAAGAGGGAGTTGGAAAAAAGCAGGGAGGAGCATTCATAGAGCAGGATGGGCTGAGCATGGCCATGAAATAAGGTCTGAATATGGGTGAGATAAGCCCAGAGCTATTTGCTCTTATAAAGAAACAAGCCACAAAATTTTAAAACGCCAGCGATGAGCGTATAACATCGTGGTACTTAGGTACAAATGTAGAAAGAATAATGCATCAAAAGAGAATTAGAACTATTCTACTTATAGATTAGATTAGCTTGAAGGAAAAGTGTTCATCTTTCAGCTACATTTAACTTACTGAAGTGTATGCTTTTTTTTCAGTTTTTAATATTATACACGTCATACTATTTAGTTAATAATAATATCTTTATCCTCATTTAAAGCTATTTATTCACTGATACTTTGAATTATTTTTTAAAACAATTATATTTAGAATTTATATAGCACTTTTAAGTTTTGTAAATACTTTATACACGTTAATTCACTTGATCCTTAAAACAATTCTGAAAGGTAGGTACCATTATTACCCCCATTTTACAGATGAGGAAACTGAGACACCAAAAGGTTGTCTTGTCCAGAGTCGCACAGCTAGTAAACATCCAAGGCAACATTTTACCTCCTGTCTTCCTGATTGCTCAGGACCACTTAGTCTCTTTCAATATTAAAACTAATGTGGAAGTGATGCACACTCAAATGATTTTCAAGGGACTGAAAATGTTTGGTCAAGGGGACATGAGGGGCTTGAGTTCTTCCCTCAGTCCTCTGACAACAAACTTGTAGAATGACCAACATTAGTATAAGAGAGCTGTATTCTGATAAGTCAAAGCTGTATCCTGGATGAACATCTTTTCCTTTCTCTGAATGCCCATTTCCTGCTACGGCTAAGTAAACTTTTTTTTTGTAAGTGCTGGATAGACTATGAATTTTCTTATTTCATTTGAAATCTGAAGAACACACACCCTACTTGCCTGATCAGACAAGGAGAAGTCTGGGCACATGTGGCCTTCCATATCTATTAGGAGGCATTCTCTGACAAATACAATGCTGACCTTTCCAGTTGTGTGATTTATATTTTATCCTTGTCAGCATTATCTGTATTCTACTATATTTAACGTTGCACAGATGGAATGAGGTCCTAACATAAAGCACTGAAAGAAAAATGTAATACTTCTCGAGGTTTCCTTTGAAACATGACTTTTTTACCTGCTGTGAAACCACACTAATAGTCACCTAGCTGTATTAGCACTTGAGATGTTTCTCTTAAGAGACAGTCAGGAAGTCACCTATCACCAACCCAAATGAAAGACCCGCGCTGCATGTTTACCCTCCATAATGCTGTTGTCAGATGTAGATTTCACATAAAAGGTTCACATCATAGAATCACACCCGCCACTGTCTGTTTCCACATCTCATGCATTTATCATATACCTTCCATTATAGTTGTTCATATACATCCTACCATCCTTCTGGAGGGCAGCAAACATCTCTACATTTTGAGAAGATTCTCCAAAGATCCAGGACCAGTGCTCTACAAATAGAAGGCATTTAAAGAGTGGAGTAGTCCTTTGTGTCTTGGTTTCTACCTTTATAATTGCTGCTACTTGACTCATATTAGGGGTCATTATTCTTCAACCATGTAATGATGGGAGCCACAATCCAATCAAACACACATTTATTAAGTGATTTCTATGTACAAGCCACTTTGCTGGATAAGGGGGCTACAAAGACAAGATTTCCCTGAGGAGTTGACTGTGGGGATGAAATATTTATAAATACCTTGTGTTTTCTTTGTATTTATTTTGTACTTGTCTTCCCTACTGAAATGTAAGGTCCTTGTGAGTAGCCATCGTTTCATTTGCTGTCTTTGTATCCCTGGCACCTAATAGTGTCTGGTACACTTTAGGTGTTAAATAAAATGTTATTAATTTATTGAATATGTAACCAGATTAATATATACATATAAACTAAGGAAAGAGGAAGCATTAGCAACTAATGGAAAAAATGCTTCCAGTAGGAAAAGGCACATGATCTGAGTTTTGAAGGAAGATGGGGATTCTAAGAGGTGGAGGTGAAGAGGCAGTACATTCCAAGCACGAGGATTGTCTGTGCAAAGTGGGAAGTGCATCGCCAAGCGGAGGGAAAAGCACATGGGCTGGTTTGGCTGAAACCAGGAATATGAAGGGAAATAATGTATAACAAGTCAGATTTGGGAAGAACTTTAAATGCCATGGTGTTTATATCACATACTAGAAACCATAGGTTCTTGGATAGGGGAGTGATAGGGTCAAGTTTATGCTTCAGGAAGATGGTTTTGGCAGCTGTGGAAGATGAACTAGAAAGACTAAAGATTTAAGGCAGAAAGCAATGAGGAGGCTATTACAATAGTCCAGACGAAATGTGATAAAGGCCTATCTTGTGGGGTGGCCTTATGAATGTAAGGAGAATGATGGATATGACAGATGGGCACATGGAATCAATGCAGGAGCATAAAGCAGACCACTAAGACCATAGGGAAGAGGATTCAGCATTTATGGAATTCACACAGGAGTTAGACCTGGAAGGGACTCTAGGGATATATATGGTCTAATCTCATTGTTGCTTATTTGTTGTTGTTTTTGATGAGACTTTATATACATAATATAGGTCAAGTTTAAATGTGTCCCTGGATGGTACCTATACCACAAGGTCCATTTTTCTTCTTGTTCTCATCTCCTGCCGTAGGAAGTTTTCATCAAAGACCCTAGAAACTCTGCTCTATCTTTATCTTTTTAGTAATTATGAAACTAACCCACTTGGTTTCATTACCTTTTAAACAGAAAAGTCAACAAATAAACCAAGATAGTTATCTTTCAGAAGGGCTTGGGATTTATTAGGGAATAAAAACACACAATGATAATTTTTATTTCTTCTTTAGGTGCATTTTGGTGGCTCCAAAATCTATTCTGTTGTAGATAGACTATGGAAGAAAAGTGAAGTAATGCATCTCAACTCTTACAGAAAAGAAGGAAAAGATTTACATTAATTATCACACTACCCATCATATAAAAGATGTCATTCTAATACTCTGATCTTTTCTTACAGAAATTATTTCATTGCTCAAGTTTCACATCTGATTCATGAATATTAATACCTGATAAAATGAAAAACACTTAAATATAGAATACTGTGTTTCTGATGTAGAACCTGCATTTAACAACTGATTTCTATGTATACATGTATGAGTATCAGTTACATTACAAGTGCAAACATACAGACACATCTAAAAGCCAATCAACTTTTAGGAAAAGAATTTGGCAAGGTTTAGAATGCTTTTCTACTCCTCTTTAATTTAACCAAAGTGTACAATTATTTTATAACTAAATTTTCTCCTAGTTGCACATTAAAGAGAAAAAATGTGTTAAGAGAAAATTTAATGTTCTCTATTTTCACTCTCAGTTTTAGATGTCTCTTTAAAGAATGCTTTAACACTACATAAAGTTATCAAACATTTATAGTTTTCAAAAAAGCTGCATTTTTTTTAAAGTAACACTGTAGGTGATTGCTATTCTGATAGACATTTTGAGCAGAATGAACACTTAATTTACGCTACAAACATACTGTACAAATAAGAAGTTAGAAGGCAATTCTTATCACTTACCAGAAATACTGCACAGATTTTAAATTATGAGTGATTTTAAAGCAAAAAAAAGTCTCCATCTTCAGTAGACAAAAACTTTAAGAAGCAACAGTTCCTTCACTTTTTGGTGTTTCTTTATCTTGTTCTTTTTGACTGCAGAGTGCAAAATATTCATGGACAAATTGTCTACACATGGGGCACTGCTGAAAATACTTAACACAGCCATCACACAAGCATGTGTGTCTACATGGCAAGAGGACCCAATTCACCTTCCCATTCTGGCAAACAACACAGTCTTTGCTGTTTTCTTCGTACTGTTCCACTTCACTCTCAGCCAGTCCGGCTTTTTCCAATAAATGTCTGTCAGTGCTTTGTTCTCCTGGAGAAGGGCTACTCAAGGACGGTGTATTATTATTTGCAGACATGAAAAGTTGCTGAAGAGCAAATAAATAAATTTGAATATGATTATAAACTGAATTCAGTATTTATAGTCAAAGCTTATAAGAGATAGCCAAAACCAATTATGACCTAGTAAACGGAAGGAAAGGGAAAATTTATGGGTAGGAAGAAATGAAAAGGAAATGTGGGCAATTATTTCTTCCTCAAAGTAGGTTTCAAAACTTTCTAGGTCAATTCTTATATTTTGGGTGACTGGACTACATATACATTGGATCTTTTCCCTCTAAAATTTTTACTATCCTTTTAACCTAGGCACACAGATAATACTGCTAATAACATTAACATTGGGCTCATGTAGCAAATGAGAATAAACTTCCTATAAAAAATGTGACCCATAAAATCTAGCATAAAACTACTATTAAAACAATGTATGTGCTGTAAGATCCAATCGTCTATTTAAAATCATTATCCTGCTACTCTTGAAGAAAACAAAGGTTCTATATGAGACCCAGCTTACCTTAAGGTCATGGAACTGGCCTTGAGCCTGTAGTACATACTGATACAATATTCTGCAGGAAAGTTTGTATTTCTTATCAGGAATATGAATCACAGTCACCATTGAAATCTAAAAACAAAATTAGTTGTTATTTTACTTTCTATCTGCACTATTCTACATTTGCAGGGAAGGAAACATGTCACAAATAAAGATGAAGATAAATCAAATGAACTCTAAGTGAGCCACTTAATTAATATGTTTCTTTGGAAAATAATTACCTCTGTCTATATGATTTTTAATTGTACTTAAACCTTTTTGATAAATATGAGTTACTCTAAAGTAGCTAAAAAAGATCTGGTTAATATTAGAGCTTTTGGTATGGGACATAGAATGACGCACTTGAAATCAGGAAATCTGACATCTGGCTTCAAACAAATTACTAGCTCCATGACCCTAGGCAAGTCACTTAATCTCTGCCTAAATTTTCTCATTCTGTAAAATGGGGATAATAGTCCCTCCTTCTCAGGGTTGTTAGAGGACAAAATGAGATATCTGCAAAGTGCTTTGCAAACCTTAAAGCATCATATAAAACTATTATTAATATTTTACAAATATTTAACAGTCATATTCTCTAAAATTAAATATAAAATACACCAACTATCAATATGCCCTTTTACAACTGATATTTTAAAAGATCATTATAACAAATAATTTTAAAGGAACAAAGGGAATAGATTTCACAGATAAGGAACCAGATCACAAAACTCCCGAGAATGTAATTCCTCTTATGACAAGTAAACATCAAAATCACATAGACAACAAGGAAGTTATAATCACTCCTAAAAATGGAAGTTTCTCTACATCATTACAAGGACTTGTGGGTTTTGTTCTTAGAATAACACTCAACATATCTTGCCACACAGGAGAATAGGGGGGATGGGGATAAGAAGGGGGGTGATGGAGGGAAGGGCGGGGTGGAGGGGAGGGTTGCGGGAAGCATACACCTCAGTAAAGGGACAGGGACAGGGTAGAGAACAAAAGAAGGGGGGGGTGCAGGATAGGAAGGAGGGACATACAATCAGCTTCTCACAATTTGCCCACTATGGAGATGTCCTGCATAATTACACATGTACAGCCTGTATTGAATTGCTACTCCTTCCAGTGGGAGTGGGTGACAGGGGAGGAATTGGAAGAATTTATAATTTAAAGCTATACAATCAAATGCAACTGGGAAATAATACA
>CM053598.1:204166420-204178898 GCA_028646575.1 Pseudocheirus occidentalis
TATGGAAACTTTCTAAAATAAGGCAGCATGGTCCACTGGACTCTTCAGGACTAGTTAGTTATCTGCCAAGAGACGGGTTTAATTCTTGGCTCCACTACTGAATTGTTGGGTGATCTTGGGCAGGTCATTCAGTTTCTCTGCCTCTCTCAGTTTTCCTTATCTGGTAGATAGATGGTATTGATGATTGTGCCCTCTGAAATCTATTATGGTTAAAATACAAATGGTTAAAGAGATAGCAGTCTCTTTCATGAATCGGGAGCAAAGTGTTTCCAGCTGATTAGAGGAGTAAAGGTGCCATCTAAGCCAGTGCTAGACCTCTGTATCTTTGTAACACTACTGGCCGTTGCTCTCCTCTGAGTCACTCAAGGTCCTCTGACATCACAATCCTCCTCCCACCCACTCAACAATGGGGAGGTATGCTCAGAGGACACCAGGGGAGGGAAGAAAAAGAGGAGGACAAGGTAGAGAGGGAGGAGATGGAGTAATCCCTTATGTTATAATTCCATCAACCCACCGATTTTTCACTTACCATCTGGTTCAACTGTAATGTGTTCAGCTCCATATGACCTGTGCAGCTTCTGTATCCTCCCTCAAAGATTCAGCAAAATATTATGGTCCCGGAATCCGAGATAATTTCAATACTGTTGCTGAATATCTCACAGTACCGCGTCTTCAGACCTGTGAATTGATGCTGGATGCTACTTCTTCACCAAACTGCCATCAGGAACAACCAATTAGAGGTAATGTTCTGGCAATTTAGCTCAAGGCTTTTCTGGCTATCCATACAGGGACTTAGAACTGTAAGTGATCTTAGAAATCATTCTGGTCCAGCCACTTAATTTTACACATGAGGAATCTTGTCTTCAAAAAGTGAAGCGACTTCCTCAAGATACTCTCAGGACATCTTTCTGTGTGATTGGAGGTTTTTAGAATATGTTATTCCCAGGAGTTTTATTTTGTTTTGTTTTTGTTTTTTTTGGTTGGAACAAAGTGGTGATTTGTATGTGTCTTTTATTTTGCTGAAAGATCTTTGAATCTAAAATGCAAACTAGCTCATAAAACACTATTTTGCCTCTTCATGTGCGGCCAAAGTGTAAAACAGGCAAACCTGTGCTTTCAGGTTTACCAAAAGATGGGAATCTTGTACCAGTGCATCAATAAACATTTATTAAGTGCTTCCTATCTGCCAGTCACTCTGTGCTGTGTGCCAGGCATTGAGCTAAGCGTTTGTGATATACAAACAGGACCTATGCAGGATACAACTGGAGATAATCAACAGAGAGAATGAGTTAGAATTAAGGGGGACTGGGAAAGACTTCTTACAAAAGATGTAATTTTAAGTCGGACCTGACGAAGCCAGAGATGCCAGGAGGTAGAGATGAAGAACATTGCAGGCATTAGGAATAACTAGTTAAATGCCCAGAGTTGGGAGGATGGAGTATCTTTTGTTTGAAGAATAGCAAGGAGACCAGTGTCAATGGATTGAAGAGTATATGGTAGGATGGTAAAATGTGAGAAGACTGGAAAGGTTGGGGCCAGGAGTATTTTATACTTGATCCTGGACATGATTGGGAGCCATTGGAGTTTGATGAATAATGGAATGATAAGGTCAGACCTATGTTTTAGAAACATCTCTGGATTGGAGGGAGACTTGTCGTAACCTTCATGCTCAGTAGTAGATTGTGGTAGCCTTGGTGTGAGGTGATGAAGGATCTGCACCAGGACAGTGGCAGCGTCAGAAGAGAGAATGGGGCAAATATGAAAGATATCATGAAGGTAAAATTGACAGGTCTTGGCAAGAGATTGGATATATGGGGAGTTGAGAGATACTGAGGAGTCTCAAACATAACGCTTAGGTTGTAAATCTGAGTAACTGGAAAGATGGAAGAGAAGTCAGGAAGAGGGAAGATTTGAGGGGAAAAGATAATGCGTTCAATTTTGAACATGCTGATTTCAAGATTCCTTATGGTGGGTATGTTTAATAAGAATGTACATGTAGAACCTTTATCAGATTGCACACCATCTTGGGGAGGGAAGAGGGGGAGACAGGGAGAAAATTTTAAATTCGAAAGTAAATGTCAAAAATTAAAATTAAATTAATTAGAAATTTGGGGGGGGGGAGATACCTCATTGGACATGCGGCTTGAGCTGTCCAATATTAAGTTGGAGATGCAAGACTGGAGGTCAGCAGAGAGAGAGGTTAGGGCTGGATGAGCAGATTTGAAAAGCATCAGTATCGAGAAGATAATTGAATCCATAGCAGCTGATGAGATCACCAAGGGAAATAATATAGAAGGAGAAGAGAAGTGGGCCCAGGATTGAGCCCTGAGGAATACCAAGTGTAACTTGGATGAAGATTTAGCAAAAGAGAACTGAGCAGGAGCCGTCTGATACATAGGAAAAGAACCAGGCTAGAATGTAGCATCGTGAAAACCTAGAGAGAAGGGAGCATCAAGGAGATGATGGTGATTGACAGTGTCAGAGGCTACAGAGAGAGGTCAAGAAGAATGAGGATTGAGAAAAGGCCATTAGATTTGGCAGTTAGGAGATTGATGATAATTTAAATAATGGTAGCAGTTTCAGTTGAATGATAAGGTCAGAAGCTAGACAGTGGAGAGTTAAGCAGAGAATGAGAAGAAAGGGAGGAATCACCAGGAAAGTCAGAAGCCTCAGAGAAACAAGACTTTCCCTACTAAGCCTATATTGTTCTGTTGGCAGCCATCTCTGGAGCCCAAGGTAGAAGTAATAGAAAGAGGTCTTAGAATTGTGGAATCAAAGAATATCAGTCCTTGGAAGGACCTCAAAGGCCAGCCCAATATAATTCATAGTTTTACAATACACCCCAAAACTATTCATCGAGTCTCTATTTCAATACCTCCAGGGAGGAGAAAGTCCAGTACCTGCCTCAGAAGCCCGTCCCACCATTTGATGTCTCTATTTTGAAGGAAAATATCCCTTTTCATCAAACCCAAATTTGCCCTTTTTGTCATTTTCTCTCATTGTTCCTAGTTCTCTTCTCTGGAGCCAAGCAAAAAAAGATCTACCACCCGTCTTCTGATAACCCTTCAGGTACTTGTACATAGCTCTCCTACCCCTCCTTGGTCTTCTTTTTTCCAGGCTTTTTTTTCCCCTCTCCATGCCCATTCACTATCCTATCTACCTGTCATGCTCTAGATTCTCTCTAGTTTATCAAAAAATTTCTCTGGGTGTGGTCTGAGTGAAGGAGCTCTGATACTAGTGTTATGATTATGGCTAAGTCACTTAAGCTCAGTCTCCTTTGTAGAAGAAGGGATAATGTATGTTCATGCTTCATAAGGTTGTTGTGAAGACAGTACTCTGCAAGCCTCAAAGTGCTAAATGTGAGTTGTTGTTGGTTTTTTTTTTTTATTACACCACTCTGCTTTTATAAGTGGAGATGGAGTGAGGTTCCCTCAGCAGTTCAGCTGATAAAATCACAGAATGAAGTTTTTCAAGATGAGATTTTAATGTGTAAAAGAGATGTATCTACACCAGGTGAACCCTTTATGAGGTATGTGTTTCTTTGGCTGGATGGAGAAGGGAATAGCATTGTTGGCTGAGCAAACCATCTAGCCATGCCTCTTGGGTATTCAAATAGCTGGATAAATTTCAGTGGTTCAGTTGTTAGAAACAACTGAGTCCATGCTACAGAGCCTTTGAGGAGGAAGACCCTGCAGCAGGGAAGAGGGGTTTTTTCCTCTTCCATTATTAACCACATCATCAGACCTATTAGAACAATGGGAGAAAATATATCTATCCTGCATCAGAGACCCACATAGATGTGGAGAGACCCAGAGGAAAAAGGAGGACTCCCATTGTAGTCAAAAGGAATGGTATAGTAACTGTGGACTCCTCCAGAAAAGAACAGACCCTGGGAGCCCAGTTGAGTCACCCACCCAACAAACAAACACACTGCACCCAGGGAGCTGCGTTAGGACTCTATAAAGCAAGAAAGGACTTCAGGTCATGTAGTACTAGGAGCTGTGAGTTAGATATCCTTTGCCACATAGGTTTCATCCTGTGTTAATGAAGGTACTCTGAAGTTTGAGCCCCCACTTCCCATGGATGCTATATTTATGAGAGAGTGCACTGTACTAGATTTATTTGGGGGATATTTTGTAGGAACTGTTCTTGGTAAATGTCTTTGCTAAAAGCTACTCAAACCTCTGACTGTTTGTATGTTCCAGTATGGTTCTCATCTCTTCATAGCTTTGATCTCAGAACTCTGGACCATGGCCCTCTCTCCATCTTTCTGCACCCCTGCTCCAGCTCCAGCCCTTTCTCACCCTCATTGAGCTCTTTCCTCTTCTCTACACTGATTCTCCCTGTCCCCTTTGAAATAGATAATGAGGTTCTATTCCTAATTCTTTTTCATTTTTATTTTTGGAGGGCAATTGGGGTTAAGTGACTTGCCCGAGGTCACACAGCTAGTTTTTGGGTAGAGTGTCTGTGGCCAGATTTGAACTCAGGTCCTTCTGACTCCAAGGCCGGTGCTCTATTGACTGCGCCACCTAGCCACCCCTCTATTCCTAATTCTTGCCAATATTGTAGCAGCTGATTTCACTCTAACTAATGATGAGTGAATTTTCATAAACCTGATTAAGCTCTAAAGGCTAGACTATAAGCATTGCCAAAGACTATTTGCCCAACAACTCCCAAATTGCTCTGGGCCTATTTTGGGGTTCCCCCGGTGTTCCAACCTTAAACATTTCTCATTCTTCCATGTAAGATGGATGAAATATTGGAAATATTTTTCAAAGTATGAGATCATTAGAAAATGACACAATTAATTTATAAACTTCCTTTCTGAACCGTTTTTGTGAACTATTGGAAATCTTACTAAAACACTATTTTGACTAAGCATAATTTATTGTGACGAGGGGGAGAATAAATGACTTTATGGAACAAAAATTTTCTTAGTGGAGTAAAAATTCGTAGAGGGCACAGTTGTTTTTATGCAGAGGAGGAGAACCAACTTCACAGCAACCCCGTGAGATAAGTGCTATTATGATCCTTCTTTTATGATTTATGAAACTGAGGCAGACAGCACTTAAGTGATTTGCCCAAGGTCACACAGTTGAGTAAATATCTGAGTATTTGAATTCAGGGTCTTTCTGACCCCTAGGCCCCGTGCTCCAGCTATTGCTGCCTAGCCGGAGATAGTCAAGTCAGTGAGCATCATTAAACACTTAGTACGTGCCAGGTTAAGTGCACAGAGTTTTGTGTGGCCAGCGAAAGGACTTTGTAAGCTCATCCCTATGTCTATTTAATTTGCTCTTGAGCCTTAAAGAGAGCAGGAAGTGACAATATGAAAGTGTTCTTTATTATTTTAGAATTCTGAACTTTTCAGTTTTAGATATGCAAGAGGGTCCCTTAGTGTCTAGGTATTTTATCTATATAAAATCTATTCTTACTGGATTCAAACTTTAGAGTGCCATATAAACTTCAATTATTATTACACTACAATGCAAGGATCTCTAGCTGGTCCGGTGACCCTGAAGTCACCCATCTCACTTGAATTTTTTTAATGATGCTTTCTTGGAGACTGTCTCCAACCCTCACTCCAAGCTCATAGGTACCTATTCCCCTAACACCCAGTTAAGAAAACCTTTACCATTAAGCCTTTTACCTCTCCACTCCCCATCCCCACCATTCTATGAGGCTTAAAGGAAATAAAAGTCGCACTTCCCCACAGAGAGATTGGGCACCCCTGCTCTGAAGCGGTAACTGTTATGCTAGGAAGCTGGGACCTGGTGACAGAGACACTCAGCTGCAGATACCTAGAGAGAAGGCTCAATCTCACCATGCTTGGCTTTGGGTGCAAAGTATTCTATTAAAATGGATTACCTGTCCCTTTGCATTTATTTGAGATTTCTCAGTGTTGGCTAAGTAGTCTCTCAACTGAATCCAAAAGGGAAGATGTGTCTCTGACTCCCTCTACAGGTCTGGACTTAATGGGGACTGCCTAACTTTATTAGGTCAGTCAGTTCCAAGAATTGGGCTTGTCTACTTGTCCAACTCTTCTCATTCTAAATTAAATAATAGTTGATTTGTAACAAAGGATAAGGAAAACCATTACATTACTTATTCTCTCCTCATCATAAAAATGATACTGAGTTTAAAAAAAAAGTTTCTACAGAATTCCCAGGTCACAGAGGAAGAAGGTATTTATAAAATAATTTTGTCATCAATTTTCTATTGATAAGTATAAATGTTGATCTATAGAAAGAACAGCAATTTTAAATTCATTCACTCTTAGCATTTACGTGCACACAGACTTTTGGATTTTGGAGGAAGAGTGTCTAAATTTTAAAGATTTGTTTCTAAGTTAATTTAAATGGTTCACTCTTATTTTGAATGGGATGGAACAGGGTGACCTGACATTTGCTGTTGACATGAGAAAACCATTCTCTTTTACAGGAGATAAAAAGTATTTTGTTTGGGGAAAATTTTATTTCTAGACATTTTCATATTGACACAGCATTTGGTATTACCTTGATCATCTTTGTGATTCTTCTTTGAGATCAGTAAATATTATTCTGACTTCAGTGATGTAGAAACATGATGAACTTAAAGCAGTTTATTTGAGGTTATAAAGACAAATGAAAAATCGGGATTAAAACATATTCCCTTTTAATTTCTAGATCTTGCATAGTCTAGTCTAGTGAAACATTTTCCATTATGAAATGTATCAAGAAACTTCAAGGTCCACAAAGTTCCACATGAGCACTTTGGGATGGGGGAATTCAAGGAGCTCCAACAAGCTCTTTTTAAAGTTTTAAAAGCACTCTCATGTGAGTGACCCATGGAGCTAACATGTTTGATACTAGAGTTACTTCTCTGTTATGACTCGATCTTCTCAATTCCTTCCAAGATGTCGTGTGTTGACTCAGAAATCTGACAAATAGTTAGAGACTTAAAGCTTCTAGTGATGAGTATGATAATATTATTGCAATTAGATGAACCAAATTATGCTTATTCTTAGGGTTCTCATTTTCAGACTGCGTTTATTGAAACATATGTTGAAAGGCCTTATTCGAATACAATTATACAAATGATGCTTTCCCTTCACTGTTAGGATAAATAAGACCGTATACTCACTCTTGTGGAATAGCAGTGTAAGGTGGATTCTTTTTGAGTCTGGGATGGAATGGGGACAAAAAAGGGAAGACATTTTAACCTTAAAATCAGTGGTATCTAAGCTTCTTGCTATTCAAATGGCCTTTTTTTGCTTTTTGGAGGGCAATTGGGGTTAAGTGACTTGCCCAAAGTCACACGGCTAGTTTTTGTGTCAAGTGTCTGAGGCTGGATTTGAACTCACGTCCTCCTGACTCCAGGGTCAGTGCTCTATTCACTGCGCCACCTAGCCACCCTATATCTTTTCTTAAAGGTATTTTAACCAAGTATCCATATTTTTTCAAGGATTTGTGAATGTATTCATCAAGAGAAGATGATGACTATACGTTCTTTCACCTTTAATTTTTGGTGATAATCTTATGAGATTCTATTAAAAATATAGTCATTTATGGCCAGAGATATTAGGACAGATCATATTTTTGCTGATATAGCGTTCTCTCTATCCTGAATTTTCATGGTTTTTTTGCCCCTCTCCAACATGTTTTTGAAAGTGAAATCATATGAGCTACAATCTAATTCCGTTGCCTCTCAATATTATATAATTGGAAGGTGTCTAGAATCTTGATTGTGAAGATCATTTAAGGAGGTATTAGTTATAGTCAGGAAAGCACTCATTAAATGCATTAACTGATACATTAAGTGGTTGTTTTCATGGGAATATGGGGAAATGTTCTATTTTAAACAGTATCGAGAAAATTTGGCCATAGGGGAAAAAAATGTAATTTAGCTGATCTTTTCATTTTCATTTCTGAAATGTTCCTGTTTTGATCTTAAAGTGAAGGCTATCAGCATAATGCAGAGCCAGCTCAACAGAGATGTAACCCTAAACATCTTTTTTATGGAGCTCTCAATGGCATTCATAACCAGTAGTTTGCATTTGACTAAAATTTTGGCAATCTGTGTCATCCGATCCATTCACCAGACTGACTTAAAGGGGCGATTCCCTTGATGCCAAAGCAGAGATTTCTGGAATGGGAAGCAGGAGAAGTCTAATAATAAACACAAATGAGTAATGACAATGAAAAACAGTAACCGTTGCATTGAGGGTAGAGACTCGGGTTGTGATGTCATTGATATAGGGAACTCCTAGGTGAGTAAGCATTGACAGGTTGACCAACTTCTGCAATGTAGAGTTTAGAGTTGTCAAAGGCCTTGAGAAGCTGTGACTTGCCTAAGGTCACATGCAACCAATGTGTCAGAGGCAGGATCTGAATCCAGGTTCGCAGGCCTGCTTTCTCTTCACTGTGCTCTGCTTCTGCCTCTACTCAACTGAAAATGCGTGAGAAATTTGGATTGAAGCATTTAATCTCCCTGGGATCAATGGCTTCAACGACACTATCCCAAAGTTCAGCATGGATTCCCAATTATAGCAAGTAGCGAAAGACTTCGATTCTGCAATCGTAACCTTTGAGGCAACGGTTCTGCCTTTATGTTAGAAGCCTTGCTCCTGGTAGAACGATCTTCGTTTTTCTCTGGGGTCTTCCATTTACTGGACCTTACTTTAGTTTAGGGATATACCGTATAAGAGTTAAACAAAACCTTAGGGACACAGACTGGACCTGGTGAGTACAATTAAAGGGAAACAGACAGCAGAAGGAAGGTAGGTCATGGGAGCCCAGAGACATTTTCTCTTCAGCTGTCCCTGCATAGTTGGCACTGGGTCTCAACTAGGAAAGGGTCTAGTATTGGGAATCAGACTAAGTAGAAGGTTGCAGGTATTATAGGGCTAGGAAAATAAGCTTCAAATCAAAGAGGTTGGCTATGATAAAAAGCAGGTACTTTAGGCATCATACGCAGAGCTAAGATTCTAGGATTTCTAATGTCATCTACCTAAACAGAACTGATAAAGGATAGTGAATATTGATCCAGAAAGGGAATCTTCTTTGTTCTCTGATTTTTTTTGTTGTTTTCTTTTTGGAGGGGGGAGGGGAGGCATTTGGGGTTAAGTGACTTGCCTAAGGTCACACAGCTAGTAAGTGTTGTATCTAAGGTGGGATTTGAACTCAGGTTCTCCTGACTCCAGGGCTGGTGCTCTATTTATTGCTCCACCTAGCCACCCTTTTCTGTTGTTTCCATGCTGCCTGCTGGATATGTTCTGAACCTACTGACTAAAGAGAGAAGAGGCTCCCAGGCAAACTTTGTTCCTTGGTTGATTACTTCACTGAAGTCCTCTGTTACCACAGCCTCCAGAAACAAAAATAGAGAGGTGGGAGAATCATTGAGGGGAAGACTGCACTAAAGACAGTAATAGCAGTACCGTAATACAAGGTATGAAACACTGGCTCAACATGGCCTCTTCCATCTCAGTGCTCTTTAAAGGGTGATGAGCTTTCTGAGTTCTCAAAGGTTACCAGGAGGAATGGGGTGGAGGGCCATTGAGATCTAGGGTGACTGTGTCTTCCTTACTTGATCTGTAGGTACACAGGGAATTGTATTTTATTTTATTTTATCTTATTTTGTTTTTTTATTTTTTATTTTATTTTTGCTTTTTGGAGGGCAATTGAGGTTAAGTGACTTGCCCAAAGTCACAAGGCTAGTAAATGTGCCAAGTGTCTAGGCCAGATTTGAACTCAGGTCCTCCTGACTCCAGGGCCGGTGCTCTATTCACTGTGCTGCCTACCTGCCCCTACACAGGGAATTTTAATGCAACATTTTCAACCATAACTATTAATTACTCTTACCCTCCATGAGGAGTTAATAAAGAACAGTGGAATAAGGTGATATCTTACTCCAGTTCCTGTAACACCCCTGTCTCTTTTCAGTGAACTCTGGGGAAAATAGGTATGGCTGTGGTGATGGGGATTATTTTTTTAAAAATACAACAGGGCTTCTATTTTTGTGATCTCCTCAAAACTCTTAATACCCCCCATATACATGCAATACATGACGTGCTCAGTAGATACTGATGGAACACCTAGGCATCTAGGTGATGAAGTGGATATAATCTTGTGCTAGAGTCGAGAAGATATTCTCCAATCGTATCTGACTCTTGATGACCCTGAGGTCATAGCGTGCCAGTGCTGTCTGTGGGGTTTTCTTGGTAAAGCTACTAGAGTGGTTTGACATTTCTTTCTCCAGTGAATTAAGTTAAGTGACTTGTCCAGGGTGACACAGCAAGTAAGCATCTAAGAATAGATTTGAACTCAGGTCTTCCTGACTCCAAACCCAATGCACTGAGCCACCTAGATACCTACAGTCAGGAAGATCTGAGTTCTAATGTGGCTTCAGTTATTAGCTTTATGACTTAACTGCTGTTTGCCTCAGTTTCCCCATCTGTAAAATGGGGGTATTAATAGTACCTGCCTCCCAGAGTCTCCAGGATAAAAAGAGATACGATTTGTAAAGCCCTGAGAATAGTGCCTGCCACATAGTAGGGTGTTATACATAGTAGTTGTAATAATTATTATTACTATTGACTTTCCAGTTTTATATGCCCATGTCCCAAAAATGACTATTCCAATGCCCATCCAGCCCGTAAGCCCTCACAGCAGAGGTCTCAAACACACAACCAACCCATCAGTTGCACGCAACTTACAGCACCCCTGAGCATAGCCTGAATCAGATAAAATTTAATCGGGAAATATTTAACAAAATAAAAAGTCGTTCACTAAACCACAGATATTGCATTTTAAAACCAAGTCATTTCATGCCCCTGAGGGATCCTTATACATGGTTTAGCAACCCTGCTTGTGCTTGAGTTTGACACCACTCTGCTGTACAGGGATCTCAGATATTTTTCTAATTGTCCAGAGACTAGACCATGGTCACTGAGGCCAAGGCAAAGATTTGAGAATGTCTCAGTGTACCTTAGAGGCTTCTTTTTGGCTTGTTTGTGGCTTGCTTTGCTGTTATCTCCTGCCCTTGCCTGAGTCTATAAGATTCTTGGCCAGGCTGCCTGTGAGACATGTAGCTATAAAGAATTGTACTTGTTTAGAAAATTTCACAATATGGTTGGGGGTTTTTTTTGTTGTTGTTCTTAAATATAATTGTCTTCAGCGCCTTTGACCGCTTAGAAACCACTATGGTATTTCTGTCTTCCAGCAATTTTGGCTCTCTTGTTTAACCAATACCTTTCAGATGTGTGCATTTAATTCTAAGTCATTTCTTGCATGAACAAATTGTTTAAATGCAGTTGTGAAGAAACCTTTTATGGTAAATGTTATTAAACTGAAAAGCAGGGGTATAATAAAATAGCAATTGAAGTGTAATTTACTAACAACTGGAGCCCTTAAACACTCACTTACCATTGTGCTGTAATAATGCCAGACTTTGTTTTTAAATATGCTCTCTTGTCGCTCCAAGAATCCTTGGGGCAGTTTTTAAAATTCTCATAGTCTTTAATTATAGTTCTTCTTACAGCTTCTTTGTTGCTGTCTGTTTTATAAATTGCAAATCATTAGGTTTTATTTTGGTAAAACCCCCAGCAGACACAGCTGGGTGCTTTTCTTGCTGAATTTGACAGTGTTAAGAGACTGAGAGTTGTGTAATTTTGCTGCTACGGAGGTGGGTTAGCAGTCACCTGGTCTTCTATTCTGGGGCTTACTTTCTGTTTCCAAAATCGTGAACTGGATGAATGTTGTTGAAAATTGCTTCACAGAAATGGTCATTAGGACTGCGAGGTCTTCTTTCATGAGTGGAATTTGGTTTGAGTCAGTGTGAGAGGGTGGAAAGGACATTTGGGCTTTGGAACCAGAGGGGACCTGGGTTTGAATCCTGGTATTCCACTCCTTACTAATTATAAGGAAATTTGCTTTATCTCTTTGGGCCTGTGAAGTATTAAAGAGAGAGAGAGAGAGAGAGAGAGAGAGAGAGAGAGAGAGAGAGAGAGAGAGTGTGTGTGCGCGCGCACGTGGTGCTATTATATTTAAGTGTATAATATATACTTGTTAGCTGTGTGACCCTGGGCAAGTCACTTAACCTGCACTAAAGTTTGCCTTAATCCACTGGAAAAAGAAATGACAAACCACTCCAGAGTCTTTGTCAAGAAAATTCCCTGGACAGTATTGACGTGCTCTTCTGGTCCATGGGGTCACAAGGAGTTGGACATGACTAAATGCCTGAACAGCAACATCACTGGAGCTGGTTCCCAATTAGTACGGAATTTTAACATCCCCTGTACTGTTCTGTACCGTTTTGGGTTTGCTGTTGATACTGGATACTTCTGGGAGGGATAATTTATAGTGAAGTTTCCCCATTCTGAAAAATCTAATCTAGAATGACTTCAGTATTCACTAGACCTAGGTTTAGAAGTCAGCTGACCTTTCAGAAATCTGGAGCTTAGAGCAATGGAGACCCTCCCCCAGAGCCACTTCAGCACAAGATA
>CM053598.1:204178998-204199894 GCA_028646575.1 Pseudocheirus occidentalis
ACTCCCCTAAGCTAAACACCCCCTCTTGCTCTCCACTCTCTAGATCACTTAGCGATCTCATGTACACTCTGATGGATTCAATTATCATCTCTACCTAGTTGTTTTTCCCATCTATTTATCTAGCTTCAATTTTTCTCCTTAGCTCCAGGCTTGAATCTCAAACCAGACATCCCATCACTAGACTTCTCAGACTCAACTTGTCCAAAAGGGTACTCAGTCTCTCTCCTCAATCCCTCCCCTCTTCTGAATTTCCCTATTATTGTGGAAGGCACCCCTCTTCTCCTGGTATTTATGGAGGCCTGCAACCTTGGGCACCTTAACCCCTGACTCTGTCACTCCCCTCTTCCATATCCAAGGTCTCGTCTTGTCACTTCTTCCTTTATTGCTTCTCTCATGTTTGCCTCCTTTTCTCCATTCGTGCATCTGTGCCCCAACGTAGAACCTCACTCCTGGGCCAATGCAGTAGCCTGCTAGTTGGTTGCCCACCTCAAGCCTCTCCTCATTCCAGTCCTGTCACGTGATCTTGGATCTGACCATTCTACCCTGCCCGCTCAATAAATAAACTTTATTGGCTTATTACTTCCAGGCTCAAATATAAAATTATCAGATACTTAGTCATGCTTGGCACAGCACATTGCATTTAGTAAATGCTTAATTATGATGAAAGGGTACGCAAGTATAGTGACAGCAACAATTATCGTTCTTACGTCGGTGGCTAAATTTTCATGAATTTCTCAATTTAAGATCATCAGGACACTAATGGCTTTCCTAAGTTTTCCTTTGGTTTTATAAATAAGAACGGTAGAAATAATTTGTTAAGTTACTTACCTCCCTTTAACAAGAGCTTGAGGCAGGAAAGGATGAGGGGAAAACTTGCAGCAGTCCTGGGTAAAGTCCTTGCCAGACTTTGGGATCATAGGATCTTAAGTAAGATCATAGATTCATAGAGTTAATCAACATCATTTATATAAGATCATCAGTTATAGGTTCATAGAGTTAATCAACACCATATATATTTTGAGAAGAAAGGTGAATGTGAGGGAAAAAAGGTGAAAGAGATGACAATTCAGAGGTTTGCATTCATCCAGAAAGAGGGTAGCATTAAAGGTATTCTTTTCCACATTCTGCAGTTCTCCCATGCACAGAGCAGTTCCAGTCCTTCAGTTGTGGAAAAAGGGGACCCGACCACGTGGCTTCATATTTTCTTAGCATCTTTGTTACACTTATTCCTCCTCTGATTCTCAGTTTGATTCTTTCAGAGAGGGTCTTGGTGTAGAGATTGCATGTGTTTCGTATGTGGTATCTGTTGTCCTTGTTTATTTTTAGCTCAAAATTAAATGCAAACAAGCACAAGAATACACGGCATTTGTACACTGGACTATAGATGACTTTTGAAGTCGTCTTGAACTTATAAAGGATGATCATTTTGCAGGAAAAATAACACAGTAAAGTTATTCATAGAAATCATTCTCTTGAATTTTACTAACCACAATTTTTAACATTTTAATTTTACATCTTAGAAAGGAGAAAGACTGAAGCTGGTAGGAGGTTGGTTTTTATTCAGACTCTTTTTCTCTTCCCCAGTTTCCTTCCTAGTGCCTCTTCAGAGTGTTTGGGGGACTTACCGAAGAAAGATTTTGGGGTGGGTTTAAAAACTAAAACTTGGAAAAATAAATAAATATAGTGAATGTTATTAGACAGAAAAGCAAGGGTATATTGTCAAAAATAAAAAATTATCGCACCGTATATTCATTATTTAAAATGGTAAAAAAAAAAAAACAACTATGTCCTAGAAATCAGATAATTGTGAAAGATAGTATGTTTTCACTTTTATGTTACCAAATAGAAAATTGTACTCCAGTAAAAATAACTTCAGATAATTTTGTTGTCAAGAAGCCTAAAAGTAAAACTAGGTAACATTAGAATCACTGAGCTAGTTAGTGATCTTTTTCCAAGCAATACAATTTTAAACCAGAGGTTCTTATCCTGGGGGCTATGCATTTCAATATAATTGGCTTCCTTTATAATCCTATGTATTTTATGAATTTAAAAACATTCTAAGAGATCCATACTGCTGAAGGGATACCGTGACACAGCTGATGAGGTGCAGGTTCTTGAAACCCCCTTGAGTTCTCCTTGAGTCTTTGAGGTACAGGCTCAGGGAGCCCCTTGAGCTCCTCTTGAACTTTCCCAAGGAAGGCATTTCACTGAGGCCATAGGCCTTTCATTGTGGCTCTGCCTAAGTCTTTAGCTAGCCCTCTTGTTTCCTACCCTTGATCTTCCTTTCCCACCCTTGAACTGGCCCTAGCCCACCATTGTCTATGGTCTCCAGGTAGCCTTCAGCAACTTCCCTCCCTTAATCTGTCATTACTGGAGTCTGACCTAATCTGACTCCTTCTGAAGACCCTCCCCCAAACTCCTCCTCTAGACCACCCCTGGATTCCTCCCACAACCTGTCTGTGTATAAGATCCCATCTTCTCTCCATGTGGTATGAGAAGACCATAGAATGACCTAGCATAGACTGGCTCCTTGAGAGTCTACCCCATATGGTGAACTATTAATAAACTTTAGGCTGAGAAGACTTGTATGGAATTCTTTCTGCAGGACCTAGTATGTTGGTATTTGGGGGTCTCAGGCAACCCTAAGCCTCTTTGTGGGTAACCTCTTCACAACCAGCCTTTGGTCTAAGTCATCCGGTCACAGTAACTATTGACTTTCTTTTTGAAGACCTGTAGGGATGGAGGTTCTATTACCTTCCTTGGAATTTCAGCCCACTGGTTTATAATCCTTGGGAATCTAGATCTTTCCTATGTCTAGTGGAAAGAACTTCCATCAAGTACTTCACAGAAGTAAAGTGCTATAAAAATACTTCGCCTCAAATGTTTTCTGTCTTTAATATTCTTAGAGAAACACTGCTCTGCAACCTTCTTCTTGATTTTAAAAACATTCATCTTTTAGCTTTTTCATTCTTGTGAAAGGGCCTGTTTTTTCCTATATCTTGTTTTGGTTTTCTTTACAATTGCTAACTCATTCAACTTGTGATCAATTATGACCTACCATGACCCTTAGGCTCCTTTTAAAGTAAATAAATGTCTTGTGCCTAGCCTCTTAAAATGGGCTTCTCTCATCTTTCAGAATTACCCTCCTTGTCTCGTGAATCACAGTTTCCTGACGTGTGGGACTGATAGAGTACCACTGAATCTTTGCCAAAAGTCACTGTGTGTTTTTGGAAGGCAAGTTTTACTCACTGCTTCTTTGGATAGCCAGCCTCCTACTTTGAAATGTTTTTTAACGTTTATTATTTAAAGTTGCCTTTTCTTTTTTTTAAATCACAGTCATTTTTTTTCCTTTCCCCACAATTGAATCCAGTCAATCAACAAACATTTTTTAAACATTTACTATGTGCCAGACACTATAGCTAAGTGCCAAGGAAACAAAGAAAGGCAAAAAAAAATAGTCCTTGCTCTCAAAGAGCTCATGATCTAATGGGGGAGAGACACACACAAACAAGATAGTGGGTGTATGGGTGTGTGTGTGTGTGTGTGTGTGTGTGTGTGTACACATACATATATATGATCAATTTGAGGGCAGTAGTAGAAGGAAGGTAGCACTAAGATCAAGTAGGAAGGAAGGCTTAAAATTTACTGGACTTTGACAAATGCTGGATAGGATATGGAAAAATCGGAACACTAATGCATTGTTGGTGGAATTGTGAACTGATTCACTCATTCTGGGGAGCAATCTGGAACTGTGCCCAGTGGGCTATATATAATTGCATACCCTTTGACCCAGTAATAACACTTCTAGGGTTGTATCCCAAAGAGATCATAGAAGTGGGGGGAAGACCCGTATGTACAAAAATATTTGTTGCAGCTCTTTTTGTGGTGGCAAAAAAATTGGAAATTAAGGGAATGCCCATCAATTGGGGAAGGGGTAAACAAGTTGTGGTATATGAATGTAATGGAATACTATTGTGCCATACATAAGAAATGAGGAGCAGATTGACTTCATATTTACCTGGAGAGGCTCAGACGAACTGATGCTGAGTGAGAAGAGCAGAACCAGGAGAGATTTGTATACAATTGTACACACAACATATGTATGACGACCAATTTTGAAAGACTGGACTCTTCTCAGTAACACAAGGTTATAAGAAAACTCCAAAAGACTCATGATGGAAAGTGATGTCTACTTTCAGAGAAAGATCTAGAAAGAACAGAGTTTATATGCAGACTGAAGCAAACTACCTGCTCTCTTTCTTTTCCATGTTCGCTTTTGTTTCATCTTCCCCGTTGTTCACTCCATTAGTTACAACCAGACTAATGTCTAATGTGAAAGTATTTGCAGATCTTATACTTGATTGCACGCCACCATGGGGGGGAGGGAGTGGAGAAAATTTGAAACTCAAGGGATTGTGGAAGTGAATCTTGTAAACTAAATGTAAACAAATCAATTTTTAAAAATGTACTGGACTGACAGCCTGTATAAAGAAGAGTCTTATAGAAGACATTATAGAGTGTTCCCCACCCCTGCTGAGAGGCATCTCCTTCAAGGAAAAAACTCCAGTTTAGGATAGAAGGTAATAGCTTACTTAGAATCTGTGATCAGAAGTACCTTTAGGATCATGGCTTTGGAACAGCGGCACCATCAGTCAGTTTGATCTTGGGTCAGTGGCTTAAGGTCCCTTCTTTAATTCAGTTATCCACAGGAATGGTCTGGAGACTTTAGTATAATGATATGAGAAAACAATGTTTTTTTCCTGACAGTTATCTCTAACTGTGAAACACAAACTTCAGACAAAAGCCAGGCTTCTTTTGTAAATATTAATTTTTAATATTGATATATATTGCTTTTATATCATCTTCGTTTCTGAATGTATGACCCTTTTCTCTTATCCTGTGAAACTTTGAGAATCAAAAATGTTTTTAAAAAGAGAAAATGCAGGGACAGCTAGGTGGCTCAGTGAATAGAGCACTGGCCATGGAATCAGAAGGACCTGATTTCAAATCCAGCCTCAGACACTTGACACACTTACTAGCTGTGTGACCTTGGACAAGTCACTTAACCCAAATGTCCTGCTTTCCCCCCTCAATGCAGCTCAGCTAAACAAGACAACATATAAGCCCTCACCTTCACTCATAACGTCTCCGTATGTGGATGTCCCATGAGCATTTCCAATTCAGTCTGTCTCTGCAAGGGTTTAAATCACATTTCCTTTTTTTCACAGACAGAAATTTGGCATAGCAATGGGAATTGCAGGGGGCGGTAAACTTACTGTCTGGGCTCCAGTGCCCTTGTAGGCAAACACTCGATTATACAATAACTTGCTGGGCACACTACCTGGCTTTCCTAGTCTCCTCTGCCACTGCCAAATCTTCTTACACTTATGAACATCTAGTCTTCATTCCAAAAGAAAATGAGGCTGGAAAACTTTGCTCAATTACTCCAAAGTACTCGCTGTAGTCTTTTTGGAATGTGGATTGTGGGAGTGGGGAGTTGGGGGTCACATAGCTCCATGGATGGTTTGGTGTTTCTCAGGACTTTGATTTTCACTATTAGTCACCACAGAATCAAGCCCAAGGCTAGGAATCCAAACTAATGCCATGTAGTGTATTTATTTGGGGAAAATAGGTGAGTTCTGCAGACTGAGAATCTGAATCAAAGCAGTTATCTCTCCTACTTTGTGTTGACAGTATTGATATACTTTGGGGGAGTCATATTTGCTCATGACCCTGTGTTTTCTGTTCCAGGAATCATTAACCAATGGCAGCAGGAATCCAAGGATAAAGTGATTTCCCTTTTATTAACTCACCTGCCTTTGCTGAAGCCAGGAAACATTGAAGCAAAAGTGGAGTACATGAAACTGTTGCCTAAAATCCTGGCTCACTCCATCGAACACAACCAGCATATAGAAGAAAGCAGGCAACTCCTGTCTTATGCTTTGATCCACCCGGCCACTTCACTAGAAGACCGGAGTGCTTTAGCCATGTGGTTGAATCACTTAGAGGATCGTACATCAGGGAGCTTCAGCAGTCAGAACAGAGGTCGGTCTGACTCCGTGGATTATGGGCAGACACACTACTATCACCAAAGACAAAACTCTGACGACAAGCTCAATGGATGGCAGAACTCTCGGGATTCTGGGATATGCATCAGTGCCTCCAATTGGCAGGACAAAAACCTGGGCTGTGAGAATGGCCACCTGCCCCTCTACTCTTCATCTTCGGTCCCCACCACAATCAATACTATTGGGACTAGCAGCAGCAGCACAAGTGAGTAGTACCCTTGATTCTGTCACCATGGTTATTGTGGTCTGGTTTGGGCAGTTTGCTGTGGCATGCTCCCTTTGAAAATGTCTACTAGCTGCATTCTGTAGTTGGTTGTAGAACATGGCCCTGGGGACCTGCGTAACTCTTGCTTATTTTGACTCTTCTGAAGTGTGAAGATACCAGGCTGCTAGAAATGATTAATGGATGAAAATTAGCTTTAAAATGAAAAAGGACAAAAAAACCAACATAATTTCCTGCTTCAAAGACAGGAGTACCTTTCACCCTGGTGGTTTTGGACTTTCTTTGGCACTGATTTCCCATGTTATTATCTCAACCTAACTTCTAACCTATGGATTAACCCAGCCAGACTCCTGGGCTCTTTGTACATTTCTTGTTTTATTTCACACCTGGATTGTTTCCTTCTCTGAACTTCCTGTCATTAATTTCCAGTTATTGGAACTGTCTCCCTCCTGGCTGGGGAGGAGAGACAGGTTTGTTAACTCAGAATGCTTCTCTGTGCTATGGCTTGGTATGAATGCTGTGGAAACCCTCCTTGTTCTTAACCTGTTTTATGAGTAGTGGGAGTTGGGAATTACAGTGTAGAAGATACATATCACTTGGTGGGAGGAAGAGGGTAAGTTGAGAGAAAGACTATAAATATTCTTCCACTCCGTGAACCATACTAAGTATAGGAGCAAAGTAACATTCATACTGTTCTAGCCTAGAGCAGTAAATGCCTGGCACTAGTGTTCCTGTCTTAGGGTGGGTAACTGTAGTGATAAGCCCAGTATTCATCCCAGTGGAGTTCAAATGTACAACCACAGTAACTCCCCATCTTTCCTTAAACAGTCTTTGTGGCCTAAGTTGCCAAGTGTCTGAATGCATAGCATTGAATATGTAGAGAGAGCTTTTTAAAGGGGAAAGCTTTTTGTTGTAAATCGTTATGTTGACATGAAAGAACCCACAATTAAAAGATAGGAAAGCATTAAGAACTGTTATTGAATGCTTCTTGGCCTCTTAAAGGTTTGCTTGGACTCATGTGTCTTCTAAAAATGCCTTTTAAAAATCCACCAGCTTATTGAATGGTAATTTTACTATATTCATTGCCATAACTATTTAGCAGAATAATCAAGGTTGCATTTCAGGTCCTATATCAATATAACTGCAATCTGGGAATTCTAGTAGGTTTTTTTTTTTTTTACAAATTTTTAATTACATAGTGTCAAATTAGGTTATCATAACTTAGCCTTTTACTGAAAAGATGTTTATTGAATTCTCTTTTTCACAAACTCAATAATAATCTAACTGTACATTGTTTTCATGAGGCCCTGGCATAATAGAATGTGATAGGGAACATCCAGAGTGGGGGACGGAGTCCTCTTCTCTAGAGCTTCCTATGTTAAGCCAAGGGATTTTGTGATTACTATAGAATTTATCAAGAGCTATGAAAGACTGGATGCTCCATTCGACTCCCCTCTCCCAAGAGTCTTACCAAAACCAAAACTTTTCTTGGGTCACTACTTCTCTGGCCCGCTTCAAGGACAAAAGATAAACAGCAGCAGCATCTTTATCTCTGATTAATCAAATATATGGGGCATATTTGATGGGAGAAATTTAACCTTGGTTAACATGGAATTTACAATTCTGTTAGGATTATCAGATTTTAGTAGACTGGTGTTTTGCCAGCCCCACCCAACTACGGTGATGGAATGAAATGAAAAGATGATTCATATTACTTCCCAGCTGTTTTAAGGCCTTGTATACTTATCGGGTTAACGTGTGTTCAGTAGCCTTACAGGAGAATGGGATTATGCCTCTTCAGAGCATAAACAGGCTAGCAGTAGAGCTTGTAACCTTATCCCTAGGCAGCCACACACCCCAGAAAGCTACCTATCATCACTTTCTCCAAAGACTTTCATTCATAGACATTGTGTCAACATTAGTGACTCTATAGTAATGCCCAAGTTCTAATTTTGTTAAAACTAAGTTCCCCAGACCATGTATGATATTACCTAATTGAGCCCTCTCTCCAGGGATACTGTTTCAGTCCTCTACACAGCTTAAGATAAGTCATCTTGGTACAAAAAACCATTACCAGTTGGCCTACCTTCTGGTGATGAGTTTCTTAGAAAAATAGGCAGGTTGCTCTTCCTAGGACAGAAGCCTTTCCAGCATGATATTAGACCTTTCAGAGCTCTGGGCGCAGAACTGGGACGTACCAGAAACTTGTGAAAAGCAACCAGGGTTTTACTACAGAGCATTATAGTGTGGGAGCTACAGACATGGGTGAGACGTTTCCTCCCTGAAGGAGAAGGCTTCCCTTTCTGGAAGGTATACTTCCTTCCTGAAACAACCAGTCTTTTAATGCCTGAGCCAGTCAGCTCTCTGGAAATGCCCCATCCTGCCTTTCTAAGGTTCTGTTACTGTGGTCTGCCTCTGTCTCCAACCCCCCAGGGCCAAGGGTTAGATTCTCCAGAGAGTGATTGACTGGCCCTTTTACTGGCCCCACTGTACTTATCCACCCCTGGGCTCCCCTAAACTGTTTTTGCCACAGGTGAAAGAATTTGTGACCCAGAGAATCCACCTCCATATGAAGGAGTAACGAACATAGGTTTAAGCAAATAGCACTGCTTTTATCTGCTGAAGTGTAGCTCTCTATAATCTTACTCATGATAACTGTAAATATTGCACAAATGTATACAATCCAAGCATGTAGACTTGGCTGCAGAAATCAGGAAAAGAGGGATAAATAATGGTTTGGGTTCAGAAAAATATTCTTTAGTAATCTTGCTATTTAAATCCGAGTATTTAAAGCGCAGGTATTCTTAGGACAATGTGACTCAGAAAATGGCACTGTGTGTGTGTGTGTGTGTGTGTGTGTGTGTGTGTGTGTGTGTTTTCTCTGAAGACATTCTTCTGATGATCAAAATCGATTATAAGGCTCTGTTTATAAAACTATCTTCTTCCTATAATTTAGGTGATATTCACTATATAGCTCTTTTTCCCTGAAGGAGGAAAAAAAGTAACTAATGATATTAATGCTCCTAAAGCTTCTCATGTGATACTGAAGATTTACATTTTGGCCCTCATTTTTTTTTTTCAAAATATTAAAGAATGTTGTCAGGGCAGTACAAAAAGCAAGATGATTACAAGCTTGTGGTCAAATGCTTGTGCCATTTTTTCACTGTTAGATACACTAGTAACACTGGGTTAAGAATCTTTCCCTTTTTCTATGTTAGTTCCTTCTATTAGTAATTTATTTTTCTAGTTGTTGTGCTCTGACACTTTGACTCTGCTATATTTCCTTTTACCCTTCTGTTGGCTCTCCATCTATCCATCCATCCATCCATCCATCTATTCATCCATCCATCCATTCATTCATCAATCCATCCATCCATCCATCCATCCATCCATCCATCCATTCATTCATTAATTAGTTGATATTCCATAGACTCTGACTGAGTACCTACTATGTGGGAATACAAAGAATTATAATACGTGGTTTGCCTACCCTCCAGGAACTTAAACCTAGTTCAGAAACAAGCTAGGCACACATATAAGAAGTTAAATAAAAGGAATGAGTTATATAACACAAGGCAACAATACTATGGGATGCCAAAAGACACTATAATGCTTAAGTGCCAAATCAATAATAGAAAGAAACTGCTGTGAGATCAGAGGCAGGAGAGAGACCTGTGTGCTCCAGTGATTGGCTGAAGATTGTTCGGTGAAGGTTGGATTTCAGCAGAGCTGATATTTAAGATTCACCTTGGCAGAGTACAGGAGTCCTGCTGGAAACATGTCTGGTGTGTTTGGGGAGCAGTATGTATACCAGCCTGAACAAAGCACAGATTTCACGGAGCTGAGGGTGATAATGCCTGCACACCTTGAATTAAACAACGGTCTTGAGGTTCAAATGAGATGATGCATGTCCAGTACTTGTAAACTACATTATGTCAGTTATTATTCTAAGACCGGTAAACTTCTTGCTTGAAAGGTACTTGTCATCCTTCCTGAGGCATCATAACAAAGAACGGAAATATATTATAGCAGCTAGTTAGCATTAAATAGCCTGCATTTATAGAGAGCTTTCAGGTTTGCAAGGAGTTTTACAAATACTTTCATTTGACTCTTCTAAATAAGGAAATTCTCTTCAGCACACTCTCCTATCCCAAAACAAATCACAGACGATAGTCCTTCAAGGTTTAGGGCTCTCTTAAGCTTGAAGTATAGCCAAAGGATGTCTCTTAACCTCCTCCTTCTGGAGAAGGCATACAAAAAGGTCAAAATATTATATATATATATATATATATATATATATATATATATATATACATATACTTTCATATTATCCTATTGTTGGTAATGGTAAAACACTGAATATTTTTCTTTTAAGAACTGATATGGTGAAAGATGTTTCTAAGGGATATTACTATCAGGTTGAACTGCAACAGAGAGGGACCGTACTCAGGGAGGCCAGCTAGCAAAGTGCATAATCCAGGTGAGAGGTGATGTATCAGGATGGGAATGGACTCAGAGAGTGTGAAGCCTGAAAGAGACCTTAGTCCAACCACTTCCCAGTACAGATGAGAAGCTTGAGGGTTATTGAGGGTCAAGTGTGTTGCCTAAGGTTACATAGCTACTTAACTGAAGAAACTAGATTTCAGAGTTCCTGGTCTAGCTCTGCATTCCTATCTCCAGGAGAGGAAGGGAGATCCAAGAAGAAACTCTGAAGAATGGGCAAGACTTGATGAGTCAGTTCAATTCAACCAACATTTATTAAGTACCTACTGTGTGCCTCTACATTGTGCTAGATACTAGGAGAGTTACTAATAATTCAGATGAAACTAAGAGTTTTTGGTCTTGTTGTTCAGTTATTTTTTCGGTCACATCCAACCCTTTGTGTCCCTATTTGGAGTTTTCTTGGCAAAGATAGTAGAGTGGTTTGTACTTTGCTTCTCCAGCTTATTTTTACAGATGAGGAAACTGAGGCAAACAGGGTTAAGTGACTTGTTCAGGGTCACATAGCTAAGAAGTATCAGGGGCCAAATTTGAACTTGGGAAAATGAGTCTTCCCGAGGTTTAGTATTCTTTCTATACTGCACCACCTAGCTGCCCTGTTTTTTGATCTGGTAGTAGGGAAATGTGACATATACAGAAATATCTAGAATACAAAATTAAGTATAAATACATAAGAGGTTCAAATGAAGGTTTATGTGAGCTATTCAGATGTGGGGAATGAAGGAGAGGGCTGAATCAAAAATATTTACTGGATCAAGAGATAATGAACCATTATTTCAAGTGTGGGTGATTAGTTTGTCATTGACAGAGAAGAAAAGTGTTGAGAGAAAGCTGGCTGCAGGAGAAAGATGAATTTTCTTTTGTTAATTTGAAGTTTTAAGATGATTGAATGGTAGTGAAATAGAAATAAACTAGTTTACATAGTTGGAAATAGTCAACTATAACTGCTAGGAAAAATATCAGGGATAAGAATCAGAGCAATCACCTAAATGGAGATGAAACTTGAATAGATGATTTCTCCCAAAAAAGCAGTTTATTGCCTTGCAATAAGCCCTAATCTGAGAATCAAACCCTTTTCTGGTCATTCACAAATATTTGGCGGTATGAAGTATTTGTTTTGTGAATGTAAGGTTTGAATTATGTGAAATCTCCAAGATTTTCTAATCTAGGCCTTTTTTTTTTAAGCCTCTCTGATGAGGTGCAGGCTCTGGGAGCCCCCTTGAAATCTCCAATCTTCCCACATAAGACATTTGCCTGAGGCTCTGCCCAAATCTTTAACCCTCCTTTGTCTAGCAATTTCCCACCCTTGATCCTCCTATTCCTCCCTTGAACTGGCCTAGCCTACCATTGTCATTGTCTGTCCTCTCCAGGTTGCCCCCAGCAACTTCCCACCCTTAATTGCTCATTACTGGAGTCAGATATCATCTGACTCCTTCTGGAGACCCTTCCCAAACTTCTCTAGACTACCCCCTAGATTCCTCCCACAGCTTTTCTGTATATAAGACCTTCCCTCCATGTGGTGTGAGAGGGCCATAGAATGACCTAGCACGCATTTACTGTGTCAGATCATTCTGGCCCTCTTGCCCAGTGCAAGCATCACAGATACTGAGGCTCCTTAAGAGTCTACCCAATAACGGTGAACTTTTAATAACTTTTCTTTGGCTGAGAGAAGACTTGAGTTGAATTCCTTCGGCAGAACCCAGCATGTTGGTATTTTGGAGTCTCGAGCATCCTTCTAACCCTGATCCTCTTTATTTTAATAACCACATCGTTTTTATGGTTCCCTGATACCGGAAACAATACTAATCTCGGGTACATACGCCTCTCTTGGCTTGGAGGTGTGTTTTGTGGGGGTTTGGGGTCTCACCTCTCAGGTCCCGTTAGGTCACACAGCTAAGAGGTTGTCCAGTACTCAGCCTGACCTCTCAGGTTCTTGGTCCTGTTTGGTTATGTTGGAGAGCGTGGACATGTGCACACCTTCTGAAGAATTGAGGACAAGGATAGATGTCCCATCAGGCGGTGTAAGCCAGATTCTTTCAACTCTCCTGGCTATGCTAGGGAACTGGGAAAACTTCAGGTACTTTTTTGTGGGTTTTGTTTTTTGGTTTTCGCAGCTTACTCTCAAACCTTCTTTTATGGAGGAAGGGACTTCCAGGCCCTAAGCCTGTAGCTCCCAAAAGTTTGCCTTTGGGTTGTCTTTTACAACACTGAGAAAAATTTAGTTTCTCTGGATATCTTAAAAAGGAAAAGCTAGTGGGGTTTTTTTTTTGTTTGGTTTTTTTTTTTTTTGCAACACTGTTTAGGCTCAGTGTTACCTAGAGGACCATGAATTGTGGCCTGTTTTGGGGACTTTAAAAGAATACTCTCTTACAGTTAGAATTACACTGTTGCAGAGAAGGAAGGTAGATAGAAGTTGTTTACTTCATGGTCTTCATTGAACTTTCTCGGTTCCATAAAGATTGTGAGATGCTTCAAGCTAGAGCCCCTCAACAAAGGAGCAACAGAGAATAATTAAATGATCCTCTTCCTATGGCTTTGGCCCCAGCCCTTCCTCCCTCAGGGACTCCTGCTCAGATCCCAACCACCTGTCTTGCTTAGGTGCCTCCCTCTCCGGCCCCTCCCCCAGAAGCTATACCCATTCAGGCCTCAGGCCCTACCCCTACAGCAGTCTTAGGAGTATCTCCTCTTCTGACCCTTTTTCTTCCTCAGGTGCCAGCTGACCTTAAATTGGCAATGGGACCCCAAACACCTCAGGCCCAATTACTGGAGACCGTCTTTGGAGTCTTTAAGAACAGGGACCTAGTTGCAGCAGAGAAAGAACAAAGGGAAAAACCAGAGACAGAACATGCTTGATTGATGGCCAGGAATCCCCCCCTCCCTCCCCAGAGTACCCCCTTGGAGGAAGGTCAGGCACTTGGGCAATGGGAAAGCCTGCTTTTGATGCAACAAGAGAGTCACTGGTCTAAGGAGTGCCCCTCCAGGGCAGCCCCCCAGAGGTGAAGAGGTACCCAAAGAGGGTTGGTTAGGGCTGCCCGAGACCCCAAAATACCAACAACTTTCCTGTGGAAAGAATTCCACTCAAGACTTCTCAGCCAAGGAAAAAGTAAAGTTTATTGAAAGTTCAAGTTCGCTATGTGGGGTACTAGGCTATTTCAGGGTGCTCTCACGGAGCAAATCTGTGCTAGGGCATTCCCTGGGGCTCTCACACACAGTAAGTCTGTGCTAAGCTATTCTATGGCGCTCTCACCCCACGGGGAGGGAAGATGGGATTCTATATACAGGAAGGTTGTGGGAGGAATCTAGGGCTGGTCCAGAGGAGGAGATTGAGGAGGGTCTTCAGGAGGAGTCAGATGAGGTCAGACTCCAGTAGGGAGGGTCTTCAGGAGTCAAGATGAGATCAGACTTCAGTAATGAGCTGTTTAGGGTACCTGGAGACCACAGACAATGGTGGGCTGGGCCAGTTCAAGGGTGGGAACTGGAACATTAAGGGTGGGAAACTATTGGAACAAAGGAGGGCTAAAGACCTGGACAGAGCCACAACTTAAGGCTCATGACCTCAGGCAAATAAATGTCTTCCCTGGGAAGTTTTACTTTCCCAGAGCCTGTACCTCAAAGATTCAAAGAGTTCAACAGGGGTCCCAGAGCCTACACCTCATCAGAGGGAGCCCCAAGAATGGACGCCTCTAGAACTGTGCCTATCTAACTAGGAGGGGCATTGGAGGAAGGATTGTCCCTGAGGTTGGAAAAGTGGTAGAGCCACCTCCCAGTACCCTGTCCTCCAGTCTTTCCAAGACTCCAAATGACGGGGAAGCCTGGGGCTTGGCAGTGCTCCCACTTTGTCCATCTCTCACTGAGCCCTGGGCAAGCATCGAGGCAGGGTAAGGTTACCCACCTTATTATGGCTAAGTTCTCTGTTCTAACCAATTGGTTCTGCCCTCCTCTTGACCAGTCAGGTCAGGGGCATGGAAGGGAAACTAATTTATTGTCTCCAGACATACCCAGTCTCCTGCCTACTCGAGGATCTGTTGTTTGAACATTCCTTCCTTATGCTTTCCCCTTATCCTGTCCCCTTGTTGGGAAGGGTCGGGTTGGTGAAATTGGGAAGCCAATTGTCCCTAATTAAGCCTCCCAGATCTCCCCAGGTTCCCTGAGGGTGGGAGATATTTGAGTTAATTAATCTAAAAAAACCCTTGTACTCTCTATGATGACAGAAGGAGAGAACAGTCTTTGAGAGTTACTGCCTGTTTTTGAAAGATTCTGTCCCTGTTACTGCTTTCCATCTCTTTCCCTTTGGGCAAGAAAAGAGCGAGCTGAGACTTGAATTCTAGGGTAGATGGGTCAAGAATAGGATTGGAGCCCCAAGGTTTTTCTGAATGAGAATTGTTATTACTCGGTGACTGTAAAGCTAATTCTTCTACTCCTCCTTTCTTCTCCTTTTCCTTCTCCTTCCTTCCTTCTTCTCTGAAAAAGAAATCCATCTTAATGAGAACACACTGGGTGCTGGAAAAGTAGAATCCCAGACCCTCTGTTGCCTGCATGCTTATCTACAAACCGTTCTTAACTTGTAACCCCTCATTAGGGTTTTGGGGTTCTTTGTTTTGTTTTCTGTTTGAAGAGTGCAACAAAATATGCAAGCCTGGAAGTCCGGGGAATGAGAACACGCTGTCATTTTTGTGGCTGAAAGAAACTCTTAAGAAGGTTGTTGGGTTTGGGGAGGTTTGGGGGTTTTTTTGGCTTTGTTTTGCATTTTAGATTGAAATGATTTGCCCAGAGGGTTATTTGGAAGATTGGCATTCATTTAGAAGCATCAGACAAAACAACCCAAACCAAACTGTCTTTTCTTTGCAAAGCAAAAAAAAAAACAAAACCCATGACCTCCTTTTTTTAAACTTTTCTGGGATTCCTATTGGCCAGTTTTCAGACTGATATCAAGAAACTTAAATTTCATTCACTTTCATTCTCCCAAGACCATTTCCATAATTTCACTTACAAGAAAACCGTGCCAGTGATTTAATGGATTGTAGCAATAATGGGAAAGGTGGGAATGATTTGGTGGGGGGTTGGGAGGGAGACTTCCATTGATTAAGAGACCTGACTTCTTTTGGCTCTGGTCTCTTAATGTGAGGATCCTGGGACTAATAATAACAGAACAAATTAACATTTATGTACCACTTACTATATTCCGGCACTATCTAAGCAGTTTACAATCATCTCATTTAAACTTCATAAAAATCCTGCAAGGTAAGTGGTGGTATTACCTCCATTTTACAGATGAGGAAACTGAGGTAAATGTTTCTGAATCAGTAAATAAGGAACTAACATAAATAATGATCCTACTATTTAGAGCATACTATTTAGAACAGAAAGGAGCCAGACCTCTAAGGTCATCTAATCCAACCTCTCACTTGACAGCGAAACAGAAGCCCAGAGAAGTTAAGCCTGGATTCTGAGTTCGAATCCAGTATTTTATTTGCTAATGTATGTATTTTTGCTTTACAGATTAATATAATTAGGAGAAGACTTTTTCTTTGACAGATTTGTTAATATGCGTTAAACAATGCAATAAATAATAATACCTTCTAGTAGAGTGTTACAACCTGTATTTACAAGGCACCTTAGAGTGTTCATGATATCTTCACTTATAAGATATCTCCCATGAAACCATTTTGAAAGATAGAATTCCGTTAATATTATTACTAAAGCATGAAAACATTCAGGTTTGACCCAACGCCCAAGTATAAAATGTAACTTGAGCTATTTCTGAAATGGAAACCAAAGTACCAGAAAATTGTTCATTTTATTTTCAACAGGCTCCACAATTTCCATGGTTTCAGTTAGAATATCTGCAGGGAGATTGAAAGAACATTCAAATTGTCATCAGAAGACCTAGGTTCAGTTCTCAGCTGTGTAGCTCTGAGTGATCCATTGACCTTTCCATGCCTCGGTTTCCTCATATGTGAAATTGGAATGTGAATACTTGTTGTGAGGATGAAATAATGTAATGTATGCCAAACAGTTCATAAGATATAAAATACTGTAGTGAGGTTGCTGTTTGAGGATTTGCCATATTATTATATTGGGATAGTGTAACAAAACTCAGCAGCAGCAACAAATAAAAGCTGAGAATCTGTATTAGGACCAAGCTACATACAATCCAACCTGAATGTAGCAGATTTCTCTGTAGGGTGAGTGAGAAGGGGTCCAGGGAATAACCCTTATGGTCTCAGGTGAGCCGTGTGGCTTTTGGCAGAATCTGGAAGCTTCAAGTCCACCAGTTGAGTTTCCAAGTTGTTTTCCCTTCTATTAGGTAAGTTACTATTGCTTCTCTTTTTTTTCTTCCTCATGTTCTCTTCACACTGGGGCAAAACCATGGGCCAGATACTGGCTGTTGTAAGGGAAAAGGTCTGGCACCAGTGCATTAAAAAAACCAGAAGCAAGGGCCCAAGGAATCAACCTAAATATCTCCAGGACTTTCTGCATCGGAGTTAGCTCTCCTTTGGGACAAGAAGGTTGTGGGGTTTTGTTGTTGTTGACTCTCTTGCTGCCTCTCCTGAAGGGGGATGCCATCCCAGCAAGCTCTGGCTGCTCCTCTGACTGCCCCTAATGGGAAGGACTTCCAGTATCTGTTATCTGAGGAACAGTGTAGCTAAGTTTGCAGAGGCTCACAAGATGCCTCCAAGATCACATAATTATTACCTACTACATAGTTGTCATTATTTTTTGTTTTGTATGCAACACCTTGAAGTACCTTTGTATCTACTGCTGCTCCCAAATAGCACTACAGCAAAAGCTCCCATGAAAGCCCTCTACTGGGGGTTGGGGGCGCGTAGATTTCAGGGGTCGCATGAAATTGGGTGCAAAAAAATTACATCTTTATTTCACGTCTTACTAAAATTTATCATTTCCTTCTATTATGAACTTAAAAACAAGTAGTCCTGAGAAGGAAGGCAGCTAGGTGGCATAGTAAATAAAGCACTGGCCCTAGGGTGGGGAAAACATGAGTGAGTTCAAATCCAACCTCAGATACTGTGACTCTGGGCAAGTCGCTTAACCTTGTTTACCTTAGTCCCTCAGCTATAAAACGAGCCGGAGAAGGAAATGGCAAACCACAGCAGTATCTTTGCCAAGAAAACCCCAACTGGGGTCATAAAGAGTCAGACATGAGTAAAATGCCTGGATAACAAATTTTGAGAAGGGGCCCATAAGATTCATGAGACTGCCCAAAGGGGAGTCCATGACACACAAAGTTTAAGAACTTTTGCTCTGAGGATGGCTAGGTAGCCCAGTGAATAGAGCACCAGCCCTAGTTCAGGACTTGAGTTCGTAACCTTGGGCAAGTCACTTAACCCTGATTGCCCTGCCTTCCTCTCCATAAAAAGCAAAATAAATAAATAAATTAATTAATTAAATTTAAAAATTTAAAAAAAAGACCTCTTGTTCTGTATCATCAGTTGTAGTTCCTTCGAGACTCACAGATCGTCAAGGTTATAAGGGTCTTTGCGGGTTCCTTAGTCTACCCACCCTTCATTTTACTAATGTGAAAAGAAGCTCACACAGGTCAAATGATTTTCTTAACATCATAGAGCCATCAAGTAGCAGAACTGGAACTTGAAATCAGGGTATCTGATTACAGGTTCATGAGCTGTGTCCTTCCTATTGCCCTTTTGCTCATCCTTGCAAATTTAAAAAAACAAAACAAAACAAAGCTTTGCTAACTAGCTCCTACACTCATTGAAAGGGAGAGGGAGGAGGCGTCAGGATTGTAGCTGTCATTGTCTCTACTCATATCAGCATAGTTACTTAGCTGTTTTGATGAATATTATCAATTAAATAATGGCTACCCAACTCCTGTATTCTCCTTGACTTCTATTTTGGCCTTTGGCCATAGTCTCTTATTAGATGTCAATGTATGTTTTTGGTTTATTTTTGGTAATCCATGGCTTCCACTAATTCTGAGAACTCTCTTGGACTTGGATTCAAATCATGAGTAATTTGCCTGTCTGGGTATCTTTTCACCTCTGCTCACTCAAACCATCCACACCTGAAGTTCATTTAAGTTTTCAGTGACTCGATGTATTGAACAGAGCCAGGCCGGTTGGAGCATCAGAACAATGCAACTTTTAATTGTCATAGCAGTAAATAACAAACAACAAAAATCAAATGTCAGCCACGTTCACGTTCTTGAATGAATACAGCTTCATGTGACAGTTGAGCTCTCTTTTGCCTGGTCCAGAATCAGGTCACTTTCCCTACCTCTCTCATTTCCAGGTTGTGCTGCTTGCACTCTGGACAACCTTCTTATCCCTCTTCCTCTGGAACCCAGACTGTTCTCCTTGGGTTTTGATTGAGCTAATGGTGGATTTAAGCCAGTTCCAGATAATTTCCAAACCATTCAGTTGTCCTTATATCTTCTCCCACCCAACTTTCTAGCTGCTCTTTCTGTATCCTCCTAACCCATTATAGGGAAAGCTCCAGGGTATGGTTTGTTTTGGTATCCTCCATACATCAATGGTGATGACACCTGACCCCTGGCAAGTACTTAATGCTTTCTCATTCATTCTTCATTTATCCACTTCCCCTTTCTCCCAAGCTTTGGTTGGAAAACCAGAGCACTCTTTTCTTCTTTGCTGCTGAAATGCACTCTTAGATGAAACTGGGGCTAAATTAAAGTGAAGGACCTAGTTCCTTTCTGAAGAATGGAATTTCCCTGCTTTCTTCCCCCTCTGCTTCCCTTCCCTCCCCCATCCCAGCCCGGTCTGCAGTCTCTCTCAGCTCCTGGCTTGGTTTTCCCCAGGCACTAACCATTTCTCCTCATTTGTGTTGCCCATATCAGGTTTTCCCCAACTGGAATGGCTTCCTCAGCCACTATACTGTGAGATCCTCCTTCCCTCTTCTGCCTTAAAAGAAAAAAAGGGGAGGGGGAGAGAATTGAACCATAGAAGGCTATTACATAAAGATGAAAACTTCCTCATTAGAAAGCAGAAAGAAAATATATCATCTGAGCGCAGAAATACTTTTCTAACAAGTAGGGGCTACTTCACTGAACAATAATAAAGACTGACACTGAGTATATGCTGTTGGATTTGTCAAATGTAACTGAATATTGTTTACCTCTATGAAATGGATAAGATTTAAGATGTTTGGAATCTAAATGTTGAAGAAAGAAGCCTCAAATAGCTAGGTCACGTGTATTTGTTTATAGAAATAGTATGAATTGTGTTGGCAGTTTAGTGACCGGGTCTTCACCACCATACATTACCAATTGATTATACTTAAGGAGGGCCATCCCCTTACAACAAAGATGAGAAATAATCAGACATCATGTCACTGAGCAATAGTAAAAGCTGACAACTGGCAACATACCTTTGGAATTGACTGACCAGAATGTAACTGCAAGTGAGTTTACCTTGAGAATGGAGCTTATGAGATAATGAAGGTCAAAGAATGGAATCATGAGGCGTTCCATGGTGATACCCCCAAGAACTCAGTCAATAATATGTCGACAGAGAAACATTGAACAAATGGCTGAGTCATGCAAATGGTTGTGAAGATGGAGGACTTTTAATCACGGTTAATTAAGCCAGGTCTTTGCTGCCTGAAATCATAGAAATATTATTGGTTAGGAGCCTGGATTTAATGATCAATGTATTTTATGCAAGGAAATGGTCGATACTGTGTAATGTATAACTGCAGGCTATAAAAATTTAGTGCCTACTGAAAAATCTAACATGACATGACCTTTGATCTAAAATTATACATAAGTAGATCACTCATGGGCTGATGTCCATGATGCAAGCCAAGTTGAGTTTCTATCCCAATGCTTTCATTCATTCAGCTTGAATGGTATGCAGAGGGAGAGAGAATGAATGAATGAATCTATATGACTGTGTATTGATCAATAGGTTGATTATAGAAAGAACAGTCCGTGGACCATTAGGTATATAAGAATAATAGGTTAGTGACTTGTTCCAGGACCATTTCTATATGAACTCCATCAAAAAAGAGAGGAAGGTGATGATGGTGGTGGTGATTACAGCTACCTTTGGCCTCCAACAGAGGCTATAAATTTAGTTTACATGATCCTTTCCTTTTTCCTCTGTCCTTC
>CM053598.1:204200394-204212602 GCA_028646575.1 Pseudocheirus occidentalis
TGTGTGAGAGTGCCATAGAATGACCTAGCATTGACTCTTCATCAGTAGGATTGGTTAGAAAGGTTCATCCTGGGGAATAAGGTTGATAGGCAAGATAGGGGTGAATTTTAGAGAACTCTGAATATTAAACTGAGGAGTTTGGAATTCATCCTATGGGCTGGCAAAGAGCCATTGAATCTTGAGCACAAAGAAGATCAGAGTATTGGGAAAATTAATTTGGGATTAGTGTGTAGGCTGAATTAGAGTGATCGTATACCAAAAGCAGTCAATAAGTATTAAGCGCCTTCTAGATGCCAGGTATGGTGCTAAGTGCTAAAGATAAAAAAGGAGCAAATGACAAAAGGAGAAAAAATTCTCTTTGCCTTCAAGGAGCTCAAAATCTAATGGGAGAAACAATAAGCCAACAAATCTATCTCAACAAGCCACACGCAGGACAAATGGTAAATAACCCAAAGAGGGAAGGCACTAGAATCAAGAGGTTTGGGGACATGTTTCTTATAAAAGATATCAATTCTTTTGATTGAGTGCTCTTTAAACTTTTCTTAGTATAGTGTTACATTCGATGGCTTATACAAGACAATGCAGAAGAGGCACAGAAATTGAGGGACTTAGTTACACCAAAACATTTTTTTTTTTTGCCTCAAACCTAGCAAGCAAAGGGACCCAACTATCACTGATCCATGACCTTCCTGGGATTGTAGTAGACAGTGAAATAGTTGCTCTATTGAAAGAGAAATATCCTTCAGTATTGACAGCAAACTCTAAGTTTGTTAAGGAATCCACAAGCTGAAGGCCAAGGGAAAAAAAAGAAGCTGTCTTCTTCACAAGATGCTGATGGGCTCTTCACAAGATTCCTATTAGTTTACAATTGCTCTCAGTGACTGAATTCAGTTGATGAGCAGCCCCACAGAGTATGCACCATACAAGGACAAAATGAGGCAACATCTCATAATAAGTCCCATCAGAAAGAACAAATGATATAACAGAATTCCTTTCAAATTGAAGGACGCTGTAGGTGGGTGTCACCCTGGGGGGTTGACTGGTTGATGCCCAGTCCTTTTTTTTCTGTCTTCTTTTCTGGAAGGGATAGATAGGAATTAGTGCCTATCTCCTCCTCGGTGTTGGTCTAGGGTGTGGCTTTCTCTTTGGTCACTGCCTTTTCCTCCAGGTCCCAATCCTCTCTGTAGGAGAGGGGCTGGGGATTTAATCAACCACCTTCAATTACAATTTGATTGCTGTAAGCCTAAAGGCAGTATGATAACTCTCAGCTCTACTTAGTGCCCTTTTATTACTATTTTATGAGTTTAGATCAGATAGAAAGTTATTAATAACATTACAAAAGCTCAGAACTTCCAGTTAGGAAAATTCCTAACATTCGTAGGGAATGTTAACCCTCTGCCCTGAATTGAATAGTATGTATATTCAGCTAACCTCTGACTTCCTCCACTTCCCTTTTTGCAAAATTGATGAAGTGTACAGACATGCAATACAAAGCCTTTTGACCAACCATTAAAAAAGTACGAAGCAAAATCAGGATATAGGAAACAGCTTAGATAAAAAGAAATGAGAAATGACTGTAATAGTGTTTGTTACTGGACAGGCATAAGGAGGGGAAGTTGAGAAAAGAGTTGACCTTTTGGAACTTCCCCTAAGTCCTTGAAGAGGCAAACAGACCCTTTGTTTGACATTCTTCATGTAGACACTATTAGTTTTTTCTCTGTTGTTTGTCCTTCAAAATGAATATTTTGAACACGATCTGACTTGACCAAGATTTCTCTGATATATTACATTAACTACTGAAAAAAAAATCACCTTTTCTCAATATTTGTAGAAGTGATTTCTCTTCCCTCCAAAAAAAAAAAAGATGAATCAAACTTTGAGGAAATTAAGCAACTCAAAGAAAATGCAATGATAGTGTTTTGCTAATTCTATAAATATTTTTGTAAACTTGACTCAAACTAGAAATAATTTGAGCAATTTGAGAAATGGGTTTTCCTGCTGTTACTTTCATACAGATTGCATGTTCTCTGTCTTGCCTAGTAATTACTCCCACAGGTTTTTCTCTCCTCTTCTCTACTAGGTGTAAGAATATAATGAACTTTATATAAATACTTCCTTTCTGAAAGGCCAAAGGAATCATTGCCAAGAAGTTCAGTAGTGAAAATGATAAGGAGGCTGGCATTTTTCTTTTACCTGGATAAATGTTACCTTCTTTAATCTAGGAAAGCCTTTTTTATTTACCTGTGAACCCAAGTGGAGATTTATTTATCAGACTCATTGTTTGGTTAGCAGGCTGTACAAAGTCTTAGAAATCAAAGAATTATGCAGTGAATAGAGCACCCACTGGCCTTGGAGTCAGGAGGACCTGAGTTCAAATGTGACCTCAGACACTGACACTTCACACCAACCATGTAACCTTGGGCAAGTTGCTTAATCCCATTTGCCTTCCCAAAAAAAAAGCAAAAAAAAAAAAATCAAAGAATTAGAGTGTTAGGATCATAGATCAAGAAGGGAATATAGTACAATTTACTCATTTTATAGGTAAGTCTCAGGAATGGTAAATTATTAGCTAGACCGCATAGCTAGCAATCAGTAATCGGAGGCAGCAGCTGAATTCAGTGCTCTTTCCCTTGTATCAGGGAATTCTTAGAGATCAGTATAATCTTAGGTACTTTCTCATTTTACAGCCAATTAAACAGACTGAGAAGTTAATTGACTTGCTCAGGGTCACAAAGCTAGTTATATGACCCAAAGCTATCCCTAGGGCTGGGCAGGCAGAGATTTGCCCAGACTGCCACATCTAGAAGGTGCTTGATTATACTTGCAATTTTCAGCAACCCAGACACCACAGAGCTTAGCACCTAATTAGCAACAATAACTAATTAAATTATGAAGCAGCTATTTGACAGATTAGGATAAGCTCTTCCCTTCTCTGATTCTAAGTCCATGTTTTACCACTTCAACTATGCTATATTGTCTGTTCTGGGTGCAACAATTCTTAGTTTGAGCTTTGACTACATCCAGAAGTCTTCTGATTCTCAATGTTATTCTTGACACAAAGAACTTCTTTGCTAATAAATTTATTTTGCACTTGTTTAAAAATGTATCTTTTACAATATATTGGCAAGATGACCTTTAAAGGCCTTTCTAGTTCTAAGAAAACTAAACCTCTTTAAAGTAGTGCTGTAGCAAGGACCTAGAAGCTTGATTTGTAAAATAATATAAATCTATTATTTATTATATCAAATGTTATCAAAAATAATAATTTTATCAGATTATCAAACTATTATATCAAATAAATATAAATTATAAATTAAATAATTTGTAAAATAATCACATGGGGAAAATACAGATGTGATGGAATTTAAGAAATTATTGTTAAAATTATTAATACTTTGAATTCTTCTGTACGCAATTACTCACTTGGAGAGTATTTGTTCTGTCATTCCCTTTTCCTTTATCTGCCTTTTGCTTCTTTCCATTCATTTTATAAAAACAGTAGTGATTAATAATATTTATACCACGCTTTTGTTTTGAATGCATTGGTTGTGTGATTATATCTTATAAGCCTTCTGGAGATTGGGAATATGCCATGCTTTTAATTAACTTTTGTATCCTAGCATCTATCCAAATACAATATCATAAACACAATAAATATTAGATGATAAAAATCTTTCTCAGTTCCATTGGGGTATCACTTTCCATATGCTATTATACTTATTCTATGTTTACTAATTTTAGATGTCCTCTTTAATTAAAAGAGGAAATGATAATTCTGTTTGAGAGGATCACAGTTTTAGAACTGGAAGGGACTTTAAAGGCTACTGAGTCCAACCTTCTTGTTTTATAGATAAAGATACAGAGGTCCAGAGAAGTTAAAGTGATTTGCCCATATCATACACCTACTAAGTGTCTGAGGTAGAATTTGAACTTGTGTCTTAATGATTCCAGTCAAATGTCCTGTCAGTTTACCTGACAGTCTATCAGCTGTAACCCTGTAAACCAGCACTTTGCTTGGGATCACAGAATTTTACAACTGGAAGAGAATTTAGAGATCACACTGTCCAGCCTTGGCTTTTTACAAATCTGGAACTTGAGACCTAGAGAGAGGGAGGGTATTGTCCAAAGGCATACATCATCATGTATAATACAGGGAAATTGATGCTTAGAATGCCTTAGAAACCCTGCAAGATCCTAAAGTTTCTTCTAATTCAGGCCTGCACAATCCGTAGCCCAAGGCTGCTTACAGCCTGCAGACCCCTTGCACCACACCAAAGGATAGCCTCTACAAGATAGAGTGGTTCTCAGCCTTCCTAATGCCACGACTCTTTAATACATTCCTCATGCTGTGGTGACCCCCAACCAGAAAATTATTTTCATTACTACTTCATAACTGTAATTTTGCTACTATTATGAATCATAATGTAAATATCTGATATACAGGATGTATTTTCGTTGTTACTAATCGAACATAACCCACAGGTTGAGAACCGCTGCTCTACATACAAAGGATGTTTCTCCTCTATACTTTCTGAGAGCTGCCTGAAATCCTTCAGTACCCTGCAAGTGTGAGGGCCATGAGCAGCGGACTGAAGTTTGTACAGGCCTGTTCTAATTCATTCAAGTTAGGATAAATTATGTTAATCTAGTTATATTCAAATTTTATTATAATCAGCTCAGAAATTGTATATCAATGTAACGTAACAGACTCAGCAGTATGCATTTTACTTATGTATCTATTCTGGAACAAATATTGTTCTATCATCACTGGCACAGCATATTTTAAGTAATCGGTGTCATTATTCCTGTTAAGTGTCCCACTATCTCTTCAGTCACCTACGTCTGCAATCTCAAAGTCATCCTTGACTTCTTCGCCTGTCTCTTCCCCCCCCCATATCCAACCAGATGCATTTTGCTCCTGTCCCCTTTTCTTCACTAACAGAGACAACACTAGATTAGACACTCCTCACCTGTACTGCTGAAGAAGCCTTTTTAATTGCTCTTCCTGCTTGTAGTTTTATCCTTCTCCATTCCATTCCCCTCGCAGCTTTTAAAATAATCTTCCTAAAACATGTCTGACCATATCACTCTTCTGTTCCAAGATTCTTCATTGACTACCTATTGCCTTAGGGTAAAGTGCAACTTGACATTTAAAATCTTTCACAATTTGGCTTCAGTCTAAGCTTTCCCAACTAATTTTGCATTACTTCCCTTCACATATTATGCGTCCCAACTAAACTGGGGTACTGTTGACTCTACCCACTTATCAACCCTACTCCCTGAATTCTCTGCTGTTTCTCTTTTCTCCATACTTTTGCCTAGCATGCTCCTGTGGCTGGAATTCATTCATTCCTCACCTCCATCTCTTAGAATCCTTCACTTTTGTTAAGGCTCAGGCCACTTTCCTTGGATTATTTTATATTTACTAATGTGTTTACCATAGACAAACTCTTCAAGAGCTAGGACTGTGTTTTTTTTTTTCTTTTTCTTCTTTGCCTCACTAGTTCCTAGAATGGGTGTCGTGTACATAGTAGATACTTAATTCACGTTCATTGAATTTTCTTTTCTAAATCCTGTCAGATAATACAGGAGTTTCTTTTACCATGCTTTTAGAGACAATTCCAACAATTTATAGATTTTTGCCAATCATAGTATACAGCATAATAATATCATGTGCCGAAAAAAAAGGAGTTCCTAAATGGCACTGTTCATCCTGTGGGCCGATTGATGAGTGAGTGCTTGGTGATGAGTTGATAGTTTGACTTTTCAAATTGAGTTTTGTTCATTTAATGTTTTAAAATAATGTTTGAGAGTCTACGTATTATACATAAAGTAAATGCCTTGCTAAAATGATGCAATTTTATTCAAAATTATGTATAATTCATAACAGATTATATTCTCTGACCAAACACAGCCTTTGTTATTCTTTAACAACAAAATGCTCTCAACCCAGCTAGTACATAACCTTCTTCCCACCCCCGGTTCTTTGTGTCTTGAATTAATTTAAGTTTTTGTTGTAGTATTAATCTTGTGAAAAGCTCAAGTTGAATAAACGGAGCTATGAAAGGTGATAGAAAGAAAGAACAGAGTGAAGGCTGGTGATATTTCTGACTTTTATCTGAAAAACTGGTACCTTCAATTTCAGGAGGAAATGCCTCCCCACTGGGACTTCTAAATATGTCGACCAATTTTAAACCAATTGTAGTATTTCAAAGATCCAGACTTTTAACTGAATATTTCCTTCTCTCATTGTTTCTGTCACTTTTATCCTCTGTAGCCAGTATATAACATGAGCATTTTTCCGTCTGCTCTAGCAAACTTTGAATTATTCAGGTCCTGATTTTTCAGAATTTCTGAATTATGCAAAGCCCTGTTTTCTTCTGTCTTTCCTTTTAGCTGCTCACCTTCTGAACATTTCACTCATGGATTCACATATTGATAGATCTTGAAGGGACTTGAAAGATCATGAATCCAACTGCTTTGTTTTGTGTAAGAAGATACTGATGACAAGAGAAGATTGTGTTTTGCCCAATGTTGTACTAGCAGAACTGGAACTTAAGCTTGGCTTTAGACACCTCACCCAGCCAGGACTGTCATACTTCATTAGCAGATTTCCCAGAGGCCTGAGGGAAGGAAAAGGAAACGAAACCTTAAGTAGTCAACTTTGGCACTCGCCAGCAGCGCTGATAACATTTTTGTAATTTGAGGTTTGGGGGTTATCTTTTCCTTTCCTGTATCCACACACTCCCTTCTCACTAGTTAGTACTATAGAGCTACTGTTAGGATGATTGAGTTATCCTGTTTTACTTAATTGACTATTTTGCATTTCTATTTCAGATACAGGTCTTAATTTAAGATAAGTATATACAATGCAGAATTTATAGAGCTTTATTTCAGGCAAAGAGAAGTGTTTTGAAAGGAAACAGCTGTCTTCTGTACTTGCCGAATGAATGATGAACTTAAGCATCTGTCCTGTTAGGAAATGACATATGAGCTTTCAGAAACATCATGGCATAGTGGATAGATTGCTGGACTTACTAAGACCAAGGAAACCTTGAATGAGGCAGCTAGCTAGGTACTGAAGTGGATAGAGTGTGAAACTTCAAGCCAGGAACATCTGAATTTGAATCTTGCTCCAGACACATATGAACTGGTCCTGGGCAAGTCACTTGACCTTTCTCTGTCTCAATTTCCCTATTTATAAAGTGAGAAGAATCATAATACCCAAATCACAGGATTGTTGTGAGGATCTCAAGAGGTCACATGTGTAAAACATTTTGAAAATGTTTAAATACTAAATAATGTTAGATCAAAGAATTCAGAACAAAATAATTGTATAAGTTTATTAATTTTATTGAACTGGTCCAAAATTATAAAGGTGAGATTTGTTCAATTCAGCTTACCGTAGTATAGGATCATAGATCTGGAACTGAGTCGTACCCCACAGGCTATCGAATCCAAACTCCTCTTTTTACAGATGAAGAAACTGAGACTCAGCAAGATCAACAGAGACACAAGTAGGAATTTCAGCGCCCTGTGGGAGTGGTTACCTTTATTTGTCCTTCTCTCCAACAAGATTTAGGGAACCAAAGTGTGAAGCAGGTATCGTTCCTTCATCCCTACTCTTAAAATAAATCAAAATGTATTAAGTCAAGTTAGGGACACAATTATTACTCAAGTGAGGAGATTACTCCTAACAGATGGAATGAACTGAACTGAGGTTAGCTTTTTGCTACTTTCGGTGTTGCCTCGGCTCGGCTGCTCTATTTGCACCTGTCTAGTTATAACACTGCTGAGAAATTCCACCAGCCGCCCCAGACCGTATCTAACGTGCTGAAAATAGTTCCCTTCACTCCTGAAAAAAGTGGAGTAACTGAACCAATAGTTGACCTTCCTGAGAGAGAATGGGATTTAAACTGTATGAAAGTAAGAAACAACATACCAGGGAAAGACAGTTCCTACATTTTACAGGTGAATACTTAACAAAATAATCTTAATCATTTTGTAAAGCATTTCTAAGATCTATATATATTTCTCTCTCTCTCTTTCTCTCTCTCTCTCTCTCTCTCTCTCTCTCTCTCTCTCTCTCTCTCTCTCTCTCTCTCTCTCTCTCTCTCTCTCTCTCTCTCTCTCTCTCCTCTCAACCCCTCACTCCATCCACCCTTAGATGGAAAACCATGATGGAATTGGGTTATGCCTGAGTAAGCAAGAGTCTTGATGGGCCCTAATGTTGGCCTCAGTTCTAAGAAAGCAGGTGCTATGGACAGATATTCTGCTCAGAATAACTGGTATCAGGAGGTTCCTGCCACCCTGCGGTATCTGCTTATTTACAGACTTTACGGGGACATCATGGCTTCAGGTCTTCTTTTAATATGGAATCTTGATTATTTCATTTTGAGTCAGGAAGACTAGGGTTGAATCATGCCTCAGATACTTATTAGCTGTGTAATCCAAGGCAGGCCAAGCCAGTCGGGCAGTCACCTAGCATTTATCAAATACCAATCATGGGCCATGGGCCAGGCCTTGTGAAGTACCAGAAAAGGGGGGGGTGGGGTCCTTGCCCTCAGAGAGTTCACAGTCTAATGGAAGCTCTCTTTAGTCTGAGTCACTTAACCTCTTTGCCTCAGTTTTACGACGTGTAAAATGGGGGTAATAATAAAACATTTCACAAGGCTGTTGTAAGCATCATGTGAGATGGTTTATGATCATGTGTAAAGTGTTTTGTAGAACCCACAGTGAGCCATTAGCATTGCTATATTATCTAAATGGCATATAGTGAGACTTACTAGTAATAGTGTGCTGTCAGGGTTGTCCCAAATAATACGATGTCCTTTTTAAGTGTCATTATTTCATTTTTCAACGTAATATATATTATATTCAGTATGAAATTTTATATGGCACTTTCACTGCAACTGACTTGGTAAAGGTAAATGAAGTAGGTATGGTATAATGTTCCGGGTAACTTTTTATTCATTTATTTAGAGTTCATACGCCACCTGCTTTAGTAATGGCTTTAACTACTTGTTTGAGATCTCCACCCGCATGGCGTTGGTCTGCACGGTCAGTTTATACTAATGTTACAGGCCATTCGTTTCACTTTTGGCCAAGGGAAAGTAGGGACTAGGAACCCTCTCTTTAGTCATTCAGTTTATTATAGTAAAAATATTTGGTGTTGATGAAAAGCCTACTGACCTTGCAGGTACATGACGCTGTCACTATTGCCACACGGCTGTTATTTATCATCGTTAACATTAGTGCTTATTATTATTATTTTGGACCTTAGGGTAGGAAATTATGGTTGAGGCCTCCAGCTGAAAACCAGGAGCCTGCGCTGAAGTTAGCAGAAATCAGGTAGTGCACTATTCAGATAGAAGTGATCCAGCCTAAAATTTGCTGGGCAAAGTTGAGAAAGGAAGCCTAATTTAAAAAAAAAAATGATTAAGAGCAACGCATATACAAGATCAAAAACAGTCTGAAGGACTAACCGGCAAAAGTTAATTTTAGCTATACAAATTTTAGGGTTTTGAAGCATCAGCAATCCAATAAAGCAGTGGTTCTTAACCTTCAGCAACCCTTTAATATTCACATGTGGGCGTATCTGCATGTGGGCAGACCCACCTGGAGATGGATAGAGGAGCCGTGTCTCGGTTCCTAAGACCATCAGAAATATGTGTTTTCCGATGGTCTTAGGCAACCCCTGTGACCTCCGTGAAAGGGTCTTTCGACTCCCAAAGGGTCACAGGTTGAGAACTGCTGCAATAAAGTATAGCCCCTGTCCCAGTTACTTCCTAAATCATGGAATGGGGGAGGTGGGGGGCGTTCGCAATTTGTGTGGGTATAAAAAATGGACAGAACCCAAAAGAGGCTGAGTAGAAGGTGAAACTCCACAGCAATCTTCCTTCCTTACCAACAGTTCTAGTACCTGAGAAGGACTGAAGAAAATTAGATTAGGAAAAAGTAAGATGTGAACAACACATTGCTGAAATTTTTGAGGCTAGTTTTAGGGAGTCAGCTCTGATAGCTCCTTCCTTATTCATGTATCTTCTCTGCTCAGCACATATAGAGATTCCTAGCTTTTTTTTTTTTTTAACTGAAACTTCCACTTGCCCTGGTAATTAATTTCCATGCATCATAGCTTCTACTATTATTTTGTTATGATCACTTCTCTCTTTTTAAGATCTCGTGTTAAAATAGGTCAATTTTTGCAGTCCCTCTAGACTCCATCCTTGTCATTTCCTCCCAGACAATCTCTGATTTGTACCTTCCTTCCTGGGGGGAGATTAAATATAGAACTTCAAAGTTACTTTTCCACAACTGAGCTACTTCTGCTTCAAGAGCAGAAGAAATTCCCATCTTCACTTAATCAAGCTGCTTGGTCAATGCCATAGGATTAGTGCAGTTGTTGACTATAACTTGTGGTTTCTACAGGAGAGAATATTTCCATGAGCCAACTGTTCTCATGTGAGCACTTAATATGACATTCCCTATAAATGTTTTGCTTGGCATTTGTCCCCCATTTGTTTCCTGGCTTAGCTCAGCTAATGCTACACAATAATTTGTGTTCATCAATATTCTCCTTTTATCCACTTCACTAGAATTCTGAAATATTTAGTACATTGGAGTACTTATTTTGAATGAGAATTCCTACTGAATACTTTTAACATTGTAGCTGTATTTTGCACTTATCATGAAACTTTTGAAAGATTAATTACAAAATATGAAGATATCTGTTTGAATCCTTTTCTACTAAAATATAGCTATAAAGTAGTTTAAACACACATGCAAGCAATATCCATCTATCCATCCTTCTATCTATCATCTATCTATGCCTATCATCTATCTATCTGTCTGTCTGTCTATCCATCTGTCAGTTTATCCATCTGTCCACCATCCATCCCTCTATCGATCCATCCATCCATCCATCCATCCATCCATCCATCCATCCATCCATTCCTCTATCTAACTAGCTATCTAGCTTATCTATTTAAAATGCCATCAAGTTAATTGTGCTTAGAACAAAGAGATTTCTGTGAGGTTTTACTCAGACATACTCATTAAATATTATGTTTCTATGTAGGTTGCTCACTGTTATAGTGGAATCTTTATCACTCAACTTCTACTCTTATGAATAGGTATTTACAGAAATTTCATGCTGAATTGGAAAAATTAATTTTTAGCATTTGATTTCATTGCCTACCTGGTGGTCATGATGGAAGTATATAAACATGTGGACATTTTAATCTTGCTTTTATTGTAGCAAGAAGATTTTCTTGTGAAAGAAATATTCCTCCATCTCCTGCTTTTGAAAGTTACAGACTTTGACCAAGTGTGAGGCTATAAAGCGAAACAGAGAAAGTGTACTACAGTGTATCTTGGCCTGGCATTCAGGAAGCAGAGTGCCTTTAATCTAGAGTGTTCCAGGCTCAAAAAGGATAAGAGTTAGCTTGCCTTTGTCAAAACATTGAGGTTTTTTTACCCTTATGAAGGAATCAAGAAGGATGTAAATGAGTTCCTCTATTTCTTGTTGGTTTGCTTTAGTCATTCTTAGTCAGAATTTTATGAAAGAGAGAGCTACATGTTTCCAGCTTCTAGATCTGCTGTCCTTTTTACCCTGTCGACACTGGGTACAAGGGCTTAAGAGAGGAAGGAGGTGACACAGGCAAGGAACATTCAACTCCTCCAGTAGAATCATGTAAGACAGTGAGAGTCAAAGCTGCCAACTAAACATTTTGACAAACATTCCAATTCACTGCACAGATGAGGAAACTGAGGGCCCAAAAAAGTGAAATGCCCTTGCCTGTTAGAATCACCCAAGAAGTTTTAGCTACAGCCCGGGTCAGAATGTTAATCATCAGAGTTTAGAGATAGTTGCCTAGTCTCTGAGCCTCTTTATTTTGATTGATAATCTGAGGGAAGGTACCTGTCTCCTCTGTGTTTCAGATTCTTCAAGATTATAGTGGTCTGATACATACTGACCTAAGCACGGGTGTGGAAGGTCAATTCTATATGGATAGAAATGTTTTCAGAATATCACTATCTTGAGGAGGTTTCACTCATTAATGATATTATGGCAAAAATTTCTAATATTTTACATTAAAATTGACTCCCTTTTTAACATTATGTCTTTGTAGTTCTGTTTTTGAAAGGCATGCATTTTGGTCAGGAAGTCTGAACAACATTACTATTTTTAGAAAAATATTTTTGCTTG
>CM053598.1:204212702-204239160 GCA_028646575.1 Pseudocheirus occidentalis
ACATTAAAAAGATTTCATCTTCAGGAAAATCATTTCTAGTGGAATCATTTTCCAGGGGAGGCCCTTTGAAATAACCGTTTAACTCACATTTTTATCATAGTGCTTTGAGATTTACAAAGTGCTCCATCAATATGAAAGAAAATAGCAATGTCTTGGAGTTGGGAGGTCAATTCAAATCTTAGCTTTGTCACTTAGACAAGTCAATTCACCTCTATATTTCTCATCAATAAAATGGATATAATAATGTTCACCTCATAGCTCCACAGGAGCTCTTGAGTACAGATCAAGTAAAGTTCAAACTGCTTATCTTGGCATTCAGTATCTTGTACCATCTGGCACTACCCTTCCTTTCTAACCCTGTCTTATACTTCTCCCATCCCCCTACCTTGTCCCCGTGAAAGAGACATTGGGCATCATCTAGTCCAATTCTCTTATTTTTACCACTGAAGCAAAGACCCAGAAAGACAAAATAATTTGCCTTAGGTCACACAATTAGTAAGTTGAAGAATCTGGACATGAACACTCGTCTTCTGAGCCCAGGTCCTTTGTTCTTTCTACTCTGGTCAAAACTCTGTCCCAGCTAGACTCCCAGGCCCCTGCACATTTCTTGTTCTGCTCATCGGTTCCAGAATGACTTCTTCCCCCTCTGACTACTGAATTCCTTTTATTGTTGAATCGAAACATCACCTTATGATGAAGCCACCTTTTTTGTCCTATTGCGTATCAACCTTTTTCCTTTGGGTTTCACGTAGCTCTTTACTTCCATGTCCCTTAGGCATTCGTTGTGTGTTATCTTACGTTATAGTAATTTGCAAATGTCATAGCCCCTTACGTTAAAAGAGCAAATGCTTCTTCAAGTGGGTGATTTCAATTTAATGACAATGAATGAGTGCCATTAAGACTGTGCATGAGTGACATCTACTAAGAAGGCAGGAGACATATCATCTTGTGTGAAGAACACAAACAAGCCAATTTAGCTGGATCATAGAGTTTGCAGGTGGAGGGAGGAGACGTTAACATCCAAGGAGGCTCAAAAGATGAGTTACGGCCAGGCTTTGTAGGACTTCAAAAGCTAAGCAGAGTAAATTTTGTTTTATCCTAGAGGTATAACTGGAGTTGGAAATCACTGGAATTTGTTGAGTCACTTGGTCAGGACTCCAAGGTTGTGAATCTAAGCGATTAGAAATGTTGCTGGTGCTCTCAAAAGAAATTGAGAAATTCGGAGGAGATGTGGCTTCTGAGGGGGAAAGAGTGGGTTTTGTTTTAGACATGTTGAGTTTGAGACGCCTTCAGGACATCCAGTTGGAAATGTCCAATAGGCGGTTGTTAATGCAGGCAGCTAGAGTGGGTAGAGTGCTGAGCCTAAAGAAAGGAAGACTCATCTTCATGAGTTCAGATTTGGCCCTACTAGTTGTGTGACCCTGGGCAAGTCATTTAATCCTGTTTGCCTCAGTTCTTCATCTGTAAAATGAACTGGAAGGTTGATTTTAGAAAAACAAGGAAAGACTTGTATGAAATAACGAAGAGTAAAATGGGCAGAACCAAGAGAAAGCTGTGTATAGCAAGAACAATGTTGCTTGAAAAATAACTGTGAACAACCAAGTTCTTCTGAGCATTATAAACACTCACTTTAATGGCAAAATTTAAAAAAATCTATGATGGAAGATGTTATCTACCTCCAGAGGAAGAACTGATAAATAGAAGTGTGCATAGCATGGTTTTACGTGTGTGTGTGCGTGTGTGTGTGTTCTCTAGTGGTGGGGTGGGGAAGGAAGGAGAGAGGGAAACTGTTTAGAACATAAAATGTAATAAAAAAAAATTATTTTTTTTTAATGAGCTGAGAAGAAAACGGCAGATTACTCCAACATCTTTGCCAAGAAATCCCCAAATGGGGACGTGAAAAGTCAGACACGACTGAACAATGATAATAAATGTGGGACTAGAGTTTAGACAAAGAACAGAGCTGAATAAAGAGATGTCAAAGAGGTCTGCATACAGGTGATAGTAGATAACTTTCATTGGCTAGAACACTGAGCTGAATCTAATAAAAGGTACAAGCTCCTCAAGAACAGAGATTGTTTCCTAGCGAGAGCCTAATAAATACTTGTCTTCCAAACATTCCTGTTAGGGACAGCAGTTGTTCTGGAAAAAAAAAAAGACTAGGGGGTTTTAGTGGACTGCAAACGAAATATGAATCAGCAGTGTGGTGTAGCAGCTGACAAAGCTAATGTGATCTTGGGTTGAATTCAGAGGTACAACTTCCAGGAATAGGGAGGTCCCACTGTACTCGGCCCTTGTCAGGCCTTATCTAGATAGAGCATTTTGTTCAGTTCTGGGAACTACAATTTAAGAAGGATGTTGATAAGCTGGAGCATGTCCAGAAGAGGGTGACCAGGACGGTGAAAAGTCCATGACATATGAGCATCGGCTTGTACCGTCTCCCATGTCTGAAAGCCGTTTTCTCCCTACCTAAGTGAGCTTCATAAAATTCTTCTCCTTCAAGGTGTAGCTTAAACATCACTATTTATGTGAAGTCTTTTCTGGTTCCCGCAAATTCTGTTTTCCCTCCCAAACAACTTCGTGTTTAACCAATTTGTATTTATTTGCTTCATACTTATTCTGTATATTTATTTACAGAGTTGTCATCTCCTTTATAATATAAGTTCCTTGAAAATAGGGATTGTTTCATTCTCTCTATTTGTATGGCAGGCATGTAGCACAGTTGCCTGGCATGGTCAGAGATTAAAAGATACGTGTGCATGTGCATGCGCATGTGTATACACATAAACACAGGGTGTCCCTAAAGTCTGAATACATAGGAAATCGCATTGACTATGTATATTTTCAAGAAATGAAATGAATGTAATTTTCAATATTTTATTTAATTAGCATAAATTTTAGCCATGGCAATTTCATATGGAATAACAGTTTTCATTAGCTATTGGGAACTATTTTCCATATTAATGAGATTAATTTAACTTAATTTAATTAATGACATGTCCTGTGTCCAGACTTTAGGGACAATCTAAAGCAGCGGTTCTCAACCTGTGGGTTGCAGCCCCTTTGGGGGTCACCTAACACCATCTAAACACATATTTCCGATGGTCTTAGGAACCGAGACACTGCTCCTCTATCCGTCTCTAGGCGGGTCTGCCCACATCCAGATACACCCACATACAAATAAAGGGTTGTGGCATTAGGAAGGTTGACTCTAGTGGCTCCTTATTATCTCCAGGACCAAATATAAAATGTTATGTTTGTCACTTAAATTTCTTCACCACCTGAGCCCTTCCTCCCTCCCCAGGCTTCTGATACTTTACTTCTCTTCATGACCCACTGATCTCCACTACTCTGTGATCCAGCAACATTGGTCTTTTTGATGTACTTGTTCATGGAATTCTTCTCTCTTAACTCGATGTGTTTTCATTGGTTATCCCCTTTGTCTAAGTGCTCTGTATCCTCACCAATGCCTCCCTATCTTCTGTCAACACTCAGTTTAAATCTCATTTTATGGAGGAAATCTTTGTTGGGTTCCCCTTCCTCCCACTAGTGCCTTCTCTCTGAGGTTACCATCCATTTATGCTGCATGTAAAGTAGCTAGGTGGTACAGTGCATAGAATACTGGACTTGGAGTGAGGAAGACCTAGGTTTAAATGCTGCCTCAGATACTTCCTGGGTATATGATCACTTAACCTCCCTAAGTCTAAGTTTCCCTATCTAAAGAAGTACTTTGTAGGTGTTAAAAAAATAATTATATAAACTCTAAATAAATATGCAAATGAAATTAATTTACAGTGGGATATATGTTATATATATATATACAATATATATCATGTCTTATTTGCACATAATTATTTGCATATTGTCTCCTTTGTTTGAATGTAATTTCTTTGAGGGCAGGGCTCATTCTGTATTTTACTTTTGTATTCCTATTACTTGCGAAAAAGGAACCTGAGATGGTTAGCCTGATTTTTCTTTCCCAGAGGAATATTTATTTAACATTGATCTTTTGAGAGTAAGGGTAGAAGAAAGGGTGGGGGTGACTTGAGGAAAGAAGAAAGGATTTGGAACAGACTCTGAGGAGAGTAGAATATGGAATCAATAAGAGAAGAATGGGAAGTTTGGCATGGATTAGGGAGTGTCCTGCTGAGGTGTTTTTTTGGTCTTTCAGGCAGGCCTCAGGGTTGACATACCTACTCTTCACTTAGGTTCTACAGTTCCTCTTTCCTCTCCCCCTCTTCATATACAAAAACACTTCTACCTAATCCCCACTCCCTCCCACATACATGTGCTCTCATTCCTGATCAGATGACTCTACAGATGTCTTTATCTGCCCTTCTTATTGGATTGATGCTCAGTTTGGGGTGAGTAGGGTGATCAGATTGCCTTCATCTTTTGCAGCTGAATACAATTGCATCTGGGCATTCCTCCTAATCGTGGCCCCAATCTCTGAAGCCAACACACAGACCTAGTGTCCTATTATTCCTGGGGTGACTCTTGCTTGCTCTGAACACTCTAATTTTTTTTTTCAAAGCAAATATTTTAGCCCTTTAAGTAAGGCAGCATAATATAACAGAGAGAATACATTGTTTGGAATCAGGAAGACCTGGACTCAGTTCTCATCTCTTCTGCTTATTAATTGTATCACCCTGAGTAAGTAACTTAACTTCCTAAGACTTTGTTAGACCTCATTTGTAAATGAGTGGGTTAGACCAGATGGATGGCTTCCAACTCTAAATCTGCGCTAGTAAGCCTAGACTTGAAGTGAGAAAGAAGTGAAGCTTTGAGGATGCCATGGTGGCAATGGTTTGAAGGCATATCTGAAAGAAGGTAGGGGCAGAGCAATAGAAGAGTCCTTGGACCAGTTCTTCCAGATTCAGAAGAAGAGTTTCTGCATGACATTGAATTTCTGGGCCAGATGTGGAGGCGTTTCTAAACTCTTGGATCAGTCCAGGAACTTGCTCTATCGCTGCTGCTGGCTTGTATTTCGGCAGCTTCCATCATGACGCAAATGCTCTTCACTACTCCAGTTCTGTCTCCATCCTTGACCACCACTAGGACCTGGAGCAAGCACATGGTTCTCTGGCTATGCAGGCTGTCTTCAGGATGCCAGGGTCCATCTGTGTACCCAGTTGTTGTTCTCTTCCACTTTTTGCTTTCTTTTTTTAAAGGCTGAGTCCAAGGGTGTAGCCCAGGTACATGAACCGTCGATGTGTTGCTCAGATTTAGTGTCAAAGAAACAAGCAGATTACCAAGGACCAAAGCCATACTTTATCAAAAAGATAATATTGTCAAAAGTTAATACTTTCTTGAGGAGCAAGAGGAGGTTCTTAGGAGGGCCTCCCCAGCATCTTCCTGGGTATACCCTCCACATATACCAAAGCTGCATAAAATATTTAACAGTATTGATGCTGCCCTGCTGCCCCTGCCTCTTGATGCGCCCACTGCCATGGAACCCTATCTGTTTGCTCTTTCCCTGGTCACCACCCTCTTCTCGCTCAGCATAGCTGGGATTTCACCTTCTTAAGTTCCTCTTATTGTGTGTGTGTGTTTGTGTGTATTTGGTTATTCATGTATAAAATGTTGGCAATCACTGTTGATTTACTTTTTAGTTCTTTCTGCTTCCTAACTACCTTCCCTTTGCAAATAAGCATCATTTTGTCATATGGGGTAATACATCCATAAGACTAGGGCTCTTGTACTTTTCATTGCCTAAAAATTTATTTGTAGACAAATCCCACTTATTACTGTTTCTCCTTTGGTTCTTCTCAGTCAGTGCTTTGTTATTGCTGTTGTTTTTAGGGGGTCCAACCCTTTGTGGCCCCAGTTAGAGTTTTTTGGCAAAGATGCTGGAGTGGTTTGTCAGCTTCTTCTCCAGCTCATTTTACAGATGAGAAATGAGGCAAATAGCATTGAGTGACTTGCCCAGGCCTCACAGAAGGTGTGCGTCTGACGAAGGACTTGAATCTCTTGCTAGCTGTCTCTAAGTCTGACTTTGCTTTCACGTGTAGAATAGATACGCTTACATATGTGAGTTCATCACTCAGTCTGTCATGCAGAGGAAAGAGCTGGCCTTGCAGAGAGGAAGACCTAAACATGCCTGTCTTTGTGACATTGTTCTGAGTACTTAAGACAAGTTTCATATTGTAAATTGCAGGGCTGGAGAAGGCTTTTCTCACTGGAGTTTCCTGTGCCAGTGAAATCATAGCTGTCTGTCTGTCTCTCCCTCTTCCTCTCTCCCTCTTTCTCTCCCCCAACCCATACATAGCAGATATGTGTTTATATGTGTATATGTGCTCATATATGTACATTTATATATATATATATATTTATATACACATACACACATATATATACACACACAAATATATACATATATAGGATTACATTGGGAAACTGTACTGCCTTTAAACAATATCAAACTTCTCCCCAGCACAAAGACTCAACTTTTTAAACATTTTCTTCTAATGATACTGTATCACTACCAATCTTGGAATACAATAATCTTCAAAAAAAAATCAAAGATATATGTGACCCAACAGGGAAATGGAGAAATACGTGATTAGTGCAAGTAGACTTTACATATTATATATAATATTGTACTATGGCTGCGGCCAGCACAGTCTGGGCCCAGCTACCAGCTGATTAAAACAAGGAGAGAGTGAGTGAGAGCTTCCAGCTTAATAAAAGAAAGAGAGAGAGAGAGAGAGAGAGAGAGAGAGAGAGAGAGAGAGAGAGAGAGAGATGGGGATGTATTCCATAGTCTGTTTATTACAGAGACATCTCATACTAATCCAAAGATACCAGGAACTTACAAGGTTTATATCCCCTTAGAAATTTCCAGAATGCAAGGAACCACCTTTGGTCTTGATCTTTCCTTAATGCAGTCCAAAGCCAAGCATTCCTTAAGCTCTTTATCCTAGGTCCATGCCCAGAGGCACAAACAAACAGGGAATCAGAATCAAGACTTGCAAATTAGCTTTCAGTACTTTCTTTCCATATTCATGAAACCAGTAAGAGCATCCACCCAACAAGATTATACTCTCCTTTCATATCTGCCTAATGACCTTGTAGAACTGGGGAGCTAATGTGGCCAAGGCCCCTGACAGTCTTGGCCTACTACATACTATAGTATGTTGTTATAATGTAACATAGCTATAGAATGTGGCAAAAAACAAAAATGTTATTATTTTAACACTTTATCAATGCAAGTGTTAATGGTCGTGCCATACCCCCAAATGGGCCAGTACTCAGTGACAAAGTAATTGGCTGTATGATGGTGTTGACAGTGTTATGTCCGATATATAAAATAGTGAAAATAATCACACTCTTATAGCTCACTAGGAGGGCATTTGGGGTTAAGTGACTTGCCCAAGGTCACCACCCATTTACAGATTTCTAATCACCTGGAATTTCCTAAGAAAAATAATTCTTCAATAAGAATAAGATGCTGAAGTTCCGAGGGAATTTGCCATAGGTCAGGCCTAACTCAGGACAGTCTGGTAGCTTAGATTAATGATTTGAATGAAACTATTGGACAGCATTGGAACATTTAAAGGAAGTTTACTTAGCCATAGTATGAAATGAATATTCAATAAGGATACAACATTTGGCTCACATAGATGTACTCCCCCTTCTTCATTTAGAAAATCATCTGGTCAGAAATTCGTCTAGGACATCTGCCAAGTCTGAAGGGCATGGACTCCTTGTCATCTAGCATCTTTTGTGCTCTTGGATAACCAGGAAGCAGTATCAGTATTTTGAGCCTTAGCCCTCTGACCCAATATCAGGATCAGTTTCCTTGCCTTTTATGGGGGGAAAACCCCCTAGCTAACCTTTCAAATCAGAGACCACTACTGTGTGGGCAAGATCTTAAAGGTCTTCTAGAGGTTTCTTCAACATTTAAATGCTGTAGAGCCCTTACTGGAAAGTCCTGATCTGACTGTAAGAAGGCTGGCACAGGTAGCAATGAAGGAGGAAGAGAAAACTAAACCAGAAAGACTGCAAAAAACCAAACCAAAAATAAACAAAACGCAGTGTAACAGTCTTCTGTAGTAACTGAATATGGAAGAGCATGCAGACCAGAAATCCCAGCTTTGGCCTTATCCCTTTGGAAGGACTGATTCCTGAATGATCTGGTCCACATGATGAATGACACCAAATTTTCATAATTCACGGTGACTCCACTGACATAAATAGTGACTTTGAATAGGAGTGGCTCCAGAGACATCGGGTCACAGTACAGATGACTGTACTTCTATCACAGTCAGATTCACATAGCAGGTTAGGGTCATCTGTGTTAATTTTGGTAAGGATGAAAATAAAAAGGTGTGAACATCTTAAAAACTTAACATTTTAGCTATGTGTGTGCTTTGGTTTTTTTATACTTTATTTTTTAATTTTTTTGGTGGGGAGAGCAATTGGTGTTAAGTGACTTGCCCACGGTCACACAGCTAGTTTTTGGGTTAAGTGTCGGGTCAGATTTGAACTCAGGTCCTTGGGACTCCAGGACTGGTGCGCTATTCACTGCACCGCCTAGCCACACCTTTTTTATACTTTTAAGTTAGTTTTTTGTTTATTTAGTTTCAGCTTCAACTTCGTGCAATATTTATTCCATTGCTATGTGTAGAGTACTGTGCTGACTTTTGATCAGTTTTTTCCAATTTTGAAAAAAAGAGGAAGAGTTCAGAGGTGAGTTAGTGTAAAGTGCACATGGAAGATTCTGAATAATCTGGTTTGTTTGGAGTTTGAGGGGTGTAGTGGGGAGTAAAGCCAACTAGGTAGTCTTAGCTCTGGGTTGTGTACGGCCTTGAGTGCCAAACTAAAGGCTTCCGAACTTATTTACTAGACAATGATCAACCATTTGAGTAGTTTTATGCCAGTGAGTGATTTTTAGATTCTAGGAAAAATTTTAGTCATTTTTCAGTCATGTCTGACTCTTCTTGACCCCTTTTGGGGTTTTCTTGACAAAGATACTTGCCATTTCCTTCTCCAGCTCATTTTACAGATGAGGAAACGGAGACAATCAGGTTAAGTGACTTGCCCAGGGTCACGCAGCTAACCAGTTAAGTGTCTGAGGCCGAATTTGAACTCAGGACAATGAGCTTTTCTGACTCAGGCCTGGCACTCTATCCACCCTACTACCTAGCTGCCCTAGCGGACTATTTCTGTATCTAGCAGAAGTGAATTGTTGAGTCATAAGAAGAGACTAAATAATATCAGTTTGCAAGATGGGAAACAAACTCTAAACTAAAGGCCAAGGTCAGACAAGCTATGCAGGGGAAACAGCATTAAGCAGAATGTGCTCGGGGCCAGGGGTCAGCTCTCTGCTCCTAAAGGGCCTGGGCTCTGAGCCCAAACATACCACATTCATTTTCTGGGGGAGCCTGAACCCAAAAAAAAGAGCCCGAATTTGTCTCTAACTTTTCTGACTCATATTGCCCCGACCCCAGGAATTTCTGACAGTCTCTTAAACAAAGTTTAGGGATGACTCATATCTAGAATATCCCTAAAAGGGATTAACTAGGGCATTTCTAGAAAAGCAATCAATGTACAAAGTAGGTAAGACATTTATTGTCTTAAAACACAAATGACTCATAAGCCTTCATTGACAAATACTTAAAATATGAAATACAGTAACCCATAACTCCTATTATGCTCTTCTGGAAGTGTGATACTTAAAAGATTAAAAAAAGAAGTGCTTTTTCAAACTACTGAATGGTAATGTCATCTTTACTTCAGCTGTGGACTCGTTCCTTAAGGTCCTTGTCCACCTGGAGGGAGTTATATCCTCAAAGAAATTGTTTTGGAGGTTACCTCTTCATAGCAAATCATCCCTCAGACCCAGGAGCTCCCAATTTCACAGTTGCCTGTAAGGTGAGAAACACACATCTCAGGACTGGTTTTTGGTCGCCTATAATCAGGGAGGGAAATGGCAAAGCAAAAGTGGCAGCCAGAGACTTGAGGTCCAATTTCAGTCTCATCTAAGCCAACCCATGTGGTTGTTACATGTGGGAGTAGTGAATAGCTGGGGAGGGGGAGACAAGAAATATAGGAGAGTGCAAGAAACAGCTGTCAGACCCGCAAGCCACGTGTTCAGAAGAGAGAAAGAGAAGCATGAGAATGAGAATTGTCTCTTTCTTTAAAGTCTGCTGAGCGGGATGGCTGTTACTGCTCAGTGCCCAATTCTCTTCTCTAACCCCCAGCTCCAGCTTTCTGTCCTTCTCTCTTACCCCTGAGGGTCCCTCAGCCATGAGTTGCACACTTCTATGTCTATCCCTTTGAGTGGTACAGTCTTTTGAAGCTAACCCTTTGTCAGGGGAGTGAGGGGTGGGATCCTCAGACAGAATCTCTACTCTCAGGACAGAGTGAGGCCTATAAATCAGACCAGTCTTAGGACTCTAGCAGGGAAAAAGAATGGACATGGAGGAATTTGTAGCCTGGGAGAAAAGGGTATGGAGTGGGGAGGGGACAGTTTTACTTATACTGTTGAGTATTGCACCGGCAGAAAAAGGCAGTTGGCAGGAATGAAAGGTAGAGAAGAGTCCCAAAGTCCTGAAGTTGCAAGATTTTTTCAGAATGTTCCATTAGCACTGCCCTAGGAGATGCTTCCCTACTCGATTTTTGACAGGTCCCCTAAGATCAATCAGTCTTGGAAGGAAGGTCAATCTCAGAGAGGGAGGTAAATTGGGAACAGTAGAGAATAGATCTAACTGCATCACAGCTGGGATTTTCCCTATGGCTTTATTCCAAAGTCACACTCACACCTTGAAAGCTGCAGTTCTCATCCAACACCCATATTCTGAGAACTGAAAATGGACATTAAGGGCTAAAGAGAGGAACAACAGTGCTGGGCTTGTAGTAGGAAAAAGATGGGCTTAATGGTTAAGAAGCACATTTTCAGCAAGGATACCGTAGAAAAATATGAAGAGTAACTGATAAAGACAATTAAAAACTTATTGAGGAAGGACAGCTGAATAAACATTTAAAGAAAAGAGCCATTTCAGTGAACAAGTATTTTGCAACAAATGAAATTGGGTCAAAATCCATTGAGGAAAGAGAAGGTATTACAACTTCTATAAGAAAAAAAATGGAGCCTGAGTTGAGTTTTAAAGAAAAGAAGGGATACTAAGTGGTAAGGAGGGAGTGTATTCCAGGCATGAGGGACAGCCTGGACAAGATAGAGTGGGGCAGTGGTGTGTGTGTGTGTGTGAAGGCCAATTAGACTGAACCACAGAATAGGTGAAAGGTATTGTACCCAAACTCAAATCCCAGGTTAAGCCCCTTTTGTCATAGCTTGAAAATTGCTTAAGGAATATCTGTGCATATTGCTCAAGGCATAGTTCCCTGACCCCTCCTTCCCTAATCAGCATTTTATATATTTTCCTTGAATTATTATAGTGTATAAGGTTCATTATGGTACAAGGATCTTATCCAGGGGCCACCCTGTCCTGTCCCGCTGACCAAGCAGGGTCCATACCCTCTTCACCCAGAACATGACCCTAGCCTGTTCTGGGGAATTCCAGTCCTTTTTACCCTATGACCCTCCACCCTGCTCTGGAAAACGCTGACTATGGTCCTCCACCCTGTTCTAGGAGGGACCCCCATGACACAGGTACACACCCTTGTACCCTTGTGCCATATTCCCAAATTAGCCCTGAGCTATAGATCTAACCAATGGCTATTCTTTGCTTCTGTACGTCATGGCTTCTGCTAGCTCCCCTCCCTGATTGTGGTTTTTGCGGTTTTAGCCTTTAGAACCAAAGCCTGTACCCCACTGGATTACTGCCAATCTGAGTGAAAGCACTCTGGTAGTCGCACGCTCAACCAATAAATCCACAACCTAAATTTTATCCTGAACCCAGGTCTTGGCTCGCTCCTGTCCTCTGCACAACAAAGGGAAGTAAAGTATAAAGCTGGAATGTTTACTTGGGGCTGAATTATTTGGAGTCTTTAGATGTAAAATGAAGAATTTTATATTATATCCTAAAGGTAATAGGGAGCCAATGTATTTTATTGGCAGTTAGGTGGCATTTTGTTTTTGGGGGTTTTTTTTTGTTGTTTTTTTAACTTTTGTTTATTTTTAGTTTACATCATTCATTTCCACGAGATATTGATTTACAAATTTTCTCTCTGTCTTTCCCCTACCCACCACCCCAAAACGTGGATCCCACTGTATACCCCCTCCCTCAGTCTGCTCTCTCCTACATCCTCCCCCATCACCTCTCTGATTTTCCTGTAGGGTAAGATGGATCTCCCTACCCCAGTGCCTGTATATTTCCTTCCTACCTATTCCATCCCCCACTAGTTCTGTTTTCTACTTTGTCCCTTGTCCCTTTACAGAAGTGTGTGCTTCTAACAACCTGCCTCCCCAACCTGCTCTCTCCTCCATCCTACCCCCTCAAATCCCCTTCCCCCCTACTCTCCCATAGGCCAAGATGCCCAATTTAGAGTGTACGTCATTCCCTCCCTGAGCCAACTTCAATGAGAGGAAGCTTGACCCGTTCCCTTTTGCCTTCCTCTTCTTCCCCTCCATTGTAACAGTTATCCCTTGCTTCTTCTATATGAGAGGAATGACCCCGTTCTAACTCTCCCTGTCTCCTCTCATACTATTCCTCTTGTTAGGTAGCATTTTGGACTTGGAATCACGAAGACCATAGTGAAAGTTTAGCCTCAGACACTTCCTAGCCCAGTGATCCCAGACAAGTCACTAAACCTCTCTTAGCCTCAGTTTACTTATCTATAAAGTGGGGCTATGAATAGCACCTTCCTCCCAGGGCTGTTATGAGGATAAAATTCTGTATATGCAAACCTTCAAGCATTATTTACATGCTCTTATTATTGCTAGGTAGGGAAGTAGCACAGACAGACTTCTGCTTCAGGAGGATCATTTTCGCTGCAACATGAAGGATGATTTTGAGGCACAAGAGGCTCAAGGCAGAGGGACTAATTAGAAATCTGTTTCAGTAGACCAGGTGAGAGATGATGAAGGAGCTGAACTAGACTGATGGCTGTATAAGCAATAATGGGTCTAGATGTGAGAAATGCTGCGGAGGGAGAGATTTTACTTAATATATGGGGGGGAAGAGAGCAAGAGGAGCCAAACATGACACCGAGGTTACAAACCTGGGTCATTAGAATGAAAGTATTGTCCTTGAAAGAAAAAGAGAATTTTAGAGGGGTGTGGGGCGGATGTTTGAGGAAAACAAGTTGATTTGGTTTAGATGACTACATGGAGGGCAGGAGAGAAGCCTAGGTCTCACACGTATTTCAGCAATAGTCTAAAAATAGCACCAGACTGAATAATGATCACGAAGTACAAAGAGAGACTCCAGCAAATGTATTCATCCGGCATAAGACTACACCAACACACAGCCCGAGGTACCACCAGAAAACCAGTGCAAGCATAGTTAAAGCCAGATGCCTGCAGCATTCTCTCCTTGGGGGCAGAAAGACCAGAGTGTCCAAGGCTTCACCGTGTTTGGAAACCCGCAGTACTGTCTGCTCTGACTGTGGATATAAGAGAGTCTGGTAGCCACCACGGCAGGATGTACAGGGGTGCCAGGATTCCGAACTGGAACAAACACGACCTGGGACAATCAGTAGCATGCTGATGGTTCTACCTGCCACAGGTCTCTCCGTACTCAAATCCATCCTCCATTCAGCTGCCAAAGTGCTGGTCTGGTCACCCCCTATTCAGTAAACTCCGGTGACTCCCTGTTGTTTCCAGCATCAAATATAAAATCCTCTGGCATTCACAGCCCTTTGTAACTTGCCCCCTTCCCCCATCTTTCTATTCTTCTTATACCTTATACCTCTTCTTCCCCTTCCTCACTTAACTGCAGTGGGACCTGCATAGGCCTCTTTACTGTGCCTCTGACGGGACCCACTCTATCTCCTGATTCCAGGCATGTTCACTGACTGTCTCTCATGCCTGGAATGCTTCTAATCTCTTGCCACTTGGCTTCCCCGGTTCCCTTTAAGTTCTACAGGAAGCCTTTCTATATCCTTCTTAATTCTTAGTTCCCTCTATTTATAACGTCAGATTTATCTTGTACTATTGTCTCCCCCCCATTCATTCCTGTGAGTCCCTTGAGAGCAGGGGCTTGTGCTTTGCCCCTCTTTTCTGCCCCTAGAGCTTAACACAGAGCCTGGCACTAGCATGCACTTAATAAATATTTATTTACTGACTGACTTATCCTCTCAACAACCCTGTGAGGTAGGTACTTTTATTACTCCCATTTTACAGATGTGGAAACTGAGAGTGGAAAAGTTTAATTTTGAGGCAGCTGGGAGTGCAGTGGACTTGAAGCCAAGAACCTTTGAGTTTGAAGCCTGCCTTAGTTTCCAGCTATGTAACAAGGCATTTAGCCTCTCTGCCTTACTTTTCTAGTCTGTAAAATGAGTGTAACAATAGAAACTGCCTTACAGGTTCCAAGAATCAAATGAGTTAATGCATGTAAGTGTTTTGCAATATAAATGCTAACTCTTGAGTGACTTGTCCAGGTCCGTACAACTAATATCTAAGATAAAACTTGAATTCAGATATTCTTAACTCCAAGTTCATCATTCTAGCCATAACACCACTTAGCTGCCTCCTTTGTTTGACATTTAAAGCACTTTATAACCTAACTACTTCCTACCTTCTCAGTCTTACAATTTACTCTCTTCAACACACTCTACATTCCAGCAACACTCGTCTATTTACATTTCCTCAAATATGAAATTCCACCTCCAGGTTCTGTGCCTTTTCAACTAACTATCCCCTAACCTGGAAAGCTCAACTTCCTCCCTCTACTTTTAAATTTCCCTGACTTCCTTCAAGACTCAGCTCAGATCCCACCTACTCCAGTAGTAGGAGACCTCTCCCCATCTTACACACACATGCACATACACACACGCACATGCACACACACGCACCCACACACGCACATGCACATACACACACGCACGCACACACACCCCAGGGACTTCCCTGCCCACCTGCTAATGCCTTCACCTCTTGGAGCATCTTTCATCTCTGGCTGGGACTTTGCACTGGCTGTTGTCTATGCCCACAGTGCCTTCCCTCTTCATCTCCACCCTCTAGTCTACCCAGCTTCTTTCAAGAAGCTTTATCTATATCTTATATAGTGAATTATTTATCACTGTGTATATATATATATATATATACATATATATATATATATATGAAATATCTATCACTATATAGAGATAAAGCTTCACTATCTTCACTAAAATTCTACCTTCTATAGAAAACCTTTCCTGATCTGATCCTGATTTCCACTGATCTATTGACTATTTCTAGTTTATCCTATATGTAGTTGTTTACATATTGTCTCCTCCGTCAGACTGTGATCTCTTTGAGATCCTGGACTGTCCTTTACCTTTCTTTAGATTCCCAAAGGTACCTGGAACCTAGTAGGTACCTAATGGAAGTTTATTCACACTGGATTGATTACTTGATTCCATCTTCTCTGTATGTATCAGTGGTTCTCAACCTTCCTAATGCCGTGACCTTTTAATACAGTTCCTCATGTTGTGGTGACCCCCAACCATAAAATGATTTTTGTTGCTACTTCATAACTAATTTTGCTACTGTTATGAATCTATCTGATATGCAGAATGTATTTTCATTGTTACAAATTGAACATAATCCACAGCGTTGAGAACCGCTGGTATGTATCTTCTTGTTTAACCTTATTGTTTATATCTTGTATTTGTCTTTGTATTTTCAGCACTTAGCACTGGCCCGTCTTATGATAATCACTTTAAAATGTTTGTTGGCTTGGGGAATGGCTTTTAGTTTTGTATTTCTGTTACCTGACTATATATCTTAGATATCAAATGCTTATCAGACATACTTGATAGAAAGATTTTTTTCCTCTAGTTATTAATTTCTTTTCATGTCTGAAATGCATTCATTGTGTTTTATGTAAAAGCTTTTCAATTTCACGTAGTCAAAATCATCTCTTTTATCTTTTATAATTGTCTTTACCATTTGTTTGGTTAAAAATTCATTCCCTACTCATCTCTTCTGATTTTTTTTTTAGTGGTATGATCTTTAATAGTCAGCTCATGTATCCGTTCTGAATTATTGTGGAATATGGGATAAGATCCTGGCTAAGTTCAATTTCTTGTAGACTGTTTCTAGTTTTCTCAGCAGTTCTTATCAAATAGTGAGCTTTTCCCTAGATTTATTCAGTATTGGATTACTGAGTATAGTTATTTCAGATTCTTTCTTGTCTAGTTCTTCTGATGATTTCCTTGTCTAAATTTTAACCAGTACCAAAGGTATTTGATGACTGCTGCTTTATAATATGGTTTAAGGCCTGAAAATGCTGTTTCCCTTTCATTCCTACCTTTTTCTCATCATTAAGTTTGATAGTTTATATCTTTTCTCCAAATGGATTTTGTTATTTGATATTGTCTAGTTCTTTGATAGTTTGATTGGTACAGGTGAAATTTGGTTGGTGTGTAAATAACTTTAAGCATTGGCATTTTTGTTATATTGATGACTCAGTCATGGCCAGTGAGTATTCTCTAGTTAAGGTGTTGTGTTTTTTTTTTAAATAACTCCAGTTATTTAAGGTTTTTTCTTTTTAATTCTTAGTGTTTTATTATTGAATTTATACAGCTATTAAATCTGATTTTGTATGTTAAATCATAGATATTTTATACATTTTTTTATTTTAAATGAGATTTCTCTTTATTGCCTTCTATATTTGGTCATTGTTATGTAGAAGTTTTATTTTTGTGGGTTTATCCTGTTGCCTGCAACCTTGATGGAACTATTCATTGTTTTAGCTAAGTTTATTTCTCAATTTCATACATAAACTGTCATGTCATCAGCAAATAGAGGTAGTTGTTTTTCCTCCAGCCTTCTCTGTGTTTAAATTACTTTTTCTTTTTATTGGTATTATTAGCATTTCTAGAATTATAGCAAATAATAGCAGAAAAAGAGAGACTTCCTTGTCTTAGTCCTTCATGTACTGGGAAAGCTTGTAGTGTTTATCCATTGCATACAGCGCTTACATTTGGTTTTAGATAGATGCTTTTTATTATATCTTTAAAAGTTTCTATGCTTATTCTTTGTAGGAGGTTTTGGGTTTTTTTTTGGTTTTAGCATAAATGAAGGTTGTGCTTTGTTAAAGACTTTTTCTGCATCTATTGAGAGAAAGGTGGTTTTTGAAGTTTTTATTTTCACTGATTATGTTAATTGTATTTATAATGGTGAACTATAAAAAGCAACAAATCAAAAAAGCCCAAACAAAAAAATTCTGAAAAGCCAGGAAAATTACTTTGTTTTAAAACAACAACAAGAACAACAGAAGAATTACTAAATAAAATTAGGACTATTTTATGGTTTCTAATAATAAGATATCCCGGGACTACAGAAATTTTATCTAAAAAAAAATCATTCGTTATGACCAAAATGAATTTATATTCATTATAAATGAATGTAATTAACACAATCATAATAAAAGCTTACTAATTATATGACCCCAGGCAAGTCACTTAACCTTGTTGGCCTCAGTGTCCTTATCTGTAAAATGAGCTGGAGGAGAAAATGACAAATCACTCGAGTATCTTTGCCAGGAAAACTCCAAATGGGGTCATGAAGAGTTGGACGCAAGTGGAAAATGACTCAAAGTTCTTTTGCCTTTACCATGTCTTCCAATGGCCTCTTTCTTAACAGAACAAATCCATGCCCAGTGTCTGTGTTTGTCTCTCCCCTATTCAGTGAACTCTATTGACTTCCTGTTATTTTGGGGATTAAATATAAAATTCTCTGTTTGGTTTTCAAAGCCCTTCACAACTTGGGCCTTTCCTTCCTTTCTAGTCTTCTTCCAATTAACTGCCCTTCACACATTCAGCAATGGAGCCACACTGTTCTTCCTCCCACAAGATACTCCATCTCTTGATTCCGTGAATTTTCACTTGTCCTCTATTCTCAAATTCTCCTCTTCCTTATTTGTAAATTCCTTTAAGTCTCAGCTAAAATCCCACTTTATGCAGGAAACCTTCCTCTGCTTCCCCTTTATGCTGGTGTCTTCCCTTTGTTACAATTTCCATTTGATTCTGTATAGACTTCATTTATACATCCTTGTTTTCATGTTGTCTCCACTACAATCTACTCTTTTTTTCTTGCCTTTGTATCTTCAGTGCTTAGCACAAAGCTTAGGACGTGGTGATCACTTAATATTTAATCTGACTTGCTTTGAGAATGACATACATAGTTATTCCCCTCAAGGTTTTCTGCTAGACATTTGGCAGTGATTTAAGCATGTGTGTGTGTGTGTGTGTGTGTGTGTATACACATATAATATGTTTTTTAATATGATTAGGTGGGTAGACTGTAGAACCCTTTAGAACCTTATTAAGTATTGGTCCAGCTCTGCCCCACTTGTTGAATTGGATTTTAGGATCATAGAGTTAGAGCTAAAATGGAAATTATAGGTCTTCTAGTCTGTCTTCCTAATTTTGAAGATGTGAGTATCTGAAGGAGTAAGTGACAGCCAAAAGCTAAACCCAGGTACTCTGACTGAAATCCAGCACTGGGATAGCTAGCAGAGCCAATTATAGTTATGTGGGGTGGATTGGCATTAATGGTGGGGGGTCTCTAATGCTTGTGAGTAAAGAAATTTTTCTCTTTCTCTAAATCACCAGTTTGCTGGACCCTGGTGACTGAGAAGGCAAAACATACTACTATGTCATCTGCAGACCAAATTCATCTTGCAACAGAGCAAATGGCTTTGATGCCTTTTTTCCCCACCAAGCCTGTTCTAACATTAGCTTTTATCCTCTTTGTCACAAGCTTTTTTTTGTCATCTTGTTTTCCCCTGTAAAGAATCTATTTTTTCACTAGTTACTCACCAAGCTTGCAAGAGAGAGGGGCTGATATCCATCCACTTGCTCTGAGGCTTTTCCCAGAACCTGACAATTGCTTGTTATTTTTTCTTCCTTGTTTGGTTTCTATTGTTTCCTTATATCCCTGACACAGCCCTTGAGTTGAGCTTATGGAAGGTCAGAGGTGAAAGAAAAAGACTTCCCCTGAGACAAACCATTACTGTATGCTACTAATCTGTAAGGGCAGAGCAGTATAGTGAAAACAGTCGCAGAATTAATTGGTGTCGAGACACCAGGGTTTGAATCTAGTCATTGTCAGTAGTTACATCTGCTCAGTTTTTCTGGGCCTCAGCTTTCTTATCTGTAAGATGGGACTGTAAGGAAAGCTGAGCCCTCCAGAAGCATTGCTTTCAAATTGCAGTGATGGTGAAGATTTGAGAGCCCGTTGGACAGGAAGGAGATTCAATAAGTCAGTACTTAAAGAAATTAATTCATACTTCTCTTTGGAAAGACAAATACTGAAGCTGAAGTTTAAATACTTTAGCCACATAATAAGAAGACTGGATTCATTGGAAAAGACCTTGATGTTGGGAAAGATTGAAGGCAAAAGGAAAGGGGGATGGCAGAAGATGAGATGGATGGATAATGTCATGGAAGCAATGAACATGAGCTTGGACAGACTTTGGGAGATAGCAAAGGAGAGAAGGAACTGGCATGCTGTGGCCTGTGGGGTCATGAGAAATCAGACACAACTGAACAAATAAACAACAACAACCAACCTCACAGCATTGTGATGATGCTTAAATAAGATGAACTACAGGGGTGTTCCAAAAGCTAGCTTAACACCACACTAAGACTTTGGGGACCCTCACGATTTAAAATACTTTGTAAAGTTTTCAAGTGTCACCTAAATGTCAGCTCTTATCATCTTGAGGCACCCAGCATGCTTTGCACGTATTGTAGGGAACCTAACAGGGCTTTGTCAAGTACTAAAAAACAGCAGGTTTGTGACTTTGAGCATGTTGGGATAGATCCAGTTATCCTTTTTGGGTCTTGAGGCTGGATTATAACTTTAATAAGAGTCTACTTTTCTTACTCATTTCATCTGCTTCTAGAATATCAGGAGTTCAAATTCTAGTATTTTGGTAGCTAGCAAAAGGAGCAGTGTGTAGCAACAATTTATGGTATCCAGGTAACTTGCCTTTTAAGGAATATCTTTTATTATAATGCTCAAAGCAAAGGGGGAGGAGGAGGGAAGTTAAAAAAAACAGTGGTGGAAACTCAGAAGTGAATACGGTAAAAGGATTCTTTTTATAAAAAGATTCACTGCAGTTTTCATCTAAATTGGCAGCTTTCTTAACACATTTATTGTCTCAAAATCACTGATCATTGGTGACAAGTGTAGTTCATTTGACCCTTTAAGGCAGACCAAGCTATTGGTTAGGGATAATAGAAATATGTCTCATTTTATACATTAAGATCACAAAATTACTACATTTAGAGCTGGAAGAATAAGGAGGAAGATAAGAGAATTAATGCAGTGAGATGTAACTTGCATGAGATTACATAGAGTATATAATATATAAAAATTTATATGCAAAGCAAATAAGCTTTAATAAAACTGCACTAAGACTTTTTGGGACACCTTTTATAGAGGTGTAATGCCTATGCAATATTCATAGTGCTAACAGTGACTGTGAATATGCCTGCATAGTTCTCAATTGCAAAACATAACAGACTCTCCAAATATAAGACAGAAGCAAACATTTATTCAGATGCAGAAAAATGAATCACAAAACCAGAAAGCCTAATCCACCACAGTAACAAGGAAGTTAATACAACATAACACAACAGAGAGCCACACCATCCTTTAGCCTTCACATAAATAAACACTCACAAATCTAGCTGTCTCCTCAGGTGTGTCCTCTCCTCCCTCCAGCTCTAACTGCTCTGTATCTCAGCTTCCTCTGTTCCACCTTTCAGCAAACTCCTCCCACCACAGGCTCCGTGTTATTACATTTGACCTATTAAGGGGCAGGGAAGATCTTCAAATTACCATTACTATTACAAGAGGTATATATAAATAGAATTCTGTTTTCCTATGGACAAATTTTAAAAAAAAAACTTTTATTATGAACTTAAACAAGAGCTTTTCAATATACAATGAATAGAAAAAGAGATTATATTATGAAATCAAGAACTCTATTTGTTTTTTAAGTACATATTATATTTAGCACTTGTCTGTATCTCCTTTTGCTGTATTCTTTGTATTTTTATGTTATATTAATGTACATTTCTTTAATTTTTATTTTTTGTTTTTGTTTTTGTTTTTTGGAGGGCAGTTGGGGTTAAGTGACTTGCCCAAGGTCACACGGAATTTTTGTATATTTGCAAAATCTGTAATTTTTGTAAGTCATTATTACTATCCACAAACTCTCCTTTCCACCCTCAAATAGAATCCCACCATTATAGCAAATCAAAATGTTCAAGCAAAACAAATTCTCACATTGCCTGAGTCTGAAAATAAACCTATTATAATTTCGGGAAGACTTTATCTCTGCTCTTAAACTGACTACTTACATTTTATCTTTGTTTCTTGAAGACAAGTGTCTATCAAATAGATCATCGTTTACAAATAAGGACTGGATGTGGCAAAGGAGATCACTGCTTCAAGAAATGATTTTGTTAATCATTTGGTCAAGTGAGGCTTAATGACATGACCCATTATGTAGAGAGGTCCACCTGGAAGGAGAAAGACCAGAGTTCTAATGTGACTTTAGGCACTTTCTGAATTATTTGACCCAGTGGCAAGTTCTCTCAGCACAATTTCCTCACCTGTAAATGGGGATAATAGCACCTACCATGCAGGTTGTTGGGAAGCTAAAAGCAGACAGTATTTATAGAGTACTTGGCAAACCTTAAAGTTCTATAAATGCCAGATAATATTAGTATAGACAGTCATTCCATAATGTATTTGTTTGGTAAACTGAGATTTCTTTTTATTATATTTTGACAGCAGGGTATCATCCTACTTTCAAGGACAAAGACAATGAGTCTAGCAAATAGATTGTTGGAGTTAAGAAATGTAAGAAGTGTTTGTGTAAACATACATAAACATAGACATATATACGTGTGCATGTGTATACACGCATGTATGTGTGTGCATATATATGTATTTTAACATGGTAGGGAAATTGTACTACTACCTCCTTCATTCTCCTTTCCTGAGTACTCTGTGATCCAGGGACACTGGCTTTCTTGCTGTTACTCAAAAGTCACCCCATCTCCTGATTCCTAGTGTTTTCATTTGTCCCTCATGCCTGGAGCATTTTTCTTCTTCATCTTTGCCTCCTGCTTTTCCTGGTTCCCTTCAATTCTCAGCTAAAGTCCCAAGAAGCCTTTCCTGATGCCCCTTAATACTTGTGCCTTCCCACTGTTGATTATGTCCAGTTTATCCTGTATTTGTCTTGTTTGTTCATGGTTATTTGCTCTTCAATTAGACTGTATGTTCTTTGAGAACAGGGACTTTATTTTGCCTTTCTTTCTTCCCAGAACTTACCACAATTCTTGCCACATAGTAGGTACTTAATAAATACTTGCTGATTGATTGAGTTAGGGAAATCATAATTCTGACAGCACCCAGAAGAGCTCAGTGCTATGTCTTGTAAGGCTAACCCAAACCCTCTTAGAGGGGAACCTATCTCAGTTGAGAGATGAAGTTCCATAGCATGTCATACCTTATAGGAAGTTCTTACTTACTTACTTACTTACTTACTTTAAATGGCATCCCCAATATTAAGGGGATTATTGTGTGTGTGTGTGTGTGCGTGTATGTGTATGTACATATATATTATACACACATATACATAAACACATCTATAACGTACATTATATATTATTATATATTAGATTAGATAATATATTGCATTATATTACATTATATTATAATATATTATTATATATAGGTAGGCATTATTATATTATATAGGTATATTACATAGGTGGATATTATATATTACATTCTATAACATATTATATTATATAGGTCGATATTATATTGTATTACATTACATTACATTATATCATGTCATATCATATATATCATATCATATCATATATTATATTATATTATATTATATTATATTATTATTGTAAATAAAGATTGTTGAATGGCACACAAACAATTGAGCTCTTCACGCACACAAATGAAAGAAAATGAAATTCTTGTCTTCTCACTCTTTGTCCTAGTTAGACTGTGCTGTCCCCTTGCATACTGTGCCCAAATGATCTCAGCATTGGTTCCAGAGGAACAGAGAGCAGTATGTTATACCTGTCCTCATTTCCTCATCGTCCTTTAGCAATTATATCAAGCGGTAAAGAAATTAAATTGTCAGACACCTAACTTCTTTCTGTTTCCCTGCCTTCTAAATGGATAACAGTGAGCTCAGGATGAAGGAATGTGACTAACCAGTGTTATTTGGGACCTTCTAAAGTACTGCGGAAACTCTACATTCTTCAGACCAACTTGTGGCCTGCCAGCGCATTCCAGAATGATGAGGTGTAAGGAATACTGGGAGAGTGTGCTGTGATTTCTGTGACTGGGGTGGGGAGCTGCTGTTTAAAAATACATTTAATTATATTCCTTCTATGCAATAACATTGATTTCATTTTCAGCTAGTTACAAATACTGTGATTTTCATTTAAATCAGGCCCATTATCTTATTGACCTAGTTTTTGTTTTAGAATCAAAATGTTCTATTTCTAGATAGCTTAAACCAGTGTATTTTTGAAAGGTTATAGACCTTTTGCTGAGTTTTTCTTAAGTATCTGTTTATGGAGGGAACACATCTGGACTTATACTCAAAGTAGAAAGTTTTTGATATATTATATAATTATAATTATAGGTTCTATACCCAAACTTGATACTTTCTTGTCAGTCTTAACATTTTCATTTTGGTTCAGACTGAGGCTTCATAGGAATAGCTAGGTGGTGCAGTGGATGGAGTGCTGGTTCTGGAGGTTCTTAGGTCAGGAGGACCTAGGTTCAAATCTAACTTCAGACACTTACTAACTGTGACCCTGGGCAAGGTTATTTAACTTTGCCTCAGTTTCCCCATCTGTAAAATGAACTGGAGAAGGAAATGGCAAACCATGTCAGTATCTTTGCCAAGAAAACCCCAAACAGGACCACAAAGAGCCAGGTACAACTGAAGATGACTGGACAACAGGGACCTTAGATTTGGTGACTTTTTAGTAGCTGAGTGGTGAAGGGGTTGAGAAATTACCTCTCCCTGAGAGGCAACGTGGTGCAGTGGAAAGTGTGCCAAACTTAGAATCATGAGAACTGTTCTAATCCCATGTTTGCCAGATAATGTCTACATGACCTTGAGCTTGTCATTTAACTTTTCTAGGCCTTAGTTTCTGTATCTGTAGGAATGAGGGACTTAGATGACCTCTAAGGTCCTTTCCAGTTTGAATCCTGTAATACGATCCTGGAGAAGAAATTCTGGTTTCCTTTCTCTCTTCCATTCTCTTCATCTCCATCCATCTACCTTTCATTTCTACGTTTCTCTTCCCTCTCTTTTTTCATGTTAAAAACGAATGGATTTTTACTTTGTTCTACTCTTGATGGGCAGCTCTTGCGTTCACCCAACCGGTGTCCAACTCTTCAAAGGTTTTCTTTCACGAATGTCTGGTCACTAGGAAGCCGTGAATATTTCCCTGCAAGACTTTTCATACCTTTTCTGACCACGCTTCCTCTCAATTTGATGGTCGACGTTCCAAGAAGCCTTCTCATCTCTCAAGAGTCACTATCCAACATAATGGCATTTCAGAGTTTGGAGATGGTCCTAGTACAGCCCCTTGCTTTAGTGATAAAGAAACTGAGATTCTAAGACGTTAAGAGAGTTGCTGAAGGTCACAGAGGAAGGTCATTGTGAAAGACTTTACCACTTTAAGTTATGAGGATCAATATGAAATGAAATGAACTACCTCGCCTCTAATATCTTTTCCAGTTTCAGAGTTCTCTGAAGCACAGTTGGTAGAGGGCCAGGTCTAGGGTCAGGAAGCCTTTTCTTCCTGAATTCAAATCCAGACTCAGACATTTTGCTGCTTGTGTGACTCTGGGCAAGTCATTTAACCCCGCTTGCCTCGGTTTCCTCATCTGTAATATAAGCTGGAGAAGGCAATGGCAAACCACTTCAGTATCATTGCCAAGAAAACCCTGAATAGGGTCATAAAGAGTCAAATAAGGCTGAAAATGACTGAACAACAACAATGAAGTGTTACGCTCAACTTAAATCACTGAATAAAATTAAATCACCGAATAAAATTAGAATTTTATGTTTGAGGTAGATGTGACTCCCCCAAGCCCAGCTAATGTATTCACAAAATACAATCACACACAATGATATGTTATTGTGTAATAAGATACATCTTTGCCCTGTGATTTGGACCCATCATCGATTGAGTCAGGAAGGAAACAAGTGGCTTGAAATAGCAGAATGCATTTCAGAAGTTTAAGTTCCATTATGAGAGCTGTACGGTTCTAGTTTGGGAACTGGGGAAAAGTTGTGGCAGGAGATCCATGAACCTGAATCAGAAGTCAACGAGGAAAGAAAGGGATTTTTCTCTCCTCTCCATCATTTCCTGCTTCTCCCTTCCACGTTAACTGTGTCATTAGAGCCCACTAAAAAACATTTATCTGGGAGCAGAAATGTTTCCCCAAGACAGACCTGGATACAGAAAAACACAAGAGAGGGAATAGCTTTATGGACCCCTCGCAGCAGAACAAAGTGCCAACCATGGGCTCAAGAAAGGGGAAAACTCTGGGAGTTCAATTAAGCAGAGATGCTGCTGTAAGGGAAGCTTAGTGAGGATTCTATAGAGAAAGGACTTAGAGGCTGTGTAAGACAAAGAGATGTGAGTTACCTTTTGCTATACATGAGTCCTCCATATTGTACTTCATTACAGTTGTGCCCTGCCTTGCAACATATTCCTCCTATGGGTTCTAGTTGTATTCATGGTAGTTTGCCCTTGACTGGACAGGGGGGAAGGGAATGTTTGATACCAATTTTTCTTACTATATCATCTTACTTAAAGTCCTCACTTAAACCTTAATAAATAGGTCTACTACCTGATTGTTAACAGGAAACACAGTGAATGGGGACTCATGAACTATAGTGACAGGAGGAGCCTCGGGTTTCTCCCTAATATCTAAAGTAACTCTTAGCCCTCTGAGGTCTTAACCCACCATTATGTGTGACTATATTCTGTGAACCTGCTGACATGTGTAGAGTTGATGCCTTCTCTGAACTGTCTGAGAAAACATCTCAACTCATTCCCTGATGTGATAATAGAGGAGAGCCAGGTAAGTGGTAATAGACTGTCAAGTGTAAAGATAGAACCTATTTTATCCTATACCTGTCTTTGCTGGGAGAGAAAGCAGTTATAGCACAGTCTTCTGCTGCGGCTAGCAAGTCTGGGCCTAGCTACCAGCTGAGTGAAATAAAGGGACAGAGAGAGAGAGCTTCTAGCTGAAATAAGAAATGGGGAGAGAGCCGGGGATGTAGTCCATAGTCTGTTTATTGCAGACCTATTTCATACAGAG
>CM053598.1:204239660-204265051 GCA_028646575.1 Pseudocheirus occidentalis
GATAGATAGATAGATGGATGGATGGATAGATAGATAAATAGCTAGCTAGATGGATGGATAGATAGATAGATGGATAGATAGATAGATAGATAGATAGATAGATAGATAGATAGATAGATAGATAGATGGATGGATAGATGGATGGATAGATAGATGGATAGATAGATATCCTTTAATCTTAGGCCTAAATAAATAAACATCAAGGTTACTGGCTGTACTATTTGTTAATAGTGCAAAAATAAAACAAAGACACAAATAAGATGTCAGATGAAAGTAAGATCACAGCCTGAATCACCTTTAAACATCACTACAACAGGTAGTTTCTCCTCAATTCTAAAACAAATTCATCACTCAGTTCTCTAAGGATCCCAATTAAAATATTTTCTCTTATATTTCTTCATAAGGGATAGAGATTGAACTTCTGATTCATCTGAAATAGATAAATCCCGAAAGGTGAAACTCCTAATGTAGGTTGGCAATTTGTTTGCAATTTATAGTCTTAGAGAGTAGCCTGGGGCACTGAAAGGTTAAACATCAGAGGCAGAACTTGAACTCAGGTCTTGTTTTCTTCAAGGTTAGCTCTCATCTACTATGGAACACTGCCTCTCTTACCAAAATAATGGTTAACCCAAGTTTCTCAGGAAATATGTGCTCTTAATCATTTTTCTCTGTCCTTTCTTTGGCTATCAGTTTTTCCTATTAGACAATTAAATTTCCAATATCCTCACAGGATGATAGTTAAATCATTACTGTCCAAACATATATTGTTTATTAAAGATGCAGCATAATACTATTATCTCTGTGGAAGTTATTCAAGCTAGTGTTAACAGAGGTATATACAAAGCAGAAGATAATTTGGGGATGAAGGCACTAGTAGCTGGGGGGGGGCAGGGATAAAGATAGGTTTTTGTAGAAAGGGATTCTTCAGTTAAACCTTGAAGAATTGGATTCTAAGGGTTGAAAGTAAAGAGAGAAGGCATTCTAGGCTTGGGACTCTCTAGTAATCTGTAGTAATACTGGAAAGGTAGAATGATGTCAGGTTGATTCTAGAAGTGGTAGGCAGCTCCTGGAGCTTAATGAGCATAAAATTGTTAGAAACTATTTTGCCCATTTATTTGCCAAAATTATTAATAACTTAAAAGTATGGATAAATATTTACAAAAAGATAAACTGCCCAGATTGACAGAATAAGGAAGAGAATTAAATAAATCAATTAAAAGATAAATAAATTGAACAAGCCAAAAATGAACTCCCAAAGGAAGAAAATACCTAGACTTGATGGGTTTATAAGTGAATTCTATTGATCATTCAAGGAACAGCCATTTCCAATGTTACACAAACCATTTGCAAAACTAATGAGAGGAAAGGATCCTATCAAATTTCTTCTATGACTCAAATTTGGTCTTGATAACCTAAATTAGGGAGAGACAAAGTAGGGAAAGAAAACCATTGACTACTGATCTCTAAAATATTAAGTAAAATATTTTCAATAAGTCTACATCAACATATTAAAAATGGTACCATGTTGAATTTATACCAGGAATGAAGGAATGATTCATTATAAAGAAACTGTAAACAATATAGACCATATTAAAAACCAAACAAAAACTAATATCCACATCTCTTGACAAAATTAAACACCAATTTCTATAAAAACCTCCACCCACTAAAAAGTACATGAATAAATGGATCTTTTCTTAATATGGCAAATAATACCTATCTAAAATAAAGAACCAACATTTTATGTAATGTTGAAAGCCTAGAGATCATTCCAATAAGTTTAGACACAAAGCAATATCACCACCATTTAAAAATATTTTGCTAAAATGATAGCTATAGAAATAAGACAAAAAAAAAAGAAATTGAGGTTATAACCATTTGCATAATGGTCTATTTAGAGAAGCCTAAGAAGCCAACTAAAAAAATTTATTGAAATGATAATGAGCCAAGTTGCAGTAATATAAAATAAACCCACATAAAGTCATTAGGTTTTCTGCATACTACCAACAAATCCAGTAGCAAGAGAGAGAGAGAGAAATTCTATTCAAAGCAAGTATAGAAGGCATAAAATATTTGGGAGTCTACTTACCAAGGAACACATGGCAGCTTTATACATACAACTACAAAAGAATCTCCGGAAAAAAAAGCAACAACATATCTAAATAGAGAATTATCAGCTGCTAATTGTTAGTTCTCATCAATATGATATAAAACCCCCAATACTAAATTAATTTACTTATTGAACACCACACCAATCAAACAATAAAACGATTGCTTCATAAAGCTAGAAAATTTTCATCTCGAAGAACAAAAGACCAAGAATCTCATGGGAAAAAAATGAAACAAATTTGGAAGGCAGAAGGTTTGACAGTTATCAGATCTCAAAATACAACACAAAGTAGTAATCATTAAAACAATTTGGTATTGGTTAAAAATAGAGATGTTGGTCAGTGGAATAGAATAATGATCAGCTCCTCTTTCCCCCAGTCAGTTGTCAAACATACTTTGTCACATTTGGTCAATGTCTAAGTTTGTTTGCTTACCTATACTTATGTGTTAAAAGAGAAGGCTCAGCTGAATGAGAGCAAAGTGAGTTATTGGGAAATGATATTGATATGAGAAAAGAAAAATCAGTAAAATTTCTTTAAAAGGCATTTAAATTCTTAGAGTCTCCTCTAAACTTTCTCCCTGGTTGAAAATTCTGATTATATTAAGTCTATTTTCCCCATTAGTCTTTCAGTCAATAAGCATTTTGAGGAATGCCCCAAGCATGTTGGGTAGATCCCCAAAGGAATTATGGGAAGCTATGGATAAGTGTTCCATAGGACGAGAGAGTATGAATTAGGTGTGACCTATGTAGTAGAAGGCAGTACCCACATTGATGAGATCATACATGAATTGAAATATCAAAATTCCCATGGCATTAAAAAAAAACACCAAAGAGTTGTCAAGTAGAGGAAATATTTGTTTTATGTGACAATGAGTGAAAATCCTTTAAGGTCTTAACTGTATTTTTTTTCATTATTTAAAAAAAACTTTTTATTTTGAGCGTAAACACCAAAATTTGACCTAATTATACCTTGAAATTAATATCTTGTAATATTAATGATATACCTTTTCCAAAGAAAACTATTTTTAAAGTAAATTAGATAAAGCATTTAGATCCTGGAGAATTAGAGCTTACAAGGAAACTTAGAGACCATTGAGTCCAAACTTCTTGTTTTGCCTCTGAAGAAACTGGTAGAGTTGTGTCTGTAAGGGGATTTGAACCCAGAATGTCCTGACTCCAAGTCCAATGTCCTAACCAATAAACCGGACAGCCTTTTAAGAGCTACCTAGGAACTACAAGAAGGTAGTTGATTTGTCCATGGTCACAAAACCAGTATGTGGCAAAGACAGGTGCTTGACCTGTCTTTCTGACTCACTGTTCATTATGTCATCCTTGCGCAATCAATATCTAAATCCCTTGAAAGCACCTTTAAATACTCTTCAGAATATCCAGATCTTCATCTACCTCCTTCATTTGCTCTAGTTAAACTTACTTTTGCCTCCTATAGGTAATAAAAATGAATATTAAAAAGAATTTTTCATATCTTCTGCTAAGAATACTAGGACCCTCAAGAGGCAAGGAGAAAAGGAAGATCCCCAGCACATTGGTCAGACTCCCTGAGGTGAACTTGGAGAAGAATCTGGACAAGATTCAAACAAGATAAGCCAGTGTGGGTGAATTGCAGTCTTAATAATCAGAAGCAACATTCAAACGGATGAAATAATGGATCTAGCTGAGTAACTCGACAACAAAGCGCAGAGGCAGTGTGTTGTAATGTAGGGCAGGGAGTCTTAACTTTTTCTGTGTCATGGACACCTTTGGCAATCTGGCAGATTTATTGGTCCCATTCACAATTTAAGGAAATGGTAAATTTTAGCTACGGTAACTGGAAAATAAACATGTATTTTTTTTTCTCCATCCATATTCCCAAACACCCTGAAATTCCCATGGCTCCTTCAGCCCTGTCTCGAAATAGTAAGACCTGGGATGGCTAAGTGGTACAGTGAACAGAGCACCGCCCTGGAATCAGAAGGACCTGGGTTCAAGTCCACTTCCGACATGTATTGTAGGACTTCAATCTTGGGCAAGTCACTTGACCCTCAGGCAATTAATTCTCTAAGACTAGAAATGGGAGACTGACTGGTAGGTATAGAATGGTAAAAGGAGTTTCCTCAGAACTAGTTCCCTACACCATTGAAGTCACAGGTCTGGTACAGAAAACAAATATTATAGAAGTATATCAACTCTGTGTTTGTTGGAAGAATATCTCACACATAGAGTATCAATGCACAATTGTTATAGATAATGTAGAACTATAACTCTTAACACTTTCTTCCCTCTTCTACTCTTCTGCCAAGGAGAATGAAGCCCAGAACTGAGGGTCACTTGACATATTTCTTTCTGATCATAAACCATAATCAATGATATCACACAACTGACACAGTATTGAAATATTGCAACAGTATGGTTTTCCCACTATTTTTCACTACAAATGAACAATATTTTAGCTGGATAAAATTCTTAGGAGGCTTTTGTGAGCCAGCATGGGAGCTTAACAATCATTTTAAAAACATTATTTCTATGTGAAAATATGTTCAAAGTTCTAAAGAGCCACCTAACAAATTTCTTAAATAAAATTAATTTTTAAGGCAGTACCTAAAATATGAGGGCCAGGTTACTTCTCCGACAGCATTACAATCATTTACAGATTTTGTGGCTTCGTTGTGTCCCACTCATCACGAAAACCTCCATTTGAGGTTTTCATAGCAAAGATAGGGGAGTAGTTTGCCATTTCATTCCCCAGTTCACTTTACAAATGAAGAAACTGAGGCAAACAGGGTTAAGTAGCTTGCCCAGGGTTACAAAGCATAGGAGGACAGATCTGAACTCATAAAGAAGAGTACCAGCACTTCATCCACTGCACAACCCACCTGCCTCGTTTACAGCTGTTTGTTATCTACAGAACAGACAATTCACTTGCCAATTTTCTATATTCTCTTTACCAAAGTAGTCTTTATCTTAGATAAGACTTACATAAAAGCCTTAAGTTTCAAAAAAGCTTAAAGTTTCTTCTGAAGTAGCTAATTTGGGTATCATCAAATTTCCGTTAGATTGTGAGCTCCAAGAAAGAAGGGACGGTCTTTTACCTTTCTTATCATAATGCTTGGTAGTTACTTATTAACCAGGGTATAGTCAGAGGCCAGAGAATCACTCCTAGTAGGCAAAAACCACTCATTACTATTGGCTGAAATTTCAGTTTGAGAAAAACTGAGAAAGATAAAAATTAGGAATATGAAGAGGTCTAATTACATTACCAGTGGCTGTTCAGTACCTATTAACCTGGCAACAATGGAAGGCAGGCATCCAAAAACTAATTTATTCGGGGTCTCAATTAGCCTTCATTTCTAATATATGTAGTGCCTCAAATCTGTTTTAAGATCATCATTTTGGAGAAATTTTGTGCTACTGACACTGTTCGTCAAACTTCAGCAGTGACAGCCACAACCCCCCACCCCCCAAACCAACAATCCATCTTTTTTTAATCACAAAAAAAATAAGTGGTACTTTATAGGGAAGGTTGTAAGCACTGGACAGAGGCAAATGTAGAGGAAAATCTCAACTATTCAGAAATCTCAAGGAAGTAATCATTCCGGGTCCCTGTGTTAAGCACTAAAATTATTGTCTTTTCTATTTTAGACATTTAGAATAGCAATCTTTCCAAAATGTATTACACACTTCCCTGATTTTTAAACATGGCATATGGAACTTGATTTGTTAAAATTGGCCGAATCAGAGCCAATTTGACTCTAGGGGAACTGATTCACACTAAGAAAACTCAGAAGAGAGAAAATTTGGGAACCATAATATCAGTATATTAATTCATGGGAACTACTCTTAGCAAGGACACTGGTTCAGCTTTTTTTTTTTTTTTTGCACTAGGCACTTTCTTCCAGGTGGGTCAATATTCTAGGGGGGTCAAACAACAGAATAAAAAAGTTCTTAAGAAAGGAATCTGACAATGGAGATCCTGAGAGCTCTTAAGGGAAATGTCCACTAAACCAGGGAAATTTAATGAATTGTTCTTCACTACTTTAGGAATATTTCCTTCTAAATAATGTGTATTGGTTCTCTAGACAATGTAGGAATTGAAACATATGGCTACTGAGGTTCCTTCCAACTTTTAATTTCTGTGATTCTGAGATCCGCTTACTCAAAGCCCCTCTGGTTGTAGGCAGTACTATACAATCACTAACAAAGTATTACTTTTTACCTCCACTTCTTCATACTAGCAGTTGGCAGAGATATTATTTAAGGCAGCAGTTCTCAAACTTTTTGGTCTCAAGACCCTCTTTAAACTCTTAAAAATTACTGAAGACACCAAAGAGCTCTGGATGATGTGGGTTATATATCTATCAATAATTTCCATGTTAGAAATTTAACATCTTAGTATTATTATGAAAAGAGGTTTGACCTCATGGATCTCCCAAAAGGATTTCTCAAGGACTCTCAGAAGTTCCTTGGCAGAACTTTGAAAACCACTTAAGTTTGAAGCAATCGCAGCAGGGAGTATTTATTTGGTACCTGTGTTCTGAGGATATAGAAATGAAATTGATCCAGACCTTGACTGACAAGGGTCTACTGAATGTAATTGTTAAATGATCAGGTGTGCCCCTATGAAGGTGTGTGCCCCAAAGCAAAATGGCAACAAGACGCAGTGCTGCTTTTTGACTTTTTATGCTACTTTTCACACTTTTCCCATTCTTGTTTTTTCATCAGGCTATTACTTGGTCTACATGTGCATAGCTGGGAGAGGCAGCTTCTCACTTTTCTTATAATCTTTTTGCTTCTATTCATTGATGGGTTTGGAGGTCAATTAATGAAGTTCGTTTAAGTGTAAAGCAAGATTGAAAAGGCTTTTAGTAAGGGCACAAGGAGCTCTCCTATGCATAAAGTCCATAAACTTAGGCCAGGAGCTTTGTGTTAGCCTCTCAAAAGCCTCCTTTTCTTTGCATCCTGGTTGTAGGCCATGATCTATAACGTAAATAAATAGATTTTATATGGATCAAGCTGCTGGATAGCTAAGTTCCAGATAGCTGAAATATCACTCTAAATCCTTGGACTCCCTTTAACCTCTAGATTCCAAAAGGAAACAAAATATCCCATACACACGTTAAAAGATTTATTCAGTAGGACCTTCCTTACTAGAAAAAATATAATAGAAGAATAGATCAGATATGCTTATTAATGCCAATAAAGTGTAAATCCAGAAACAGAAAGATATTGAATTTATTCATTTATAATTGGCAACATACCAACAAGAGAAGAGGCACTGGTTATCTTCACATAACTGATTCTATACTGTCACTTTTCTATTTTTATGTCAGTATCTATGTGACCAGGTGTTAAACTTGTATTCGTGTTTAAAATGTGCGGAATAAAGAGAAAAAAGAGCAACCACATGATTTTTAAAAATGAGGCACTTCAATTTTTTAGTTAACTAGTTTCATATCTGAAAGCATTCTATCATAAATTTAAATCTACATAGGGAGTTTAGTCACTATGCCAAAATTTCTTTAATTAAGTCAAAGAATGATTTAAAATTACCTTGAGTACAATAGGGACTATTTTCTTATCACTTAAAATCTGTTCTCCAACTACCAAAAAGTTTAATATTGCATAAGAATCACTGTACTTTCAGCCTTTATTAACAATAAACATAAATGTCCATATAATAGAATTTATCAAACCAGGAGAAGCAAAAGCAAATTTGCATGGCAGCCAACTAGAATTATTGTTCTGTTCTGTTAGAGACTGATTTAAAATGGGGATAAGAAACAATTCTCTTAGTTATGATCAATATACTTAACCATTTTTTTGCTTACAAGTGTTGCTGCAGTGTTCTTCATCACCAACATTTATAAGTAACATTGAGTATTATTAAGCAGTGGACTTCCCAAGAAGAAGCTGTGGAGCCTTCTTCCATATAGTTCTCTTAAAAAGGGATCCGCTTAACTTAGATGCAGTCCATCCTAGAGTCAGCACTGGAACTCCTAGAGGTCTCTTCTAGATGGATGATCTAAATAAGGACATTTCCCATTCTAAATTTTTCATCATTCTGATTGCAGAGTTGTAAACCAGGACAACTCTTTTCTTCCTTTACTAAAGGCATACTTAAAAAAAATCCTAGGTCTAACTTCATTGCACTGGATAATATCATTAAATGGCAGCATAGACATCTGCCAAATCTTGCAGGCTCAGTGCTCTAATATGGAACAGCTGGAGAAGGACCCGGCATTCTTTTCTCTGAGTAAACACTGGGGGCTCTGTTCAGTATCCTGCTGCAATAAGGCCTAAAGAATTTCACCTATCCAAAAACTCATTGGGCAGACTTTTTCCTCTACCCGCACATAAACTATTTTAAAATCTCTCTCCACCAAGCTAGCAAAAGAAAAGGCACTGGATTTTCCAAGTACATTAGCGGTCTCCAGTTCCTGAACAGGTTACAAACAAGTATGGAAACAAAAAATAGGAAAACATAGTTTTTAGTAGTTTCTTTATAAAAACGCAAATATAAATGAATTGGATATCTGTGTAAATCACACATAAATTACTTAAAGGTAAATTTGTGGCTCCTATCAGGGCAGGCTGTCTAACAAAAGGTTCATTTACAGGAAGGAGGCCAATAGGGCTCCAGAAATAGTTATGAAACACTTACAAATGTAAGTGTGGTGGGGGAGGTGAGAGGTGAGACTTCCAGCTGGGCTGGACTTCCACAAGGGAGGGAATACCTCCAGGTACCCTACTGTGGCTAAGGCCACTTATATCATGTGCACATTCCATTCACCATCCTTTTAATAGTGTCCTGTGTCAAGTCCAGAGAACAAGTTACTCTAACACAGAATTCTAAGAAAGATCTGAGGGAGAAGAAGGGGGGAAGGGAAGGGAGTGAAGGAATTAAGATAAGAATTTTATTTTTATCAGTCGTTCTTTTGACATCATATTGAAGCAACCTACTGACTTCCCAGGGGCCACACTGGTCTTATTCCTACGTTGCTTAAATCAAGCAAGCCACATTGTCCAAAAGAAACCCAGAAAACCCAGACTCTACGTGATCTGACTTACTTATTTCATAGGAAACTGCATGAAAGAAAAATCAATCATTCATGCTACCACAGTTAGCATCTAGCGCCCCGATTACAACACCAAATGGACTGAAGTAGTTCACCGTGCAAAAAAACAAAAGCAAGTTGAGGTAAGTCAGCAAGCGTTAAGGGAAAGAAGGGGTGGGGGTGGGAAAGCCTATATATAAGGAAACCGTCAGCTAGGGCATTTCTTGTTCCCTGGCCTCCGCTGTCTGTCACAGGGGAGGAACAGGGGGTAGAGCGAGAAGAGGGATTGAAGGCTAAGAGCACAAGTTAATAGTCAAAATGGATTGGCTGCACCCAACTTACCGGGGTTATTCGCTTCTCCTTCAAGAATGTGAAGCTCGGTGCAGTCCGCCAGGGAATGCTCCAGGCAGATCTGAAGAAAGCGAGCCTGGGTCCTGCTCACCCGCTTTAAAAGGGACAGCAAAGCAACAGTCTGTTCACATTCATTCCAGCCTTTAAACCAACCTGCCAGCACTCCGACCTGATCTCGAAACATCATGATTAAGGGGGAAGCCTCAGTGGGGGGGAGGGGGGGAAAACAAATACAAATCCCCGGCCCACCCTGCCCCCACCCCAAAGTTTACTGGAGTTGCAACCTCAGTGATCACCAGAATAACGTCCTTTCAGAAAAAAATCGCCTTTGGTGCATGGATTTTGCAGATTATGTTCCCTTCTTCCTTCAGTTATGTCTCAGTGACTCTTGCTGCTTTCTTCAACATAGATGACGGTAGCACAGGAATTTTTTTTTTTTAAATATGGAAAAAATCTCCACAAGGCACACAACTGTACGGCTCTTTCCTCCCCCACCTCTTGCTCAGCCAGGGGTTTCAGACGTTTCCAGATCTTTTTTCCTTCGGGCAACAGGTCAGACCTTCTTCACACCCGAATTCCCAGGGTTCACAACTGGAAAGAGAGAAATGGGCTGCGCTTAGACACCAGCGGGGATCAGGGGAACGGCATGATTCAGCAGCAGGGTAGTCACCCGCTTCACAGTGTATTTTAGGAGATTTCAGGTCAATAATCTGAGTAGTGTATGGGGGGGAGGGGACGAGGGAAGATGTGTAGAGCAGTAGAGTATTAAAAATAACAGCCCCCCTCCCCCTCCTCCTCCCCTCCCTGCATGCACCACAGAGGGAGGTAGATAACGAGATTTTCAGGGGAGAGATTTAAAGAAGCCTCCCTACTAAGGTGCAGGAGGAGACCCCAGCAGCTTCCTGTTGCTGCGGCGGCGGCTGCTGCGGCTACTGTCTCCTCCTGCTGCTGCTGCTGCATACGGGTCTCTGTTCCCTGAGGACTTTAGGGACTGTACCTGATACCGCTAACTGCAACAGATCATTCAAGCAAAGAAAACTTACAAGACGCCGAGGAGGGAGCCCTCCAGAATCCACGTTCCTTCCTTCCTTCCTTCCTTCTTTTCCCTCCTCCTCTCCGAGAAGCAGCCTAGCGGCTCCCGCTCCATCTACACCAACCAGCATCTCCAACCACCAGACTCCCCTCTCAATCTAGGCCTTGAGCAGCAGCAGCAGCAGCCAAAGACACAAATAAACTCTTCCCACCCAAGCCTCAACACCCAACCTGCAAGAGCAAAGAGCCTCCAGACTGCCCTCCTTCCTCCGACTCTCCTCCCTCTCCTATCTTCCCTTTACAAAAAGCCTAGTGTTACAGTAAAATAAAAATACAAGCATTTTAACACTCCCTCTCCTCCTTCTCCCGGCAGGGTGGGTCGGTCTGGCACAGAGCCTCTCCACATCCCCCCCACCCCCGCCCCCGCCACTGGCATCCCCGAAAGACTTCCCGGCTAAAGACCCTGGCGGCTTCTTGGCCGCCCAAGCCCGGAATGGTTTCATTAGCAGACTAGGGAGCTTCGCGGAGAATGCGGTTCCGCGCTGCCAGCACACGCCCCCAAACGTTGATCGCAAAGAAAAAAAAGTTAGGTTCCTGTGGCTTTCCCGTCCTACCCCCCATGCTCCCTCCCTCTCCCTCCCCATCTTCCCCAGGTTTCAGGGATTGGATCGGAAAGTGGGAATGGATGCGCCCAGACTCTAGACCAACTCTCAGAGCCACTGAGGCTTCAAGCATCCCCACGCCTCACCCACCCTCTCCTCCTGGCTCTCCAAACTTCCCAAGCAGGAGAGGAAACCCTAGGCTGGGCAGAGGCCAAGGGATCCCGCTCCCGGCCCCCAGAAGTGTGCGGCGCTGAAGGCGAAGGGTCACTCACCTCGGCCCGCTTCATAGCTGCGGGCTGGCGCCCCCGCACCGCGGCTTCCAGGGCAGGCGGCCGTTCTCAGAGGAGCGGGGAACCCAAAGGCCCGCGGATGTGGGCCATCCCGGAGGCCGGGGCCGGGGGCGCGTTCCCCGAAGGCTGGGGGATTGGCGGCGGGGGTTGCGGCAGTGTCTCGGCTGCCGCCGCTGCAGCCACCGAAGCCGCCTCCTGCCTGTGTCAGCTCAGTGAGGACTGGGGCCGACCGAGACCGAGTCGAGCTCCCCACATGCTACTGATTAACATACACCATTACATCATGGCTTTGGCAGCAAGAGCCAAAGTGGGGGGAGAGCAACCCCGCGGGGAGGGAAAAGGAGGAGGAGGTGCGGGGTAGGGGGTGGAGGGGAGTCCTAACTGAAGGAGGGGGTGGAGGAGGAGGATCCCCAAGTGTGGCTAGGGGAGGAGCTCGATGGGAAAGAGGGGTCAGGCTGGAGGAACAGAGGAGCAAAGGGAAAGAAGTTTGGAGGAGTAGAGGGAAGGGGGTGGGGCTGGGCGAATTCCTCTCCCCGGCCTCCTCCGAAATTCTGGACGGGCTGGGTTACAGACACGGTGGAGCTAAGGAGACGGGCTAAGACTGAGAGAGAGAGAGAGAGAGAGAGAGAGAGAGAGAGAGAGAGAGAGAGAGAGAGAGAGAGAGAGAGACACAGAGGAGAATCCGGGGTCTCACTCACTTCCGCAGCCCCTTACACCCCGCACCACACCCGTAGCTTTGAATTTCTTTCTCCAAGGTGTAATTTTTTAAAAATAACCCGTGTAGCCAGAGGGTGCTTTTCCTGAAACTCGTGAGTCTGAGAGAAGAGAGAGGGAGAGGGGGGGAAGGGGTGGTGGTGAGAAAGACCCTTCTGGGAGCAACTCGGATCGGAGAGTTGCAGGGTAAGAGCGGAGAGAAAGTAAACGTAACGGGCCTGTGCTGTCTGAAGAATCCAGGTCTTCCCCGTGGGCTATAAGCTGTGAAGTGTAACCAGGCGCGGACACGGAGCAGACTGTGCATATACTCACCCAGTACGTGTACTTATCCCACAAGAGATGAGCTTAGCAAGGACTGATTTTTCTCCAGGTCTTTCTGTATAAACAGACGGTTAGGGAATTGGGGCTTTATCAAAGTCCTTTACACTTAGGGGAGAAACTTTTCTGCTGCGGTTGCAGACACTTATTCCTGGCCATTGCCAGACGCTGTTTGTATTTTTAGGCAGAGCACTCTCCTTCCACCGTCATAGTCCCATAGTTGCTGAGTTAACTCTTCGGCTAACCGGGGAGCTTGTCCAGGGGTTAAACTTCACCTACTTCTGCTGCCCCTCTCCACTGAGGTCGGTATAGTGGTATTCGTTCGGATGGAGGGAAAGGGTGAGGATGACATAGAGATGAGGGCATGAAACCTCACAGTGGTACCTAGATGGATTCCCCACCCCCACCCCAACCTCCGCGGTGCCTTTAGTCCCCTCATTCTCAAGGCTTGGGCCTGACTTGAATGATTGAAAGAGTTTTTGCTTTTTGTTTTGAGCTTTGGGGAGAAAGAGGAGGAGCAAAGAAAATATAGGACAACTAGTTGAAGGGGATGGTTAATTGACAACAGAGAACACAATGGGGCAAAATTCTTGTTTTGCTTGGGTTTTCTCTGCAAAGGGTTTTGCTCTGAAAATACAGGGGGAGAAAATGAATAATAGCGAATTGGTACTCAGAGGGAATGCTCACTCACAGTTGATAAATTCAAGTCGCTTGGCCCAAATGAACTGCAGGACCCTGAACTAAGCTATTAGTGATATTAGAAAGGTCACAGAAAATGAGAAGGGGAAAAATGTATGGCTGAACCAGAGAACAGCAGAGTTTGACTTTGGGGAAATTCTAGAATTAATGAATCATTAAAGAAATAGTGAATATCTCCCAAAGAAAATAGTGGTTACAAAACATACCACAACACAAAACAACACAACAACAATAACAACAGAGCTTCATCAAGAGCAGGTCATGCCAGACTTAACCTTATTTCATTTTATGAAGAAGTCAATAATAAAGTAGACCAAGAATATACTTTACCTGGATTTTAACAAAGTATCTGTTAATCTATACTATTACCAAACTATCCTTGTGGAAAATATGGAGAGACCAAATATTAATAAATTAGATGGATTGAAAACTGGTCAATAGCCAGACCCCAAAAGTAGTCATTGGTGTTAAATGTCAATGTGGTAGGAGGGCTCCAGTGGAGCATCCCAGGGATCTGTGCTTAGTCCTTCCTCCTTGACTTTTTTAAAATCAGTAACTTAAAGACATAAGGGGTATGCTCATCAAATTGACCAATGACACAGAACTAAAAGGGTTAGTTAATGATGACAGGATTACAAAAGTTATTCATGGATAGAACACTGAGCTGAATCTAAGAATATGAAATTCAGTAAAGACAGTCTTAACTCAAAAAATCAGTTTCATAGGTACAAGATGGGAGCAGTAATGGTAAGAATGACCATTTTTTGTTTGAAAAAAAGATTTGAGGGTTTAAGTAGGACAGCCAAAAAAGCAAAAGCAATCTTGCTCATTAAAATATAATTAAGACTTTTTTTTTCCCCAGGAATAAGGAAATAAGGAGGTGATAGTCCCACCACACTCTTTTCTGATCAAACATTAAAGTTGAAGGACATACATAAGTGGAACATTCATCCAAGAGAAGAATCCAAGAATGATGAAGTCTGTCAAAGTAATGATATATGAGCTTTGGTCAAAGGAATTGGAAATGTTTAATTTGGGAAAGAAAAAACTCGGGGGAGGATGCGATCATTATGTCAAACAAGTATTTGAAAGTTCATGAAAGAACTATTAGATTCATTGTGTTTGACCCCACAGGGGCAACTAGAAATTAACAAGTGGAAGGTTAAAAAAAAATGTTTAATTTAGGCTTGGTGTCAATGAAAACTAAAACATCCTAATCATTAGAAACATCCCAAGGTGGAATGGGATGTCTTGTGGGTAATGGGTTTTCCTTGATTGGAGAGATAGGCTGCCTAACCGCCCCCCCCCCCATCTCTCTGTCTCCCCTCCCAGAGAAAGCCACTACATATAGACAGCAGTTGGTACTAATAAGCAAGGCATGCTGCAGCCAGTGGGGGTGTTGGAGGTGGGTGGAAGGGGGGGCATGGTGACAGGTGTCTCCATTTCAGGACAGGCAAAGGGAGGCATGACTTGAGTTTTCTCCTCCCTCAAGGGACATGGCTTTCCTTTTAAACCCAGTCTAGCAAGAGCAACTGTCAGTAGTTCAAAAATGAAAGTGAGGTTACCCAGGCTTTGCTTCTCCTAGCAGCCAGTTCTCACCTGGTCATGATTTGTTTCTAGGAGTAGCGGAATCCTAAATTCATATGCCAGGCTTGTACAGTATCACTCTTCTATCTTGATCCAGCTAATCAAATCTTTTTTCCTCTCTAAAATAAAGAATATTCTCTCCCTTACCTTTTTTATTTTAAGCCTTAGAATACACATGCTGCTTTGCATTGCTGCTAGCCAATAGGATTTTATAGGAGGTAAATTATATAAAATTGAAGAGAACAGATAAAGGACATTTAGGCTAAAATGCCTGACAAAACAGAAGAGGACTATGTAGTTTTGCTAGGAAGTAGTAAAGGGATAGCTTAGTGGTCTGGTCCCCTCGGGCCACTTCCTGGTACTCTGGAGCTGCTCTGGTTTGGCTGCTCCTTCTGTGTCCTGACAGAATCAGTCCACATCTGCTGCTGAGTTATCATGGCTTATTTCTCAGCATATTGCTCACTTCCATGCTTAGCTCTCTGGTGGCTCCTTCCTTCTCCTTTTCAAAAGCAAGAGTGGAACAAACCTGAGACTTAAGGTGACTCTCAATCCCAAAGGCAGCCTATAGAAGTCTTCAAGAAGGGGTTGAATGACCACTTGTTTGCTTGATTGTAGTAAGGATTCCTTTTGGCTATGGTTTGTATGGGATGACATGTGAAGCCCCTTCCAACTGTGTAATTTTGGAGTTCTGTAAATATTTACAGTAGATAAATAGCCTACCTGCAACAGTTATGCACCACAGACAAATAGGTTCAGTATTAGTACAAAGGATAAAGATTAGAAGAATGGACTTTGGGGTTTTTCTGGGTTTTTGTGTGTGTGTGTGTTTGGTATTTTACTGAAGGGAAAGGGAGGTGAGATAGAAGGTTCTTCTGAGAGGAACTAATCCTGTTTTAATCCTATGTTTAAGACATTGAAAATTATTAGTCTTATTAGTAATGAAAATTTGGGATTGTTTTATTCCATAAACCTAAAGTTGTGTGTGTGTGTGTGTGTGTGTGTGTGTGTATGTATGAGACTAAATATTCAAAAGTGTACTTATATAGTCACTTTGGCAGCAAATCCAGGGAAACTCTATGAGAAAAATCATTGCCCCCTCTTTCCACTTCCTTTAAGCTTCTTAGTTTATTAAAGGGGGGGGGAGAAAAATGGATATAATCAGTCTTTTTTCCATTCAAACTAGTGAAATTCATTCTTCACAGGCATTTCTCCACAAGTTTATGTTGTACTTTTGGATAATGAGAACTTTTGCTATTACTTCCTAATCCAGAATATTCCCCTGTTTTATTGCTTATAAATGATGGCACGGCATGAGATTGTCACTTACGATTACAGAAGGAATCAACCTCTCTATGTGGTAGTTCCAATAGCAATACTTTACACTTGTGTATTGGTTTTTTAAACTTTTTGAAGTCTTTTCACATTTATTGTCTTATATTTATTCAATAACACCTACATTAATCAGCAGCTTTATAAATGTAGTAATAGATTGACAATGATTTAGGAGATGACCTGGTTGCATAGCAGCATTCAAAGATTTCCTTGTTTATTTTAAAATGTCACGAGTTCCAGAGAGAAAAAAATATTACAAATGATAGAAACATCTGTTTCAGTAAGTGTATAATCATCTGAAACTTAAAGGGAAAAAAATCCCAAGATACTACAATTATGGAAGCACTCAATGTTTCCAAGTATTATATAGATAATAGTTAGAAAAAGTTGCCATCTACTGGACAACAGTAGTAATTACAGCGATCTTTAACCAAGTGATTTTAAAAATTCAGTAGTCAATTTTATATTGTTCTGAGGTTGGTTATTTATTTTCAGAACTGACCGTGATTTTTGTTTTCCCTTTCGGTTATGGATGAATAGAATTACAATGTTTAGAACTAGGAAAAAATGAAATATTCCCTGACTTCATGAAGCTCACATTCTGTTGGAGATGAGAGGAGATAGATTTTGCTTGTTAAAAAAAATCAATGAATACAGAAGAACTGAAGGGGAAGTACAAGTAATTTGGAGGTGGTAGATAAAAGAAAGGAAAAACATCAGAGATGATGGTAGTTGAGTTAAGCCTTGATAGAAAAAAGGGATTCCAAGATACAAAAGATGAGGGGTTTGTTAGAGGGATGGGGATCGCCCAGATTGCAAAGAAAGATATTATAGTATTTAAATACGTGAAATATTCTTTACTTCTAGGAATAGACATTAAATCAGGAGAAGTAAAGGCTAGTTTGAATAAACATGCCCTCTGCCATTTTTATTTTTATATATTTATGTGGCCTTGGAAGACCGCTAGTCTCAGTCCACAAAGACTACTGTGCTCCTCCCTCTCCTGTACCCGGCAGGCCGTTGATTTGGCCCCATTGCTAGTTAGCCTACCTCTAGTGAGAGAGGTTTTCCTTTTCTTATATTCAGTGTCTCATTAACCACTCCAGATGATGCTAATTAAATTATAGTTAATTAGTCTCAGATTCTCCTAAACAGGGAGAGTAACAAAGGTATTCAATGAATAAGGCATAGAACGTGTACTTTATTTTTATGTTCATAAAATAAATATTAGCACAAATAATCACAACCTTTACTGACAGAATGATAAGAACAGAATTCAGTAACTTAATCTACAAGGACAGTCTTTGAGGTTGATTTCTAAGCCTCATCAGAACGTAAATGGTTTTTATAAGACTGCTAATTAGGAACCTCACATTTTACCTCATCACCGCACCAAACAGCCAAGTTTGGGTCAGTCTTCATCTCAGTGGTTCCCCTTTCCAATGCAGAAGGTTCCCTCAGGCCCTAATCCGCCGTCATAAATAACCTCAACCAACTACTCCTGTGGTTCTGTGCTTGCTGTTGAACTCTTGGATAGCTGGATCTTCTCGAGGAAAGCCGAGGGACTGTCAGGGACCTGGCAAGCTCAGGCAGGTGCATGTCTCCTTGAACCCAGATACTAGTTACCCTGCGGACAGATCAACAAGATACCAGCTGAAATAGAGGAAAAGACGCTGTCCTTTCTTGCTCATCACTAGAGCCACATCTTGCCAGCCAGAGTCACAGTCAAAGAGGTTCCAGCTGGAAGATCTTTCTTCTGTTAACCCATACAGCACCTTTCCCACCTGCGTCTATGGTGGATTGAGAGGAAGACCAAGCAACCGTGTGAGGTTCTTCACATCATGCTAAAATCCTAAGTCTTTTCAGCAATGGGTCACCCCAAAGCAGACCCAAAGCTCTCATGAGGTCAATTGGAATATCCATGCCTGCTCTATACAATCCGTACTATATTTACTTAATGTGATTTTGGCAAATGTGTCAAAATCACAGAATTACAGAATTTTAGTCGGAAGGACCCCAGAAGCCATCTAGTTTAATCCATATCTGCCAGGAATTGCTTCTACAACAAAGAGAACAAATGTCATCCAGCCTTTGCTTGAAGATGTCAGATGAGGGAGAGCATTTTACTTCTCAAGGTGGCCCCTTTCACTCTGGGATAGCTCTAATCACTGGAAAGTGTTTCTTATTTCAAGTCCAAATTAGCAACTTACTGCTATCACTTTTAGGGCCAAGCAGAACACGTCTAATCCCTGCTCCATGTGACAGCCCTTCATACATTTAAAAAAAGATGTCACGTCACTTGGCAGCTGGGATAGTGTTAGGCCTAGAGTCAGGAGAACCTGAGTTCAAATCTGGCATCACTTACTAGCTGTGTGACCCTGGGAAAGTCACCTAACCCTGTTTGACTCAGTTTCCTTATCTGTAAAATGAATTGGAGAAGGAAATGGCAAACCACTACAGCATCTTTGTCAAGAAAAACCCATATGAGGATATGAAGAGTTTGGATACAACCTAAAATGACTGAACAACAACAAAAATGTGACATCATACCTGAATCTTTTCTCTTCTAGGATAAACATCCTTAGTCCCTTCAACCAATCTTCATATCGCATGATCTTGAGGAGCTTCACCATTTCTGGTTGCTCTTGTCTGGTTACTCTCCAGCTTAGCAATGTTTCATAAAATGTGGCAACTGGAATTGAACTGAGTAACAGGTTTGATCAAGGACAGAGTATGATGGGATCTTTCTATCTTAGATCCTGTACTTTTTTGAACACAGCGTAGGATCCCATTCTTTGTTTTGGCTTCCATTATCACAGTATTGACTCATATTAAGTTTGAAGTCCATAAAATTCACAGAACTTTCTCAGATAAGCTCTCTACGCTTGCCTCTCCTGTCTTGTATTTGTGGAGTTTATTTTTTAACCTACATGTAAGATTATATTGATTCCAATTAAATTTCGTCTTACTACATGCAGTCCATTATTCTAAAATTTTCATATCTTTTTGCACTCTGTAGAACATGAATACTCAAGGGCAAGAAACTATTGCATTTCTTTGTATCCCCAGTCCCTATTACAGTGCCTGGATCATAATATGTACTTAATAGAGTTTTGCCATTCAGGCATTTCAGTTGTGTCTGACTCCTTATGACCCTGTTTGGAGTTTTGTTGGCAAAGATTCTGGAGTGCTTTGCCATTTCCTTCTCCAATTCATTTTACAGATGAGGAAACTGAGGCAAACTCGTCCAGAAGATGAGTCTTCCTGACTCTGGGCCTAGCATTCTATACGCTACACCACCTCACTGCCCTTCCTTAATAAAGCACCTGCTCTGAATGGAATTGAAGTTTCAAGTCATCCGTAATTTTTTTTTTAAATACTGGGTGAAGTGAGCAAGTTCACCTCGTCTGGAGTGCAGAAAAGCTACAAACAGGCCACCACTGGAGAGCGTGGGAGATTTGATCTGCTCCTACCGTGCCAGGTCTGAGACCAACTGATGGCTCACCTCCCAGGATGGGGAGCAGGGAACCACATTTATTCCAGATTCAATGTGAGACCCCAACTGGCTTTGTCACCTGCTGCTCAGAACATGATATTCCAGCTTCAGCTTCCCCAGGAGCTGGGCTTACGGGCATGTGCTGCCAGGCTCATCTGCAATTCTGACAGTCATGCTTTTATCAAAATCGTTGATAAAATATTAAATAAAAAGGTAACGCAGAGATCCCTAACATAATTCAATAGAGATCTCTTCTAACTTGATGCTGAACCAGACATGCTTTTTGGTTATGATCATTCAATCAGTTTCAAACCCACCGAACTAGTCTATAATCTTGTCCCCGTCCCTCATTTGCCCACAGAAGAGATTTTGGTTAAATATTTTGAGAATTTAATGTGCTCTTAAAATAAGCCGACTCTTTAGCAAGGAAAATAACAAAGAATCCCGGGGTTTTCTATGTACTTTGGAGTTTCTAAAGATGTTGAATGACAATGGAAAAGATTGTTTAGAAGATGGAGAGGCAGGGCAGGAGATGACAGAAGACGGAAGACAGTCATAATAGCAGACTAGTATGCGGCATCATCACCCTTGGCGGTGTGTGTGTGTGTGTGTGTGTGTGTGTATCTTTTTTCAGGTAAAACATATTTTCATATTAGCCATGTTGCAAAAAAAATAGCAAGAAAAATAAAATGAAAAATCTATGCTGTCATTTTTTCTCAGAGTCCATCAGTACTTTTTCTTTCTTTAGGTGAATGGATAACATTTTTCATCATGAATCTTTTGGAACTGCTTTGGATCATCAACTGATCATTGTTAACAATATTGTTGTTAATATATACTATATTTTCCTGGTTTTGCTCACTTCACTTTGTAGCATTTCATAGAAGTCTTTCCAGGGTTTCTGAAATCATCCTGCTCATCATTTATTACAGAAAAATCTTCTATCACTATCATATACCAGAACTTGTTCAGTTATTCCCCAGTTGATGGGTGTAATGGTAAGTGAATTTGAAGATCTTCCCTGCCCCTTAATAGGCCTAGGGAATTTGAAGATCTTCCCTGCCCCTTAAAGGGTCTCACTTGGAGCCCAACAAGAGAAGCTTGCTTAGGGGAGGCTTGTTTTTCAGGAAGGCCAACACCTTTTGTTACTTTGTAATTAGGCAGTGGGTCACTAAGGTTGTGATGTCCTCTGACCTTGAAGAGGGGTGTGTGTATATACACACATATATACACACACACACATACATACACACACACACATATATGCGTGCACACATATATGTATATGTATGTGAATATATATCCACGTATACATGTATGCATGTATGTGCGTATGTATGTATATACTCTTAAGTAAGGTTTTGCTTTGGAGCTCACATATGGGAAGAGTTGTGTGATTTGGCCAGATGAGATTATGGATAACTGTTGAGCCCCCTGGCTTTGAAAACCCAGATGTTGGTGCTTCTCTCTTTGGTAACTATGTATGTATGTAATGGTCAGACGGCTGGAAGCCCTGTCTGTTGGTCTGTTGAACTGTGTTATTTTCTCCATCTGTATTTTTTATCTGCCTGTAATTTCTGTTAGTATTTTCTCCGAAGTTCAGGGTGCTGACTTTTCCACCTTTACTAAGTAAATGATATATATGTCTGATTAAAGTAAGATTGGGAACCCTTTTTGAGTTGCTTTCCTTTAGAAAAGCAGATCTAAGAACCTGTGCTAGCAGCCGTCCTGGGCATGCTAGGGTGCTTGCTGTTACAACGCGTATGCTCTTAACTTCAAGCTCTTTGCCACCAATTTATTTTGCTATTAATATTTTTGTGCATGGAGATCCTTTCCCCTTTTCTTTGCTCTCTCTGGGATACAGACCTACTAGTATTATTGCTGAGTCAAAGGAAATGCACAATTTGATAACTCTTTGGGCATAGTTCCAAAGTGTTCTCCAGAATGTTTGGATAAACTCACAACTCTATCAACAATGCATTAAGTGTTCCTATTTTTCGGCATATACTCCAGCATTTGTCATTTTCCTTTTCTGTAATGTTAGCCAATCTGATAGGTATGAGGTGGTACCTCAGAGTTGTTTTAGTTTGCATTTCTCTAATCAGCAGTGAATTAGAACATTCAACCCCTCCCCCTCCTCCCCTGCACCATGGCCTGCGCCATGACTACTGATAGCTTTGATTTCTTCTGAAAACTTCCTGTTCATATCCCTTAAACATTTATCAATTGGGGAATGACTCTTATTTTTTTTATAACTTTGGCTCAGTTCCATTGGGGGCATCTTGTAATGTGTGTTCTAGAACAAAGTCTGTATACCGGAAACAAAAAAACACTTAGGCATAAGATTAAGAAATGCAGAAATTGTTTTTAAAAATTCTCTCCATTTTTTTGTTCCCTCCCCCAATAGGGATATATCTGATAGTCATTTCTGACTTTTTCATCATGTTTTATTTCTTATTCTTATACTGTTCTCCTTAATATAAAAATATGATTGATGGTAAAATGTTGCTTATATACATGGGTGGAGTACCAGGGTGGAATAAAGGAAACTACAAGTGTTTCCCCAGAGAAAGGGCAGTTTTTACCCAATCGTTAGAAAAAAATAATTCTTACCTATTATGAGGGATCACTATATTTGATCAATAATCTTCATTAAGAATCTTGTAAATGCTTCAACTAGCAGCAAAAAAATGTTTTTTTTGTGGATACAGGACCTTGTCCTTGATGAAAAAAAAACACCAAAAAAAAAAAAAAACCCTAAAAGTTTCTCTGAGATCTCTAGTGACATCTAGGGATATCACTGAAATCTAGGCAAACTGTTCCACTTATCTGATCTAGTAATCTTTTCAAAAAAGAAAATAAAATTAATCTTGTATGATCTGTTCTTGATGAAGTCATACTGGCTCTTTGCAATGACCACTTCCTCTACTAGATGTTTAGTAATTCATTATAGAATTTTACTAAAAATTGAAATTAAACTCACTGACCTATAGTTTTTAGTTTGGAAAACAGGGACATTCGTCCTACAAAGGTCTAGGTTTGTACCTTTAATCTCATAATCCAAAATCATAGGCTATATTCATTTGGACATACGGCCCATATAAATACAAATGTGTACAACTGGACAAACATTACGTGAGTTGCTGTAAGTACTATATGTCAGTGTATCATAAATTCCTTATTGTGGCATAAAGGTGATATTGATCAGGTAGAAAGGAGTACTTGAGGCAGATGGAGCAAACAGGATGCAGGATGTGACCAGTCAGAAAAGCAATCAAAGAAGACTATGCATTGATGCCCCCACTGTGGACTAGCACCCCCAGCTATGTGACTTGCTCCTTTCTTGTTCTCCTTGTTTATCCACATGACAAAGACACCTCTAGACTACCTTACATGCCAGGCATTCCAGAGGTGTGCTTACCCCTTCTCTGTTTTCTTGCTCTTCTTCCACATATCCCATCAAACTGTAGCAAGACCAGACACCTAACCTGGCAAATGGCTCTGCCTCTCACATGGAGCATAGCCTCCTACGGGAATCAGGGCCACTTGGCTTCCCACGGGGAGTAGGGCCTGCCCATGCTCTGTCTTCCACAGGGAGTGGGCTCAACTGGGGTTCTGTCCCTCCCACGTGGAAGCAGGCCCACTGGATACATTACCCCCAACAAATACCTTTTTTAACTTGAAGATGGTTCGAGTGAATTCTTTCAGGACATTAGGAGACCTGCCTGTCTATTCTTAATCAATATTACATACTCAAAGGCTGTGCTAGTAGAGCACAAGCTCCTATAGGTTCTCCCAAGATAGAAAGTTCTCAAAGACTGGCTCAGTAACAAACTGTCTATCATCTGAGAATAATCCTTATTATGTACTGAAAGCAGCCTTTTGATTTGGCAATAATAAAGATTTTTAAGTGTTTACTATATTCCAGGTACTATTATCTAAGCACTGGGGTGATCATCACCACTACATCAGTGGTTCTCAACCTTCCTAATGCCACGACCCTTGAATACTCGTATGTGGGCCTATCTGCATGTGAGTGGACCCACCTGGAGACAGATAGAGGGGCAGTGTCTCATTTCCCAAGACCATTGGAAATATGTGTTTTCCGATGCTCTTAGGCGACCCCTGTGAAAGGGTCGTTTGACCCCCAAAGGGGTCATGACCCACAGGTTGAGAACCACCGCACTAAGTGATTAAATTTTTCAACCACAGCAACTCATAGAGAATGGAGAGTGTACCCACACCCGTAAAATCACAAGTCTTTTGAAGATGAAGTATGTTAAATACAACATTGTTAATTCAGAACGAAGTACACAAACTGAGTGCATCAAAGAGATTGGGGTGGGGTGTTATTAAAAAAAAACCCAACAATTGGTTGAGAAAGTTTTATTTAAAGGTGAATATGAATGTCTGTATTTCTCAAAGACCCTAGGAACCTAATAAGGTATTTAATGCCATAAGACACTGTGAAAAATTAGGAGAGGACCTTATAAGGTAAGTGAGGAGACATTCTGACAAAAACTTAGAAGAACTGATGTGCAACAAAGAACAACAAAAGCCTAATGTTGAGGTGGAAAAGCAGGACCAGAGTGAGGAACCAGGTGAGCTGATCCCTGCTCTATGGTGGTCAAAGCCGGCCCATCGTCTTCATAACTTCGTAATGCAGTGAGGGGAGCATGGGAGCAAACAGAACATAGAAAGGGACCTGGCTTTGGTTACCCTAGTCTAGTGTTCTTTCCTCAAGGCATCAACAAGTGTTCATTAAGCATCTGTTCTGTGTTAAGCAGAGAAGATGAAAAAAAAAGAACCCAAAGACAAAAACTCCCCCAACAATTGTGTATACTCTCAGGCTTTTTGCAATCCAATGACATGCAAAGAGTAATGTGTAATGTATATACAGAATAATTTGGAAGTAATCTCACTGCATGGGCAGTGAGGGGGACTGGGAAAGTCTTCTTGTAGGAGGTGGGATTTCAAATCCTGAGATTTGAAGGAAGCCAGTGAATCAAGGAGGCAAAGATGAGGGAGAGCATTCCAGGTATTTGGGACAATGAAAATGCACAGACTTGGGAAAGGAGCATCTTGTGTGAGAAACAACAAGGAGGCCAGTGTCATGTATCATAGCTTATGTGGAGAGGAATAAAGGTTAAGACTGGAAAGGCAGGAAGAAACTCGGTTATGAAGAACTTTAAAAACCAAACAGAATTCCCTGGAAGAAGCACTAGTAAGCAGCTCATATGGCAAGCAGTAGGTATTGGATGTGGGTCTATGATTAGAGATATTGTGTTTCTTCTTAGCCTGGACACAGAAGTCATAAAATAGGGGATCTAAGCAATGATGTCTTACAGATTTGGCTAAGAGCTGCATACCTGATACTTTAAGACTGAGTTCAACCTGCCATACTTAGTAAGATTACTGGGTAGTAGCCATTGCAACGGAACAGCTGGTTATTATTTATTGAGGGTAAAGGATAAAGGGAGAGGAGAAAACGAACTGATGTATTTTATTGTCAAAGGGAAGTTGTTTAGGAGACAGGAAGTAGGAAGGTTGGGAATAAAATTTAAGATGAATGCACATTAAATAATAATTTTATGCTGGACTAAAAGGATGTAGAATAAACAGCCATCAAGTACCCATGGAATGTACCTCAAATACTGAAAATGTTCCAATAGCCAAAGGCCAAAGGACCTTTGTTCACTTTTGCTTACTTATTCTGCCTGGTTCCTTATGCTTTGAATTGTTCTATTCCATTGTTCCTCTTCTTCCATTTCCTGATTAGTCTACCCCAGTAGAGCGGCTTTGGTAGTCTTA
>CM053598.1:204265551-204286058 GCA_028646575.1 Pseudocheirus occidentalis
TCCCTTCCTTCCTTCTTCCCTTCCTCCCTTTCTCCCTTCCTCCCTCCCTTCCTCCTTTCATCCCTCCTCCCTCCCTTTCTCCCTTCCTTCCTTCCTTCCTCCTTCCTTCCTTCATTCATTCCTTCCTTCCTTTTCCTTAAGAAGAGTTAAATTCAAGAGAATATCATGAACATAGTATAGGCTTCTAATTTTTAAAATTAAACAAATTTATTTAAAATTAAGTTTTTAAAAATTCATGTAAGCTCAGCAAACCTTTAGTGTCACTTAATCCCCTGTGTCAATGTAGAAACTGAGGCAGTCTTTTTGTTCCTCCGGCCCTGGTTTGTAGTCAAAAACTCAGTATACGTAGCATTGTCCTTGGTGTTCAGAACTGGCAGGTATTTAAGGACTCTGATGGCTAGTTAGCAACCACAGTCATTCTTGCCAGAGCTTTCCCTCCTGTTCACTTGGAGTTCTGCTTTAACAAGCTGCACAAAGACCTTACTCTGAACAACTGACTTCTAAATTCTGGATGCCATATAGTACTAACATCCATTGGGAACATCTAAGAGATGTTCTAAAATATTAATAGCAAGAATAGGCACCGAATACAAGCAGACAAAGACCAAACTGGAGCTTCTGGAACTTTAATGCTTATCGTCAGATGCTACCGAGTGAAGGCCAGAGATGGATTTTCTAGGTTTCTTGGTTTTCTTTTCAACTCGCTCTTCCAACTTTCCTTTTTTTCCTCATTTTTCTCTTGGTGATTCTGATCAAACAAGGCAATAATGTCATTTCTAAAAATGTCATTTCTGAGAGTCTTGTAGCTGGGCTATTTAGTGAAAATGGAAATCTACATTATAATAGAGTTGATTCCAGGCTCCCGTGTGCCCACCCTCATCCTCCACCCCCCAATGCACATATATATGTCTGAGATGGGCAGTAAGTAATTGATCTTGAGACCCGTATGATTTTTGTCTCTGACGGTATTTGCCCAAAATGAAAAACTGTAACATCAGCAAATTCCTATAGGTTTCAGATTCTGGAAAAGGCATCTAACTTTCTCCACCTTAAGAAATTATATCCTTCTGGAAGTACACATAATAATGATACCAGTGATTATAGCTAACATGTATACAGAGCACTTTAATGTTTGCAAAGTACTTTATATTTCATCATCACATCTGATCCCCACAACAACCCAGAAGGTAGGTGCTATCTCCATTTTGCAGCTGAAAAAACTGAGGCTAAGCAAAGTTAAGTGACTTGCTTGTGATCAGTAATGCAAGTAAAGCTTCTGCAGCGGGGTTTGAACTTGGGTCTTCCTGATTCCAAGTTCAGCAGTATTCACTTAGGTGCCTGTATAACCAACCCACTATACCATACAATGCTTCCTTTCAGCAAGCATCTGTACGGATAGAAATAAGAGAAAGAGGTGTATTAACTCCTACTATCAAATGCATTAGGTTCTGAGAAATGAAGCCTGATTAATATCAACTGAATTTTAACAATATTAACCACCTCATTGCTGCTGCCTAATACAGACTACATATATTTTTCTTGGACATTTAGAAATAGCCAAACAGTTCTGAACTGGGTTTTATTTTCTTGAGTGAGTGGATACACATGTGCATCGCAGTATTAATTAAAGCAAGTTAACAAAAACAGGGCTGAATAAATGTAGAATCTCACCTCTTTTGTTTCCACATGTAGAAGAAATCATGTCAGAAAAGAAATGTAACACTAAGTTAAGCTTTATGGGAAAAGAACTGAGCCTAAGATGGAACTGAATGGTTGCACTGAAAAAAGAAATGTTTTAAAATGCATGTGGAAAAAAAAATGCATGTGGCCCAATCCCATATTACTGTAACAGCAATTAAAATTAACTTTGCCTCCAGGAAAAGTGTTTAAAAATTTTGTGAATAGTCTTACTTTTGAAATCTGCTCCCTTGCCCCTTTAACTGCATACCCAGAAGAACCAAACCCCTCAAATAGTGATTTTAGTGAACTACCCCTTCCATAAACAGGATCTAGCTAAATGTATGAGTTTTGTTGCTTTTTTAAAAAACTAGTTTTCTCAAAAAGAGAATAAAGTTAGAGAACAAACAGGTGCCGTGAAGTGCACACAAGTATAATACATGGTGGTAAGGACCATTCAGAATTTATTTAAGGCTGCCCCAGGTTCTGAATGGTACCCTTGTTACCTGGAAATGTTTTCAGTGTATGCTTGGCATTAACTTGCTGGAACAGGAGAAAGAATCAGTCCTTTCACAGCTGCCAGTTTCCAATCTGTTTATCCCAGACTAGTTGTAGTATGTAGGGATGTAGACCCCCATTCAGTCTCACTGCCCATTGACAGGTCTCTGTGGCTTCGACTGAAAAAAAAATCCATAATAGAGCAGCAAGCCCAGTCATCTTTTAATGCTGTTCAGATTCAGAAAAAAGTGGTTTACCAGTTGACCCTCCTCTAAGACATATATCACATTAATGATCTAAATTATATCAATTGTCTTTTAGTATTTCCTGGCACACCTTACTTATTATGGTCAGCTGGTTATTTGTCAAGTTATTATGGCCCTAGTCTAAGAATCTTGCTTTGATGGCTTAAAAATCAAAACATCTGAAGATTAAGATTAAATGCCTGATGGATATAGGTGTACTTTAAAGTAAAAAAACCAAGGCTGCTGGAAGTACTCGATCTTTTTCCCCCAAAAGAAGTAACTAGATTAGAATTTTGTCTTCTCATTGGGCAGAGGCAACATCGTTGTAGTTAAGAGAAATAGTTTTTCCCACCATGGTTAATTGTTATCGGGGGTTCTTCTGCAACCCAGGACTAAAGGGGGGGGAATAACCTGTTTCATTTTATTTTTTTTTTCCAGTTCTCTCAGGCCAGGCACATCACAGCCCTTTGAAACGATCTGTATCCCTTACCCCACCCATGAATGTGCCAAACCAGCCTCTAGGACATGGATGGATGTCTCATGAGGACTTACGAGGTAGAGGACCCCAGTGCATCCCATCCGATCATGCCCCCCTGTCTCCACAAAGCAGTGTAGCCTCTTCAGGAAGTGGTGGGAGTGAACACTTAGAAGATCAGACTACTGCTCGTAACACATTCCAAGAAGAAGGTAGTGGTATGAAAGGTGAGTGAAAAAATAAGAACCCACTTGAAGAGATTCCCTCACTTTATTTATAGTTAGAAGCCGAGAAGGAGAGGAGAGCCGAGCCAGTCAGTCAGAGGAAGGCCTCCCAAGGTCTCAGTAGTGACAGCAAGCTTCCATCCCATTCTTAAAGAACTCTGAAATGTGGCCATGTGTTCTCTGCATAGGGCTGCATAAAATCCTAAAGCTAACACAGCAGAAACCAGAGGAAAGGGAAGGGAGGTTAATGTGCCATTTGGCCTTTGGCCTCCAGGCTGACTGCAGGGTTTATGTCTAGCAGGCATGGCAGGGCCTGCCGTGGCAGATATATACATCCTTCACAACATCCTGCTTTAGAAAGATGCTGTGCACCTGTAGTGTGCTACCTTGTTCTTTTAATCAAGGAGCTGTCAATAATTTAGAAAAGACATTTACTTCTGTTGTTCATAGCGAAGAGTTGCATCAGTGCTTCCTTTCTGCCCCTGTTGTCCGCTTTTATCCAAAGTACCCTTTAAACTCTTTTCCATGCACCTGTTTAAGGGCAAGAAGGGTAAAACTGTTAAGTATGATATCCAGATGTAGGTGATAGCCTTCTGTGCAACGTAAACAAGCAGCCAAACACTTACCAATCAGTTCACTCTCTTCACAGACATTTAGCAGAATCAACCAGTCAACAAGCATTTATTAAGCTTTCACCGTGCGCTAGAGGTACTGTGGCTACAAAGACAAAAAATAAAACAATGCCTGCTGTCAAGATTCCGTTCTACCGGGGACTCAAAATGTACACGTAGAAGTATTTACAGAATAAATTATATGGAACAAATGCAAAATAAATTCAAGCTAATTAGGGAGAGAGCACAGTTCACTTGGGGGATCAAGAAGGGCTCTGTAGAGAATGATACTTAAGATATATCTTGAAGAAAGAGGAGGAGATGAGAAAGCAGTACATTTCAGGCATGGGTGGCGGCCAGTGTAAAGATATGGGAGGAGGGTCAGCTAGGTGGCGCAGTGAATAGAGCACAGGCTCTAGAGTTAGGAGGACCTGAGTTCAAATTCAGCCTTAAAACTTACTGGCCATGTGACCTTGGGCAAGTCACTTAACCCCAGTTGCCCAGCCTTCCCCCTTCCCCCCCCAAAAAAAAAAAGACATGGGAAGAGGGGTGGAGCGCCATGTAGTTAGAACTGAGAGAAAACCAGTTTTATAGAATATAGAGGGAGGGAAGGGAAGCAATAGATCATGAAGCTGGAAAGATAAGTGCTAAGGAGTTTATATTTTATCCTAGAGGCTATAGGGACCACCTTGAGTTTATTGAAGAGGGTAGTGACATGTCCAGATTTGTGGGGAGGATAGATTATAGAGAGACTGGAGGCAGGAAGAACCAAAAGGAGTTCTTTGCAGTAATGCAGGTAAGAGATAATGAGAGCTTGAACTAAGATGTTATGGCTGTGTGAGTACAGAGGAGAGGCTTCAAATGAGAAGGGTGTGCCAGAGAGAAAAGAAAAACAGTGAGATTTGCCCACTGAATTGCCCACTTAGCAGAATATGGTGAGTTAAGGGTAAGACCAAGGTTAAAAACCTAGGACACGAGAGGAATGGCAGTTCACTTGACAGAAATAGAGAAGTTTTTCAGAGGGGTCAGATTGGAGAGAAAGATAATTCTGTTTTGGACATGTTGACGTTGAGCTGTCTTGGGGACGTGTAGTGTGAAATGTCCAGTGGGGAGTTGGTGGCGTGTGAGATTGAAGTTCAGAGACACTGGGCTTTGGATGTACGTGTGTGTCTGTGAGTCATCTGCCCAGAGATAATAATTAAACTCATGGTTGCTTCTGAAATCACCAAGAAAAAGAATGGAAAGAGAGAGAAAAGAACCCAGGACAGAACCTTTGGATACATTTACAGAAAGAAGTCTCAGTGTGGTCTGTCATCCAGCAAAGGAATTTGAGAAGGAGATGTCAAATGAGTATGAGAAGAGCCAGGAGAGAGCGGGGCATAAAAACCAAATAAAGGAGACTAGATAGTGGTCATCAGTGTCTCAAAGGGAGCAGGAGAGGGCAAGGAGGATGAGGGACTGAGAAAGAAACAATCATTACATTTGGCCATTGAAAGACCGTTGGTAATTTTGAAAAGAGAAGTCTCAGTTGAGTGATGAGGTCAGAAGGCAGGAAACAAAGGGTTGAGAATTGAATGAGAGTCAGGAAGTGGAAGTAGAAACACTATGTAGACCACCAACTGTAGGCCACTGTTCCTAGGGATTTGGCTAAGAAAGGGAGGTGAGGAGGACGATCACTTGAGGAGGATGAAAGGACCAAGTAGGGTTTGTGTTTGTTTGTTTAGTTTTTTAAGGATGAACATGTTTGAAGGCAGTAGGGAAAGAATCAGTAGAGAGAATTTGAAGTCTAGAGAGAAAGAAGGAATAATTGAGAAGGGGAGTCTTCTGGAGACAGACATGATCAAAGATACATATTGACCTTGGCAAAGATACAGGACAGTTTATTATCAGACTTTGGAGTAAAGAAGAAAAGAGAGGAAGAGGATGGTCAAGGGTTTTAAGATGATGGTAAGAAGCTCATGGCAAGTGGTCTCAGTTTTCTCATTAAACTGAAAGGACTGGTCCTCACCTGAGACAATGGGAAAAAGAATGGGTGTGAGTGACTTGAAGCTTCAGACTGCCTCTGTGTGGGGTATGGGAATAAGGAATCAATTAGGAAGGAGATAAAAGGATTGTCTTGCTCTCCAATGATGGAAACTTGAAGCTATATAACATAAATTCATTTTAGAAATCTTCAACAAACAGGAATATTTCCACACAGAAAGGTCAGAAAAAGTAGATTGTCTAGAAAATCATGACTTCATTATATACAGATGTATGTGTGTGAATTTGGTACCAACCTTGCCTTGCTTTTCTTTGTGCTCTTCTGAACTTCCTGTCTTCTATTATTTAAATGATCAATGATGCTATTTTCTTTCTTTTTTCTTACTTATATCACTATCATTACCCCCACTCTTCCCTTCAAATTCTCCCCACCCCTCACATAAACACTTTACCTTGCAGCAATTATGTATGGTCAAGCAAAGCAAATTTGTGTGGTATTGGTCTTATCTGAAAACATTCCATATCTATTGTATTACCTCAGCTGCAAAGCCTGATAGGAATGCTTCTTTACCAGTCTTTTGGAGATATGATTGGTTTTTGCATTGATTAAAGTTCTTTTTTGTTTAAAGTTCTTTTCTTTTACAATGTTTTGATCTTACGGGAAGCATTCTCTTGGTTCTGTTCCTTTCACTTTGTATCCATTTTATACAAGTCTTTTCAGGTTTTTCTGAATCAGTCTCTTTTATTTATTTATTTTTAAATGGAGCCATGCCATGCCATTATATTCATGTTCTGTACTTGATCACATGAATTTGTAGTGATCCCTTTGTGATCTCCTGCAGCTCCAATCAATAACATGTGAATAGGAGGAAAGGGGGCAGATGGTGGGAGTAATCAAGGGTTTGAATTGGCAAGGGACAAGAGGAGATAGAATAAGAGAAGGGATTCTGTAGTAGAAAGGGGAGTGTGGCTAGAAAGAGAGTAAAGTAAAATCAGAGGAGCAGCACTATGGGCATACATAGGAGGTCATGATGAGGGCAAAAAACAGGATTCCAAACTGCCCATGGGAAGTTCAAAGGAAGTGTCTGTCACTTAGATCTACAGCTATGGAGCTGCTTACATATCTCGAAATCCTTAGGGGAAAGTGTTTAACAGATGTAAACTAAGAATAATTTGAGGAGGGCGATATCTTAGTCAGAGCTCTTAAAGAGTGTCAGTGAGTGGATGGATGAAAAAGCAGTTATTAAGAGCTTCCAGTGTGCTAAGCATCATGCAAAGTACTGAAGATGCAAATAGAAAAGTGAGGCAGTTGCTTCTCTCAAGGAGCTCACAATCAAATCAGAAGGCAACACATGTAAGAATGATTCAGAGGTTTTCCCTGAATTTCAATGATGTGAAAAAGGTTTCCCAGTTCTGTGGTTTCAGTTGACAATAATCTCTGATGGAAAACTAAATCCTGAGCCCCATTGAGCTGCCATGGAAGCACACGAAGCTGTGATGTGTGAGATAGTCCGGGTGGCGAGTACTGGCTGGGCCAGGGGAAGGGGGCTGGCTGATGGACGCTTTGATTTAGCTGAAGTCTTTTCTCAGAGGTCATCCAGTCTAGTGCTGTTCCTGAGGTGTGTGATAGCTGGTGTTTCTACCATGTTCCACACTGCAGTTCCTTTATCATGTGAAAGATCTTGTGTTTTTCTGTTGTTTGCAAATGGGTCTTGAAAAATTGGACTTTCAAAGACACTGATCATAAAGCTAAAGGGTTATTTTGGCATATAAACAGATAAGTGCCTTCTTTCCTCTTAACCATAACATTTTCTCCCAAATTACCCATCCATTCCAGTCCAAGGCTACAAACATGACTATGTGCATGGCCCCGGAAATGTAAATACAAGTCATAAAATACTTCCTGTCCTCAAGGAGCTTATTATACTCTCGTCTGCAGCTCAGGTGTCTTATCTATGAGTCTGAGGTACCTGTAGGTCCATGATAACGCACTAATAATATGATTATCTTTTGAACTGGATCATAAATAACCTGAGCACCAGGTGATGGCTACAGTTCTTCAACTGAGCTTGACTATTTGGGAAACAGCATCATTAAATGGCTTTGAGAAATCAGACTATTGCAGTAACTTTTGACTACCTTCCAAGGCCAGGGAGTGGAGGGGGGAATGGGGGTAGAGGATGATTCAGTATCTTAAAATCATATTTGCAAGAAAATGTGAGTCTGCCCTTGTAATTTGTAAGACTGTTTTGCAGGAATCCTCTGACCTACCTAATGAAGGTAGGTAATAATGGAATGTAGTTTAATGTAATAGAATAACAAGCAATAAGGAGTGTTAATTAACTAACCCAGTATTTGGTTTTTATACAAGGGGAAGTTTATCACCCTGCGCTGGACCATTGGTCCTGTAAAAGTGGGGCAAAGATATTCACCTCACGTGTGATTGCTTGGGTGTGAAGTACTGAATGAATGTTATGGGTAGCAGTTTATATGGAGAAATGCACATGAGAGCAGTACATAAGTACTCAAGGAACAAAGCTACTTAGAGTCTACAAACACCCGGTATAGGTTTGCTAAATTTTGCAGTCTAGCAAATCCAGGCACTTTTTTTTTTTTTTGCTTTAGTTTTTGAGTTTGTTTGTTTTTTTTAACAGTGTTGGGAGAATGGTCTTACAAATGGGCACATTAGGGGATAAATGACTGCCTCTCCACGTCTTCCCATACTCTTCCAGTTCTCTCCCCAAATTTATGTGAAAGATTTAAACTAGAGTATTTATAAAAGCCTCATCAACAGAGTAAGTGAAGAAAATGTATTGTCAAGTATGTGTAGAAAAGTTAAGAATAGAATAAGAAAGATTATTTCTGTAGGAAAAGCACATTTACATCTAGGCTGGCACCATCTCCTTGTAATGAGACTAATTACCTTCCCCCGGTGAGCAGATTGAATAACAAACACATACCTTAAAGTGACTGAATGAGTGATACCCTATTCCAACATGGGGAAGGCAGCTTATTAATAAATTGTTTTTTAATTAGTTCTTAGATAATTCCCTCACAGAGTAACTGTGAAGACGTGACCCCTAAACATCTTCAAGCCAAGGTCCTGTGATGTTTCTCATTTGCAATGTGTCAATGTCAGTTTAAAATCTTTAAATTAATTTAAGCTTTTTGTGTACTGGTGTGAAGAGGAAATAGGAAACAAATTAGATTGCCTCTAAGACATAGGTTTTTTTCTTTGAAAGTTTGGTGGGAAGGGTGTGTGTATGTGTGTGTGTGTGTGTGTGTGTGTGTGTGTGTGTGTGCGCACACATATGCATATGTGTTCTTTCTTTTTCCCAAATAATTTTTGCAAGTATTATTTTTAAGCTACTTTCATGTTTACCTCAGTATGCTTAGCTTCTATTTGCAATTTTTCCATGTGCCTAATTTATAAGAATAACAAAGAATCTTTATTAGAGTTTGCAAGAATCCCAAATCTACAGGAAAAAAAGCTTCTGTCTTCTTGGGAAAATAATAAAAAGTGACCATAATGGAATTTAGTTTTTCATGAATTAGTCTTATTCAAAATGAGTGCATAGCTAACTTTTTCTCTGTATTTGATTCACTCTTTACCATATAAACTAGGTAGGTCTTGGTCCAGATAATGTGACTCAGATGTACAAACACTGCTTTTTAAAGTCTCTCTTAGAGAGAAGATATTCCAGATCCCACAAATAAATACTGTTTTTCATTCTTTCATTTTACATGGAAATCGAATTCACTACCTTCTCTCCTAGAACCATCAGAAACTGCTGCTTGATGGTCACCTATTTCTTTCTCAGATAGACCAACTTTTGGCCTCAAAAATCAGCACTGGCCTGTCTGCTTTCCTCTTTTTTATTTTTTAGTAAATGCCAACATACAAATGTGTGTACTCCAGAGCACGCATTTTGTGTGCCTTGAAATAATGGTGATGTTAATATTGAGAATGGAATGGAATTTGAAGTAGACCCATGGAGAAAGTAGGAAACTGGACTCTTCTCTTTAACATCCTGGTGGAAAGTGCAATTTGTACTTGGTTAAACCAAATGTGTGTAGATACATATTCTGGTATATGTTCAGGGTTGGATTCCAAAACAAGTTAAAAGTCCTAAATTCTTTGAACTTGGGTTGTCCAGAAAATCCCAAAGATCATGATGTTTTTCACCTTTATTCATGAGGCTGAAGGGCATTAAGTAAAGGGTACACAGAGGTTATTCGTGGTTTATTACAATATTGCCTTGTAGAACTGAACGGAAGAATATCAAATCTAGACGAAACAGCAAACAAGAATTTCTTATGTCTGTGCACATTTAGTCCGTTTAGATAAACATTCCATCAAGACTGAATAATCTTTGCTCATCCAAAGGGCACCGTGTGTATCTTTCCATAAAAAGGTAGACAGTTGTGGCAACATAGTGTGGCTCACAAGGAAACATCCTTGAAGTCCCAAAGCCCTGGGTTCAAGTCCTGTCTCCGGTCTATACCGGCTATATAACCAGGCAGATTATTTAAACTCTCAGTGCCCTAGGCAACTCTCTGTGACTTGACTTTGTCATGGATCTCTTTGTCAACCTGGTGAGGCCTATGTTGTTCAGTTGTTTCAGTCATGTCTGACTTTTAATGACCCCCTTTTAGAGTTTTCTTGGCAAAGATTCTGGATTCTCCTTTGCCATTTCCTTCTCCAGTTCATTTTGCAAATGAGGAAACCAAGGCAAACAAGGTTAAGTGACTTGTTCAGGGTCACATAGCTAGGAAGCATCCCAAGTTGGGTTTGAAATCATGTCTTCCTTATTCCAGCCTGGCATTCTATCCACTGTGTCCACCCAGCTATGGACTCTTCAAAATAACTTTTATAAATGCATAGAATAAAGTACATAGGCTACAATGGAAACCATATAATTATCTAAGTTTTTTTTTTTTTTAAGTTCATAGATCCTTGGTTCAGAACCTATGGCTGTAATGTATAAACTTTTCCAATTAGCAGCAGTGAAGGGAGTTTCTACACCAAAGTTACTTTTGTTTACTTGTGAAATTCAATATCCATATATTTTTCCAAAGTGGTAGAATGTAACCCAGAAAACTTTCATTTGTACTTCCTAAGCAGCTTGCTAAATCTATGGGGCATGACAAAGGACTGGTATGGTCAAAGTATCTTCTATTTCTATCAGTCCCTCATTCATTAAAAACTTACTATGTGCCAGGCCCTATGCTAGGCCTTGGAGAATGGTAGGGGCACAAAAAAAAAAAAGAAATAATCCTTATTTGCCATGAGCTTACATTCTAATGGGAGTCGATCAAAAGTACCCATGTAAGTATATATAGCATAAATATAAAAAAAGCAAAATAGTTTGGGAAGGAAGGTGTTGGCGTCTTTGGCCAATGAAACTGGAATGGGCTTCATGTTGTTATCTTTTTTTGACAGCTAAAGAAGAAAGATCATAGAAGTCTTGAGGATATTGTTATTCCACTGCTATTGGCTTCTTGATAGAGCTTTTTCCTCTTCCTTTATGAGTTAACTTTCCTCTTCCCCTGTCTTGCTCTTTAGTTCAAAACTCCCTGACATCATGCCCCAGTCTGTTCTCCTTTACTCCAGTGTCTGATGATTGTGTATCCCTTATCTTTGCCAAGGCCATCATGAATCTTTAATCCCACCTCCTCCTGTCTTCTCCAATTACCCTTTCAATTATTCCTTCTTTCTGTCTTTCATTCTCACCCTGTTTCTTACCTACTGCCTTTAATTATGACGGTCTCCCTTTATCCTTAAAAACCATCAGTAGACTCTACCACCTCCTCAAGGTATCATCCTTCATCCTATTTTTCTTTCTTAGCTAAATTCCTAGAAATAGATTTACACTCATTGCCTCTGGTCCCCTCTCTTACTCAATTCTCAACCCTCTGTTATCTGCCTTCTGACCTCATCACTCAGTTGAGACTGTCTCCAAAATTATTAACTTGCTAAATCTGATAGTTGTATTTCTATCCTAAGGTTCTGTGTCCCCTATCCTAAAGTTCTCTCCTGGACTCTTTCCTCTCCTTTCTATCCACACTCTTTCTTATTGACCTCAGTAGCAATCAAGACTTTCATTTTCATCATTTCTAGACAGATGATTCTCAAGATATTTAATCCAAGTCTCTCTGCTGAGCTCCAGTCCTGCATCACTAACTTCCTGTTGGATATTTTGAATGGGACATCCCAGAGACATCTCAGCCTGAACAAAACAGAACTCATTTTTTTTTTTACCCCAGAATGTAATTTGAATGAAAGAATTTTTTTAAAAACCTTATTAAATGCTAAGTAGGTATCAAGCACTAAAGTGCCGAAGATCCAAATACAGAAAGTGAGAACATTCTCTGCTCTCAAGGAGCTCACAGTCTTCTTAGAGAAGAGAGCACAAATTAGAGGATTTCATTTGCGGGGTGGATGGAAAGACTGCAGAGATCCTAGACGTAGGTTAGCCGGCCAGATGCCAGTGCCTATGGGTCTGGAAGATGTTGTGGCAGGGCAGATAGCACAGCATGGTGACCCTCCATCTTACCAGACGGTGCTTCTCAGTTAAGCAGTATGAGCAGTCATTTCATTCTTCCCTCTTACCCCTGGGATCTTGGGCTTGGGAGAGGAAGAAGGGTAAAAGCAAAGGAAACAAAAAGGGTCCTTCCGTTGGCGGTTCTTCTCACCAAGCCACCCCAAGGATAGCATTATCCTTCTAGTCTCACAGATTCCCAACCTTGGTGTTAGCCCCAACTTCTCACTCTCCTTCACTCTACACATCCAGTCATATCCTGGATCTTGCTGTTTTTACCTTCATGACATTGATTACATTACCTCTGTGGCATATCTTCCATCTGATCTTGCCTTTCAAACGCAACCACTCTCTTGGTTCAGATCTTCATCACCTCTTAACCAGATTATTTAAGGGCTTCAAACTTTGTATTCTTGCATTAAGGTTCTCCACGCTCTTAATCCATCCACCTCAGATGCCAAAGTAATTTTCCATACAAATAATCATTCTCCTATTCAGTAAACTCCAGTGACTTCCAATTCTGCTAGGATAACATAAACACCTTGGTTGATTTGTAAAGCCCTTTGCAGCCCCATTGCACATTATTCTCTCCCCTCTCTTTTTGTGCAGTCCAGCAAAACACAGGTAGCCCTCTGTCTTCCCCCTGTGTGTCACTGTGTCTGGAATAATACTTTAGCCTCCCTTCCACCCATGAAATCATTGTCTTCCTTCAAAACACAGATGAAGTACAGCTTTCTACATGAAACCTTTTCTTCTTCCCTCAACTGCTAGTGCCCTACTGAACTAATTTATGTATAACTATCCTGTTTTTATTTTCTTAATACTTTATTCTTTTGTGTCTTCATTCTTTGAAGTATATTTGTTGTCTTTCCTGTTACAATGTAGAATCCTTGAGTAAGAGTTGTTCAAGTTTGGGGGTTTGTATCTGTAGTACTTTTGTTTTTGTTTTTGTTTGTTTGTTTGTTTGATTTTGCTTTTTTTTTTGCTTTTTGGAGGGCAATTGGGGTTAAGTGACTTGCCCAAAGTCACATGGCTAGTAAGTGTGTCATGTGTCTGAGGCTGGACCAGAACTCAGGTCCTCCTGATTCCAGGGCCAGTGCTCTACTCACTGCGCCACCTAGCCGCCCTTGTATTTGTAGCACTTTGCACAGTGTCTGGTGCATGGGTACTTACTAAATGTTTATTGATCCATTGATTGATTACAGGGGTTGATGCATTCAGTTCAGTCCTTTCTATCAATTCGGATACTGAACTATTTAGATACATCTTTCTGAACTTCCATCTTCTTCCAAAGAATTCCTCATGGAAATTCTCATAGGATTTATAAGCTAGAAGAGGGTCTTAGAGCTCACTTGACACAGTGGAAAGAGCACTGAATTTGGAGTCAGGGTGCAAGGATTTGAAGCCTGGGACTCTCTGATCCTGTATGCCATCTGTGTGAACCTTGGACCTGTTTTGTCTATAAACTGAGGGGGTGGGGTGAGTTGTCACTAATGACCTATAAGAATCCTTTTAGCTCTATGTCTCTAATCCAACACAATAGTAATAGTTGAGCCATGTAGCATTATAAGGTTTGCAAAGTAATTTATATGCATTATAAGCCTCATGAGCATATTGAGCCTTAGAGCAACTTTGTGGAATAGGTGCTATGTTTATCCCCGTTTTACAGATCAGGAATTTGAGACTGAGAGAGGTCAAGTGACTTGACTAAGGTTACACTAGTAGTAAGTAATAAAAGAAGCCAGGAATATAATCTTCTAACTCCAAATCCAGTGATATTTTTTTTTTTGAGAGGCAAGTGGGGTTAAGTGACTTGCCCAAGGTCACATGGCTAGTAAGTGTTAAGTGTCTGAGGCCAGATTTGAACTCAGGTCCTTCTGACTCCGGGGCTGGTGCTCTATTCACTGCACCACCTAAACACCCCCAAATCCAGTGATTTTTTTTCCGTTGGTTTTTCTATTAAATTACACTGTTGATTCATAAGTAGGAGATCTGGACATTTCTTGGGGTGACAGCAAAAACGGACTATTTTTGTGCCAGTATGTGATGGTAGAGAGGATAAGGAACTGTGGAAGGTGTTGACTTTTCCCCCCCTTCACTGTCATCGGTCATGTAATCCGAAATAAAAAATGTGAATATGATTTTGCTTTCCTCATTTAGCCTTTTTGTGCCCCAGTTTATCCAGTGTACAAATTGGAAATAAATAAGAATCCTTATCCCCTGCCTACCACAGATGGGGGGAAAATGCACACAGCTGTCAGAAATGAGCACTTGAATTTGGACAGATGCAAGGTGCTTCTCCCTAACACCCCACCCCCCAAAAAGTAAAAATAAAAATTGACAGTCTCAGGACTATGACACCTGTTGAGGGAAATAAAGCTCATTAACTTTAAGGTCCACAGCTGGAAGTTCTTTGATATGGGAAAAGCTTGGATATTCTGGTGTCAGAATTTGGCCACTATGTAGCTTGGGTGGTAAAAGTTTGGTGTGTGTATGTACATATATATGTATATATATGGCCATACATGTATCTAGATCGAATTATATATAGCACATATCTCAAGAATGTACCATTTGGTTTAGCAGTTGTCCACTGCACACAGAGCAAGGGAATCCTTGGGTTACCTAATGTGTTTGGGCTGTAATGGCCATAATAATGAGAACCCTTTAAGTGCTCTATGGCTCAGTTAACAAAGCAGCCCTGTTAAAATTGCACAACTGTTCGGTGGCTGTTATTCAGGCTCCCAGCAGGGACATACATACCCCTTCAAAAAAGGATCAGCTTCCCTGGGAGAGAGGAACATTTTTCCTTGGTTTTCTCCTCGAAAGAGTTTAATAGATTTTAAAAGGAAGATTCTGGGTTAATTGTTGTGGTTCTTATTGTCGCTCATTTGAGGTTTAGCATCTGGAGTCTGCTGAACTTTAAAGAAAAATCCTTTGCTGTTTTGTTAGGATAGTGTCTTGGTCAGCCAGAATAGTCAAAACTTTTAGGAAGTACTCTTTATTTTTTAATGTTCTAAGGACTGATGAAAAAGGAAGGTGCCAGGGCGGCTAGGTGGCGCAGTGAATAGAGCACCGGCCCTGGAGTCAGGAGGACCTGAGTTCAAATCCAACCTCAGACACTTAACACAAAAAAAAACTAACCATGTAATCTTGGGCAAGTCACTTAACCCCAACTGCCTTCCACAAAAGAAAAGAACAAGAAAAAGGAAGGTGCCCTACACCCCTTATGAAATGATGAGAAGCAGAGGTGTATGAACGTAAGATATTATAGAACTTTACTCTGCCTTTTTCTCCTCCTGAAGTAATGTTATAATAAGAATTAGTGAGTCAACAGGCATTTCTTAAACACCTACTTCCAAACTGGAAATGATCCATACCAGAGTAGAAATTTTGTCTTCAGCAACTTTTATAGCCAAAGAGAACTTAGACATCCCAGGCCTACAGTAAGACCATCCAGCAGAGCTGAAGCGTTAAGGTTTTCAGTTTTTGTGTCCCAGTCAATCAGTAAAATCAAACTAAGCTCCTACTATGCGCCAGGCACTCTAGTAAGTAAGCATTGATTGTGTAGTAGTTCTGTGGTGCCATATTCAGAAATGTTTACATTTTAAGTGTTGAGTAGAGGAGTAAGGGTCCCCCAAGTTTCCAGCAGACTCTGTAAGCCCTTGTTCTGGAAGTACTAGCCAGTGGACTACGCAGTTCAGCAGCGTATTTATCATATGATCCTGTTAGTTGTGTCTTCGGCCAATGTGCAAGAAATGGCCTTAAAACAGAGTCACCCGCTGACTGTTTGGCCTCAAGGGATCTACTTTTATACTTTTATAGGGGTAAATTACATCGTATTGTGAATTGGATGTAGCCCAGACCTATCTAAACCAGGAAGCCCTGTTTTTGAGAATGGCGACTTGTGATTTTCCAAAATAAGTCTGATACAAACTTGGGACCTGCGGACTAAGCCTGAATTAGTAGCCTGGAGTCAGGAAGACCTGAACTGAGGTTTGACCTCAGATACTTGTTAACTGTGTATCTCTAGGCAAGACACTCACGTTTTTCTGCTCTCAATTTCCCTCATCTGTGAAATGGAGACAATAATAGCTCTTCTTTCCTAGGGTTATTGGAAAGATCAAATAAGATGATTGTTTGTGTACTATTTACCAAAAAAAAAAAAAGATACTTATAAAGCATTCTGCAAACCTTATAAATGTTTTATAAATGTGTGCTGGCCTTATCTGAGAGAAAACCAGGCCTTTTTAATACAGTTTATCCCCTGTTAATACTTTATATTGACACCTCGAGTAAAACATTTCTGACCTCAGAAAAATCAGAAACTTTCTATTTTTTCGATTAGCTCCTCACAACCGAAGGAAAAAAAACTTTGTTCCAGGTATGTTGCTGTGGAGATTCTTTGGGGGATAGAGGTTTGACCGTATCGTTCTCAAATTCTGTGATTCTGTATCTCATAGTAATTATCATGAATGATGATCTGATGCTTTGTCATTTCAAAATACTTTACAGTTACTATCACTTCATATTGTGGCTGACCCATGGTGGCCTTATGTACATGTTATAGGGAGAGTGGTAGGTGGTACAATGGTAAAACCCCTAGGCTGGAGCATGCAGGGGACGTCATCCCAGGTCTGCCACTAGTTGTGTGACCTTGATCATGTCACTTAATTTCTGGTGGCCCTTAGTCTCCCACTTTAGAAAATTTATATAAGGGCTGGAAAAATTTGTTTCTAAGAGCCCTTTCAAGTTCTAAAAGCAATGAAATGATTTAGGTGATTGCCCTGTCTTAGTCATTCAAAGCAAGATTATATAGCTTTTTATGAGATGTCTTTTAACGAGGTTTTAATTTGACTTGAATGGCTAATTTTTAACTCATCAAGTTTAATAGTCATTTCAGATCTGAGTTTGCATCATGATAGAAAATCATTTAGGTGTAATCTGACTTGAAAACAGCTCACTAGCCCATTGATTTCTTTTGGGTCCCTTCAATTGCCTTTAATTCTAAATGGTTGGCTGGTTGGTTTATTTTTTAACATACCAAAAAATAATCAACTTCATTCTATGCTTTGGAGAAAGAAGTAACAAAAACATCCCTCGCTCATCACTCATTTACTCTTCTATGGATCCAAGCACCCCATAGTCTTCCACAGAGTAAAAGATAGGTTCAGTAGTAATCAGACCACATGTTATAATGACTACTCCCACCCCAAACTTCATAGGAATTGGAGGAACAGTCCCAACAATGCTAGTCTGAACTGAAATCTTTAAAAGGAGTATGTCGAGATAGCAGGTAATTTATATGTTACTAATAGTAATTTCTTAATAAATGCTTGTTGACTGACTGACAAATAAATCCTTGCCATAGCTGTGATCAGGTGGTTCATCCAAAGTATCTGTCTTGTTGCATTATTGTACAGGACATCTAAGAAATCTGAAGATGAAACGAATATTAAATATTGCATATTAAAACATAATAACACAAGTTTCTTTCTCTCTTTCTCACCCTTTCCTTCTTTAATTCTTTTCCACACATCTCCCTTCCCATTCTTATTTTTTTTTTTTTACCCTCTTTTCTCCCCTTTATCACTCCCCGTCTTTCTCATCTCTGATCCTATAGATGTTCCTGCCTGGTTAAAAAGCCTCCGCTTACACAAGTATGCTGCGCTTTTCTCCCAGATGACTTATGAGGAAATGATGGCTCTCACAGAATGTCAGCTGGAAGCTCAGGTAGGTTCCTGTCTTATGGCGCCAAGTTGGGGCACGGCATCCTGGTCTTGAGTAAATCCTGTTTGAAATGACTCATTTTCCACAGAAGAGACCTGACCTACCTGCAAGTCATTTCTAAAATCATGTCCAACTTCATCTTTTAGTTTGTAGAGTTTACTGCGGTTTAATTTATACCAGCTTTTTCTGCCACCACCATTAATAACTTGGGTTAGTCAATGAGATTTGGAAGTTTTTTGCTCGTTTTTTATTAGCCTTCTGCGTTATACTTAGGAGCCAACTTCTTCCTTCTCCCAAAAAAGCATCTTTTCAAAGATGACCCTGCCAGAGGCAAGCCAACAGTCCCTAAGAATGAGTGTGCTTCCTTCCATGCTGTGCTTGTGTAAATAGACTTGGCTGTTGTCTTTGTTTCTTCTCCGTTAAAATCCTGTTTGCATGTTGTGAATTCACTTCAGTTTCCTCTGAACAATGATTTAGATGAATTAATGAACATAATGGGCTAATAATATTTTCCTTGCAGGAAGAGGATGATATTAACAATATTTTTAGTGTCCCTGATTTCAGCATGTACCTCCCAGCAGATTGCTAGCCTTAGCTTCTCTTTTCAGTGCCCTCAGCTGACCTCTTACAACCTGGTTGAATATCAGCCCTGGGAAGTTAGACAAATGTTGAACTCAGTTGAATTCTGCCAGAATCATGAAGTGCACTGATTTCAATTTTAGTTCCACCAACATCTTTTTGGATGCTGGATTGTTCGATGAGATATTGGGGTTGATGAGAAGATCGTTTTTAAGAACAAATTTTTTTGTCTAGGTCACAACTGGGGGATGTTGTGGGGTAAGGGAAGGTTCCCAACTTGTTAAACACAAGTGATACAGAAAGAAAGGCAAGAGCTTGGCAGAAACCACTCAGAATATTTTAATTCTGTTGAACTACTGTCCAGTATAGATCAAAAACATAGTAGTCCATGATTTATCTGAGAAAGTAGACTCACTTTTTGATAATGTCTTCTTTTTCCAAGTCAAAGGGATATCCCTGCCCTTTCCTTCCTCAAAAAGGGCTTTTTTGGGATAGAGCATAGTTAGTCATAGGAAACTTATATTAGGGATGAGATTAGGAAAAGGACTTTCTATTTCTGTACCTAAAGGAGCCATTCTAATGACTTGCACATAGCAAAGACATTCAGAAAATGTTTGTTGAATGATTCTTTGGTCAACCATTGCTATAAAGTTGAGAAAATGGAACCTCAAATATAGGGCCAAATTGACTTGCTGGAATCCTGGGCATGTCTTGGCACCAATTCCTAAAATCTAGGTTTTTACCTCTTTTTCCTTATAAAAGTAACAACAACAACAACAAAAGACTTTGGGGACCTCCCTTCCCCTCCCTCTCATGCACACATTCTCTCTCCATGTTATTTTAACATTAGCCGAGAACTGATAAGAAAGTTTAGAGCACGTGAAATTAGATATCTGGGAGAAGCAGAGTAGGTAATAGGATATGCAATACTTCAAAAATGTGAAGAACTTATCAATAAGATGGTGATTAGCTGTTCTTTAGCTGTATTAAAGGAGACAGTTTTGTTTTGTTTTGTTTTGTTTTAAAGAGCAGGGAGAGAAGGAGGGACAAGTTTTTACTGCAGAAGGAGTTAAGATAGGTACTTGCAGAAGAGTTTCCTTGCTTCAAGGGCTCCAGCATTAGAATGGGTTACTGAGGAAAGAAGAGGAGTAAAATTCAGGGGCATATGACATTTAAGTACAAAAGAGGAGGACAAAAGGGTGAAATTATATATGAGGTTCCTGCTAGGTTGGTGATCCCCTGCTTGTTTCTGGCTCTTTTGATGTATTTCATTGCAAACTGGTAAAAAATGCTAAAACTTGGTGCTTTTCACACTTCCCTTTGATTATAGAATGTCACCAAAGGCGCAAGACACAAAATTGTCATCAGCATCCAGAAGCTCAAGGAAAGACAGAACCTGCTAAAGTCTTTAGAAAGGGTAAGTGATATGACATTTACACCTCCGTCATGGCAAAAGGAGCCAACGAGAAACTCTTGAGATGGCCGATAGCCTATTGAGCGTTCTTCATTCTAACCCTAACCAGATTCAGAAAATTAAAGTATTGCAAATCAGGTCTTTCTGTGTCATAGGTATCCCAAATTTTCTCTTTTTCTCACTCCTGATCTCTGCTTTTTTCTTTGTACACCTAAAATTTGCCTTATTAATTATCTCTTTTCCACCATTGAATGGAATATTTGAAGATAGACACTTGACATTGGTAACTGGATAGTTCAACACTTACCTTTAAATCTTTACTGTTTCATTTAAAAATCATTCAGTAATGTCCTCGGTGAGTTTATGTTTTACAAGTGAAAGCTGTGCACATATCTTTCCAAAACATTCCATATTTTCTCAAAGAATTATGGGTTAATTTATCATCGTTCAAATGGCAAGCAGCTCTAGAAAATGAAATACTCTACATCCGTCTTCACTTCCCTTCCAAATAGGAAAATTGATCTATTCC
>CM053598.1:204286558-204312859 GCA_028646575.1 Pseudocheirus occidentalis
ACCAACCTTGAATTCCTGGCATAAATGCAACCTGGTTACAATGTGTATATATATATATAATAATCTTTTCAATATGTTGCTGTAACCTTTTTGCTAATACTTCATTCAGCATTTTGCATCAATGTTCATCACATATTAATTTATAGTTTTCCTTTTCTGCTTTATCTCATCTTGATTTGGTCTTTAGGATCATAGTTATCTCAAGAGTTAGACAGAATGCCATCTTTGTCTATTTTTACAAACTATTCATGTAATATTGACATTGTTCTTTGATAGAATTCACCTGTAAATCTGTTTGCTTCTTCTGAGTATTTTCCCTCCGGAAAATAATTTGTGACTTCTTCAATTTCTTTTTCTGAGATTAGATGATTTCTTGTTTTGCTAATCTGGGTATTTTACATTTTTGCAAATATTCATACATTTACTTAAATCCAGTTTTGTTAACATATGATTGGGGAAAATAGTTTCTAATATTTTCCTTTATTTCTTCATCTGCTTTGAGTTCCCCTTTTTCATTTTTCATTTTGATAATTTGTTTACCGCTATCCTTTAAAAATGAAATTGGTAATGGTTCATCCATTTTATTAGGGTTTTCCTCCCCACTAATCTTACTCATCCATTCTTTAGTATTTTCTTTTTGTTTTTAGTTTTATATATCTTATTTGATTTTCAGAATTTCTATTTTTGTATTTAGCTGAATGTGCATTTAACTCTGCTTTGCCTGATTCCAGTAAGAATGAGGTTCATGAAATCCCCACTCTCTATGTACTCATAAATGTATTCCATTCCTCTGGTGTATCCTAATTATAAGAAATATTAAAACTCTTCCCCTTCTTCCTCATTTTTTTTCTCATTTTTATTTTCCCCTGCCCATTCTTCCCTCTCTTTTTTTTCCTCTCCTCTCCACATCAAAGTTTAAAGTTTATCTTTCTTTGCTCTAATTCCTCTAGCCTGTTGCCTAAGCTTTGGGCATTTGTGTATAAACATCTGAGGCCAAAAGTTTTATTATTGGTTGTATTCATTGGGTTTTTTTTTCTCCTGTGCACTTCTGGATAGTTCACTTGCTATTCTTCCTTCACTATAGCTCCAGAAATACAGTAATTCCTATACCCTTAATTTCCCTCTCTACCACAAACAGAAAAGTGAAACCAAAAGGCTGCATGGGTCAAATGGAGAGCATGTAGTTCATGTTGTTAACTGTTGTCTTTTATCTTTAAATTTTCAGGACATCTTAGAAGGGGGCAACCTGCGTGTCCCACTGCAAGAATTGCACCAGATGATACTTACTCCAATAAAAGCATACTGCTCCCAGAGCTCTAACACAGAGGAACACAGCCAGGAGTCAGAACCTCGTCATCAGCCTGCTCTGATAGGTTCTGATAACCAGGCCCTTGAGTGTAAGGACTCTGCAGCAGGAGGTGGAATCCAGCAGCACCATATGAGTGGCTGTGAGGGAGAATCTGCAGGGGCACCTCTGCCCGAAGGCGATCTCCCTGGACAGTTCACAAGAGTCATGGGAAAAGGTGAAATGTGATATCTCTCTGCCTCCAATTTCTTCTTTATCTCTTTCTTTCCCTCTCTGTACTACCCCCCTTTTCTCTTCAGAGAGAGACAATTGCTCATTCTTTCAGAAAAAGGATGTGGATTTGTCATTTGTACCTCACAAGGTATGAGATTCTGAAAAGGGTAATTTAAGAAACAGACAAAATCCTCAGACTGAGTCTCTCGCTCTAAGATCTTCTTCCTCCATGGTCATAAGGTCAGAAGTTAGTAAAAAATAGAAAGGGTATTGGCACCTTTTGCTTATAGCATAGTTTATCTCCTGTCTGAAAGAAAGCATTTCCCTTTACTGTGACAGCTCTGCTTCTGGCCGCATGAAGTGGGTAAACGAGGGGTCTTGTATTACGGTAATAGGGAGGAGTAGGGAGGAATGGAGTGTTCGGATTTCTCTCTCAAATGTTGAGGGACTAATCTAGATATTTTCCTCTAAAACAGTGGTTCTCAACCTTCCTAATGCCACAACCCTGAATGCCATAAAATCTCTTCTTTAAATAGAGAGATTGTTTTATGATGGTGGGGACTTCGGTCACTAAACTGTCCCCATTCTTCCCCTCTCTGCTCCAATTTCCTTTGTCCCCCACTTTCCCCTCACCATGAGAATATATTATGATCAGAACAAAGCAAGTTAAGGGTCCATTTCGGAGTAAAGAGATGATGCTTTTAATTGAAGTAGAGGATGGAAACTGAGCAAAGATCTTTGAATTTGATGCATTGTTTGTTTGTTTTTTAAGTCTTTGGAGACCTTAGAGCAAGAACTTTTTTTTTTTTTTTTTTGCTTTTTGGAGGGCAGTTGGGGTTAAGTAACTTGCCCAAGGTCACACGGCTAGTTTTGGTGTTAAGTGTCTGAGGCAGAGCAAGAACTTTAAGCAGAATGACGTGGTAGAAGTACAAGGGAAAGCGGTTGAGGATTGAACTGGAGGTAAGAACGTGGAGATAGTCAACATCTTTCTAGAAGTTTGACACAAAAGGGAAGACAAGGTAGCTTGAGATAGGGTTTTTGGTTTCGGGTTTGTGTGTGTGTGTGTGTGTGTGTGTGTGTGTTTGGGTTTGATTTTTTGTTTGTTTGGTTTGTTTTGTTTGGTGGTAGTAAAGGGAGTATGTGCAAGGAGGATGAAGGCTAGAAGTTTGTTGTTGTTCTGGGTTTTTTTCCTATTTCCTTTTAGGATCAGGAAAACCAGATCTGGTTTTGTAGACAAAAGCCAAGGGGAGAAGAGGAGATGGGGAGATAGGAATAAAGGAGAAAGAGATGGGGAAGGGGAAAGAAATATGTACAGACATTCAGACAAGCAAAAGATAGGAAGGAAAGGGTGAGGAAGGCAAGGGATTAGGATCAAGAGAAAGTAGAAGTATCAACTCACCTTTGAGACCAGAGAGAAGGCTAGAATGGTAGGAAAAGTGATTTAGGAAAGTTTTCCAGCTAGGAATAAGACACTGAGATTAGAAAAGTCCTTTTGGTCACTTAAAAATGGAAAGGAAAAAAGTCCAAAAACATTCCTTTTCTTATAAGGGTTGAAAGAAGGAACATTCTTATCTTTAATATTAAATATTAGGCAATTTTAAAGATCCCAATTTTTGTTCAAAAGAAACATACTTTATAAAGCAGCAGTTCTCAACCTGTGGGTCACAACACCCTTGGGGGTCGAATGACCCTTTCACAGGCTTTACAGGGGTCGCCTAAGACCATCGGAAAACACATATTTCCGATGGTATTAGCAACCGAGACAGTGAGACAGAACTTCTCTATCCATCTCCAGGTGGGTCCACCCACACGCAGACATGCCCACAATTTTTTAGGAAAAATGGCCGAGATGATTTGCTTATCATTCCAGTGCCCAGAATGTGCAAAGCGCAAGGGATAGGCATATAGCGCAGTGCCTGGCACGTGGTGTAGGTGTTTAATAAATGAGTGGGGTGGAGGAGGAGCTCTGCAAGGCTGCCATGGTGAGGCAAAGTTATGTAGAAATTGGCTAGGGAGTAGAGAGCAATACTTCTGACTCTGCACATCTGTAAGTGTTAGACTGTGCTTCGCCAGGTACATAGTACTGTCTGGTGGGGAGTATCTCTCATTGGGTACTATTTTGCCACCAGTGCCAACACTGGATCTCTGAGCTGCGAATCATAAAAGATACACATGCACATACATATGTGTGTATATACATATATGTATATGTACGTGTGTGTGTGTGTGTGTGTAGAGATGCATGTACATGTGGGTCCATTCCTTTGGGAAACCTTTTATGATCCCCCTTGTTATTAGTCATCTCACCCTCTTCAAACTCTATTTAATTATCTGTTTAACTGTTGCATCCCTTTCCCCTCCAAACAGAATATAAGCCGTTCTTGAGGGACATTCGTTTTGTCTTTGTACCCCCGGTGCTTTGCACATTCTAGGTACTCAATTATTATTGAATTATTTAATTGAATTAAGCAGAGAGATTAAGCTAGTAAAACAAGGGGAAACCTTCATTTCTGCACTTACTGACTTTGCAGTCTGAATACGCTATTAACCTACATAGGGCTTTGTGATTGAGAAGTTGTTCTGAGTTACGTAGATTCATTCAAAGCATTTCATCCAGTATACTGCGCAGTGTGGAAAAATGTCATCTATAAAATAGAAAAGTATTAATTTAATAGGACATAGGTATATACATGTTTTTAAGAAAGATATATATGGTGTCCAAGTTCCTACATATGAGAAATAGAATCCTATTTGACTTTGCAGTCAATGCATGTACTTCATTCATAAAAATGACCGAAACAGAGAGAGGAGAAAGAGGAAGGGAGAAGAAAAGAAAAGAGAGAGGGGAGGGAGAAGAGAGGAGAAAGGAGGAGAGAGAGAGAGAGAGAGAGAGAGAGAGAGAGAGAGAGAGAGAGAGAGAGAGAGAGAGAAACCATGCCTCCAAACTGTGTTCTTGGATTTTTTTTTCATTTCAGTAAGAATGGCCTGTTAGCTCATTTCAGAGACATAAATTAGATGCATTACAGACAGCCACCATGTTTCTAATCTCATGTTCAGCAGCAAAGGGCTTAAAATAGAATGGTATAACTTGGATTAATTTAGAGGGTTGCTCTAGACAAGTGCTCTGCTGGTTCATTTGAACTGAACAGTTTAGACAAACTATGGTTCTTTTTGTGTGTTTGATTAAGCTTGCATAAAAATACTCACCATCACACATGCAACTCTCCCGCCCCCAGCCTCCCTTTTCCTTGGCAAAACTAACATACTTCAGAAAAACATGAGCAGTTTTCTAACCTCTTCCTTTCTTTTGCAGTGTGTACACAGCTCCTGGTCTCTAGACCTGATGAGGAAAATATAAGTTCCTATTTACAACTCATAGACAAGTGCCTAATTCACGAGGTGAGTAGTGACAAGCATTTCGAGACACATATTGATTTAGAAATGACTCAGTGTTCATGTAAAGCTGATATTCTTCCTATTAGAACAATACAATGGCCAACTAAAAACTCAGCATGTCTTTTGAAGTGTCCAAGAATTCATATAAAATCAAGAAATTTCATTTAAGAATGAATGCCTAACTCTGCAAAAAATTCCCTAAGCAATGAATCAACAGGGGGTGGTCAGCATAGAACCCAAATTGTCCCTTCATATTAGAGCAAAATATTCTGTTCCGTGGTTCATGGAATCAAGAACTGTATTTAACTTTTGAAAACAAGCTAAGATATGTACCTACTGGAAATACAATATATGAGGAATCTTTATGAAGAGGAAAAAGTCCTAGGTCTACGGAATCCATGTACACTGGCATGTTGTATCTGAATGTATGGATGGAAGGCCATATGTGCAAGGGTAGGCTGGGGTTTCTAAAGGTTTTATAATCTTTCCACAAAGGTTATAGTGTCAGGTTCTGTGCTTTCAAAGTTACCTTACTACATAAATCAAGTTTGGTAGGGTTTTTCCATGATGTAGACATAAAATGAGATTATGAAGTATTAAAGGATTATGTACAATGAATAAGCCATGAAATAGCATGTCAATAGATGTGCCAACTCTTTGACAGCTGAGAACTTTGGGTTATGTGGAGGAAGATGTAAAATTGCAGAGTTCCAGCTCTCTCTCCATGTTCCCACTCCCTCTTTCTCCTTCATGCACTCACCAGTTGTCCATCAGGCACTGCATCTGTGGACTCTGGTCAAGGCCAGAGTTAAATTCTCTACCAAATCACCCAGTGAAAGTTCTTTGCCACTCTCCAAGCTCCCATTGCTTTCTCCCTAACAGTAGTAAAGAATTTGTTTTGATTTTTAATTTTAGCTTTTTTAAAATTTCACCCTCACTCATGACCTATCTTCTCCCTTTTCCATGTTTTTTCCCCCTTCACAGTCTGAAAAAGTCCAGATTATTTCAACCTGAGTTGTCAAACACTTGATCAAGAAACTACGTTAATAACTTATACTTGTGGCTCTTTAAAATATTGAACTGTTCCAAGAATTATTATTATTATTTTTTTGCAGGGAACTGTTTTGTCTTTTTTTTTAATGGTTTCTTCAAAACCAAGAAACCTTTCCAGAGAGCCGGATAGAGAAAACAAGTCATTTATAATGGTTTCCACCTTCCCCTTTGTAACCCGGACTTTCCTTTTCCCAGCTCTGTCTGTGTGCCCCCTCAAACACCTTGCAGCTTTGAATTCCTTTTGTGCCTGTATACGTGTCTGTAAATGTGCGCTGTCTGTTAAAAAAAAAAAGAATTTAGGGTACTCTCAAGAAGTTTACAGCCATTCACAAGTGGAGAAGAGAGTTCTGGATTAAAACACAGGAGATCCCTTAACCTGTGTGGTTGGTCCTTGGCATCATGGAGCACCATGACATCAGAGAGATGACAACGTGACTTGCGATTGAATTGGATTTCAGTGAGGGAGGGCTATGCAAAGTAACCAGTCACACTTTCACCTCCAGAGCCATTTGGGAGCAGTGACCAGATATAGATCAGGACAACTGGAGATGGCCCATGATGCAATGGGAGACCTTGGCCCTTTAAAACTGAAGCTTTCTGAGTTCTCACTTTGAGTGAGGCAACACCCATTCAGTGAAGAAGCCTCTTTAAGAAGTGAGTCAAGGGATGGTCCCTTTTATTAAAAAAAAAAAAAATCAAAGCGGGAGGGGAAGACTCTCAGGGTTGCTGGCCTAAAGAGGAACAGTTGCTTTTTATATTCCCTTTGAGCCTAGACGGTCCCAAAAATAAGCTTGAAGTAGTGCTTGGGGAGGAAACTGTTGTTGTCCAATCTATGGAGTGAATTGGGTTTTTGAGAAGGAAATCTAACTGGTAAACCCCAAGTTGTCTAGATAGGTTTCAGCCGCCAAAATGAACCTTCCTTTGGGCAGAACACCCTCAGCAGAGATACCTTGAGCCTCCAAAAGAAGATCTAGGCTGAAGGTCTCTGCCTTCATTCCTTCATTCAAGAAGCGTTATATGTGAGGGCAAAATGGATGGAAAGGTCAAAGTAAAATTACACTTGCCCTCAAGACACTTATACACCACTGTGGGAGAATGATATGAAGAAGAAAAAAAAATAAAAAATTGGCTACAAAATAATTTGGTTAGCAGCGTAGGGCTGGACGTTAGAAAGTGGGAGAGCTATTCTGTGGCATGTGGCACTTGAGCTGAGCTTTGAAACAAGCTAGGGCTTCTGTGAGGTGGAGGCAAGGCAAAAGAGGGCCTTCCAGACATGAGGTAAAGTTTGTTCAAAGGAATGGAAACAGGAGATGGAATAAGTTTGGCTTTCCCTTCCCACTGTGTCTGCTCATAAGAATTGAGCCTGCAGCATATTGGAATACAGAAAACTTTTCCACCTGGTTCCAAGTGCTCAGATCTCATAGGACACATTAGTCTAGTCTAGTCTCTTACATGTAAAAACTATGCAGTCTTTGTGATGCCTGCTCCACATACCAGCCCATAAATGCTGGCCTGATTTTAGTTAATCTGGATGTTTTCTCTGTCTCGCCTCTCTTTGTTTTTTCTCTTTGACCACTTACGTGGCACATAAGAGATGGCAATAATATAAGAATCGAGCTTTTTCAGTCTGCTCTTGCTTGTCAAGTGTTAATGCGAGCAGCACACATCCTGATTGCAGGAGGGGTAGCTCATGGACAGGAAGCTGCAGGAGGAGCCCTGTCTCCACTTTAAAAGAGGAAAATGTTCTTTAATAGTTTTATGATTATTATTTTAGTTCAAGAAGGAGGAATGTGTATGAATAATTTTCCACAGCCCCAAGTTATTCCATGCCTACCAAATACACATTCCCTTTTGAGGCCCCCATGTGGCACACACTGTTCATTCCAGCTGAGGCTAAACAGGATTCCCTTAGACAAGACTCTCTTTCACTGGCTGTAAACATTACTCTTTAATTGGAGAAGAGGAAGGTTGTTGACTAAGTTGAGACTCCCTCCCTTCCTCCCTAGGGGCTTTGGGCACTGACCCTGTCACAGAGCAGTGAGAAAGTGGCCGTGAGAGGAAGGATAAAGCTTTCTATTTCTACTGCCTCTGGTACCCCAATACCTCATTGTCCTAGGATGTCGTTCCCTATCTGTTAAGTGCTTCTTACACTTCCTTATCTCGTGATTTGTCCCCGCATGCAGCCTTTTTGTCCTTCTTCAGAAGGACATCTTCTAAAGGACAACAGCTTTAGAACATTCTTAATTATCTGTCTCGAAAACATGTTTATTTCTCGAAACATGACATTACCAGTACTGGTTTGACCTTGGGACCTGGTGAGTGCTTAGAATGGTGGGTTTCTGGAGATGTCCATGAGACATGACCAATGCAACAAATTGAGGTCAAGGACTCCTATTGGGTAAATAAGAGAATAGCCATGCCCCCATCCAAACCCCGAACTATTCAAAGCTAGGGAAGAGTGATAGTTAATACCTGAGTCACTTCTACAGGACAATGCTCTGGTCTGTAGAAAATGAAACCGTGGAGGTAAAAATAAGTATGGAAAGTCCATACCCAAGAGTACTGACTCTAACTCCTACGTTACTATAATGTGGTTTGTAATACTGAGGAATTACAGAAGTGGCCTTCGCTAACTATCTTGTGTGTCCTTAGTGGCTGGCTACCACTTGTATACCTGTGTTAAATAAATAACAGACCTAATGTGTCATAGGTGATAGGTGAATCAATTATTCATTTTGTGAAGAAATACTAACTTTGTTATTGAATACTGCTTGTTATCTTGGGAAATATCTGTGTCAAATAGGATCTGTGAGGGGCCATTTTTGATGCACCTTCAATATCTTGCTTCTTTATTCTTAGGAAAATCAGATGTTTTATTCTAGGACCAGATTTGCAGCTAGAAGGGACCTTAGAACTCATCTAGTCCAACCTCCTCAATTTACAGATGAGCAAGATTAGACACAGAAAAAAACTAAATGAATTACCCAGTATCACACAATATTAAAAAGGCAAAGTTGAGCCTTACAAGACTAGCTTTATTTCACATCAAACTCATTTGTAATCCCTCTAAGTCATTTGTTTGGTTCAGCCTTTTCTCTGGCTAGAAAACTAAGTCATGTACAGATAATGCCACTGAATTCCTCCCTATAACCAAAAGGAGTGAGTTGTTCATTGACATTTGTTAGGAAATCCAAAGAGTCAACCAAAAAGTCAACCAAAGCTGTTGATTATAATCTTTTTAAGGGTAGAGAATTCTCTCTTATTAATCTTTATATCCACCAACTCAGTCATAGAAATGCTCAATAAATGTTTGTGGAATGAATTGTTGAATGAATGAACACCATTTCTATTTCCCTATTATACTTGCCAGAGGGCGAGAACTTTGTAATTATAGTTCTCTGTTTCTTCCACATCTCTGAAAATGATGCTATGGATGTAGTAAGTACAGCAATCAATTAATGAACCTAAAGGAGATCTCTGGAGGAAAGGATATGCCACTCACTTTCTTAATTAGTCAAGTATAGGTAATAAAGTTTGCCACCTCACAGTTTCTGTTGGCATTATAATTGGACACTTTTTTTTTTGGAGGGGGGAAAGTAGGGCAGTTGGGGTTAAGTGACTTGCCCAAGGTCATACAGCTGGTTTTTACGTTAAGCATCTGAGGCTGATTTGAACTCAGGTCCTCCTGACTCCAGGGCCGGTGCTCTATTCACTGTGCCACCTAGCCACCCCATGGACACTTGCTAATTGGCAACAGTGAGCAAGGTCCTAGAGCATAATAACATTGTGCTTTTGAAATTATACTGCTCATCAAAACTCTTTCAAATCAACTTCTTTTAAAGCCCCCTCAGCCTATCAGTAGTGCTTTAGACACCTTCAGTGGGTGGTAGTTGTCTTTGGTGACATTTGATTACCACCTAGTGAAAACGAAGAACGGCTTATCATAATGTCATCTTTTAAGAGCAGAAATTATCTTCATATGGGTCAGTTTGGAAAAGCCATGGCACTGTGGATAGAGAGCTGACTCGGGTCAGGAAGATTTTCCTTCAAGTCTTGCCTCTGTGAAATCTCACTTTAGGTTTTCTGTAGAGAAATTTTCCAAAGATGGTGAAATAATATAACTCTAGGCATTTGAGCACTTAGTGAATCTGCCCCCTAGGAAACTACTTATGATTCTTGTCTGTAACACCCTGAGTAAGTCACTTAACCAGTGATTCAAAATGAAGATTTAGAACATAGAATAGAAAATATATACAATAAGTAAGAACAATTCTGTTATGCATTTTAGTCTAAATCTGTCAGATACAATGTATTAATATTTCTACTTGGAAAGAGGTTCAGATGGCTCTCTGCTAATCAGAATGCTCTCTCTGAACCAAGCAATTGCCAGTTTCCTTTTAAAGTGATGCTAAAGGGCGGCTAGATGGCACAGTGAGTAGAGCACCGGCCCTGGAGTCAGGAGGACCTGAGTTCAAATCCAGCCTCAGACACTTAACACAAAAAAACTAGCCGTGTGACCTTGGGCAAGTCACTTAACCCCAACTGCCCTCCAAATAAAAACAAAAAAAAAGTGATGCTAAAACAAAAGACAGAATTCCACAATAAAGTAAAAACAAAAATATACAGTTTAGATTGAAAATGTGGTTTTTTTTTAAGTTTATGGAAGAGAATTATAGTCATATTAAATCTAGTGCAACCTTAGAAAAAATATCTTTTAATCTGGTCAAAGGTGAATAAAGAAATGTCTCTAAATTCAATCAAACAAAGATACTGCCCTTTAGTCACTGTAGAGAAGACTAAGTCTCTTCTTTTCAGGGAATCAACATCCTTCCTTGAAATAAAGTCTTCCAATTCAAGGGAGGCTAATGCGAATTAAGACCAAGGATGTAGATGAGAACCCTGACATATTATTTCTTAATGCTTTCCATAATATAGGTACAATAGTAGTTGTTACAATTTGCAACCTCTCCCTGTCCTCTCATCCTGTGCAGGTTTTTTTCATGTTCTTCCACTCAAATCTCCCACAGAAGAGCCATAGAACATGCCAGGGGTTTCCTCCAGGATTTTTTATATTTTATGGATCCCAGAGGAGTAGTTGATCTATTTGTTTATCTATTTTCTCTCATTCCTGTCAAGCGACTGGCCTTACTACCTTTTTCAATCATATATTTCTTCAATAATAATAATCTGATCCACTTCTTGAATATTTGACTCATTAGAAATTTCTTATAGTATGTTTTATGTCCATCATGCATCTCTCCATTGACTTTTGAGTCACCTAATTTCTCAGAGATTATGGTATTCTGAACTTTTCAGCTATAGAGAATCTCAAGGTGCATATTTGTGTTCAAAAGACAGGTCTTTGTACCAGGGAGCAATTAAAAGCACTGCAGAGTTTCCCAAATACAATCAATCCCACTCCATTCTTCCTATTCAATTCTGGGTCCAATTTGTTGTGTCTTTATAGTGCTTATGCCAGCTATTTATGCTCAAGTAGTAACTCAAAGGACTGGTCATCTAAATTCATGTCTGAGTCTATATAGTTGGCATTTTTCATCCATTTAGTTTTTCCTATATGACTTATTAGGCTGATCTCTTTTGAATAATTATGTATCTCATCGAGAAAGCTCTGTAATGCTTTTGTTGCTTGATGATATTAGTATAATATCATTTTCAACAAGAACACCTGGAAGACCTCGCCAGCTGCAGAGAATTTCTCTTCCCTTTAAACTCTATAGAAGACACCTTCTGTGATGGCCTGCACATTTTGGCAAGGATACATCTTATTTCATGCATCACTTGATATTAATAATCATTGAAATTATTTCTGTGGTGGCATTTATCAAGGTATCTATCATGATCTTAAACATATGCATGAGGACTCCCTTGTTGGAAGATGACCTTTAAGGCTTAATTTTGTTCTACCTAGTCAAAGACTTAGATAGAGACTTCTCTGTACTTTACAGTCAGTTTTGGTGCTTTAACAACATAGTTCACTATCAGGTAATGTTTGTGAAAATTTGCTCTTTTTATTTTCATATTTTTCTACAGGATGCCCTCAATATACATGTAATTCATTGTTATAAAAATTCTATAAAGATGAGAAATAGGCATGTCTCAGTAGTTATTGCTGTTTTCTTGGGCACCTTTTGGGAGCCTTGATACCAACCGCTTTTCCCCACCTTTTGGTATCTTCCTCTACCTGAAGATATCAGTGCTTTCAAAATTATATTGCCTCCAGCAGAGATTTCCTCAGTGTGCACTGATTCAGTCACTTTTCCCAACTTTATAAAACCCATTTCTATTTCTCTGTATTGCATTTTGAAGATTAAGATATTAGGGTCCAAACGTGGCAGTTCCTCTTTTAATGTTAACAAAATAGATCATTACAAAAACCTTGACAAATTTGTTCCATTTTACATGTTTTAAAAACTCCTGCCAATTGGGCTGCTAGGTGGCACAGTGAATACTACAAATTCTACTTGGCAGAGAGGCCAAATTTTGCTGGCTAAGTCAGTTTCTTTGCTCTGTTGGCCTCCTTGTTGTGGCAACTCTTATTGTGCCTTAAACTTGTGCAGGAAATGATGGTGTTAATTAAGGTCAAAATCTTTGGGTTTGGGGGATTTTTTTCCCTTTTGTTTCCCAGTCTCATGAACAGTTTATTAGAATAAGACAGGTTGAATCTGTTGCAGTTGTCCATAGTGTCCTCTCCCCTTTATCTTTTTTTTTTTAACATAATGTCGATGTCAATCTTTGCTCTAACTAGTTGATGGTACCATAGCACACAGATGTCTGATTCAGATCTGTTTCTCACATCAGTAACCAATTATTTCCTGTCCCTTTCATTAAAGTCAACTTCATTGCTGTGATGTTTAGTGTTTACCTTGTCCAATGCCTTCAGATGTTTAGGAAGAATGAGTTCATGATGTAAATAGCTGTGAGATTTGTAGTAGTCGACATACCTTTGGCCTCTTGTTTTTCAAACCTAAGCCATTTTTAAACCACCCTCTCTTTGCATACCTATTTTCATCTCATATTGACTTGGTTTAGAGGAGTTGGTTAAGGTCTTCATAGAATTTCTCTCCCCTTTCTTCCTTTGCAGCAGATGTTAGCACATAAGCTACAATTATATTCATAGTTGTCCTTTTTTTAAATGATCATCATGAACACAAAAGGATGAGAGGATCAGGTATATATTAATTAAATGATGTTTCTTGTTGATTTTGAATGATCAAGTCCGCTCTACCAATTCCTTTGCTTACCTCTCCAAGGAGATACAATAACATTGTGTCTCCCAGTTTGATTGCAATATTATCAGGTTTTTTCCATTATAATATGTTAATTAATTGATCACTAGATTTAAAGTACCTATAGTTAAATTGTTGTTTATGGATTTCTAAAAGCTATTTGACTTTTGGCCCATTATGCCCTCCTTTCTGTCACTGTCAATATGGAAAAAGGAAGAACTGTATTGGATTGAGGTCCATTTAAATATCTTTATTTCATGGGGTGTCACAATCAAAGAATTCATCATTGCAGGGCCTACCTACTGTTGATGTGGCTCTGTTCTTACTATTCTTACCATTGATTCTTAGACAGCAGAGTCATTCTGGCGTCAGGTTCATGCTTGAAGCCTCTGAAAATGGGAGAGCTTGCTAGTACATATGTTCTGCTGCTAAGACCCTAGAGTCACTTAGTTGCCACAAAGAGATATCAGGATAGGAAGTGGTGTGAAGTGGTACTAATTGGAAGACACATTGAAAAAATATCAATTCTATGAGTCATTCCCCAGTTGTCCCCACCTTGACAAATGGTCAAAGGATATGAGCGTGTGGTTTTCAGGAGAAAGCTATCAATAGTTAAATTAAAAAAATGTTCTAGATCACTATTGATTAGAGAAATGCACATTAAAACAGCTCCAAGGTGCCGCCTCACACCTATCAGATTGGCTGATATGACAGAGAAGGAAAATGGTGGATGCTAAAGGGGATGTGGAAAAATTGGGACATTGTTGCAATCCTGATGCACTGTTAGTAGAGTTGTGAACTCATCCAACCATCTGATGAACAATTCGAAACTATGCCCAAAGGGCTGTAAAATATGCAAACTCTTTGACCCAGCAATACCAAGAGTAGGTCAGTATCCCAAGAGATGAGAGAAAAGGGAAAAGGACCCATATGTACAAAAATGTGTATGGCAGCTCTTATTGTGGTGGCAATGAATTGGAAATTGGAAGAATGCCCATCCATTAGAGAATGGATGAACAAGTTGTGGTATATGATTGTGAGAGAATAGTATTGTGCTGGGAAAAACAACAAGTGGGATGGTTTCAGAAAAACCCGGAAAGACTTACACAAATTGATGCAAAGTGAAGTGAGCAGAACCAGGAGGACATGTACGTGGTCATAGCAATAGTATACGATAATCAAATGTGAATGACTTAGTTATTGTCAGCAATACAGTAATCCAATACGATTCTGGAGTACTTATGATAAAAAATGGTGTCCACCTCGAGAGAGAGAATTGATGACATCTGAATGTAGATGAAGACATACTTTATTTACTTTTGTTGAGGGTTTTTTTGGGGGTCTGTTTTCCTTCACAACATGGGTAATATGGGAATGTTTTGTATAACTGCGTATGTGTAGTCTCTATCAGATTGATTGCTTTCTCAGGAACAGCAAAGGGGAAGGAGAGAGAATTTGGAACTCAAAATTTTTTTAAATGAATGTTAAAAATTGTTTCCACATGTAATATGGAAAAAAATGTTAATTAGTTTTTAAGAAGAGAAAGAAACTATCAATTCCATTGACCTGCCTTTAGGCAGGACCATATACATTTCAGGTGAATGAAGTTGAGGAAGAAGGGGAAATACAGAGGTACATATCTATTTATATCTATAAGTAGATATCCTTGCCTGGTAGATTCTTTAAATGTATTGAAGATGCTACATTACCTGAAGCTTAAGCAAATTGTGATGCTGCGTTATCCCACATTGATACTTGGGTAAGTTAAAGAGTTACCATTGATCATAAAGATGCAGGAAGTCCACTAACACACGAGTATTACAAATCAATTTTGCAATTCATTCCTGCTTAATAAATAAATATGAGGGGAAGGGCAAGTTTTGATGGTGTGTAACCTTTAAAAAAAAAACCAAAAGAATATGAATTTTTAGCAGGCTTCATGCTTGTAGCCTACCAAACATATTTTGTGTGAAATACAGAATTTTGTTACAGGTGGTTTTCAAAATAAAACTGTCTAATTAGTATATTTGTGTTGGGTTAGACACAAGTTTTTTGTTGTTGTTGGGTTTTTTGGTTTTGTTTTTTTTCTAAGACAAGCTGACCAGGCTCCAATGTTTTCCCATATTTAATTGCGTGTTTTCCCCTTATGCCAAGCTGCATTACCCATAAAAAAAAATCCTATTTGCTTTTGCAGGCATTTACAGAGACACAGAAAAAAAGATTGTTGTCATGGAAACAGCAGGTGCAGAAGCTCTTTCGGTCTTTCCCTCGGAAAACCCTTCTAGACATATCAGGATATCGACAGCAAAGAAAGTATGTTGGGATTTCATTCATTATGATGCATGTTAGTTACCTTAGTGACTCATACGCCTGGTTTGGGCTCTGAATACAGTAATATGCTTGAGTATCACATGTTGTTCATGGCAGGTACCTTGTGGCAAGTTCTAAAATAGTCATTAAATGGGTGGGGTTGTGGAGGGAAAAGGATTGAGAGAGTTCCCCTAAGGAAGATATGAATTAGGTCCTTTGTGCCTCAAAATGATTTCCTGAGCAAGATTTTCTCCATTTAATGGATACTTGCAAAACACTTAAATATGTACAGGTGAAGGAGAGCCAAGTATTGTTGTTTAGCCAGCAGCCTGTGTGGTTGTATGAGGGTTGTTTTTTTCCTTTTAGCTGCAGACAAGCTAATTATAGTTGATGCCTGGATTAAGCATAACACTGCTATTCTATTTTGGACTGAGCTGCAGTCTAAAACTGTAGACCTATCATTCTTGATTTTAGATAATAATTCAGCTCCTCAGGAAAAGGTGAAAATAAACCTCATTGAAGCATAATTCAGCTTCAAAAAGCAATGAGATACCAAATTCAGTGGTTTGAATTCGGTATCCAATTGTCTTTTTGAAGCTGAATTATGGGGAGCAAAAAGATTATTCTGAAACTTTCTGTGATTACCAAATTCACAAAAATTTAGATGCTTAGAATTCCCTCAGTCCAACCTTTGCCTGTAATACAGGAATTCCCCCAGCAGTATTTTCAACAAGTATTCATTCAACATTCATTTGAAGTTCTCTATTTGGAAAGACCCAACTACCTCCCAAGGCAGTTTATTCCAGTTTGGTTAGCTATAATTGTTAGACAGTTTTCCTTACATTCCAGTAGAATGTAAGTTCCTTGAGGGCAAATACGGTTTAGAATGCTTAGTGCCCGGCACCACACCTGGCAAATAATAGATAAATGCTTCTGTCATTGAACATGAAGCCTAAATCTGACTCATTGTCATTTCTAACAGTTTTTCCTAATTCTGATCTCTGGTGTCAAGTTTAACAAGGCTAATCTGTCTTCTTCATGACAACCCAACGTATATTCAAAGCTGTCCATTGTGCTCTTCCTTAGTCTTCCCTTCTTCAAGCTAAGCATCCCCAGTTCCTCCAACCGATGTTCATTGGACTGCAGGCTTCTCACTGTCCTTGGTTGGATGCTCCTACGTTTGTCGATTTCCTTCCTAAAATGTGACATTCAGAACTGCTACATCACTAGAACCATGCTTTGGACCAAGATGACACACACACACACACACACACACACACACACACACACAGAGCAGGTTTAGGTCGAAACAATCCAAGGAAAAAGAATCTCTGGGTAAAAGATGGACTAATCACCCTTCCACATTCAGAAAGAAAAATGTTTCCAAGGGGAATATTTTTATTTGATTCTTGGGCACTTGTCTTAAAATTAGGGATTGTTTTTGTCTTTCTTTGTGTCCCTAGCACTTAGCACAGTGCCTGGCTCATACTAAGTGTTTCATAAATGCTTGATTATCAAGTGAGAGAACATGAAAAGAGACCTTAAAACAATACATATGAATGATAGTTATTATTATTTATTGACTAAAGAATGTAGATAAGAGGCATTAGTAACTGGGACACAGCCACTTTAAGTTCTTAAAGGACAAAAAAAAAGAAAAGATAGACTTTTTTTTCTAGACGTTTTCTTTCTTGCACAGGTGATGTAGACCTCTTATCCACATATCCTATATAAAGTGAAGTGTTGATATTTGCTTTTTTTTTTTTTTTTTTTTTGCTTTTTGGAGGCTGGAAGGCAGGGCAATTGGGGTTAAGTGACCTGCCCAAGGTCACACAGCTAGTTTTTTTGTGTTAAGTGTCTGAGGCCAGATTTGAACTCAGGTCCTCCTGACTCCAGGGCTGGTGCTCTATTCACTGCACCACCTAGCCACCCCAATAGTTGCATTTATGAAATTTTAAAATGGATTCATTTTATTGGATAAATACTGTTATTTTTCCAGAGGGCTGGAAAGTTTTAAAATAACAGTCTCATGATGAAGGAAGTGTTTTTTAGAGCCCTATCGTCTTCCAGCTTTTTGGACACTATGTCTTTCTTATTGCAGACTTAAGATTAAATTAGTTTTTGCTTGCCAAAAAAAGAAGTCACACTGTTGACTCATTGAGCTTTCAGTATGTTAACGCCCCTCCCCATTTGTTGAGGATAAAGTGTTAGGATAACAAGAGGAAGATAATGTAAGCATCAAGATCTTCAGAATCGGGGCGGCTAGGTGGCGCAGTGAATAGAGCACCACGAGGACGTGAGTTCAAATCCAGCTTCCGACACTTGACACAAAAACTAGCTGTGTGACTTTGGGCAAGTCACTTAACCCCAACTGCCCTCCAAAAAGCAAAGAAAAAAAAAAAAGATCTTCAGGATCCTATCTTACATAGTAAACATTTAGAAGATCAATATTATCGTAACACTTCTACCTAAAAGGTCTCAAATTTCTTACACATATATTAAGATATGTGTTGACAATGATTGATCTTTTGCATATATTCATATATACAATACATCTGTTCAAATAGTAAAAACTTGAATTACTTTGTACTAATTGGAGGGAGGAAAGGTCAATCTGAATTAGAAAAACAAATCTTAGTTATTTAAAGAATTTCATTTTTCTTATTTTCCAGTTTCAATGCTAGTATTAACACAATGAAGTTAATGAGAGAAGTAATTCTTGATCCTGTGCTTTATATAACTTCTTCAGCAATTGAATTTGGATCAGTTTGATAAATATTGCATTTTGAAGCTCACTTATGGGAACTTCAGAGAAGATAAATTGAAAATCATCTCTGATGGTCTTGAATTATTGGGGATGAAGTGCTGCTTGTAGGAAAAAGAAAACATTGATATATACTTATCATCAGAATCTGAGTTTACATATTAAATATGAATAAAGAAATAATATAAAAAGTGAATTGTTGCGGCTAGGTGGCGCAGTGAATAGAGCACCAGCCCTGGAGTCAGGAGGACCTGAGTTCAAATCCAACCTCAGACACTTAACACAAAAACTAGCTGTGTGACCTTGGGCAAGTCACTTAACCCCCAACTGCTCTCCAAAAAGCAAAAAAAAAAGGAAAAGAAGTGAATTGTCCCTGTCTGGGCATACATATAAAGAAGGACATTGCTAAGCTGTAGAACATCCTAAGGTGAGGAGGGCAGCTACCATGGTGAAGTGCCTTAAAGTCATCCTATACGAGAGTGGGTTGAAAGATTTGGAGACGGGCGGCTAGGTGGCGCAGTGAATAGAGCACCGGCCTTGGAGTCAGGAGTACCTGAGTTCAAATCTGGCCTCAGACACTTAGCAAAAAAACTAGCCGTGTGACCTTGGGCAAGTCACTTAACCCCAACTGCCCTCCAAAAAAAAAAAAAAAGAAAAAGAAAAAAAAAAGAAAGATTTGGAGACACGTCCAGTCTGAAGAAGAAAAGACAGGGAAGGAATGTGTTCACTCTCTTCAAATATTTGAAGGGTTGTCATGTGAAAGAGAAATCAGACTTTTTCTGCTTATCTCCAGAAGGCAGAACTAGAAGCAATGGGTGGAATTTTCAGATGGGTATTTTGGGCTCAATGTAGGAAATAGGCTGCCTCAGGAGGTAATGGATTTCCCCTCACTGAAGGCTTTCTGAGAGATGGAGATGGTCCTTATGGGGGGAACCTTATACATACAAGTTGGACAAGATGCTCTTAGAGGTGCCTTCCAGTTCTTATAATTATGTGATTTCTACTCAAATAAGCCCTGCTAAGGCACTGAAAAATTTCTTAGGAGTAAATCCAGCATTTCCCCTGGAATCTTTGCCCTCCCTGTCTTAATTTGCTTTAGAAATCTGCCCTTTTTATAGCTAGTGAAAAGGTGAACTTGATCCCAAACTCTCCCAGAATTTCCCAAGATTCCATAACATTTATAATCTTAGGACATTTCACCTCTCATTAATTTTGACAATGAAATCAGTTAATTATCTGTAGAGAGTTACGAGAGCAAAGCAGAGATCTGCAAGAGAAGCAACAGAGGAAGGGAATGTTTCCAGCACTTTTTCCTTCTTCATATCTCTCTCTTTGTAGAGAGCCTATTTGTTAAATTTGGACTTAAATGCCTCATAGTAACAACGCTCAAATCATTGTCAGTGATGCTAAATCTCAGAGCCTCTGCCTTTTGGGTCATTTGGTCCAGGACATACATTTGCTAAGTTGGCTGTCAACTTAAACTCCATGGTCCCCATTCTATATAATTTATTCTTTCTAGTTTTTCAAAGAGTGTGTATGTAAATGAAATAGAGTCAACTACCAAGTGACCGAAATTCATTAAGAAACAAGAGAAAGGAAAAAGTAGACAGTCCAGAGAGACCAGGAACATTCTTCCTTCTCCCTCCCCTACATAGGCTTCTGAGTGTGGAATATGAGTCAGGCAGGCAATAAGCATTAAGAACATGCTGTCTGCCAGGTTCTACCCTCAGCATTGGAGATACATAGAAAAGGAAAAACAGTTCCTGTCCAAAGAGCTCACTTTCTAATTGGAGGTTGTGACATACCAGATATATATAGGTAGATAGATATGTATATATAGCACAAACTCAAGGAAATCTCAGAAGGAAAGCACTGGGTGGGAAGTGAAGAGTAAGAGGGATGTCTCTTCCAGTGGGTGGGATTGAGCTGAGTCTTGAAGAAAGAAGGGGAATCCAGGAGACAGAGGTGAGGAGGGAAAGCATTCTAGCCAGTGAAAAAGCAAGGAGCTTCATTTATGAGGAAAAGGAAAAATAGCCAGTGTCACTAGGTTTCAGAGTACATGGGGAGAGGAGTAAAATGTAAACAGATTGGAAAAGTAGGAAGGACTTTAAAAACCAAAAGATCTATATTGGTCCTAGAGGTAATTGGGAGCCATGGGGATTTGTTGAGTAGTACTGCAGCCTAGGAAGAGCACTTTGGCACTTGCAGAAGATACGTTGGCATGTAGGGAGAGATGTGAAGCAGGGAGACCAACCAAGATGCTTTACGGTAGTTTAGGTGTGAGCTAATGAAAGCCTGTACTGGGGTGGCAGTTGTAAGTGAAGAGAAGGGAACTTAAGAGATGTTTTGAAGATGTGTCGTAGGATACATGGGACCTTTTTTCTTGATCAAAACACCCTAGAAAGGGAAGCTACTGAGCCAGAAAATGAGCTGTGACAAGTTTACAAATTTTCCATTTTCAGGGATGAGTTTATGTTTCTTCTTCCCTCCACCCTTGAGGAAAAATAAATTCTGGGGAATAGAGAAATTTCCTAAGGCATCTATTGTGTTGATAATTTAGATTCTCCTCTCTTGCTTCTCCAACCCAATATTAATCTTAGCAAATCACAGTGTCACAGCGCCCCCCCCCCAACTCAAACTTGTTAAAAACTGTTTCAACCCTAATTCTAGATGTTTCTTCAGAAATAGTATGAGCCTATCTTGTATAGATAGCTAAAGAAGCAAATCTGTTCCATCTTGTGGCAGTCTGGGGTAAAGCATTTTGATTTAAACAGTATTGAATATAAAAGCTGACACTTCTTGGAAAGAATGTGCTGGTTCCTAAAACATTGCTCACTGCTGTGTAACCACATAGAATCTGAATGCGTTCACCAGAAAGAATATGAGTTCTTCAGGGCTAAGAACGCAGAGGAAAAATTGTCAGAACCGGAAGTCCCTAATTGCCCAGCCAAGTAGATCTGGGTGAATGTTTGGGCTTGTCAGGATGTCTAGAGGTTAGACTGATTTCTACACAGAAAGCCTTCCCAGTATCCTCAAGATTAATAGAATATGACAACTGTCTGATGCTGGTTCTCATGGGAGGGAGGGGGAGGATGGGAAGAAGAGAATAAGGGAAAGATTGAGATTGTGGAAAAGGGACCTGAAATGTCTCATGTTCTTCTGGTTTTCGTTCCATTTTGTGACAGTCGAGGTTTTGGACAGTCAAACTCCTTACCAACAGCAGGTTCTGTAGGTGGCGGCATGGGCAGGCGGAACCCACGCCAGTACCAGATCCCTTCACGGAATCTCCCTTCAGCCCGACTTGGTCTGTTGGGTACCAGCGGCTTCATCAGCTCCACCCAGCGTAGCGCAGCGACCAACCCCACCATCCTGAAACAAGGAAGACAGGTTTGTTTCCCTTCAGGATTTCTCAGCTTTTCTTTTTTTCCCCTGCTGGGGCAGGGGCAGCTTACAAAGTGCAGAAACAGAAGCTACAGAGCCCCTTAATCATAAGGCTCTAGATGTTCCCATCAACTCAAAGAAAACTAGGCATTTTACCAGTGACTTGGGGGATAGCCTGCCCTTTTTGTACTCTTCAGACATAAGGAGGGAACAACAGTGGCTTGTCCCTGGAGTAAATAAGGAGGATTTGTCCAGCTTGCTTGGTAACAGTAGCCTCACCTAGGGGAACTCCCACATTTGAGGCAGGGCCTTTAAGAAAAGGTACAAAACTCATTTCTCTTTTTTTGTTTTGTTTTTGTTTTTTTGGAGGGCAGTTGGGGTTAAGTGACTTGCCCAAGGTCACACGGCTAGTTTTTTTTTGTGTTAAGTGTCTGAGGTCGGATTTGAACTCAGGTACTCCTGACTCCAGGGCCGGTGCTGTATTCACTGCGCCACCTAGCAGCCTCTCCTTTCTCTTTTTTTTGTGTCTTTTTGTGTGTAAAGATACACATACACAGAGGTGGGCTAGATAGAGTCAGCTCATCTTTAAATTTTCAGCATAAGCTTTTGCACCTCAGAAATTAGGGCTTGGTTTTTGTTTTATTGATTATCCAGACTTAAGAAGGTGATGGAGAAAACAGCATTTTAATGCAAATTAAACTTCAAAGTGTGTCATGTTTGCATTTTTTTTTTGAGAACCTTGTTAAATATTTACCAGCACACAACTACCTATGGTTGATAATCTAGGTTATGATCAGGTGGACCTGAATATTCTTTTCTCCTTTGTGGAGTACATTCAGAATAAGTAGACTTTTTGACAAACGAGGTGCCCTTGGGATCAACGCAAAGTGCTGGAGATGGGGAAATTTCAGATCTTCTCAGTGAAGTGGTGCAATGAATAGCTCACCGGCTCTGGAGTCAGGAGGGCCTGAGGTCACATCCAGCCTCAGTTACTTGACACTTACCAGTTATGTGACCCAGGACAAGTCACTTAACCCCAATTACCTTGTAAAAAAACAAATCTTCTCAACAGGAATTTGTGTAGGCGTGTGTGTGTACGTACACACGTCATGCACTCAGAGGTTCTCCATGGGAGTTAGGATAAATTCTCTTCTATCCCACCACTGTTCCATAAATCCACAATTTCCCCTCAGTCCCTTCAGTTTGTTTGTGGGGGAGAGAGGGGAACTTAGGGGAGGGCAGGGAATTGAACAGTATACTAAGTTCTGTGTCTAATTGGCCCCTATACATTGGGGGATACTAAAGGAAACTTGGGTAGAAATACTGTGTTTTAGTTTGTCAAGCCCAAAAAGTTAATGGAGGGATTTAAAATGAGCAAAATGTACTGAGGACAGTGGAAGCCAAATTGAACCACCAAAAAAAGAGACATTGGATGCACCAAACGTCACTTTCCAGACTTTCCTCATTCTCTGACTCATTCGAAGAGAATCTGCTGCTAAGGAAATCCAAGTCATTTTAAACATGCCAGCTTAGTGTGCGGAGCACTTATTATTTTGTTCATCTGATTAGATTTTCTGGCTCTTTCATTTAAAAAAAAAGGGCAGGGAATTTAAAAACCAAACCCAGAAGTAGAGAGAATTCTCTGCCACACATATTTCCTGATTTTGCCTATTACTTGGAAAGCAGGAGAGTGGAAGGAATAGAAAGGAGTCAGAGAGAAAAGAATCCCTAATAAAGTCATGTCTCACAAAGAGGTCTAGAGGAGCCAAAAATAAAGCAAATGGAAGTTATAAACCCCTCCAAGCACCAGGACAAGTTCTGGCTATAAATAAGCAGGGAAGATACCACAGACCTCGAAACACATCCCCAGAATTTAGCAGACACAGATATTTACTAGCATTTGCTTCCTGCCTGACCCTGGCATTTGGTGTATGTATGGTGTGTGGCTGTCCATCTCTCTGTCTAGAATTGTATGTGTTCTATGTGCAGATACACACATGCACACCCTTTTTCCTCCTAGAATCTCTGGTTTGCCAACCCCGGGGGCAGCAACAGCATGCCGAGTCGAACTCACAGCTCAGTCCAAAGGACTCGTTCCCTACCTGTTCACTCATCCCCACAGACCATGTTGATGTTCCAGCAGCAAGGTAAGGCATTTTTCTCCCTCGTGTTAATTGATACACAGTACAGCAAATTAAAATAGCTGCCTCGGTGACCCTGGCCTAAAATTGCTTAGCCTTGACTGTCAAATACATTCTTGTGTGTTTATGGAAGCCTTTCCTTTTTTAAACCACATTGTCAGCATGAATAAGGGCTGGTTGGCTGAGATCCAGGAGACATTCACACTGGAGTCTGTTAAAATCTGACCAGCATGCTTTCTGATGCTAGTTAGATTACTAGGGTAATTTAACCAGAGTCATGACCGAGGAAACAACATATATGTCACATCCATGATAAGGCAGCAATGCCTAAGGCAATACAATGTACTGTGAGCATATACTGTGAAGAACCAAATAGACGTAGACAATATAGGTATAAATAATAAATGTTACAGACTCCAAATGAGAGGAAGTCCTGTGTTGGAGTAGGCAGACAAGTCTTCAAGGAGCAAGGCAAACAGGATCTGGGCTCTGGAGAATGGGTAGGATTCCCATAGGCAAGAGAGGAGTGGAATTACAAACGTAGAGAATGGTGTGAGCAGTGGTACAATGGGGGTATCCAGGAGAGGGGGTGAGTATACTAGGCTGGCTGGTAAAAACCCCACATGGGCTTTTGGTAAGAATGTAGTGGGAGATGAAATTTCTCAGATTGTGGGAGACTCTTTGGCCCAGTGGATAGAGCACTGAGCCTGGAATCAGGAAGACCCGAGTTCAAATCCAGTCTTACTAGCTATGTGACCTTGGTCAAGTCACTTCATCTCTGCCTTGGTTTCCTCAACTGTAAAATAGGGGTGATAGGGTTGTTGTGGAAAATCAAATGAGGTAACATCTGTAAAGTTCTTAGCATATAGAAACTTTAATAAATGCTTGTTTCCTTCCGTGAATGCCATTCTAAAGAGATTGGACTATCTTTATGGAAATGGAATAGGGTGAAAAATATATCTGGTAGTGGTGGGTGGGTGGGTGGGTGTGTACAATGAATTGGGGCAGGGGGCCGTGATGCGGGGAAAGGTGATCAGTTATAATACGGTAGTCCAAGCACGAGATGATATCAGCCTGAACTATCCGATAGTAGCAATGGGAAAGGAAGGGAAAGGATGGCTGAGAAGCTCACTTTCATGAAAACAACTGAGGCCACTCCCTGAAAGCCTCCTCTTCTCATCTCAGATCCCTCAGAATATTCTCCAGCTATCTCCTCCTTCCCTACAGGCTCTAAGGAAGACAAGCCAACTCCTTTATATTTGCCCCTGAAACCTTCCCCTCCCATCTTCTCCAGCAGATTGCTACTGTCATCTAGTCCTGTAACATCTCACTAATCTTCAATCTTTCCCTGTCTGTCGACTCTTTCACTGCTGCCTACAAACATACCCAGGCCTGCCGTATCTTTAGAAAACCCTGATTTGATCCTACTGTCCACCCTGGCTGTTGTCCCATTATGCTTCTCCCTTTCTCAGCTAAACTTGAAAAAGCCACCTCCACTTGGTGCTTCTGTTTCTCTTAATCTCTTCTAAACCCTCCGAATTGCCAGGTCTAATGGTCTGTTCCAATCCTCAACTTTGATGTCTCAAGCTTTTGACATTGTTGATCATCTCCTGGATATTCTCCTAGGTTTTTGTGATACTGCACTCTCTTGGTTCAGTCTAATTCACATGTGTCTGATTGCTTCTTCTCAGTGTCCTCCGCTGATCATTGTCCCTTTTATGTCCACTAACCTTGGCTATGCCCCCAAGATTGTGTCCTTAGGCCCTGATCTTTTCCCTTTGTATTTGCTTGCTTGATGATCTCAATTATGATCTCTGTACAGGGGAGACTCGGATCTATTTATCCAGCCATGGTCCTATTCAAGTGATCCTGTGCCCTATATCTATGTATACCTGTACACATATATACACACACTCACATATGTATTCATACGTACATATACTCTCCTGTATAGACATATATGTGTATTTATGCATACATACATACATGCACATATGTGTGTATATTCCCTTCAACTATCCTCATACTGAGAAAAATTTCATAAGTTACAATTATCATTTTTACATGTATGAATGTAAATAGTTCGACTTTGATAAGTTCCTTATGATTTCTTTTCCCTATTTACCTTCTCATGCTTCTCATATTTGAATGTCAGATTTCCTATTCAACTCTGGTTTTTTCATCAAGAATGCTTGAAATTCCTGTATTTTATTTAATGACCATATTTTCCCCTGAAACATTATACTCAGTTTTGCTGGGTAGGTGATTCTTGGTTTTAATCCTAGCTCCTTTGACCTTTGGAATATCATATTTCAAGCCCTTTGATCCATTAATGTGAAAGCTGCTGGATCTTGTGTTATCCTGATTGTGTTTCCACAATATTCGAATTGTTTCTTGGCTGCATGTAATATTTTCTCCTTTATCTGGGAACTCCGGAATCTGGCTATAATATTCGTAGGAGTTTTCTTTTTGGGATCTTTTTCAAGAGGT
>CM053598.1:204313359-204338953 GCA_028646575.1 Pseudocheirus occidentalis
AGAGAATCTGACGACTTCCCACAACTCTGCCTCACTTAAATCCATTTTATGGGTAAGTTAAAAGACAATATCCACACCATTCTACCATTTTTACCTACTTCAAAGACCTATGGCAACAGGACAGTGACAAAGCAGCAGGTGCGGATAACACTGGGAGGTACAGTCACAACCCTGCACACAACCAGCCCAAGATATAAGGTTGTCTTCTTGCTAGAAGAAGCAGCAGTGGAATTTGGCAGCCCCCTGGGCATCTGAGCAGCCTTTTTCAAGGACTATACTGTTCACCTCCTGGCATGAAGAAAAGGCTAGAAAAGGTGTCCTAAAAATTGTCTGCTTCACCTAACCTAAGGCACCTAACTCTGGCTTCCTTAGTGCAGCCAGTGAGGATTCTATCCTGCAACCAAAACGTGAAAAAATGTACAAAACATTTAGCAAAAATGATTCCAATCTCCATTGGTACATGGAATGTGTACACACTTACAAACAACACAAAATCTAGTAGACCTGAAAAACAGCTCTTGTTGCAAGAAAACTCAGCAAGTATCACAGCAGTAAGTGAAACAAGGCTGGCAAATGAAGGTCAGCTTAAAGAAGTCCTAACCCGATGCACATTTTTCTGCAGAAGCCATAGCAATGGGGAGCACTGTGAAGCTGGTGCAAGTTTCAACTCTGAACTTCTCTTCAGTCTTAATAAACTGCTTTTTTTTTTCTTGAACTAGAGTCTAATGGGAATGGGTCAAATGCTAGTTTTTGCAGATTAAATCACAGATACTAGGTAGCTGTCCTCAGTTTCTTTTTATTTCAGATAATTAATTTTAACAGAGCAACAGGTGTTACTACACCTAACTCAGAGGTGAAAAACTGACATTGGGATTTCCTGAGTCTAAAACAGTTCCAAAGTCTATGATTCTAGACATTTGGTATTATCCTATTATAGTATTCCTTCTGTGAGTAAAACTGTGGATCAACCTCGTATTTAACATACAAAAGTACATTGTATTTCTTAAAGCTTTTACATGTACACATTATTCTATTTACTATGCTAATATTTCATATCTGCATAAAATATTAGAAAAATACATTACCTCCCAGAATCATCAAAACAAACGTCTGTATGTCCCTCTGGATGTCCATATCTCATTGGCATTTGAGAAGCAGGCATCTCTTCTTTTTACTATCCAAAACACGTTTTTCTAAATACCAACCTTAAGTTTTAAAATATAATAAATTTAGATTAGCTAATAACACAGTTCAGTGTAATTACAAATCTAGAGAACTAACGAAACTGTTACTGCCTCTCAGGAGAGCTGGTCTACTACAGGAGTGCAATGAAGCATGTAGGCTTTTGGCCAAAACCTTAGTTTCCTTTATTTAAGTCTTGCCTATGAGGGAGAGTTCTGTGAAGAGCTGATTATTGGGAAACGACACCTATGTTTTAAAAAAGTTTTTAAAAGTTTTTAAAAATTTTAAAAATTTAAACATTTTTTAAAAACTAGACGCTGGGGCGGCTAGGCAGGCCCTGGAGTCCGGAGGACCTGAGTTCAAATCTGCCCTCAGACACTTGACACTCACAAAAAAACTAGCTTGTGACCTTGGGCAAGTCACTTAAACCCAGTTGCCCTCCAAAACGCAAATAAATAAATAAACAAAAATAAAAATTAGTTGCTAACCTGGACTCCTTGATTTCCTGGAATACTCCTCTTGTGATCTGGAATCTCTACCCACTTCCCCCCCTCCCCCCCAACACACGTACCTCCCCCCTCCGTCGTTTTCGTTAATTAGATCAGCACCAGCCCTACACCTGCCCAATGTAAAATGACAAATAATTCCGCCTCCTCCGAGAAGCCTCTCTCAATCGCAGGGCCTTCCCTCTGTTAATTATTCCTAGCTACCCCGATAAAGCCTGCCCGTACGGATTTGCTGGGATCTCGTCTCCCCACAGAAGTGCAGGCTCCCCCAGGCTGCCGGGGCTACGGCGGAGGCCTCTTTCTGCACCCCCTCAGCCCAGGCCCCTAACGAATGCATCTAACCTGACAAACATGCATCTAGCTGAAGAACGGGGCTAGTGGGAAGGAAGGAAGGATTTAAGAGGAAATGATCCGTTTAAAACAACTTCCAAGAATTGTGTTTCAGCAACAACAAAAACCTTTCAGCGGAAGGAGAGGGAGGGAAACGGGGAAGGGGAAGGAGAGAGGCAGATAGAAACAGGGGGAATGGTGACTACGGTACTTTACGGTGGGACCCGGGGGCCCGCGGAGAGAGCTGTCTAACACCCGCTCGTGGGTCCCCTCCCCCGGACACGGAGCTGTCAGTTCTCAGGAGCGTGACGGTCATGGAGCTGGAGACGACGAGGTAACGATTCTCTACAAGGACAAAAGGGCAGAAAACCAGCGTCGGTAGCCGCCACTCACCCAGTCTAAGCAGAGAGGGGAACCAGCTTCAGTTTCCCGCGCTCTGCCGTCGCGCGGATGACGTCACCGCCGCGTCGGGCCCGCCCCCAGGCGCGCCGAGGCTGGGGGATTCGGTCGCGGAATGATGGCGTCACCAGCACGCAGGCGGTTGCTAGGAGACCAGCCGGCGGGGAGGGGAGCGGCTGCAAAAGGAAGAGAAGGAGTCGCACTCGGAAGTGGCGGTGTCGACCTAGCGGCCGGGCGGGCGGAAGAGGAGACGGCTCCGGCGGAGACGGAAGCCGAACGAGAGCCCAGGGGAGCCAGTGTGAGGAGGCGGAGGAGGAGGGGTGCAGTCTGGGCGGGGCTGCACGAGGAACCGAAGCGGCGGGCCGCAGTCTCCTCACCCCGCACCCCCGGGGGGCCGAGGAGCCGAAGGCTTCGGCGATGGAGGCGGCTCCTTGGACCGCTCGGGTCAAGCTACGCCGCGGCAGGTAAGCGAGGGAGGGGAAGACGGGCAGCCGCGCTCCGGCTCCGGCTCCCGGATCTCCCCGATCTCCCCCACACCCAGCAGCGGCTTCCCCCAGCCCCGGCCACGGGAGAAGAAAGCGGTTCCCTCACCCTCCTTCCCTCCTCCCGGGGCAAACCCAGGGGGATTCAAGGAGGAAATTTTTTTTAAAAATACTTTCCCGGCCAAGCGTGTCTCCTGGGGGTCAGTGGGGCGCCGGTGGTGTTCCTTCAGCGCTGCTGACCTCCCGGGGCGCGCAGCACAAAGAGCGAGCCCCGGCGCTGGTCCCTGGGCAGCCCGACCCGCTCCCAGCCCTTGGGCTCGGGCTTCTTCTTAGTGACTTGCCCCACATTCCCTCCGACAGCTCTGTGGTCTAGAGAAGCACCCCTTTGGTGGCTCATTCTCCCGGCGCCTTCCTCGTCCTGCTCCGGTCTTACCCAGCGCCGTGAGGCTGACATAGGGTATCCCGGCTGGTCTTCACCGCACCTCGTGGCCATTATTCAGGAACACTACCTGCTTCCGATGCGGTTCCTACCTCCCCTTCTCCCCCCCCTCGTTAATTCTTTTTTTAATTGTGAGATGCTAAAAACCAAATCACGTTGTTCAGTATGATTTTTTTTTTTTTTTTAAGAATCCATCTGGCGAGTGACAGTGACTTTGACACATCTTAAAGCTCAGTGACTGTGGTTGGCATCCAGCAGTGGTTAATTGTCGGTGAAGTTGGAAAAAGAGCCTGATAAGTTCTGACAAAGTAGAGCTACCTAAAACAGTTCTGTAATTATTTAGGGACCACTAATATAGTGAAGGGAAACATATTCGTTCACCTCTTAACTAGTTTTGTACGTCAATAATTAAGCTGAAATCCAGTAAGCTTATTCCATGGAATCACTACACTGGCTTTTGAAAAATTAAGCTTTGTGCAGGAATCTGCTTGTTGGGAAACAATAGTTTTAGTTAGGAATTTTCCTAATAATTAAATGGATCAGCCCTCTTTGTACTCTTAAAACTGTTTTCTTTTCTGCCCTCAGCTTTATCTTTGTATTATAGAAGTTAATCTTTGACAAATTTTTAAAAAGCAAGATTCAAACAGATTATTTTAAAATTTGTTCTTCTCGTCGTCATAGTCTTAGTGATCTGTCAATTTAGATATAGATACAGATATTAAAACAGTGTTCCAGTTAGCTGTTTTTCGTGTTGATTCGGATACATCAGGAAACTGATTTGCTTGGTTGTATGTAGATTTGAGGGGTTTTTGTTTGTTTTAAAAGTAATTTTGGTACAGATATGATTTCATGAGCGATGGGGAACTCCCAGAAACTCCTTCTTCCCACAGTTGGACGGCTTGTTCTGCAACATGTCGTTTTAGAGCGCTAACTGAAACCACGTATGTGGACTCACAGCTAAAATTTGTCCGAGATATAACTTGAACCCAAGTCTTCCAAACTCTTAAGAATCTAGTATACTCTCCACTATGCCGTGCTGCTTTCAATGATTTGAATATTTTTTTTGATAGTTAATAAGTAAAATAATGTGGGTAAACTATATTCAACAAGCTAGCAATCAGTCAATTAGCATCTTTTAAGTGCCTACTTTGTGTCAGGTATTGGGGTGTGAAAAAGATGAAAATTAAACATTCCATACCCTCAGGGAGCTTACAGTTTATCTACAGAAACAGTAGATATATACATAAATAAATAGAAAATATATACAAAGTACGCAATTTCAGGGAACAAGGCTGGCAGCTGGGGGGGGGGGGGGAGAAAGCTGATGGATTTAAAACTGGTGGAGATCTTAAAGTCCCTTCCACCAAATCTAAACTTTTCATATTATAGAAGGGGATATTATGGGGGTGGGGGAGAGGAAGGGCAGAAAATTTGAAACCAGAGAGAGATTCTGGAACTGAATCTTGTAAACTAAAAGTAATAAACAAATCAGTGTGAAAATGGATCTTTAAAGTTGGGGGAAAAAATAGAAGGGGATATTGAGGTACAGAGAAGTAGTGATTTACCTATAATCACATAGCTAGTAGGTATCTGAGGTAGGATTCGAACCCAGATCTTTCTGGTGCCATCCAGCATTCTATCTGCTATACCAGACAGTCTCCTAATTTTACAGATAAGGAAACTTAGGTGTAAGAAGGTTGAGTGACTTGTCCAAGGTCATACCGGTACTATGAGAGCTGGGGTTTGAACCCAGTTTCTGTGATTCCACAGTTTACTGTCCACTACACCAGGGCTACCTCTTTCCTAAGAACAAGCTTAATATAGGAGAATTGAGCTGAGCTGTAGAAGAAACTAAGGTTTCTAAGAGGCAGAGGTGAGTAGAGGTCCATACCTGTGCTCGGAGGATAGCTTGCATTGAGGCACAGAGATGGGGAAATGTAATGTCTTGTGTGAAGGACCACATGTGTCCAGTTTAGCTGGTTCAAATGTTGAAGGCCAAGACTTTCAGGGGCCTTGGCCACATCAGCTCCCCAGTTCTACAAAGGTCATTAGGCTGATATGCAAGGAGAGTATAATCTTGTTGGCTGGATGCTCTCTTTGGTTTCATGAATATCTAAAGAAAGTACTGAGTTAATTTGCAAGTCTTGATTGTTATGCCCTGTTTGTTTGTGCCTTGGGACATGGTCCCAGGATAAAGAGCTTAGAGTGATTGGCTTTGGGCTGGGGTAGAGAAAGATCTAGACCAAGGTTAGTTCCTTGCATTCTGCTATGGGTATGTAAACCTTGTTTAGCTAGGCCCAGACTGCTAGCCTCACCATCAAAGATTAAGTAAAAGATACTCATATTAATAAGCTAGAAAGTGAAGGGCTTTAATGACCAAAAAAGCGTAGTTTGTGTTTTATTCTAGCTGCAAGGGGAGCCCACCAGAGTTTCTTGAGCAGGGAAGAGGCAGGATCAAACCTGTGCTTTAAGAACATCTCTTTGACTTTTGAGGAGAATGTTTTGTACAAGCTCTTCTTAGTATATCACCTTAGTAAATGAACAACAAGAGCATCACTTTGGTCACTTAGTGGAACACGTAGAGCTTAGAGGCAGGAAGGCCAGTTAGGAGGTTATTGCAGCAATACAGGTGAGAGATGAAGAGCCACATGTTGTGACCTAAGTGAGAAGAAGATGTGGAGGTAGAATTGACAAAACTTGGCAGCTGCTTAGATGTAAGGAATGTGAAGTAGAGTATGAAACTGGGTGATTGATGATTGAAGAACACCACATATTTAAATTTTTTAACTTAATTACTAGAATCAATCCAAAGAAGTGTTTTTTTTTCTGTACTTGGAGGAAAAGCTGCTGTTTGGGTTGGTTTTTTTATGTTAGACAAACACTCTTAAATCCAAACACTAATACAACTTCTACCAGTTCATTAGCACATCTTTCTTTCTTTCTTTCTTTTATTTTTTATTTTGGAGGAGGGAAGGCAGGGCAATTGGGGTTAAGTGACTTGCCCCAGGACACACAGCTAGGTTTCACTTTTTTTGTTTGGTTGTTTTTTTGTTTTGTTTTGTTTTTGGCCTTAAGTATAAGGCTGGATTTGAACTCAGGTCCTTCTGACTCCAGGGCTGTTGCTCCATTCACTGTGCCACTTAGCTGCTCCAGCACATCTTTCTTTTAAACAGTGTCAGCAAGTATATGATTTTTTTTTTAATTTATCTTTTCCCTGTAACATATGATAATTTGTATTATGAATGTCTCTTTTTAAACAGCTAAGCCAGGGTGGGGAACCTGTGGCCTCGAGTTCACATGTGGCCTTCTAGGTCTTTGGGTGTAGCCTTTTGACTGAGTCCAGGTTTTACAAAACAAATCCTTTTATTAAGGGGATTTGTTCTGTGGAATTTAGATTCAGTTAAAGTGCTGCACCTACAAGACCACACACATGTGGCCTTGAGGCCACAGGTTTCCTATGCTTGAAGCATCATCCTTGGTTTTCAGTATAGGGGAGTCAGCTGGAAATGAGCCATATATTAATTATAAAATAATTATATTGATATGGAGTATATTGTGTACAACGATATGTGAAGAACCTGTGATTTCATCTGTATAGGAACTCCATCCACTGGAGCAGACCTGGAGATGACAATCCCTGTAAATTCTTTGTTCTGTGATCTTAGCCGGTGGTTCTCAACCTTCCTAATGCCTAGTATGTGGGCGGACCGGCCTGGAGACAGAGGAGCTGGGTCTGGGTCCCTAAGACCATGAGAAATAAGTGTTTTCCAATGGTCTTAGGCGACCCCGAGAACCGCTGTCTTAGACTGAATCCTGAAGCTCCTCTAGCTGTGCCACTAGGGCAACAGCATGAGAGGCTATGGATGAAACTATAATCCACTTAGCAGGTCATCTTAGCAGGTCAAAGAAGAGCGTTATGAAATCTTTGAGTACAGAGTCATCTGATAGGCATTTGTGTTTTTTCTGCTGTCTATGGGCCAAGGAGAGGGCTCTTGCCTTTCTGTGTATCCTCAGTGCCTAGGAGAGTGCCTGGAACATAATAAGTACTTAATAAGTTTACTTGCTGGCTAATCTTTGGGAATAAAAAAGGTCATTTCGTTGAAATGGTTGCCTAATCAACAAATCCTAATGGAAAGTGTAGTAGCTAGAAAAGGAGAATATAGGGACACACCAGGTGATAGAACGCTGTAAATAATTTGAAGGGTGGCTAGGTGGCGCAGTGAATAGAGCCGGGACTCTGGAGTCAGGAGGACTGGAATTCAAATGTCTGCCTCAGACACTTAACATCTACTAGCTGTGTGACCTTGGGCAAGTCACTTAACCCCAATTGCCCTGCCCTCCCCCCTCCAAAAACAAAACAGAAAATGTGCAGGTTTCATTATCTCTTAATTGACACATGAGAATGGAAAAGACCATCTGATGGTCTTTTTCTCAATCCTCCTTCTTTTTGACCTTTATATTGCATTTGACCCTAGTGACCACTCTCTCCTCCTGGTTTCTCTCTCTGGGTTTCTCTGACACTACCCTCTCTAGGCTGCCCTGCTGCCCATCTATGCCATGCAGCTCATGATAGCTGTGGGTGATTCTATATTGGTAGATCATGAGCTCTTTGAAGGCAGGGACTGTCTTTTGCCTTTTTGTATCCCCGGCCTGGACACTTCCTCAAAATGGAAGTCCTAAGAGGAATTGACCAATCAGAGGAAGAAACCATTGGGTCAGAGGAGTCTTCCAGAGTGAGAAGGGTTCTGTGACATGGGTGAGAACATCCAGACTCAGAAGCAGAACCCAGAAAGGAATGAATGGCTTCCTTTGCAGTACTCTCTGGTCAGGCTAAACTGGCATTGTCCTGCTTTCTTGCATCCAGCATTCCATCTCACATCTCTTTATCTCTTGTCCCTGGCTCCGCACTGGCCATCCTCCATGCCTTAAATACATCCTGAACTTAGAGCTCAAGCCCCACTTGCCGCATGAAGGTTTTCTTGGTCTCCCCAACTCCTGACGTTTTTCCTAAAACTACCTCATATTTTTAAAATGTATTCTCTTTATAATGAATTCTTCTGTACATACATATAAACTTGTTTACTCTTTTTGAGACCAGCAAGTTTTTTGTTCTTTTGTGTCCCCAGCACCTAACACATTTTCTTGCTGATAGTTGATGCTTAGTAAATGTATATTAATTGGCTGATAACATATTACCAATACATCTCCAGATTTGAGTAGAGGAAGAGAGAAGATATTTTAATGTTAGCTTTCTTATAGTCATATTTATTCCATGGTGTCTCCAACTGGGTAGTTGTTTAACCTGGTTTAAAGAGTTTTTAGTTTTAGAGAAACTGTACTGATAATTGAGCTGCTGAGATGTGGGCACCAAAGCCTGTAGAGAGAGAACGTGTTCACTGAGTATAGTCGGCAGTACTATATTTTTACTTTATACCCAGAAGCCAGTGACGGTCAATTTCCAGGGGAATCTCTTCAACAACTTTGGAGATTCTGCACTTTTATTCTATCTCCAGAGCAACAGGAAATCCTTAGAGGCCTCATGAAATAGAAACTAGAATTCCTGTCTGTCTTAGATTTGCCAAAGCTATATCAAAGAAATTTGTTTCAAGTTCAGTAGGTAAAATTTGGGGAAAGGTGCTCTAGCAATTATATTATCTTAATTGCCTGTCATATTCAAACATGAAATACCTCACTGGACCCACATGGCTCTGGATTAGAAAGTGAGGCTGGTGACCTTGCAGAACCCTCCCTCACTCAAATCAAAGTCAACTGCAAGTCACATCACCATTTCCCCAATCCCATTGTCCCCTTCAGAAACAAAGGACAAACACAACAACCTGTATACAGAGTGCTATGTCCCTCGTCACAACAAATGTATTCTGGAAGACGAGTTGTAATTTTCCAACTCTTTTGCAGGTTCATTAGAGATGTCTTAGATGGATACTATTACCAGCATGCCGTGTGAACATCTGCTTTCACTTTTCATCGTTCCTGTTAAAGTGATAACTGTCCCCAGAGCTTTAGTAATTTAGGTTAGTTTTCAGATACCTCAAACTTCCTTGATGTTTCTCACTATGCATGGGGGAGGAGTGTGTACTTTTTTCATTGTTTTTACCTTTGAATTCGTACTATACAGCTGTGCTTCTAGGTTTGATTACAGTACAGGGAATAGGGATCACACAAAACATGGGACTTAAGTGTTCTGTGGAAATTCATCCCAGTGTCTTCTGGGATTTGTGCTTGTCCAGCAGTTGGCTAATGTATAAGAGCAAATTAATAGACTGTACCAGAATGACCATTCTATACCAACCTAATGGTCTGTTTATTTAACTGATGTCCCCATTAGGGGTGTTAACATATTAAAGCTATATTTGCTGAACTTGGCAAAGTATTAATGGTATTTAATATATAAGATAGGGCGAGTCAGTTACTGTAGTGGAAGTATTGTAAATAAAGATGGAGAATGGAACCACTAATTCTCTAAATTTGGAGAATTAATCTTTAAAGTGAATTTGTGGCTTGATTCATGAATTGATTAAATTGAAAAGAAATCAGTTTCTTGGGAATTCCAGAGTTAGACATCCTAAGTTTGTTAGGGTTCTCTTTGTGGCATGATGTTCCAGGAGTAGAAATTCCTGGAGAATAATAAGAACTTATGAATGTCAAACTATATCCTTTTATTTATTTCTTTAAAAATGGAGAAGTTTTCAAAGTAAGCATGTTTCCTAGATGGAATTATGTGTTTTGGTAAAGAAATTCTGGAATAGCAATAATCTTTCCTCAGCTTCTCTCTTTATTTTTTACTTCCCCTACAACTGTTATCTTAGGAATAATCTTTTTGAACATGTTGATTTCTTCAAAGTAAATAGAAACTGAAAAATGGTTAAAATAACATATATATACTGTATTATAGTTAGGCTTCTGATTACACCTGATATTTTTAAATACTTAGGTCAAGATTTTATTAAAAATTTTCACCCTTGGTAGAAAAAGTTAATTCTCATCCATTATGTTGCTATTTGTAAAATTCCAGCCATCCTTCTTTTCATAACTAGCCTATTCTTCAACCAGCTTCTTCCACTTTTCATCTGTTGAACTTAAGTAATACAACTGTACTTTAGTATTAGCTTAAGCACACCTTATCTTATCAGCAGTTTTCCCTCATCCCTCTAGGAGAGGCTTAAAGAGAGGAGAAAAGGTTTGAAATAACCTCTGTAAGGGAATACAATAGAGAATCATTTTTTTTTACACTGTATATGTAATTTCATTTGCATAGGAAACTCCCTCTACTTATACAGTTGTCCCACCCCTTAATCTTAGAGAGTTGGTTGCAACACCAAGAGGTTGTGACTTGTCCAATATGTGCCAGAAGTGAGACTTGATCCCAAGTCTTCCTCACTTCAGGACTGGGTCTCTGTCTTCTATGCCACTGACTCTCATTCAGAGAATCAGTGAGGGAGGAGTAAAAAGACCACCTAGCTACCATGAGGGGCCAGTTGTAATTAGATAACCTAAATTGTGGTAGATCCTCTCATTAAGTTTCAAATGACTTCCTCTAGCAACATTCAGCAGCATTTAAGTAGGATTTGGAGGAATTTAATGATAGAAGTAGTTCAGGGTTAGGGTTTACAGAGCATGAGCCAGGTGAAAGGACAGGGGAACAAGAGAGTAGGAATAGAAGGCAGCATAATACTGGACTGGCTAATTTTATGAACAATATTGTTAAGAAAGAAGAGTGAAACCAGAGCTATAGTGATTATTTGGGAGAATACTGAGGTAGAGAGATCAACGACGAAGAATAAATTTAGAATGAAGGATGAAGAGAGATGGGAATGATAAGAAGTTATAGGTAAACAAAGAATTTTAGAATTCTTGATCATGGAAGAAGAAACTTGTTACTGAGTTCAATGGTATGACCATCCCTGTGTATAACAATAGGTCATAGGAATTCAGTTACTCGGAAGGCAGAATGTTTGAGGTGGTATATTGAATTCCCCTAGTAAAAGGACAAAGATTAATGTGTTGAGGAAAAATGTGATCTGGATACAGAACTCCTTGAGGGAAAAGAAAGAAATGACCTGGGAGCTGAGCCAGTAGATAGCTGACGTTAGGATCTGATTGGGCAGTATATCTGGATAGAATAGACCTCAAAGGAGAAGTCGCTGAGTGATGGTGAATGGGAAGCAGTGTCAGGGGAGAAGGATGGCTTTTGCTCATGCGCCCTGGGAATTCTCTATCATTGGAATTGCTTCCATGTAGCTCTTGTCCATGCCTTTCTATAAATCTTCCACAGGGCATCTACTTAAGGCCTCAGTGTCTTTCCTCTTGTGTTTCTAGATATGACATGGGTACCATTGCAGCACTGTGGTTATACCTTATAGTTAGACAATAAGAACGGTGGATTCTTGCATTCAGTATGGTGCAGTGAAAAATTGCTGTGTTGAGTCAGAGGACGTGGGTATTCAAATCTCACGTTTACCACTTATTACCTGTGTAACCTTGGGCAAGTCATTTAACCTTTCCTAGCCTCAGCTTCCTCGTCTGTAAAAGAAAGGAGTTGGATTAAATGGTCTCTGAGGTTTTCTAGTCCTAAATCTATGATCCTTTGATCTATACCTTTCACTCAGTTTTGTGCCTGTAAAGATGTGATATGCTAGAAAAAGCTTTTTGATAAGATGCAAGATTCACTATAAAGCATAGGAATAAATAGGACTTTTCCTTAAAATGATAGGTATTTTCTGTCTAAAACCAAGAACCAATATTATCTGTACTGGGGTTGGATTAGAGGTGTTTCCAATAAGATCAAGGGTAAAGCAAGAGTGTCTTTTATCATCCTTACTATCCATTATGGTGCTAGAAATGCTAGCACTAGCAGTGACAGAAGAAAGAAAGTTGTATTTACATCCGTTAAAAAAACCCTTATTTCTGTATGTTAAACATCCAACAGCAAGAAATAGAAACAAAATTCCATTTAAAATAACTATAGATAGTAGAAAATACTTGGAAAGATAAATACAATAACTATGTCGGCACAGTTATAAAACGTTCTTTTCACAAAGACAGAACTGAATAATTACAGAAATATTAGTTTCTCATGGGTAGACCAAGCCAATATAATAAAAATAACAATATGCCTAAATTAATTTACTTATTTGGTACCATGTCGGTCAAATGACCAAAGGATTACTTTAGAGAGCTAATGAAAAACAGCATAGTATTCATCTAGAGGAGTAAAATTTGGTCAGGAATGTCAAGGTAATTTGTGAGTGGAAAAAAATTACGAAGGAAAGGGGCCAACAGTACCTCATCTCATACTGTACTACAAAGTAATTATCAAAACAATTTGGTTTTGGATAAGAAATAGAAAGTATTTGTGGAACAGATTATGTATACAGTATACAAAAGGAAATGACCACAGTAATGTCTTATGTTTGATCAACTCTAAGGTCCTAGCTATTGGAGCAAGAACTCACTATTTAATAAAAACTGTTGGGAAAACTAGGTATAGACTTAACATCTCACTGTATACCAAGACAAGCTCCAAATGAATACATACATAAAGAGTAACATAAACAAATTTGAGAAGCAAGTAAGAAATTACTTATCAGACACATGGATAAGGCAAGAGTTCATGACCAAAGAAAAGACAGAGAAGTTTACATGAGAGGTAAAATGAACAATTGTGATTACATAAAATTTAAGAGGTAGTACAGGCAATAGAGACTTCCAAGAGCCAATATGGCAGAGTAAGCAGTAAAGCACCATAACTCTCCCATATTCACCTCCAAACAATTGTAAAATAGAGCCCCCAAATAAATCCTGGAACAGGAGAATTAGCAAAAAGACAAGGTGCAACAGTCTTTTTAGCCCAAGAAACTTGGGAGATCAGCAGGAAAGGTCTGTCTCAGGTAAAAGGGAAGCAAAGTCTAAGACAGGAAACCATACAACAAGCCCTACCTCAGCAAACCAGTAGGGTATCCTACTCCCCGTGGTGGTGGAGCAGGCAAACACCAACACAAGGACCCGCATATATGCCTCAGCATAGCCAGAGGAGCTAGCAGACTCCAGCTCTCAGAACTGCCATGTGTTTCAGCCTACCTCTGGGCAAAAAGGCAACCTCCATCAGCCTGACTGCCACGTCCTTTAGTGTAGCCCCAGGGAAATGCAGAAACATCTTTCTAGCCTCAGTACTCAAGAGACACCAGCACTACGACCCCCAGCTCAAAACCAAGTAAGCTGTCAGACCCCCTAAGGCCTCCATCAGTGCCTGCCACCTTCACATTACTCCCTCAAGGCAGTACCAGACAGAAGGGTCTCATGTGGGCCTCAAGGCAACATCAGTGCTGCACCAGGTACACAGCCAAGGTCTGCAGCCCCTGGCATAAGAAACCTGAGACAGTGTTTCTTCCAGCCTGGGAGCAGAGTTCAAATTTAAAAGAATGAGGAAAGGCCAAAAAAGATGATCAAAAAAAGACTGACCAGAAAAAGTCATTATGGTGACAGGGAAGATCAAGACACAAACTCAAGAGAACAGTGTCAAAACACCAATGGGCAAAACCTTAAACAAAAAAAAGTGGTCCCAAGGCCAGAAAGAACTCATGGAAGAGCTCAAAAAGGAGCTTTAAAATCATAGGAGAGGTAGAAGAAAAAATGAGAAAAGAGATGAAGAGTGATACAGGCAAATTATGAAAAAACAGTCAACAGCTTACAAAAAGAAAACAATTGTTTAAAAAGTAGAATTGGCCAAATGGAAAAGGAAGTACAAAATCTGAGGAAAACAGTGCTCAAAAATTAGAATTGGGCAAGTGTAAGAAGTAAATGTGAAGTATGTCATGGGAAAAACAACTGGCCTGGAAAATAGATCCAGGAGAGAAAAATGTCAGAATCATCGGACCAACTGAAAGCCATAATCAAAAGGAGGGTCTAGACAGCATCTTTCAAGAAATTATCCAGGAAAACTGCTCTGATATCCTAGAGCCACAGGGCAAAATAGCCATTGAAAGAATGCACAAAGCACCTCAGAAAAGCGATCTCAAAATATATCCCAAAAAATCCCAAGGAACATTGTTGCCAAATTTCAGAACTATCAGGTCAAGGAGAAAATACTATAAGTGGCCAGAGAGAAACAATTCAGATATTCAGGAGCCACAATCAGGATTACACAGGATTTAGCAGATGCAACATTAAAGGATCAGAGGTCATAGAACACGATATTCTAGAAGGCAAAAGCTACAACCAAGAATCACACACCCAGCAAAATTAAGCATAATACTTCAAGGGAAAAAATGGTCATTCAGTGAAATAGAAGGATTTCGGGCTTTCATAAGGAAAAGACCAGAATTAAACAATTTATTTCCAATATCAAGACCTAAGAGAATCCAAAAAAGATTAAAAAAAAAAAGGGGGGAAATGAAAATATAAAGGATTCAATGGAACTGAACTGTTTACATTCCTACATGAGAACATGATATTTTTAGTGTTTAAAAATTGTGCCACTAATAGTTAAACTAGAAGGAATATACATAGAGGGTGCAGGTATAACGTAAATTTGAGGGAATGAATAAAAAACAAAGAGATGCAAAAGAGGAGTACTCTGGGTACAGAAGTAAGGTGGAGGTAGAAGGGGATAAATTATTTCATGTGATGAGGTATGAAAAACCTATTTTAGTGAAGGGAAAGATGGGAGAGTGGGAGATGAACATCACTTGAATCATGCTCTCAACAGAATTGGTTCAAAGAGGGAATGATATACACCATCTGGTGAATATAAAAATCTATCTTACCAGACAGAACAATAGGAAGGGAGGAGATTAAATAAAGTGTTGGGGGTGGGGGGAGTGACAGAAGAGAGGACAGGCCAGGGAAAGCAGTAAGGGATATTCTACCTGTCAGATCTATGAAGAAGAGAAGAATTCACCACCAAGCAAGAGAAAGGGAGTATTATGAACTGTAAAATAGATCATTTTGATTATATTAAATTTAAAAGCTTTTGCACAAACAAAACTGATGTAACAAAGATTAGGAGGAAAGCTGGGAAACAATTTTTACAGACTGTCTCAGATAAAGGCCTGATTTCTCAAATATATGGAGAACTGAGTCAAAATTTTAAGAATTCTAACCTTTCCCCAATTAGTTTTTAGTTAAAGAATTCAGAATTATCTAAACGCTTATGAAGAAATGCTCCAAATCACTTTTGATTAGAGAAATGTATATTAAAACAACTCTGAGGTACCACTTCACACCTATCAGGTTGACTAATATGACAGAAAAGGAAAATGATGACTATTGTAGAGGATGCGGGAAAATTGGGACACTAAAGCACTGTTGGTGGAGGTGTGGACTGATCCAGCGTTCTAGAGAACAATTTGGAATTATGCCCAAAAGGCACCAAATTGTGCATAATCTTTGATCCAGCAGTACTACGACTAGGTCTGTATCCCAAACAGATAATAAAAAAAAAGAAAAGGACCTACGTGTGCAAAAATATTTATCATGGTGGCAAAATACTGGAAACTGAGAAGATGCCCATCATTTGAGGAATGACTGAACAAACTGGTGTATAAATATAATGGAATACTGTTGTGCAATAAGAAATGACAAACAGGCAGATTTCAGAAAAACCTGGGAAGATTTGTATGAACTGATACAGTATCAGCAATATTGTGTGGTGATCAACTATGAATGGCTCAGACCCTCAGCAGCACAATGATCCAAGACAACTACAAAGGACTCAGGAAGGAAAACGCTATCCACATCCAGATAAAGAGCCAGTGGACTCTGAATGCAGATGGAAGCATGCTTTTTCACTCATTTTATTCTTTTTCATGTTTTTTTTTCTTTTTGATCAGTTTCTTTCACAACTGTGACTAATATGGAAATATGTTTTACGTGGTAGCCCATGTATAACCTATATTAAATTATTAAATTGCCTACCATTTTAGGAAGAGGGTGGGGGAGAAGGAGAAAAATTTAGAATTCAGAATCTTGGGGGAAAAAAATGAATGCTAGAGATGGCTAGGTGGCACAGTGAATAGAGCATCGGCCCTGGAATCAGGAGGTCTTGAGTTCAAATATGACCTCAGACACTTAACACAAAAACTAGCCATGTGACCTTGGGCAAGTCATTTAACCCCCGATTGCCCTCCAAAAAGCAAAAAAATAAAATAAAAAATGAGTGCTAACAATTGTCTTGACGTGTAACGGGGGGAGAAAATACTATTTTTAAAAATGAGGCAATAAATAAAAGGTAGTACGTAGGCAAAACCAATGCAGTCAAAATTAGATGAAAAATAAGAAATCGAGGGGGAAAGCCCTACAACAACTTTCTCTGTTAAATACCTCATCTCTATAATTTATATAGAGAACAGTCTAATTTTAAGAATGAGAGTCATCCCCCACTTAATAAACTGTTAAAGGATATGAATAGGCAGTTTTCAGATTTTCAATCTACCAGTAGTTATTTTAAATGGTCTAAATATCAGTAACGGAGAGGTGCAAGTTAAAACTCTGAGGGACCACCTTACATCCATCAGATTGGATGTTGACCCAAAAAAGTTGAATGTTAAATGCCAGAGGGACTGTAGAAAAACAACTACATTATTGCACTGTTGGTGAAACTGAACTGATCCAGAAATTCTAGAAAGCAATTTGGAACTGTGACCAAAAAGTTATTAAGCTGGATTGGTTTGTTTGTTTGTTTGTTTGTTTGTTTTTTATTTCAGCAGTTTATTTAATTCAGTAATACTGCTACTGGATCTTTACCCTCAAAGCAATCAGAGAAAAAGGAAAAGGACCCATATATACAAAAATATTTTTATCTGTTCTTTTCATGGTGGCAGAAAGTTGGAAACTAAAGGAATCCCCATCAGTTAGGGAATGGCTGAAGAAGTAATATATATATATATATATATATATATGATGGAATATTATTGTGTTTTAAGAAGTGATGGAGATGGTTTTGGAGAAACCTGGAAAGTTTTGCATGAATCCATGTACAGTAAAGTGAGCAGAACTAGGATAACAACAATGTTATGGAGGACTTAGGACCTCTGATCAGAGTACTGATGAGCCACAACTCTAGAGGAATCTTACTACCCACCCCCAGAGACTGTAGATTTCCACTTCCTTCTCCCTTCCCCTTTGGGGCATGGCTAATGAGGGAATTTGTTTTGCTTAACTATAAATATTTGTGACAGGTTGGGTTTTTTTCCATTGGTAAGAGGGAAGTGGGAAGAAGAGAATTTGGAGCTTAAAATTGAATTTGATTTTTAAAAAATTTGAACGTTAGCTAAGGAATCAAATGCATGGACATTGTTCTCTAGGAACAAACCAAGGAAATCAGAATGTAAGCTATCTTCTTAAAGTCCTATTTAATTCCGTGCATTTTCTTAATGCTTCAATGCTTTAGTTGACCCATGACCTCATCAGTGCCTATATTCTGTTCATTAGTAGAGATCCCAACCTTTTCATACCTTCTAATTCTGTACAACTCTTGTTCATCTTCTTATGGATACTGCACAGAGAATCTGCCTGGCTTGCTGGAGACCTTTCTGTAGATCTTTGTATATTTTGAGGGTAGTAGTGAGGATACTTGAGGTAGCATTATATTTATCCCCCGCTCTCACCACATGACCAGCCTACTTCCTTTTCTGAGCACAAATTTCCTTGGTAATATGAAATTACTATTACTTCACTCATTTCTTTCAATAGCACATTTATTTGGACGTGTTATATAGTCATTGGACAAAGGCTAAGCATTTATTGAATCTATGTTTAATGCTTATAGACGATTTAAAAATTTTATTTCTTAGAATCTTTTGTCCCCTTTCTAACCAGTCACATCTTGAAGAGGAAGGTGGTTTCATAGTACTAATGGCTCTAAAAAAATTACTTTAGGGGTGGCTAGGTGTCGCAGTGAATAGAGAATCAGCCCTGGAGTCAGGATGAACTGAGTTCAAATATGGCCTCAGACACTTAACACTTACTAGCCATGTGACCTTGGGCAAGTCACTTAACCCAAATTGCCCTCCCAAAAAAAAGGTCCAAAAAAAATTGTTACTTTTGTCGTGGGTTGTCACGGCCAAGGAATTTATCACCTAATAGCCAGAATCTTGACAATAAGCTTCTCCATAGTTGAATCTGCTCAGGAAGGTGACAGCCAATCTGTTGTAAGACAACAAGGTCTTTCCCACAAGATGGAACCTAGCAGTGCTTTTGCATAAGCAGTGTAGGCCTAAAAAAATAAGAGTCATCTAACATGCCATGATGAGTCATCCAGGTCAGCTTTGTAAAGGCAATTGTTTTCCTAATTAAAAGTAGTAATAGATCTAGATCCTTTTGACCATTTTCTAGTATATAAAATGCCAGATATTTCAACCTCAGAATATCATGAAAACTGAGGATTTTGAAAAAAAAACTATCTGACATAGTCTCATTTATTTTTAGTTTTACTTTGTTCCAAAGCTTTTCAAAGTTGCCCATCTTTACAATGTCCCTGTTATTGTATAAGTTGTTCTGATTTTGCTCACCTGCCTCTACGTTATTTCATCATACTGGTCTGCCCAGGTTTCTCTTGAATGTCTTTTGTCATTTCTTATGTCATTAGAAAAAAAGGAAAGTTACTCTAGTATTTGAACTGTCTTTTTAAGAAATATCTTGTTAACTTCTAAATATGTATAGTGAATGTATATATGGTGAATACATATATATATATGAGGGAATCGTGGATGCAGAAAGAAACCAAGGAGGAGCATATCAACTCAGCGAGTCAGGCAGCTTATGCATTGTGAGTGATCGTCTCCTCCTTCAGACTCCCAGGCGCAGGGCAATGGTGGTTTGGTCATGCAGCAGATTTTTCATCCCATCAGGAACCCAGCTGTGGGTCTCTGCCTTTATTTCTGGTTGTGATTGCTGCATAGATTCACAGGACCACCTAGCAAGAGGAACCTTAGGAATAGTCGGTCAGCAGGTAGTGTATAGAGCAACAACCCCCTCCCCTTGTCTGCCACCAGGAGGCTGTGATCAGTCAACTTTGCAGATTGCAAACCTGGATTTAGATGATGTTTGCTAAGCTTATAATTAGCAAACTTGCATTCCTAATCCTACGTGTAGCTAACCAAGCCAGTTGTTGAGTGCACGAGGAATTCCCAATATATAGAAGGGTCAATCATGATTTCTTTTTGCTAGAGCATAGCAACATACACATATGTATGTATATTAGAAAACATACATATGTGTAGTACTTGTGTTTATGTAGACATATAGAAAAGTGAGGAATGCTACTATATGGATAGTTGTGTGGTATACATATATACACACATAGACAAGTGACTACATGACAGTATTCCTCATTTTTTCTTTATATCCGTAGACTACTTCAAAGAATGAAACACATGTCAGCCACCTACTCTACCTATCTCCAGTAGTCAAGTAAGTACAATAAAAACAAAAATGTTCACTGATTTTTCTCTTCTCCAGACTAAACATTCCCAATTCCTTCCACTAATCCTTGTGTTACATGTGCTGAAGGCCCTCTGCTGTCCTTATGACACTCTTCTGATCACATTCCACTCCTGAAAGCATTGTGCACCTGCTGCTCCAGACCCAGGCTGAGCAGGGCAGAGTACAGCGGGACTCTTGTTTCCCACGTCCTTGGGAGCCAGGCCTCTCCTAATTTTGCCCAAGGTCACATTAGCTGATTTTCATTAAACCTGTAGCCCACTGATTCTTTTTCAGAGCAATTGTTGTAAGGTTTTGGGTTTTTTTTGTACCTAGGTCTAACTTTATATTTACCTCAGTTAATCTCGCTTTATTAGATTCAGCTCAATGCCAGCTTGTCAAGATCCTTTTACTTCATTACTGTGTCATATAATCAGTCGACAAACATTGATCAGGTGCTTACCATGTGTCAGACACTGTTATAAGTGCTAGGAATCCAAAAACAAAGGGGAAAGTCTCTGTTCTCCAGGAGCAAGGGGGACAACATGTGTGTTATATGTATATATGTTTATATAATACATAGACAGATCGCATGTAAAGAAACCTTGAAGGGCAAGCAACTAAGAGTTGTAGGAACAAGAAAAGCCTTCCACTATAGTTAGTACTTGAGCCGAGTTGTGAAGGAAGCCAAGAATTTCAACAAGCAGAGAGGTATAGGAGAGGATTGCAGACATAGATCTGGGAAATCCAGCATGTTAACTATCCCTTGGTGTCACATACACATAGTGTCATAGTATCAAACAAATATGCATCATCTGCTTACAATAGCTTTTTGTATTCTTTGACCTACTTTTGAGGTTCTTATTTATTACTGATGAACAGAATTTTATCAAATGAGCAAAGCACTTCTCTTGTGTAATTGTGGACACCTTGTTTTATAAGGGGACTTAGATGTGAAATTAAAAACGATAGGACTGGGCCATAGATTAGGTAAGGTTACCATTCTCAGTGAGTGGAAGAATGGTGTTTTGCTGTACAGTAAAGGAGAAGTTGGGAAGTGGAGAGGGGTTAAAGGGAAAGATGAGCTGTTTTAGATGTTTCTAGGACATCCAATTCAAGATGAACAATAGGTAGTTGGAGATACAAGGCTGGAGTTTTTGAGAGAAGTTGGAAGAGGATAAATAGAACTGAGAATCATGTGCATAGAAGAGAGTTTGAATCCACAAGAGTTTATCAAGTAAAATATTGTAAAGGTAGAAGAATTGACCAGCATAGAGCCTTGTGGAACACCCAAGATTAGTGGCCACAAATTAAATGAAGATCCAGCAAGGAAAACAGAGAAGTAGTTGGACAGATGTGAGGGGCACCAGGAAGTGTTCAAGTGTCAAGAAATCCCAGCTAGAAAATGATCAACAGTGTCAAAGGCTGCAGAGAAGTCAAGGACTCGGGGATGTTTAAAAGCCATTAGATTTGGCAATTAAGATCATTTGGAGAGAGCACCGTCAGTTGAAGAGGTCAGAAGCCAGATTGCAGAAAGTTTAAAGGAAAGGAGATGGAGGCACTGATTGTATGTCCTTCTCAAGGAGTTTCGCCGCTAAAGGAAGGAAAGATAATAGGATAGGAGCTGGCTGGGATAATCAGTCAAGTGAGGTTTTTTTTGAGGGTAGGAGAGATGTTGGTGTGTTTATAGGCAGTAGGGAAGCAGCTAATAAAAAGGGAGCTCCTGGAGATTTTTGGAAGTGGTGATGATTAGGGAGATAACCTGGAGAAGATGTGCATCACTTGCGTGTGTAGAGCAATTTACCAAGAAGGGCCAACTCTTCGTGTGATAGTCCCAGAATGCTTCCAAGTTATGCAAGATGCAGAGAAGAGGAAACTCTTGTTAGATAGCTTCAGTTTTTTCAGTGAAATAAGAGGCAAGGTTCTCAGCAGTGTAGGGGAAATGAAAAGGTTTGAAAGGGTGACTATGGTGATGAGAAATGACTTTGAATTTACAGTAATGTTAAATGAAATTGTTTCTCACACACTTGAGCCTAAATCTAAGTCTATGGTATTAGTATTAATATCTTTTCATCAACAGAAATAATTTTCACCTTGACAATTTAAAATGATTATGCAAAAATAATTTGTAAACTAAATCACTAAAGCTAGAGACAAAGAGCGTGCTAAAATCAACATAAAAATATAATCCAGTTCCTACGTAAGTATTTTATTTTGTGGAATATTTCCTTTTATCTGTCTTATCATTTTAGACTCAGGACCTTCTGCAGCTTTGATTAACTTGAAAACCTATCTTCTGTTAACATTGACTTCATCTGACCAAAACCTGTCCCATGGGATGTGAAAATTTATTTAAGCCCTTCTTTTATGAATTACCATCACCAAATAATTTATCACCCACTGATCAATCTGCTGGCAATAATCCTCTCTGTACTTAGGCTGTTTCCTGGATAACAGAGTCAGTCTTTTGCTGGCAGTGTGCCTAGAGGAAGAATCTCAACTATCCCTGACTTCTTGGCAAAATATTCCCATCTTTCTCCTAAAATCAACCTATTTATGAACCCTCTAAATGTAATTTAATCTGTAACTTGATTTGGTTTACCTATAAAGACTGTTTAATTAGGTTTGTTTTTATATGGGATTATGACTTGTTTAAATGTTTTTGACTTTTATAACATTGAAGGAAGTCTAAGATTTTAGATCTGTCTTTTTCTTAACTTGCATGGCCTACGAGGCACGTACAAGATGGCAGTATGTTAAAACAATTATTTCTCTAGCACTCTGACCTAATTTTGCCTATAAGAGGCTGTGCTAGAGCATAATGCTAAAACCTAGGTTCTTACCTCAGTAATTTTAACAGTCACCACATTGAACTTAGAGAGGAGATAGTTCTCATAACATTTGACTGATCTTTATCAGAGATTCACATTTTTAAAGTACATAAAGAGCTTAATTGATTCATATCTGAAACCTGGAACAGAATCCCAAGTTACCATCTATCAATATTCTGTCACTTTGTAAAATTACCTTATTTTCAAAAAGATTTTGAAGAGATGAATAAAAAAAGGTCACATTTGAAGCCTAGAGCTTTTTCCTCCACGAAATCCCATTCTGATACCTCATCATGGAGCAGAAGGGACCCTAGGTTGTTTAAGGCTATGCCAGCAGCTCATAAGCTCTGGTAGGTTTTGCCCTACTGAAAATACTTTAGGTACATTAGCAGCATAGGACTGACTCTATTGTCCAGGAACTAGCCTAAGTGCAGAGAGGATCGTGGCCAGTAGATTGATCAGTGCCCGCTACATTCTTTGGTGATGGTAATCCAAAGAACAAAGGAAAAAATATGACCTTCAGTCTCAAGTAAATTATTATTTCATCAGTGGAGAGGGAACAGCCACCTGAATGAGATTTACGTTTGTCTTCTCATTCCACCCCAGTGTTTCTATGGATTTCTTTGACCCCTAAGTCTCTGAAACATTTAATTGCCCTAATACTAATATTCTAGTACCCATCACCTTGGAAAAATAATTAAACAGTCACATTCTCTGAGTTCTATTCTGATTCATTCCACAGGAATGGATATAGCAATACACTGTAGAAAGAAACAAGCTGAAAGACTTTTCCTTAATGATCTAATTTTATTTATTAGAAGACTAGAAGGAAGTAAGCAGTGCCAGATACTTCATTCAGTCTTTCTCTCTATAAATGTTGCTCAGACTGACTGGCAACAAAATTTTAGTATGACTAATGATTGAAGTGAGTTGGCCGAGCTACTTGGGAAAATGTGCTTGTTGCCTCTTCAGCGTCGCTTACAGGTACTATCTGGGAAGTTTTAGATATTTGGCTGGGGGGTTGGGGGGAGTTGTAGTTACTAGGTTCTCACTTGCCTAGTAGATAAAGAGCAGACCTTAAAGCCAGGAAGACCTTAGTTCCGGTTCTGCCTCTGATAGGTAAAGCTGACTCTGAGCAAGTTACAGGATCTTTCTTTCACCATTCTAAGTAATACTAAAATTTATAAATTGTTTTTAAAAAAAAAAGTCACTGTTGGTAGAGTTTCCTTACATGGGAGTTCCTTATGCCAGTGAAATCACAGGTCTAGTCTGTATCTCATAATGGTACTTAAATGTTTTCAGAAACTTTCTGGAATTTGAAACCAATTGTTCAAGTAACATTTACAGTATATCTTGTTAAAATAGTTTAAATCTTTTTAAAATAGCAATAATAAGCAACAGAAAGGGAAGAAAAAAATAAAAGGAAGCATGGTGAGAAAGTAAGGTATAATTTCAAATAAAAACAAATTTAGCTGGATGAAATAAATACTTGTTTATTATACTTAAGCCACCAAATGATCACTATAGCCACTATTTTTATGCTGTTCTTTGCTGTGGTATTTTCCAGGTCTACTTCTTTTCCCCTTACTCCAATAATGATAGAATCTTCAGTGTTTGCTTTACTTCATCAAATCAGATTATTATTGAGAAAATGTAAGGTCATGTACTTATAAAGTAAATATTTATTAAGCTCATGCTACAGAATATACTAGGTACTTGGTGGAGATAGAAAGTTTAGATAAGACATAGGACTTGGTTCTCATGAAGCTCACAGGAAGTAATACACAGATAATTATAATCTATAATAGTTCTTGATACATACACTAGAAAATTACAAAGCTATGCTAGGTAAGGTCTGAGGGAGACACTTACTAGGAAGGATCAGAGAAGAAGGATGGGTAGGAATTGAGAGAAAAGGGGAGGAGGGAGGACTTTGCAGGTACACAAATAAAAATAACCTAAGCAAAAATACAGAAGCAGGGTGTGTGTTTGGGGGACAAAAAGTAAACCAAATTTAGTTGGAATTTTAGAATATCAGAGGGCTGTGATATAGAATAAGGCTGAAAATATAAGCTGGTGCCAGATTGTAGAAAGTCTTGAATTCCAGACAAGGACATTTTTGAACTTCACTAGATAGACCATAGGGAGAGATACTAAAGATTATATTGTTTTTATATATTATAAATCCTGTAGCTGCCCTCACATTCATTCCCTACTCTATGTCTGTCTTTATAAGAAATGATAATTTAATTCAGTAAACATTATTGAGTGCCTATATTAAAGGTACATGACTGTTTTTCCCAACTTATTCTCACCAGAAGTTGGTATTTAACATAAACTGTGATGATTATATGACACATGGTTGATAAACATTTTTGTTTGTTTTTCTAGATACTTCCATAAAGGGCCTAGAAGAAACTTCCTCTTTGAAAGCCTGAAAAACCAGCATATGTAACACCTGGACTTGTGGATATAGTTTGACAAAATGGCAGAAAATAATACTAAAAATGTAGATGTGAGACCCAAAACCAGCCGGAGTAGAAGTGCAGACAGAAAAGATGGTTATGTGTGGAGTGGGAAAAAGCTGTCTTGGTCCAAAAAGAATGAGCACTCTTCTGATACTGATACACCAGGTGCCACAGAGAAAGCTGACATCCCTTTAGGGAGCCCAGAGAAGAAGCACAGCTGTTCATCCATTGAGTTGGATTTAGATCGCTCATGTGGGCACAGATTTTTGGGCCGGTCTCTTAAACAAAAGTTGCAAGATGCTATGGGACAATGCTTTCCCATAAAAAATTGTAGCAGTCGACACTCTCCAGTGCTCCCATCAAAAAGAAAAATTCTTATCAGTGAACTCATGTTAGATAAGTGTCCTTTCCCACCTCAGTCCGAGCTGGCCTTTCGTTGGCATTTAATTAAACAACACACTGCCCCTATAACTCCAAAATCAGATAACCACAGAAGCACAGAATTAGCTGAAAGTGATGT
>CM053598.1:204339453-204357606 GCA_028646575.1 Pseudocheirus occidentalis
TTTGTTAGATTGATTTCATTCTGAATAGGTAGATAAATTTAAGTAGTACTGTCATTTTATTATATTAGCACAACCTCACCATAAGCAATTAATGTTTCTCTAATTATATAGGGTTTTATTATAGTGAAGAGCATTTTGTATTGATAAAATTCCTTTGTATTTCTTAGTAAGTAGAGTCCCAGATAGTTTATCCAGTGGTTCTCAACCTGCGGGCCGCAACCCCTTTGGGAGTCAAACAACACTTTCGGAAAACACATATTTCCCATGGTCTTAGGAACCAAGATACAGGCTCCTTTATCCATCTCCAGGCAGGTTCACCCACATACGAGTATTAAAGGGTCGAGGCATTAGGAAGATTGAGAACCACTGGTTTATACAGTCTGTAGTTATGGAATTTTTTTTTTCCATCTCTCTTTGAAGGGTCTTGTTGGCTATTTATAAAAAAAAAAAAAGGCTGATGATGTTTGGATATATTTTATATTCTTTTACTTTCCTAAAATGATTGCTTATTTTAATAATTTTAGTTGAACCTCTAGGGTTCTCTAAGTTAACCAACAAGTAATTTGCAAAAAAACCCAATAAGTTTGTTTCCTTCTTGCCTCTGTATATTCTCTCAATTTCTTTTTCTTGTCTAATTGCAATCTTTTGCATTTCTAGAATTATATCAAATAGTAGTATTGAGAATGAACATCCTTGCTTTACCCCAGCTAGTATTTCCTTATAGATAAAGCTACCTCTTGGTTTTAGATAGATACCATTTACTTGATTAGAGCTTTTTGTCAGGGTTCTACCCACTGCTGCTTCTGGTTGGGGTGGGTGGGTCCTGTTTGGTTCTGACCCTTTTTGTAGTTTGGATGCTGCTAGGAATTCTGTAGTTCTGGATGAGATGTCTGCCTCAATCCCTGGTTTCTGTTTTAGCCTTGTAGTTGCCTAATAAGGACACTGGCTTCAGCTCAGTTCTCTTTCTACTGGCATAGTTCCCAAATAGGAACTAGTTTCAACCTTTTGCTGTGGCCCTGACAGGCCCCAATCAGATTTTGAAGATCATCCTAGTCTTAGCCCTTCTGTTACGCTTCCTAGTACATGCCAATTATTGAGCTGGCCTCATGTCCTACTGTGTTTCCCAGTAGTTGAGAATAGTTCTAACAACACTCTAATGCTGGGATGGAAACAAAAGTTTACTTTGCCTTAACACAGCAAGATTAGCAAAAAGAATACAGTAGCACTGACTTCCTCTGGATATAAGCCTCCTCCATCTCCCTGCAGTTCTCAACCTGTGGGTTATGTTCAATTTGTAACAATGAAAATACATCCTGCAGATCAGATAGATTCCTAACAGTAGCAAAATTACAGTTATGAAGTAGCAATGAAAATCATTTTATGGTTGGGGGGGGTCACCCCAACCTGAGGAACTGTATTAAAGGGTCGCAGCATTAGAAAGGTTGAGAACCATTGCTTATAGAAGGTCATCAGGGCAGGATATAATGAAGGACATAGTGACTTTAATGGTCCTGGGAGTCTAGACTCCATGCATTTTATGCCTTTAGGTGGCCAGTTCTCTGTGACAGAGAAACCAGCATCAGATCTCTGGGATAGCTTTATCTTCTTTAAAGAAAGGTAAACCTGTCAGGAGAGGCAAGAAGGGTCCTGGGCCTACCCTTTGGTGTGAGGGGATGGGGGAAGAAGTTAAATCAGAGAAATGCTGATAAATATTAGTCCTGTCACTCCATTACTCAGAGGGATGCATAACCTGTCTCTGTTTCCTTCCACAGCCCCCATAAGTCATATGGGGCTGCCTTTGTCACCTATTTCTCTTGTCTCAAAGGGCAGAACCCACTGATTTTATTGGAATGGTGCTATTGAACACCTTTCAAACTGCCCTCATATTTCAGTATGCATTTCCTAAAGGTCAGGCTAGCTTCTGGTTCCTCTCTGGGGGTCCATTTATAGAATGCCCTCCAATTTTTAGCTCACCAGAATTCACACTGGCATTTGTCTCTCCCTCTGTTGGCCACCCCTCTGCTAGCCCCCTTGGGCTTCTAGCCCTTATGCATTATACAGTACTGATCTGAATGGAGGTACTGACTGCTTGTTCTCTGTGGTCTTCTTGATCATTTGTTCATTTTATGTCTTTTTTAAAGGTCTTTTCTATGGAAGATGTGGGTTCCCTAATGACCTTTTATGTCATCATTTGAACAAGAACAAGGAGTTAATCTAAATCTAGAAGACAACATGATAGTGTTGTTTATCTGACTGTTCAGACTACCTGAAAACTATTTATACATGAAAACAAAAAACTATGTTTTAGGAAAGTACATACAACAATATGTTGTACATACAAAATATGTACAATATAACAATCACCCACATCTAATCAATCCAGAGGGCAAAGTGAAAATGGAACCTGCCAGTCACTTCCTCAAATATATCCTAAAATGAAAACTCTCAAGAATATCCCATTCGTCTATGGCCAAGAAGAAACGATTAGGTCTGGGAACTTAGAGACCACCAGTGGAGTATTAAAGTCATTGACACTCCTTTTTTAAGGATGGTATTATTTATCTGATTGTTGTTCCCAAAACTAGAAGTAGAAAGTCGGAGGTGAGGAAGGAATGGTTTATGCACAAGGCAACATGGCAGAAAGTGGCTAGATAGTAGTATGGTAGGTCTGGAATTGGCTGATACCAGTCAGAAACCCAGGGTCCCAGAGTAGGAACTACAGTCCTGGGTTTGGATCCAAGGCAGAAGCAGAGGATGAAACAGAACAACACAATAGAAAGATGGCCAGAGAGCACAGTGTTACTTCTCAGGTGAGCTATATATAGTGAACTCTCATTACTCAGAAACCTAAGACCCCAGGATGGGATCTGGCATGCAAGGTCTGGGACCAAGGTAGAGGGAGAAGGTTTGACAGAAAAGATAAGTTCTGTTTGAGGCATGCTGAGTTTGAGATGTCTCTGGAACATCCAATTCAAAATGGTCAATAGGTATCTGGCAATGCAGGACTAAGGCTCAGGAAAGCCTGGGGCTGGGTATATAGATCTGGGAATCATCTGCACATAAATGACAAATATAGAACATGGTGAAGTTGCTGAGAGAGTATATAAAAATAGAAGAGAAGAGGGTCCAGGAGAGAGTTCCCATAGTTGCCTGCACAATATGGATGATGATCCAGCAAAGGAGAAGGTTGAGTGACCAGACAGAAGGAGAACCAAGAGATAGTTCTTCTTTCTTTGAAAGAAAGGAATATGACTTGAGTATAGAGAGGTATCAGCATAGCAGAAGAAAAGGTTACCTAAGGGACAAGAAGAAACAGATTAAATATAGGTATTAAAAATATATATATATAGGACAATGCCATGTAAGGATGAATAACAGGTATTTATCTTGGAGAAAAGAAGACCTAGGGAGAACACAAGGCTAAGGCTAATGTGTTTCTGCCTTTTTTTTTTCTGTTTTCAAAATATTTTTCTAATTCTCTTTTCTTTATTGTCTCCTTTTTTTTTTTTTTTTGGCATCATTACCATTACTATCCTTTAAATGTCTACCCCACCCATGAAAATAAAATCCCTTCCTCTGGATACACACACATACATACACATATACGTATAATATGTATAGAGAGACATGTATAATATATATGTAACATACATACACACGTACACATTTATATGGCATATACATACATATATTCAGCAGCAGAAGGAGTTCACATAGGCATGAACTTTCTGCTTCTAATCATATCCCCAAACCTCTTTGGAGTCCATCAGGAAAAGTCCAAAAGTACCTGTGACTGTAGATCTGTCTGCAGATCACAGAGAGGGAATAAGGAGGAAGGTTGTATATTCAGAGCTCAAACTTCAGACCTCAGAGTTTAAACAGGGATAAAATAAGGGAAATGGGTCTTAAGTGAGAAAATTTAGAGAAGGAAAATCGTAATGAAGGCCTAACTGATGGATGTTCCTGTGAACATTAATAGTAGTAATAGGCAGTTTTCTACCTAACATTGTTACTCATTATAAAATCATTATTGTAATTGCAAAGACCTTGGCACTCTCTACTTATTACTTTGATTAGAACATCTGAAAATAGGAAAATATCTTGACTTTTCATTACTACAAAAAAGTGAAGATATGTCCCAAGTTAAAGTTGAAGTTGAGGTAGATCTGCTTTCAAAGTGACCTTTTTTTAAAAGGAGTTTTTCATAATGATGATGATGATTTTTTGTTTTGTTTTTGCTTTTTAGAGGGGGGGAAGGCAGGGCAGTTGGGGTTAAGTGACTTGCCCAAAGTCACACAGCTAGTAAATGTTAAGTGTCTGAGGCCATATTTGAACCGAGGTCTTCCTGACTCCTAGCTGTCTCTATATAATGATTATTAAAGAATCCAATATACATTCTTGAATATGCATAATGTCCTTTAAACTGTGATTTCTGTGAAATCAGTAAGATTCATCAGGACTGTTTAGAATATGACTAATAGCAGATAACATTTGTGCTATTAATAGACTTAGGTTTGTCAGACAACTCAATAGAGGGTACTATGTCCTCCTATATGCTATGCCTGCAATTCCAGTAGCTACCAATAGGAGCATAGTTATACGTTGGGTCTTTAGTAGATTTCCTTCTCAAGTGAATCAATGTACATGAAAGAAGTAGCCTGTGGTATAGTGGAAAGTACTCTTGACTCCTTTGTCACTAACTATATGAACTTAAATAAGTCAAATCATTTTTATGAGCCTCATAAAATACTAAACAAAATAAAAAAGCCCAAGAGGCAAACCCAAAAGAAGAGAAAAAACTCTACAAATCTAAGTAGAGGCTTAGAGAATAGAATTATAAGCATTATAAGAATACTAGACAAAATGAGACGAGATAAAAAAATGTAATGGTAAAGGAAATGAAACCTAGAGAAGAAAGAATGATAAGAAGTAACAACTTAAAATAGAGAGTGGTAAACTTTATTTTTTTTTTAAGTAATGAGGTTGATTAGTGGAATAGATTAAATATATAAAGAAACAAATTAACCTACTAGTCTAATGGGTAACAAACACAAAGATCTATGTTCAACAAAAGCTGCTAGGCAAACTGAAAAGCTGTGTGGCAGAAATTAGATTTAAACTAACATGTCACACCACATAACTTGCTAAGTTCCAAATGGATACTAGCCTTACATATAAAAGGCCAACACAAATCAGAAGAGCAAGATAGGAAATTCCTTTTGCAAATGTGGATTGGGTAAGAGTACATGACCAAATAATGAATCACAAGAAGGACAAGGATCACAGAAAATAAAATGGACAATTACGATTTCATAAAATTAGAGTTTTTGCACAAATAAAATCAATGCAGTTAATATTAGCAGGGAAAGTGTTTACTGGAGAAAAAAATCTTTGCAGCAATTTTCTCTGATTGAAAATATAAACCATCAACAAACATATGAAAAACATGTTATAAGTAGTATGAATCAGAGAAATACAAATCACAATTCCAAGTTTCCATTTCACTCTCATCAGATTAGCAAAGATGACAAAAAGAAAATTATAATAATTGGAGAGACTTCAGGAAGACAGGCACACTCTTGTACTGTTGGTGGAGTTATGAATTGGTCTACTGTCTCTGGAAAGCAATTTGGAACTATACCTAAAATGTCACTAAATCGTGCATATTCTTATATGTAGCAGAACAACTATGAATTCTATACTCCAGAGACCAAAGAAAGAAGAGGAAAATGATCCATATGTATGTATATGCATGTACATAAAAATTAATAGTAGGTTCTCTTTGTCATAGCAATGAAATGGAAACTAAGGAAGGGTTTCTCTGGGAATAGAGGGTACAAATATTGTTGTTATTGTTGTGTTCAGTTGTGTCCAACTCTTCATGACCTCTTGTGGGTTTTCTTGGCAGAGATACCAGAGTGGTTTGTCATTCCTTGTTCAGCTCATTTTACAGATGAGGAAACTAAGGTAACAGGGGTAAGTAACTTAGCCACAGTTATATAGCTACCAAGTGTCTGAGACCAAATTTGAACTCAGTAAGAGGAGTTTTCCTGACTCCACATCCGGTACTCTACTCATTGTATCACACAGTCCAAATATAATGGAATATTATTGTGCTGCAAGGACTGATGAAAGAGATGGTTTTAGGGAAACCTAATTAGACTATAAAATGATACAGAATGAAGTGAAAAGAATCAGGAGAAACATTGATATAATAACAAACATGTTGTAAAGAATAACCTCCCAAGACTTGAGAAATTTGATCAAAGAAAAGACTGAGGGGCGGCTAGGTGGTGCAGTGAGTAGAGCACCAGCCCTGGAGTCAGGAGGACCTGAGTTCAAATCTGACCTCAGATACTTAACGCTTATTAGCTATGTGACCTTGGGCAAGTCACTTAACCCCAACTGCCCTCCAAAAAAGCAAAAAAAGAAAAGAAAGAAAGAAAGAAAGAAAGAAAGAAAGAAAAAAAGAAAGAAAGAAAGAAAGAACTGACCAAGACTCCAGGGAAATGATGAAACTATACTACTCACCTCCTTACAAAGAGGTGATGGTCCCAAAGTACAGTACACATTTTCAGATATGGTCAAGATGTGGATTTGTTTTGCTTCACTATATATATCTTTTACAGGGATTTTGTTTTTTCTTTGTTTTCAAGGAGATATGGCAGGGGGGATGTTGGGAATGGAGGAAGGAAGAGGAGCATGGGAATGACATTATTTTTTAAAAAGAAGTAAAAAAGAGGACCATTGAAACATTTTTTAAAATGCACAGAAGCAAACAGAAGCAAGTTCAGAAGGAAACAGATGATCAGGGCAACTTTGAAAGTAACTTACTGAATTTTTTTATATGCCTAAGAGGTAAAGCAAGGTTCATTGAGTGTTATTGCTCCATAAATTATCATTATCTGCTCTACTTTGTATATGTAAATGCTCACTGGAGGAGGAGTGTTTGATAAATTTGGAACTTTAAAAAAATAAAGAAAACAAATTTTCAATTCAATCATCTATGAGGAAGCTAGTGAGATGATTTCCCCTAGGGCACACACCATTTAATACTTGGTCCTTGCCTTCTCATCTAAGGAAGACTCACTAGGGCCTTTTGATAAGGAAATCTAAACGGACTAAGCATGGAACGGAGAGCTTGCACTGAGGGAATGCATCTCTGAACCAGCAGACATAGACTTCCTAGACGCGAACTTCTTCCACCTCCCTCCACGAGATCATGAACCACAAAGCTGAGACTCTAAGACAATCCAAGTAGAGAGACTTTTACTCGTCCCACTCTAAAAGTCATTGCTCTTGATGAAAAAGTGCAGTAGAACTCCTGTTGAAAAAAGTGCTGTAACACCAAGCCAAACTAGAGTAGAGGTGGTGAATAATACAGCTGTCCATTGAAGAACAAGTCTGAGTTCGACAGATTGACCTGGCCATTAGAGAAGCTGAGTCCTGTGAAAAGTCCAGTGACTAAATGATTTACCTGATCCAATCTGGCATTCCAGTGGGATAGCAACTGGCCCAGCCCAGTCTGGAAGCAGCTGTACATAATAGCAAAGGGACTTGCTTGGCCCAGTCTGGCACTGGTCATGCCTGTGGGACATGCAACCTGCATAGTATATCCCAGCAACTGCTGAATTCAGTGAGGAGCCAGCTACACAGATAAGCAATGTACTTGGTCCAACCTGGCAACCGACCAATTCATCAACTCCTGCAGGAAGCCTAGACTCATAGATAATGACTCCATGCCCTCTATCAAACATCAAGAAAGCTCTCTGGAAAAAAAAGGATATCAAGGCCTTACAGTTCCAGAGTTGTGAGTTACCTCGGTCATTTGTATTCTCTGCACATATGCTTTACCACAATTACATTGCAAGCTTGTGCTCACTCTGCCTCCTGTGGACTGTATGTGTATTTACGGGAGACTGTACCCAAGGGTCTTATCCTTTATGGCAGGAGTAATGTCAGCATCATTAGTAGCATTAGTGTCACAAAGTCCTAGGAGCTCATCCCATGTGTTTTGATTGAGCTGTTGAGAAACTGACAACCACTGGGCTTTAGGGTGCCCCTATTGTTTTGGCTTCTTGAGCATGGAGGTGGTAGTGGTAAGAAGGTGAGGAGGGGTTGGAAGGAAGAACTAGCCTCAGCATCTCTGCCTCCACATACCATCATGACTGCCAAATCTCTTGTTCGTTGGTGGGGCAGCACGCTCTCAGGCCCTTGACTACCTCTTCATGTTTTCACGCCTTTTCCCCTCTTTTGAGATCTCATTCCTCTTTTCAGACTCGGCCCCACAGTTCCTAGGAATTTGTATACATAGGGGATAGAGACTTTATATCCACCAGTACATTAATCTCATATCCTGCTACATTTGTATAATAATAGAATATTATATTGTTATATATGTAATCTATGTCACGTTATGTATGTACATATATATGCAAATACCCAGACCTATACACATGCACATATTTGTGGTGGCAGTTGCCTTCTTTTCAAAAGCAATTCTGTGACTTCATATTTTTGTTATTTGGAGATATATCCAGAAAGCAAACTGGAACATTATCATCTAAAACACAAATTTTCTACCATCAGAAAAAAACGTTTTCTTGGATATTTCTTATCATAGCTGATATGTGTTTTCATTTGTATACTCATTCAATTAAATACTTTATCATTATTAATATACTGCTAGTTATTTAATATTTTATAATTGATTATTAAATTATTAATTAACATAATGTTAAATATAAGAGTGGAATAGAAACCACTTTACCCCCACTTTAGCTTTGATACTTTAACTCAATCAAAAGACATCTGAATCCATCGATCATAGGCCTTAAGAACAAATGGAAAAAATCTGAAATCCATTCAAAGAACTGAAATGATACAACCTAAAGAGGTCTGTTCCAATTGAGTGGGGCATTTTGTTATGCCCTCCGGGTACATATAAAGGCATCAGGTTTGGTGGAATGGAGAATTTGGGAAATTGGAGTGAGCAAAAAATTGGAGTGAATACTTATACCCCCGATAAGGTTCTGCCTTGGGCAGGGGGAAGGAGGGACCTTTGTTTTTGCCTCGGCCCAGGTGTCCTTTCCTCCCCTTCCCAATTTGACAAAAGGAAGACTTACCAGTTTCCTTGGGTTCAAAAGATGTTGGATTTCCCATCTTCCTGTTGGTATCATAAATGGCACTTCCAGACAAGCTAGTGGCAGTGTCTCTATTAAAAGCCAAGGATAGACTCAGATTCATCATGCTTAATGGCCATTTCTTCAGCATACTACTAATAGGAGAAAAGGATTCCAGACATCAAGAGTTGTGAGGCACCCCTTTGCCTCATGGGCTCACCAAATTTGAGCCCACTTTTACCTAAACTCTATATACTTGTGGAAGAGCGTTATTACAAACCTTTGGGGAGATATTTTGTACCAATTGCTTTTATTGTACCACCTTAGTAAATATCCCTTTCTAAAAACTATGTAGGGCTGACTGACTAAATAATTATCAACTAATAATCTTGGAGGAAAGCGTTAACAGCAGGATTTTGAGCCGACAGCAGTCATCCTAACCCCTAGGGGTAGTCCTAGAATCTTGAAGGAGAGATGTAGCCAAGCTTTAGACATATAACTTGTTTATGAGAGTAGGGATTAGCATAAGGATGCTCCAAGAATTTACATGTGCCTGATAAACACCAACATAAACATTTCTCTGTACAAATAAGGAAAATAAAAAGAATTACATGCTTGTACATGAATTTCTGTACATAAGTACAGCTTGATATTATATATGTGCATATATATGTTTATTTATTTTTATTTAATTAATTTATTCATTTATTTGTTTATTCATTCATTCATTTATGTATGTATTTATTTATTTTAAATTTATCTTGGAAGTTCCAAAACTGCTCAGCTTGTAGGTTCCCCTTTCTGAACTTCCTTCTGTTTTCTTCAGTTAAATTTTTAGAATAATTTACTGACACTCTTCTTATTTTTTAAAGCATTATTATGACTATCCTGTATCCCTTCCACCAACAAAAGCCCAAGTAACAAATAAGTATAGTTATGGAAGACAAATCTATACATTAATCATGTCTAAAAATATATGTCTGTAGTATATTAAATTTTTTCCTAAAAGAGAAGAAACATGATCCAAGAGTTTCAATTGGTCATTGAATTGATAATAGATTTTAAATCTTTCACAGTTGCTTTCCTTTATAATGTTGTAGTCATTATATAAACTATTCTTCTGGTTCTACTCATTTCACTCTGCATTAATTCATACAAGTCCTCTTAGGTTTCTCTGAATCCATCCTACCTTTCATCGTTTTTTACTACACAGTATGACTTCAGTACATTCACATAATTTTTTCAGCCATTTTCCAATTAATGGGCACCCACTTTCCAGTTTTCTTTTTCTATAACAAAAAGTGCTTATATAAATACATATGGGTCCTTTCTCTTCATCTTTTTTGGGCAGTATTTGCATTGCTGTGTCAAAGAATATGCACAGTGTGATAGAAACCATTTCTACCAGAGTTCTCTCTCTCACCTCACCAAATATGGGTTAGGTTAGGTTAGTTTCTCTTTGAAAGGCAACAGATATGGGACTTAATTGACCTGGGGATGGGGTAAGGCTCAAACTCTCTTTACCCCAGTTCTTCTGACTGTATTCGTGTAACTTTCTGGTTATCTAAGGGCATAATAGAGGCCCACAGCTGAGCCCTTTAGATTTGGTAGGTGTCCCAAGACAATGGGAGTCAGTACACTTTGCCTTGCTGATCAAAAATTTTCATGTGGAAGGGCTATGTCTTCTTCAGCAAAGTCCTGCTCTGTCCTTGTTGAATATTCTTTCTTTGTTAGGGCTAAATCAACTTTCTTTGGGTTAACTCTTCAGTGACTTCATTTGGTTTCAGCATAGTACCTGAACTTAAGCAGTACTGATCTGAGTCAGACCCACCTCTAACACACAGTTCAGGCAAGTCAAATCATTGAGAATTTGCTAATATGTCTTAAACACTTACTATGTGTCTGTCTGCAGTTATAAAAAGAGATTTAAAAGTTCCTGTCCTCAAGGAGTTTACATTCTAACAAGGCTAATGGGGAAGGGCTAACAGACAACAATTTAGAAAATCAAATTGATTCTATTTTGAATTTATTCCATTTTGTATCTTTGCCAACATTTTCCATAACTGCCCAAATCATGTTTCTTTGTTTCTGAGTTAAGTTCAGAAGTTCAGTCTTCCTGTAATCAGTGTTCTCTACCTCTATGTATAGGAAACCTGTTTTCTCTGTACCATTAGCTGTCCTCGCAGAATGCATGTGGACACAACCAAACAACATTCTCTAGAGACTAGGAAGAAACTCTCATCCTTTCCACCAATCAAAGTTAGATACATTGATACTATATTTTGTTGTTGTTTTTTAATTTTCCATTTTGTAAGCCCTGAACTGTGGTTTTTGTTTGCTTGTTTTTTGCTTACTGGGGAGCTAAAGACCTGACTTGTGGTAAGCTATATCCCTTTGACAATAAATAAATCGCTTTGCTTGGATTTAGTTTCTCAGTTCAATTGTTACAATAAGATAGACATGAAATAGAAAGAAAACATTTTGAAAGGGGAAGACCTTTCAGTATCTGGGGAACTGGGGAAGGCCTCCTGAAGTATGTAGGATTTAGCCTGAGTCTTGAAGGAAGCCAAGGAAACTGGGAGGAAAAGGTGAGGAGTCAAATCATTACAATCATGGCAGACAGCTAGTGATGAAGATGGAGAGAGAGTGGTAGTCAATCAAGAAGCCACATTAACAGCTTGAGTCTTATTTCCCTTAGCCATTTAAATATCAAGGGCAGCTTCACTACACTTAAAAAAAAAACCCCAAACCAACCAAACCTAGCCATTTTTTTCTCCTGCAGAGAATATGATTATTAACTAACTACCAATTCCCCAGGCGTCCCCCCACCTCTACCCCAACCTGAGAAAGAATCATCACTAACACCAAGATCTAGAATCCCTGCCCTCTTCTCCCAATGTCAGGTCCTGCTCAACCCAGATAAAAACCCTATGAAATCCACCAGTTTGTAGCATTGGTGTTCCCATTTTACTAGGCCTCAGTGGATCTGACCTTACTTCTATTGTGTCTGACTACCCTTTTTTGATTCTATTTCCCCTCCATAAAGTTGACTTGCTTTATTTTGTCTCCTGACTTTCTTGTAGTGCTCTAGGTACTTTGGGATCCCAAACCTTACTCAACCCCTGTTAAAACACAACTACCAACAAGAAAAGGAGCCCAAGCCCTGATTGCCAGAGCTCCATGAAGTCCTTCCATTGTTGCTGCTCCTTACCTGGACCATGCAGGAACAGTGATACTCTAGATCACAGGTATCATCTTGTTTGTGAATAGCACCAGAAAACTATTTTGAATAGACCAGAGGGATCTATCTGAGCACAGTCTGAAATATAACAGCTCCATATAACAACAGAAGCCTCCTATAGCCTACATATCTTGCTAGAAGGACAATTTTGCAACTCATAAGAGACATTTCTAGATCGGTTCTAGGTGAGGTTATGACCTTGCCTCACCTGTTCAATAACCAAGTCCAGTAACAGGTGAGCAGTTTCTTTTCAAAAGTGATACAGTGATTGGTTACTTTGGGGAACTTTCAATTACAGAAGCCAGATGGTCATTTGGTCTGGCCACTCCAAGAAATCTGCCTAAAACTCCACTTAACTTGGTCTTTATGGATAGAAAACTTACAAAACATAGTCCCTATTGTGTCCTAAGAGCTTAGAGGAAGACACTGCTGGATGGTTCACTTGAAGTCTTCCAGGGCTGCAAACTATTTTGGGCTCCACTTGAAGGAAGACTTGTGGGTAACATGGTAAATGGGGACCATTAGAATATTTAGGCAAGTAGAGGTTTTACAAAACCTGGTATTCAATGAGCATCTAGGCTTTGTTTTTAGACTTCAATGAAGTGAATGTCAGTGATTTGCTCTGAGGTACATCTAGATTCACTTGGCCTCTCCCTATCCATTGGGTTCTTCCACATTTGACTGATGGGGCTGGTCCCTGGATTTTCTTACAATTGACTTCCTATCCCTTATCTCTTATATACCCACCACCTAATACAGGGCTTCAGTCTTTGTGGTCTCATCTGGGTTGATCAAAATTAGGATATTGATGTAGTGGTGGTGATTATTGACTTCAGAAAGTTGGGTCTCTCTCAGGTCTGCCTACAAGACTCTGGAAGTATAGGGGAGAACCAGGTAGCCTGGGGAAGGACAGCAAAGATATACTGGGCTTTTCCCCAAGTGAATGTGAACTGCTTCTGACTAGTCCTGGCTGTAAGAACATGATATGAGTAGGGCTGACAACCTCACTGGAGGTGGGCTGCCTGATCCATCACACAGAGCAGGACAACTTTATTCACCTCCCTGATGTTTAATGTAAGCTTCCACGTGCTATTTGCCTTCTTTATAAGGGGGAGTTGATGTAAAAGGACTCTGGGCTTCAAGTTCATCATTAAGGAGGAAATAATTTTTCCCATAGTCCTTTCCCCCTCCCCACCCACAACTTTTTTTTTTTCTATTATGAGAGAACTCCATGGATTTTTATTTGGCTCTATCCACAATAATGCGCCTAGAGGTTGATAAATGAGCCTGTATTGGTCATGATACCTTTTCCCTCAGTGGCCCACCCTCCACCATTTCCCATGGAAGCTGATGATCCTATTAGGGGGTCCCTTGGTATAATAGCCTGACTGCCAGTGTCCAGCAGCCCTTTCTATCCAAGTGGAGCAGGGGAACACCTTAGGTTTGGGTGGGGCTGAAGTGCCTTACTGTCTCTGTGTTAGATGTCCCTCTGTGTTAGATGGTAGCTTTACTAAAACCCCCATACATTGTCAACTGACAGTGGTTCCCTTATCAGTCCCCTGCTTCAGGAGCCACACCCAAAATTCCTTCTGGAGAGGGTTTTATTCACACATCAAAGCAGTGGCAATCAAGCTTCTTTAGGATTATTAACAACAACTAGGGAATGTTCCCCTAGTAGTTATCTTTCCAAGACACCAGATCCAAACCATTCTGCCACCCCCAAGGCCATCTTCCTCAGTGGAATCTTGGGCACTGCTCAGGAAACCTTCCCAGGCTTTGACTGGTGAACTTGTGCCTTTCCTTGACAGCAATCAAGCCTCTCCCTCATGTCCTTGGCTACCAGCTCCACACCATGCTGTGGCACCCATGTGGTCATAAACTCACTTTCCAGTTCTCCGTCGTATGTAGTTTTCTTCTGTTAGAATGTTTGCTTCTTGAAAGTGGGGACTTATGTGCATATATTTTTGTGCAATTAAACACTTTATCTATCTTCCATAATACCCACTTTAACACCAACCATTCAAATTCTTTTGAGTCATTGGGGACCTTCTCTCTGTTCCATTGAGGCTTATCATGCAGTCTTGCATTAAAGTCTCATAAAATTCACATTACAATGTTTAATTACCTCCTAAATGCCATATAGAGTCCAGTGCAGTCCTTTCAGCACAGGTCATTCTGATCCTTCTGATCAAGCCAAAAATTCTGGGCCAGATCTCAGGCCAGTTCACAGCTTCAGGTTTGGGATCAGAGCAAAGTGAAACACCCACAGTTTATCAAAAAAGTTTAATGAGCAAACAGCATGTGAAGAATTATTTAACAAGGGTGTACTACCTGGGCACGACTTCCCTGCCTATCCATTTGCTATTGTGATGTGCCTAGTCAACAGAGAGTTGCCCCCTGAATAATGGTGAACTCTTCTATGTCACAGAGCAAAGTCTCTACTAAGGCATTCTAAGGCGCTCTCACCCCACATGGAGGGAAGATGGGGTTCTATATACAATACGGTTGTGGGAGGAGTCTAGGGGTGGTCCAGAGGAGGAGATTGGGGAGGGTCTTCAGGAGGAGTCAGATGAGGTCAGACTCCAGTAATGAGTGGTTCAGGGTGGGAAGTTGCTGGAGGCTACCTGGAGACCACAGACAATGGTGGGCCAGGCCAATTCAAGGGTGGGAAACTATTGGAACAAAGGGAGCTAAAGACTTGGGCAGAGCCGCATCTCAAGGCCCATGACCGCAGGCAAATGTCTTCCCTGGGAAGGTTTACTTTCCCAGAGCCTGTACCTCAAAGAATCAAGGAGAGCTCAAAAAGGGGCAAGGGGTCCCAGAGCCTACACCTCATCACAGTATTATACACAGTAAGTGCTTAATAAATATTATTGAAATCAATTGGTAACATACCTAAAAATATTTGTTGAATTGGTTTGACAATGTAGAAGCCAGATCTAGTTACCTATATTTCTAAATGTTAAAAAATTAAATGTCCTCATCATAGACATGGTCATAGAATAACTTGAGGGGACTATCCACTGGACACCACATTTGTTGTATTTGATATAATCTAGGATTATAACGCAGATGCTCATCCATTTTTTGGTTACTTGTCTTGCGAGGTTTTTTGGCTAGTTGTCTTGTTAGGCACGAGGCTGAGAATACAAGAGTAGGCAAAACATAGTGATATTGTGCAAACTCCCCTTGCATCCTAAAGCTGACACAAGTAAAATATCCTGTGAACTTAACATATTCATATTAAGGTTTTCAAAGTACCTTCTTAACTCTTTTGGGAAGCAGGTAGTTTTACAGATCTATTTTATAGATAAGGAAAATAAAGTTCATTATGATCAGAGAGCTAGTAAATTAAGAATTTGGATTCAAATCCAGGTTTTTAGTCTTGATGATCATTAAATATCATATTTTGGCCAAAGTCTGAATTAATCAAACACACTGATTTCCTCTGATTTCTGTGTCAGTAAGACACCAGAAACCAGATGAGGGTAGAGATAGGATTTCCCCTTATCTTGGAAGAAAAACAGATATCCTGAGACCATAAAATGTAAATTTGCATTTAACTTCTTTTTCACATAGAGATGGTAATAAATGGAAGTCATAAAGTTTTGTGACATGGTCATCCTGGATTAGGATGGTTCTGAAATGTATAAAAACTCTTCTGATTCATCTGTTCATGAGTCAGAACTCTAGTCCTTCACTCCTTGTACAAGTGTCTCTAGCTTAAGGGAATAAAATAGTCTACCTGTATATCACTATTTGCTTGTTTCCTTTAACCAAACCTTTTTAGATGTCAACACTTTATGGTGCCATGACATCAGATTGGAACCGCTGAATGGACTGAACAGCACCTCTCTTTGATGAGGTGTAGGCTCTGGGACCCCTCCCCCCTTTTTGAGCTCTCCTTGATTCTTTGGCTCTGGGAAAGTAAACCTTCCCAGGGAAGACATTTGCCTGCGGTCATGAGCCTTGAGATGCGGCTCTGCCCAAGTTTTTAGCTCCCTTGGTTCCAATAGTTTCCCACCCTAGAATTGGCCTGGCCCACCATAGTCTGTGGTCTCCAGGGAGCCTCCAGCAACTTCCCGCACTGAACCACTCATTACTGGAGTCTGACCTCATCTAACTCCTCCTGAAGACCCTCCCCAATCTCCTCCTCTGGACCACCCCTAGACTCCTCCCACAACCTTTCTGTATATAGAATCCCATCTTCCCTCCACGTGTGTGAGAGTGCCATGGAATAGCTTGGCGCAGACTTTGCTCAGTGAGAGCACCATGGGATAACTTAGTATAGACTTTGCTCTGTGAGAGCACCTTTAAATGGCCTAGCACCCCACGTGGCGAACTTGAACTTTCAATAAACTTTACTTTTTCTTTGGCTGAGAAGACTTGAGTGGAATTCTTTCCTCAGGACCCGGCATGTTGGGGGTCTCAGGCAGCCCTACCCTCTTTGGGCTCCTCTTCAATTTCATCAAAGTTAATGATTTAGGTGCCTCAGGATTCATTCTTTCTGGAATCTTAACCTTGATGGAGTTGGTAAATTCTATTTCCAGCTTCCAAAGGACCTCCACTGGTTTGGCTAAAGTCCCCCATTCCCTTAAGCTAACTCTGGGACATGGGATCTCTTTGTAATTAAATTTAGATTCTGGGATCTCTCTGTAATTAACTAGATCCCCTCTGGAGAGCTGCCCCTCCCTCTGGTTGGAGGCTCTGGTCTCGGGAATGGGAGCTGTTGCTTTTCTTTACCTGCCCTGGTTCTCCTGCTTCCCTACCCCACCCCATTCTTCACCTTCCCCCTCCCTCCATTCCAATGGAGGTTCTGAAGTGAGCAACTCTATTCTACCTCCCCTGTTCATCAATAACCTCCAACTTTCCCTATCATGGAATAACAAACTCACCCAGCCACAGTGGCAGTCTAAATACCTTCAGTTTATAGCTGACAGCCTCCCAGTTCACCCAGACCCTGGCAACTCAGGCTGAGGAGGACTTAGAAGCAAAAAGAGAGCTTAGAACTAAGAAAGATCAGCTTCAGCATCTGACAGCTCCCACTCCAAGCCCACACCCCACTCCTGATGTGGCTAAGTGCTACAAGCCTGGTATTTGCCACTATTACAAGAAACCAGGACACTGGAAGGTAGAAGGTTGGACATGGCTTAGGATTCTAGAATATCGAAAAAACAAGGGTTACCAAGACCACCTTCAATGACCATAGAGGTGCTCCAAGCAAAAGTTGGAGGATTTAACCCCCATCCACTCCTATCCTTCCAGATCTTGAATCTTTTAATAATAATAGCCAATTCACCCTCTTCTTTTTGTTGTTAAATGTGGACTTTGTATTTATACTGTCAGTTTGTCAATGTGTGTGTCTCTGTGTCTGTAGTGTGTGCACTGTTGAAGAGGAGCCCAAAGAGGGTTAGGCTGCCTAAGACCCCAAAATACCAACATACCGGGTCCTGCGGAAAGAATTCCACTCAAGTCTTCTCAGCCAAGGAAAAAGTAAAGTTTATTGAAAGTTCAAGTTTGTCACATGGGGTACTAGGCCATTTAAAGGTGCTCTCACAGAGCAAATCTATGCCAAGCTATTCCATGGGGCTCTCACACCACATGGAGGGAAGATGGGGTTCTATATACAATATGGTTGTGGGAGGAATCTAGGGGTGGTCCAGAGGAGGAGATTGGGGAGGGTCTTCAGGAGGAGTCAGATGAGGTCAGACTCCAGTAATGAGTGGTTCAGGGTGGGAAGTTGCTGGAGGCTACCTGGAGACCATAGACAATGGTGGGCCAGGCCAATTC
>CM053598.1:204358106-204373900 GCA_028646575.1 Pseudocheirus occidentalis
AAACACAATAGCATTCCATTACATTCATAAACCATTGTTCAAGTCATTGCGGTTTGATGGACCTCAATTTCCAATCCTTTACCACCACAAAAAAAGCAGCTATAAATACTTTTGTACATGGGGGTCCCTTTCCTGTTTTTATGATCTCTTTGGGATACAATGAAAGGTTATTTTTAAATAATCCTCACAAATACATCTTGCATGTAGGCACAATTTCTCACCTTCCAAGTGAAGAAGGGAAGTTAAGGAAGAAGACCCTCTGAAGGGCTGCTACTTGTCTTGTGGAGGCCACCCCACCCTTTGCCAGACTTAGGCATGTGCCTCTTCGAGGAGGAATAAATAGTGTGTCATAGTTGAAAGCGTCCTGAATGTAGATAAAGAGAGTAAGTTAGCATCTACTGGGCACTTTGAGGTTTGTGAAGCGCTTGACTTATGTTAGGGCTATTATTTCTCATTTTACAGATGAGGAAACTGAAACTCAGTTTAAGACAGAGAGCAGAGCAAAGTCCCGCAGCCAGTGTCTGAGGCAAGATTTCCACCCAGTTCTTGCCGAATCCTAAATCCTGCCCCGGTTCCATGCCCAGCTGGTTCTGAATGCCCCGCTTTGGGGCGCGTGGGGGAGGGGATCGATAGGTCCACTTTGCAATCAACCACGGGAAGGGGGAACCTGTTGAAGCTCTCTGTTCAGGGATACGAGGACCCTCGGACCTGATCTGACCTTACAGCACATCATTCAGCGGGGGGCTAAACATTTAACCAGCTCTCCAAAAACAAACCAAAAACCCATCGTACTTCTAACACGCTTTTAATTTGCGTTAATATTTTTCTCTGTAGCTTTCCCAAGCCCAGACCATCAACAAAGCAACACAACTGTTGTGTTGGCGTAGCCCGATTTTCAAGGTACAGTTGCACACTGAAATGTTAACAATGGCTTTCCGAAAAGCCGGTAGGAGCCGGTTCCAGCGTAGGCCAAACTGGATTTGCAAACTGTCCCGATTAGGGCAGGAATTTCTAGCCCCACCCCTCCGAGGAGCCCCGCCGGAGGCTCAGGCGGCTCCAGGCCAGGCGCGGGCGCACGCGCACGCGCGCTCTCTGCCTCCAAGCCGGGGAACTGCAGCAGCCGCCGCACTGCCCCGACTCCCAGCTGCCCTTCCGAGCCCTCCCGCGGGCCTCCCGGAGGAAGGGGGAGGGGTAGACCAGAGTGAGGCGGAGGGGGCGGGGCCAGCGCCGGCGCCGTGAGGGCCGCTTCCTCTTCCGGCCGAGGGGGAGGAGTCGTGCGCTCCCGCTGCCGCTGCCGCCGCTGCCCGCCGCTGTTTCTGTTTCCTCTGCTTTCTCGCGCCCTCTCTTTTTTCTCCTCCGTCATCAGAGCCTCCTTCCAGCCGTCGTCACTTCTGGCCGCTCGGTCTGGGGTCCGATCCCGTCTGGTGAGGCCGCCTCGGAGCTAGATGGGGGTGGGGCGCGGGGACGCTGTTCTGACCGGGCCGAGGGGGCAGCCCGCCCTCGAAGGCGGGAGGCGCCAGTGGCTGAGCTCCATCCGCCACCTCTCTGCCCCCTCGGCCGTCGGTGACGGCGCTTCCTTTGGACGTCGGGGCCGAGCTGCTCCCGCAGCCGAGGTGGGGCGGGGGAAGAGAATTAATGGTGGGCAAGGCGGAGTGGGGGAGGAATGGGGGAGGGGCTGGGAGAAGCCTGGGGGGAGGGGGAGAGGTGTCACGAGCGGTGACGTTCTAGTCTTCGTGACGTCAGAGGCACGTCTATAGGCGGAAGGGCCTGAGCAGGTAATTTCCCCTCCCCCCTGCCCTTTAAAGAGAGTCCTTCGGGTAAGGGGCCTGGCGCGCCTCCGGACTTGCCGCTCTCCTCTCCCTTTGTGCCTACTCTCAGGTACCCTTTGTTTATTCCTCCTTATCTGGGAGCGGGGGTGGGGGTGGGGGATTGGGTGCCTGGTGAGTGGTGTCCTTTCCATAGCGTGGCTTCCGTGCCCTCCCTTTATCCATCCCCTTCTTGATGCGCAGGAGCACCCCACACTCAGATTCTTTAGCCAGTTACAACGAGAAAAGGAGTCATTCTGGGAAGCAGCTTAAAAACATTTTTTTTTGAATTGTTCCTAGTTTAATTCCTCTTAAAATGATTTAACTCATTGTCATCGACAAGTACTATAGTCTTTTGATACCCTCTATTTGTGAGACTATATTAAAGGTTAGGCGAAAACAGCTTTCAGTTCTTTATTATCCTCCCCTGAATTTAAGGGTTAGCAATTACTGTTTCTCAAAGAGTTTAATCATTGGTCTTTTTAACTTTGTATATAGAGCACAGATAAAAATGTTAGTGATGTACAGGTTTACCGTAAGTCTTAGTGTAGTTTTAATCTGTTGAAGAGATTGAAACTACAGAGACTTTTGGTAAACAATAGACATTAAACCGGGTTCTTATGAGAATGTCATGTGTTTGTGGGACTGATGGGTGGCAGTGATGGTACAACTTTGAAATATATTCCTCCACTATCCCCCCACTGGTCATCCCTTACAACAAAGAATAAAAGAAAAAAGAATGAACAGAAGTGTTTTAAACACATCAGCCAAGCCTAATATTACATGCAGTTCCACATCCATAACTTCTCAACCTTTCCCCCTCCTCCCAAGGGGGATAGGTGCATTCTCATAGTTACTTTTTGTAGCCAAACTTTGTCGTTATGAAATTTAACAGAATTCAGATTCCTTTGCTGTTCCTTCCATTGTCCTCTGTTATTTTTTTCTTGGTTTTGCCTACTTCGCTTTGCATCAGGTCATATGCCTCCCTTTGCTTCTCTGTCTTGTGTTCATGATATTTTTAAAAGGCATTTACATTCATGTACCACAGTTTAGCCATTCCTTAATCGCTGGGCACCTTGGTCCCAGTTCTTTAGTAATCTGAAGAGTGTTGCCATAAATATTTTGGTGTTTATGGGATATCTCTTTTAATTATTTCTCACTATATGTTTGACCACCCTCTGGGTCAAAGGTCCAGATCTGTTTCTTAAATTAACATTGTCTAGACTAGTGTTTCTTAAGCTGTATTCCACAGAACTCTGGGATTCTGCAAAGAATAAAAGCTTTGGGAGAGATTAGAAGAAGTGACATTAAACAAGACTTTATGCTTCCAGCTTGTATAAGGGTACATGCAATTAGAAGGCACTAAAAAATTAGTTTCTAGTAGTAATAGGTCTAACATTTGACTCAAATCCAGCCTCAGATACTTATTTGGGAGCCTTGGGAAGTCATGTAACTGTTGTCTGCCTCCTGCCCCGTTTCCACATCTATAAAATGGGGTAATAGCACGGAGCTTCTAGGGTTTTTATGAGGATGAAATAATATTTACAAAGCACTTTGTAACCCTTAAAGGTCTGTGTAAATGCTTACTATTAAGACATTTACACTCTGTCAGTGTCTTGACTGCTGAAGTAGTTGTTGTCTGTCTGTATTCTATAGATTTTAGCACCATTGGTCATTGTGAACGATTGAGCAAAATTTGGAAGCCACTTAAAGAGATAGGAAAGCAAAAGTTAACAGTCAAAACTTAGAGGATGAAACAGGCACCCATGATTTTCATTGACCCAAATACAGAACAATGCAAATGGGACAACTGTCTACTATTTGGAAATCTAAAATCTCAGAATAGGATTTCTTATGTTACGGTTTTTTACAGAAGTGCTTAAAAATTACAAAGGCATTTAACTAAAGAAAAACATGAATTAAGAAATGTTCATGTTGTTTAATTGAAAATGTGATGAATGAAAACAGTCCCCCAGACTACTGAAAATGATTGTAAAAACATCTTTCAGAGATGAACTACGCCATCCAATACTATTCCTAATTACAAAACACTGTTAACAAACAACCACATCCGTTTCATTACTAGTTTCTGTACCTTGGTGAATAAAAATGGATCTGAAAGTAATTTTTCCCCTACTTTTTTTTTTTTTTTTAATGCTTTTTGGTATCATTTAGTAACATTTTTTAGGCTGTTTTATAAATCCTGTCATAAAAGTTTCAGCTCAGATTTTGTAAGTAAACGGTTTTGGGGCAAATCCGGCCTCAGACACTTAACACAAAAAAAACTAGCTGTGTGACCTTGGGCAAGTCACTTAACCCCAACTGCCCTCCAAAAAGCAAAAAAAAAAAAATTAAACGGTTTTGATACTGCTGAAGGATCAGGACTAGTGCCTTAGAGTACCACTTTGTACTTAAAAGCCTCTCTAGGTTGAGGAAAGTAATTCTCTCTGGATTCCTTCTCAGAAAGGAATTTTTTTTTTTTTGGCAATGTGTTCTTTTTTTTAATTATTAATTTATTTGTTTACTTTTGGTTTACAGGATTCAGTTCCATATTTCCTTGAGTTTCAGATTTTCTCTCCCTCCTCCCTCCTCCCCCTCCATGTTAACATGCAATCAAATATAGGATCTGCGGGTATCTTCACATTAAACATTAGTCAGGTTGTAAAGAAAGATTATAACCTATGGAATGAGCAGTGGGAAAGAGGAAACAAAACAAGAAAAAAAAAGAGCAGGTAGTTTGCTTCAATCTGCATTCGAACTCTGTAGTTCTGTCTCTGGATGTGGACATCTCTTTCCATCATGAGTCTTTTGGAGTTGTCCTATAACTTAGCATTGCTGAGAAGAGCCAAATATATCAAAGTTGGTTGTCACACGTACGTTGTGTCTGTAATTATGTACAAATACTGGTTCTATTCTCACTCAGCATCAGTTTATCTAAGTCTCTCCAGGTTATTATGAAGTCCATCTCCTCTGCATTTCTTATAGTACAATAGTATTTCATTACATTACTATACCACAATTTTTTTAGCCATTCCCCAATTGATGGGGCATACCCTTGATTTCCAGTTCTTTGCCACCACAAAAAGAGCTTTGTAAGGAATTCTTAACACTTTTGTGTCGTGGACTTCTTTGTCAGTCTGGTGAAGCTTTTGAGCCTTTTTCAGAATGCTATCCTTAAATGCATAAAATTTGTAGGATTACAGAGGAAACCAATTTTATGAAAAGAGTGATTAAACATTTTAAGAAGTTCATGGACCTCAGATTACCAACCCTGCTTAAGGACTATTTTAGTTTGAGCTCTCATTTTGACGTTATTAACTGTACTGTTGAAGATAGATTTAGAGCATAGCTTAATGGGTATTAAGGATGAAATTAAAATACTAAGAAAGCATAATAAAAATGCTGAAATAGTTCAGTTAAAACCAATTTAGCAAACGCCTCTTAAATACCTACTGGGATCACAGATCTAGAGCTGGAAGATGGCTCAAAAGCCATCTAGTCCAACCCCTTCATTTTACAAATAAAGAAACAGGACTGGCCTTTAAGCAGCTTGCCTAAGGTCACACAGTAAGTAAGCATCAGAAGTGAGATTTAGATCTAGATTCTCTAGATGCTAAGGACCATCCCCTCCCCCCCCACCAAAAAAAAAATCCTTTTCTCCAAGGAGCTTTTAGTCTACTTACAGAGGTATATGCTATGGTATATACAAGGGAATTTGAGATCATTACCAACTAAGAGCATTTGGAAAAAAGGCTTGGTGCTTCCTCAGCTGAACTTAAAGGAAGCTAAGGATTATATAGTCCCAGCATGGAGAACAAGCTCTTAATCACTTCATCTGGACTATTGCAATAGCTTTCTGTCTGCTCTATCCATCTTCAATTCAGCTGCCACCGTGATTTTTCTGAAGTACAGGTCTGACTACACCACACCTTTGCTCAGTGAATTCCAGTGTCTCCCTGTTCCCTCCAGGATCAAATATAAACTCTTCTATTTGACTTATTAAGCTCTGATCCTTTCCTGTTTTTCCAGTCTTATCACAGTTGACTTCCACATATTCTACCACTCATACACTGGCTATGAACCTGACATTGCATCTTCATCTCCTGTGCACCAGCTGTCCCTCATGCCTAGAATGCACCGCCTCCTTACCTTTGTGTATACCTCTAGATTTACGTGCTGTGTCCTTGCTTAGAATGTAAGATCCTTAAGGTTAGGGACCTAATTTTGCCTTTCTTTTTAGCCCCAGCATTTAGTATGGTTTTTAGTACATAGCATTTAACAAATGCTTGTTGACCAACCTTTGTGGAGTCAAGGAGATAGGTGATGAAATGTCCAATAAAATAGAAGGTTTTTGAGGGTAGAGACTGTGGTTTGGGTATTTGTGTGCCTCGTGCCTAATACAGTGTTACACATATAGTAGGCTTTCATTCATAGATGCTGTCTCCCATAAATAGTTATTGATGGAGTGATTAATGCTGTAGTAACGAATTTCTTTTCAACTGTGGGTTGGAATAGATGGCTTCTGAGATCACTTTCAAGTTTTAGAGTCTGTAAAAATTGTGCCCCCAAACAAAAGAAAACTTGAGCTATAGTGGCACTTTGGAATACCCATAAGTAAATAAGTGTATTTGTTGGTATGTTGTTATAATATTAAAAGAAATGGTGATTGGATTGTCCTCTCTAATCCTAGTGCAACCCAAGTTTTTAATGTTACGCTTATATAGATTATTTTTATACTTGCACTCTCTCTATATATATATGTATATATATGTATGTATATATATATAAAACATACAAATATATGTGTATATAGTATATTTCAGAAGAAATTTGAATTGTCTTTCTAACTTAGTCTCATTGAAGTTTTTTCTCTTAGATAGTAAAGATTTTTTAAAAAAATACCAAAGGCCACTGAATAGCGACTTTCCTACCCTGCAAGCCCCCATAAAACCCTTGGTTAAAACACAAATAGTCATAGTCAAGTAAAAGAAATCCTCTATGTTTTCCACACCTTTTTTTTGGTTGGGTTTTTTTTTTTTTTGGAGGGCAGTTGGGGTTAAGTGACTTGCCCAAGGTCACACAGTTTTTGTGTTAAGTGTCTGAGGCCGGATTTGAACTTAGTTCCTCCTGACTCTAGGGCCAGCTCTCTGTTCACTGTGCCACCTAGCCGCCCCTATATGTTTTCCACATCTGAAAATTCTTTTTTTTGTTCTACACATTGAATACATCACCTCTCTGTGAGGTACACAGCATGTTTCCTCCCTGGAATAGTGATAGGATCAGGGTTTGGGGCTTTTTAAGTAGTTTTTCTTTATAGTGTTGTATTCTATAGAATAGAATTCTATAGAAAGATTATTCTGCAGGTTCTAGGCATGGGCAATATATATCTAGGCAGCTATGTCAGTTCATTCAACTCTGAACAAGTTTGTTCAAAACCCCCATTTCTTTACTCATTTCTTGTGGCACAGATTTTAGTCATATACTATCATTTGTTGTTTAGCCATTTCAGTCATGTTCCACCCTTCGTGATCTGTTTTGGGGCTGTTCTTGGTAGAGATACTAGAGTGGTTTGCCATTCTCTCTTCCAGCTCATTTTACAGATAAGGAAATGGACACAAAATAAGAGTTAAGTGACTTGTCCAGTGTCTGAGGCTGGATTTGAACTCAAGTCTTCCTGACTCCAGGCCCAGCATTCTGTCCACTGTACCACCTAGCTGATCTTTATAATTTTGTAAATTTATAGTTTGTTTGGCAGTTGACTAGCATCTCCTTAACTTAAATCCCCAATTTGTTGTCACCACCAAAAGACCCGCTGTACACATCTTTGTAGCTAGTGGTTTAGCTGGGTCTGTCTCAAAGGACATATACAGTTTAGCTACTTTGGAGACAGTGTTTCCCACTTGCTTTCTAGATTGGGCAGACCAACTCACACCTAATTCACTGCTCTTTCACCAACAATGTATTAGTGTGCTAGTCTTCATCTTGCACATAAGATCAACCAACTGCCAAGTGTAGGAAGTCGTGTTTAACTAGCCTTCTCTTATTTCCATGAGTTACTTTGATCAGAATTCTTAAATATTTCAGGTTTTTTTCCTTTCCATTACTATGGTCATCAAATAAATTATTCTTATTCTGCTTTGTGGTATATCTTGCCGGTTTTTTCCAAATTGTTCATATTTATCATTTCTTATGATTGCATGTATACTGTGACATTCATACACTACAATTTATTCAGTTATCTCTGAATTGATGAAGCACCTGCTTTCTTCCCAATATTTGCCTAATGCAAAAACTATTACAAATATTTTTGCATACACAAGATTTTCCCTCTGACTTTAGGGGGAGGGCAGGGATGCTTAGTGCTGGATAAAAGAATGTTTTTTAAAAAGGACTTTTTTTGTGTAATTTGATATTATTTTCTAGAAATCAGTGGGCCACTTCACAGATGTGTCAGTATATACATCAGAAGAAGCAAAACAGTCTATGCTGCATATAGAAATGTTTATTTCATTTGATGTTAGAATTTTTTTTTTAATTCTGAACAGCACATTTCACTACGCTACCTTTCCATGTCAGTTAATGACTGTTTAAAAAATATCTTCATCCAGATATTCGTCTAGCATGATTCGTGTTGACATTCTCATTGGAGAAATCGACATTGTCCTAAATTTTTATGATATCAACAGTAGCATAATGATGATTCTCTTTAGAATTGAGTTAGAACAATTTTTCCAATACCCAGGAAACTTAGGTTACATAGAAAGTTGGAATTTCATGGACTTTGTTACTGCCATGTATAAATGGTTTTATTTTTTGTAGTACTAGTTTTATTTTGTAACCTGCTACCATATTACTGCAACTAGTAATTGTCTCGATTTATTTGCCTGTTGCCTGTGACTTTTTTTCCTTTTCTTTTTCCTTTTTAATTAACTTATTTTTAGTTTACATCATTGATTTCCACAAGATTCTGAGTTACAAATTTTCTCCCCATCTTTCCCCTACTCACCCCCCCCCCCCATGATTTTCTAAATAAACAAATTTGTTATCAACATACAGGAACCCTTTAGTTTTCTTTACCTGTCTTTATGCTTCTGATAGAGTTCTTGTTTGGCTTTACAGTAATGTTGCTATTGTATAAATTGTTGTCCTAGTTCTTGTCAGTTCATACCAGTTTTCTCAGGTTTCTATGAATTCATTCCCTTGATTATTTCTTAAAGAACATTTGTGTTGTATTACATTGGCATACTGTAATCTGCATAACTACTCTGCAGTTGCTGGAGACCTCTTTAGTTGCCAGATCTTTGCAACACAAAAAACTGCTATAAATACTGTTGTAATTGAGTCTTTTACTTTGATTTTTTAAGAGTATAGACCGAGTAGTGATATTGCTGAGTCAGAGGATAGTAATTTTGGGGACATAGTTCCAAATTGCTTTCCAGATTTATTAAACCATTTCACAGTTGCATCAGAAGTGCATTTTAATATATTTTTTCCTCAAAGTTCTTTAAGCTTTTTTTTTGTCATCTTTGGATTAGTTACTTGAAGCATTTTTTTACATGGATATTGGTAGCTTTAATTTTTCTTTAGAAAGCTGCTTGTTCATATATTCTTTAACCACTTATCAAAATCCTAGAAGAAAGGAAATGAGATTTAACTAGATGAGATTTCTAGAGGAAAGAATGAGAAAGACTTATTAATTAATACAGGACATGCCAGGGTTGGGGAACCCTCACAGCCTCAAGGCCACATGTGGCTCTCTAGGTCCTCAAGTGCAGCCCTTTGACTGAATCCAAATTTCACAGAACAAATCCCTTTAATGAAAGGATTTGTTCTGTAAAACTTGGACTCAGTCCAAAGGCTGCACCCAAGGACCATTCCCTGTGCTAAACCTTACCAAAGTAATGACTCCCTTAAAATTAGACTGGATCAAACAGGAATCGGTAAATAACTCCATAAGATTATTGAGGGAATGAATAGCTCTTATTTAAATAGATTTGAATCAGGCCCCTATATATTATCTTAAAAATGAAACTTTTTATCAGAGAACTTGCTCAAATTTTTTTTCTCATTTGCCTGGCTTCTACTGAAGTATCTTAAAAAATAAATGAACATAACTAAGGAAACACTTCTAAGCCACTTTCACTTTCTTTTCCCCATTTTAACAGTCCTTTGGTTTTTGGAGGCACAAGTCAAAGCAGAATCAAAAACTCTGGCTTATCTGATGAGGAGGAGCCAGTTCCATCAAAGACAAACAGTTCATGCCAAAAAGGTCCTCAGATTCTGTTTCCGCTGCATTTACTTTAAAATACATTGGAGGAGACAAGCTTGGGAGAGAACATTGCTGCATCCATTTTAAGGCAGAATGAACCTTAAACTAAACCTTTAAAGAATTTATTTCCTTATGAAAGAAATGCTTAGGGGTGGCTAGGCGGTGCAGTGAATAGAGCACCAGCCCTGGAGTCAGGAGGACCTGAGTTCAAATACCAACCTCAGACACTTAACACACACACACAAACTAGCCATGTGACCTTGGGCAAGTCACTTAACCCCAATTGCCTTCCAAAAAGCAAAAAAAAAAAAAAAATGTTAAAAAATGAAAGAAATGCTTAATTGTTTCAAAAGTATAAGAATCAAGTAATCAGAATTGAGTAATAAAATAGCCATAGATAACAGTCACATATGTATGTATTCATTTTAAATTTGGGGATGGACAGCACTTATTGCATTAACGTTGTAGGTTGGAATTTTTGGTGAGGTTCTTATATCCATTTACTATTTTTATGTAAATTGCATTCATAGTAAGACTACCACAGCCCCATTTAAAGTGATACTCTTAAACTTGAGAAAGTCTCCTCCTTTGTGGTTGACTGTTACTACTAAAGGTGTTTGCAGAAGGGCCTTTGGTGGTATTTGCCGAGTGTAGCCTTAAGTTTAAGTTCTTCCTTCACCACTTAGGCTCTTCCTGCAAGCAGGACGCAGGATCATGTAGTTGCAACCCTGGCGCAGTGTAAGTGCAGTGAAGGAATTGGTTGTACAGTAGATTTTCTTTGTGTAATTTCTTTTGCAAACTGGTTCCGCAAAGCCAGTATTAAGTTGTTTCTGAGTTACTTTTACTGTTGGAAGAGATCATTTGGGGAAAGCTCCGAGTTTTCCAGTGCTCTAAGAGCTATGTGATGACGGCGTTGCCTCCCCGACACCAGCCAGGCACATGGTCCTCTGGTTGGAGTGTAGCATCTCATTCTATGAAAGAGTGTGTGGTTCCTGGCATTGTCCTGTGAAGGTATGTTGGGCCTGTCAGGTCAAGAACCCCCCCCCCCCCCCCAGGAGCTGTATTCCTTAATCATTAGCTATCTTAGCATGTCCAAAGACATCCCTGTGGGCTTAATGACCTTGTTGTCTATCACTACTGTCTTAGTCAAGTGAATTGCTACTTAGAAGTTATCTAAAATCTGGGGGGGAGGGGAATTGTGTAGTCTAAATGGTCTCATAGCTTTGCATCTGTTGAAGTGCTGTCATCTATCCCATTGTCTAAAAATCTAGTCATCCCTTCACTAAAAGCCTGATTCACCCCTGGGACAAATAGAAGGCAGCATAGGGCTGACCTCAGCAGTGGCAAACACAGCAGTGTCTATACAGGTTCAGGTGGGTAGCTGGTACCCTCTGTAAGAGGCCTGTATCTGGTAGCACTGCCTTGGGTTGCCAGACCACTCCCCTCTAATGATTTTTAAATGATCTATCTCTGACCTGTTTCCAGGTCATTATAGGAGATAAAACATTATTCAAAAAAAGTTTTCTTTTTTTAGCCTTTAATTTTGTTTTGGTATTTCCAGTTGTCTGTGGAGTTGTGGATTTCCACTTTAGTATACTCTAATTTTTAGAGTGTATCCTCTGCTGTATTAAGTGATTTATTTTCCTTTCCATTCTTAACTCTAGAATTGTTATTAGTTTATAATCATTCTTTTTTCCCTTTAAGTCTCATGTTATTTCTTCCATTTTTTTTATCTGAGGCCTTGTAGTTAAAGAGTTATTCTTTTCTTCTGGATTTGTGTTCTATAATTATAAAATTTGTTTGCATTTTCTATTTACTTATATTTCTATCCTTCCTAAATTGGGATTTTGTGTTAGGTGTAGACACCATATGCTCCTGAACCTTTGGATAGGATGTTGGGGCCCAGTTTGTTCTTGATCTGTATTACCTGAGTTAACTGCCACTGACTTCTTATAATTCTACTAGATTTGGGGCTCAAAGGGTACTGGCATTTTTCTTGCCTTCCTGTATCTTCCAGATTCTCCAAGGCGCAGGTTGGCTGCCTTGAAACTTTGTGAGACCTTAGGGCAGTGGTTCTCAACCTTCCTAATGCCTCCATACTAGGATGTGGGCAGACCCACCTGGAGACAAATAGAGGAGCGGTGTCTGGGTTCCTAATACCATCAGAAATAAGTGTTTTCCGAGGATCTTAGGCGACCTGTTGGGACCCCCCCCCCCCCAAGGGATGGGGGCTCACAGGTTGAGAGCCGCTGCCTTAGGGCATTGCAGTTACTCTGCCTCTTCTACCTGCCTCAGCTCTCCTAATCCTCAAGGCTCCTATGCCCCCACATCAGAGTATTTAGAGTACTCCATTCTTCTGACTTTCTGATATTCGGTGCTGCAGCTGTCCAGGTGTCCTTATAACGTTGCTGGTCTGTATTAGAAGACTTCAGAGCACTGCTCTCACCATGTCTTTGCTGTCTGGATCCCTTCCTTCACAGCTTCTGCCTTTCAGGATTGTTGTGGATAGCACATGAGATATTTGTAAAATACCTGGTACTGGCACTTCATAGCATAAATGCCTATTCCCTTTCCTCCTTCTCTTCAGGCTAACTGGATAGGTATGCAAATAATGTCGTTTTTCTTTGGATTTCTTGGCTGTTATTTAGTGTAGTGCTCTTAATAAAATCTTTTCTGTAGTATTAATTGGGGCCTAGATGGTTCTGTTCCTGTTCAGTTTCTTGTCATTACTGCAAGTGTATGTTTGTTGTGAATTGGTTTTTATTCAGTTATCTTAATGTAAAAGATCTTGAAATTTGGGTGACTGGATAAGTATGCTTAGGTAAGCATCAGGTATCACAAGATCATTTTGAATTTGAAGGGAACTTCTAAGTCATTTAGACCAATCTCTTCAATACTGAAGATGGTTTCATTTGTAAAATTTTACAACTGGCCATCTTTGGTGTTTTGAAATAGTTAAGATGCTAACATAATTTAATAGTTCTCATTTTCATATTCTTTAAGACCTCATCTTGAAAATTTGAGAACATAGTCTTATAATAACCAGATCATATTTATAAAGCAAAATAGGCTTCTCATAAAATTTCTACCCTAAGAATTGTCCCTGAAGTATTTTTCTTTTGTTTTTCAGGAAAATGTCTGATGAATTTTCAGTAAGTTTATCTATTTATCTTTTATAACATTTTTTTAGTAATTAATTGTGCTTCCTTTAAAAATGCATATATATTCGTGACTTTGGGGCCATCTAAGCATTTTCAAAAAGATGTTTTATTATTCTTTGGTCTTAAGTTAAAAAGAACCAAAAGATTTCTTTGGGAAATTTTTACTTGAAAAAGCACCTACTGTATTAAGATTTGTAATGGGATGGTGGTGGTGTTTTTTAAATGGTGGTGCTCTAGTAATGTAAATACCTTAGGGCTTTAGAATATGCCATATGCAGGTTTTTAGTTGATGGGGTTTTTTCATTGTTGCATTTATCTATTGAAAAAGATCACAAGAACAGCTTTGCTTTGTTTTCTAGTTGGCAGATGCTCTACCAGAACATTCGCCTGCAAAAAATTCCACTGTGAGTGGTACGAAACCTGGTCAGCCACCACAGGCCTGGCCAGGTTCCACTCCTTGGAATAACCCAAGTGCTCCACCTTCTGTGCCATCTGGACTTCCACCAAGTGCATCATCCTCCAGTGTGCCTTTTGGACCGACACCTACAGGAATATATCCTTCAGTGCCTGCTGGACCACCCCCTGGACCACCAGCACCCTTTCCTCCCTCTGGACCATCTTGTCCTCCACCTGGTGGTCCTTATCCAACTCCATCTGTGCCAGGTCCTGGCCCTACAGGGCCGTATCCTACACCAAATATGCCTTTTGCAGATCTTCCAAGACCATATGGTACGCCCACAGATCCAGCTACAGCTGGTCCCCTAGGGCCATGGGGATCCATGTCTTCTGGACCATGGACACCAGGAATGGGAGGGCAATACCCTACACCTAATATGCCATATCCTTCTGCAGGGCCATATCCTCCTCCTCCTCCCCAAGCACCAACAACAGCACCACCTATTCCCTGGGGAGCTGTCCCACCTGGAGCATGGGGACCACCAGCACCGGCTCCATTTCCTGCACCTGTGGGATCGTATCCTGCACCAGGACTCTATCTTACTCCTAATAATCCTTTTCAAGTGCCTTCTGGACCTACTGGTGCTCCACCCATGCCTGGTGGTCACCACGTGAGTATTTAACCTAATATTTCATGATAGTTACAAGGAAGTAGTTGAAGATTACTTTCCCTCAAGGCATTGATGGAATTTAGCATGGGCAGTATTTAAGAATCCTGGATTTATTTATGGGATGCGTTAGGAGAAGCAGGAAGTAGAATATCATGACTGGAAGTCTGTACTGTGCCATTACATCTCCACTACAGAACTAGAGAGGGGGGGCTTCTAGGCACATGTAAAGTACTTAGTGAGCAGTTTCCCACTCTTGGGACAAGTGCTGCCTTCCTCTTGTTAACAGTTTAACTAAAAGGAAAATGGACTAAGAAAAATCAAAATGCTTTTTATTAGAAGCATTTAATTGGAAGCAAGGCCAAAATAGCCTGGTTTCTGTATTTTAACTTTTGTGTCTCATGGACTTCATTGGAGGCAGGAAGAAAATAGAGATGGCCCAAATCTAAGATTTCATCTGTCAGTAGACATTTATTGAGTGCCTACTATGTGGCAGGTACTATTCTCAGGGCTGAGGGGACATACAAAGAGGCAAAAGACAGTACTTACCCTCAGTAAGCTCACCATTAATGGGGAGACACCCGCCAAGTATGTATAAGCTATACACAGGATAGATAGAAGTAATGAAAAGAGGGAAGACGCTGGGATTGAGAGAGCTGTTGATTCCTGTAGAGTATTAGATTTTATTTATTTATACTGTGCTCAGCTACTTGTCTGTTGGCTCTAAGAAGGTAAGTGACTTAACCTCTGTCATGTAGCTGTTTCTGTCAGACGGAGAGCCCGGGTCTCCATAGCTCCAAGGTGACAGTCCTTCTGGTCACCATGCCCACCATGCTGCCTTCCATGGGCTTCACACAGGGAATGTTTTATTTGCACACACAGTAGTGTTTTTCTCACTAGAAAACTTAGTGTTTGGCAACTGGCCTGCCACGTACTGCTGTGTTAGATCATTTCACACTTTGTACCTCCGCCCCGTCCCCAGTTACTCCCCCCAAAAAGAAAGGAAAGCCCTTGTCATCGGATTTTTCTCATTAATATTGGTGTTCAATTCCACTTGTTCATTGTCAGCATATAGAGTAAATCTATTTTCATACATTTTTTAAGCCACCAAAAGTGGCAGTATTGATAACACTGATTAAAATCTAGAATTTGACACCTCCCCCTTTTTTTCTTGCAGTCTTACCATTGAGTTTTTGATGGACAATGAGACGACTCTACTTTGCAGAGTGTGTGTGTGTGTGTGTGTATGTGTGTGTATACACACACACATACACACACACATTAAAAATTCTGGTTTCAGTGCTCTTGGGACATTTCACAAAAAGAGTCTCAGACAACTTAAAGAAGACTCAGCTCTTGGACCTGGATATACACTTGGAATAATTAGAGATGATATCGTAAACTTTAAAATTATTCATATGTGTTTTTCATTTGTTGTACTAAGGGGAAATCAAAGTAATTAAGTATATTGACTAACTCTTGGTAGAATTTGTGG
>CM053598.1:204374400-204395204 GCA_028646575.1 Pseudocheirus occidentalis
CAGGCCTGGCCGCGGTCTCGGCTTCTGGCTGTTCCAGCCTCCGCTCTGGCAGCCGCGCTGAGCCCCTGCTGCCGAGCTGCCTTCAGCGAGAGCTGTGTTCTCTGTATTTGTGTGAGTCTGAGAGTCCTAGACTTTCCTAGACTTTGTCTGGGCTCGTATTTTCTGGGTGTTAAGGGTGGCGGTGTGGGAGCTGCGGGACCTTGCTGCTTCTACGCCGCCATTTTGGCTCCGCCCCCTCTTTTTCTCCTGCCAGCCTCTTAAGTTGTCTTGGGATGTAAAAATGTCTCACATCACCCTTTTGTTGGCTCTACCCCTCCAGAATTCAGTTTGAGGCAGTATTTTAAAGTTGTTTGGAGGGCATGTTGGGAAAATTTAATTGAATTGCCTAAATTCCACCATCTTGACTCCATCTATATATCAGGGTTTCTTAACCTTTCTTTGTGTCATGAACCCCCCGTGACAGTCTGGTGAAGCCTATGGGCCTCTTCTCAGAATAGTGTTTTTAAATGCATGAAATAAAGTGCAGCCAGTTCTGATGTGGTGGTTGTTTAGAAAACAATTTGCTCTGTTCTGATTGGTAGATTAGGGAATACTTTGAGCTAACACTGCACCATGGTAGTGGGGTATGCATGGGAGGGATATGACTGCTACAGATGGGTTGAGGGAAAACCATCAGCATGCAGCGGGGCCTGTAGGAAGAGGAGATAACCAGGCTTCGATTGGGGGAAAGCGCTGTGGTGATCACCTTTCCACCTAGATGCTATGTGTGAGAGCTGGGAGGTGGAAGACAGAGCTTAATACCCAAGAGAGCAAAAAATGGGAGCCCATAGAGGCAGGCATGGAAGGAAAGGGCAGACAGTAAAATTCCTAATGTGTCACTGCTACCCCCCAAAAGATAAATGGACAGCTTAATTCTTATGACCCACACCATCCCCAGCTACCTGCCCAGGGAATAGCCCAGCCAAAGATGGTCACTGAATACTGCTTCTGGAAATGGAATCATTGCTATTGGGGGTGGAGAGTGCTGCTGGGCACCTCATGGAAGGAGCTAGTCCTTGTCATAAGGGATATCCTCACCTGATCCCCTCATGGAGCAGTGACTGGTATTGTTGGTGACCCACAGCCTGTGGTAGGAGTTTCTTATGTCTTGGCTCCTGTGGCTTCCCCTGGAACCAAGTTTGAGGTTACTACCCCATCCCCATGTTCCTCATAAGCCCTGTGGTTTTTATTTTGAGATTTTGCTTGACATGGTGATTTATAGGAACATGACCCATCATAGGACGACCACCTATAAATACATTACAAAGGAAACCTGTCATGTTGAAACACAGTTGTCAGATTATATTTTTTTTAAAGTTCATGTAACCTGGGGTAAAAACCTCAGTTCTTTAAGGAGTTCTTCCCTATAGACAACAGCAAATATCTTTGTCAAGATTCCATGTCCTGGTTTTATGTCTCCCTCAATATTAATCATCAGAATTAAGTCAGAGAAAATTACACCTGTTATTTAGGGAATATTGTATAATTTCAATATCTCTATCAGAGATACTTTTTTGGAGGAAAGCCCAGCTTAAAGTAAAATTTTGCTCTACCATATCAAATACTTTTTTATAGCCAACATGTAACCACAGTGGTGTTCTATGTGTAAAGATGGTTGTTACAAAATATTGTTTTTAAAAGCCTGCATCACCCCTTATTCATACATTCTTCAAGGAGTACCCCTGCATGTATATACGTAGATTATTTTCATAAACATATTTAGAGGTATAAAAATAGGCATATTCTAACATTCAGTTTGGGGGGAGGGTAAGAAGGTAATAATGAACTCTTAAATTTTTTCTCATGGCTTTTAGTATTCTTTCTTTCAGGTACCTTGAAAATTCTCTCTCAGTTGTTACTTTCAACATGGAACTGCACCATGTATATTCTTGGTCTAGTTTCTCTTCCTATATTTTTTCCTACCTTTTCTTTTTTTTTTGAGGCTGTATCTGTTTTCTCATATAAGTACACCAGGGACTGAGATTTAGAATCCAAGGGTCTTCTATCATTTTTGGAAAGTTCATTGTAGAATTTTTCTAAATCTTTTTCATTTTTCATCTGTTCATTTTTCTTTTTCCAGTTTGATCTTTTACTTTGGAATGATTTTGTTGCTTTCTATCAACTAATCTTCCTTATTTAGAGTGGAACAGTAGATCAAGAAAGAGAAATAGCCTTAAAGTCAGGAAGAATTGGACGTGTACTAGCTACATGGTTGTTAGCAAGTCAGACCCAAAACTTTTTTAAAAGTCCTTAGAAATGACCATGTTGGGTGTTCTTTTATCCATTTCCCCTTTTTCAACGTAAGTAGCTCATTTGAACATATCAGATTATTCTGTGCTTCAATTTTGTGCCATATCTTCTCATTTTTTTTTCTGATTTGATATTGTTTTTCATTCTTGTTATAAGAAATTAGTCATTCTATGCATTTAGTATGTACTAGATACTGTGCAAAGCACTGGGAACACAGATATATGTGAAAAGAAAAGAGTTTCTGCCCTCAAACATATTTCACTCTAACAGAGGAAGACAACACTTCCAAGAAGCAGAACAATAGGAGGAAAGGGAGAAGCCACCCACCCACTTAGACAGTGGAGAGTCCAAAATGGAGCTGGAGAAGGGTGAAGGAGTGAGCATGGCCAGCTTGGGTACTCAAGAATCCATTCCTCCTGGATGTCCTTTTTGTAAAATTTGTTTATTGATTTTTGGTGTGTTCATGTCTCATTATTTATAGAGACTTCACTTTCATTGTCTGATCAAAGGCTAAGATGTCTGTGTTTTTTTCTCTTGGGTTCAGCTGTCTTGTAAACTGGATCGAGAGTTTCGTTGTGTGGAACTTGCTGAACTGATGACCCAAAATGCTGTGAATTTAGCCATTAAGTATGCTTCTCGCTCAAGGAGATTAATATTAGCCCAAAGGCTTAGCGAGTTGGCTGTAGAGAAGGCAGCAGAGTTGGCAGCATCCTTAAATGAGGAAGAAGAAGATTTCGGAAATAAGCTGAACACCAGGTAAAACTTAATTGTTAGTGATGTTCATTTTTTCTGAATGTTATATTGATGTTTTTAATGAATACTGTTATTCCCTTTTAATTACAGTAGAACTACAGAATGGAGGCAACCTAGCATCATAAATCATAAAGCTGAAGAAAATAATTCTGAGGACAGAGAAGAAGCTGATGAAATAGAAGAAAAAACAGATCTACATAAGAACAGTAAGATACGTTTGGGGAGAGTAAGACAAATATTTCTTTTTCTCTCTTGACGTTCATGTTGCATGTCCACAGTACTCTATCAGGAAGTAATGTTCTATACAACACAGTAGAAGTTTATTGGCAGTAGGAAAGCAGGAATAAACAAAAGGTAAGACTATATTTTGAATAGGCTGAAGGCATAATAATAATTTTCCATAATAGTTAATTTTCATAATAGTAATTGCTTTCTTCTGGTAAGTCTAGTGAGTTGTTGCTTATGGATATCAGAGAAATGTTGCATTTGAAAAGGATGCCCCCTCCGTCCATTTGTGTTCATTCAGTAATCACTTACTAAGGTGCTGTGCCTGCTGCCTTTCCCCAGAAGGAAGAGAAGTGAGGACTAGAAGGTCTCAGATGCCCTGTCTCAGCTTTAAAAGGCCTATGATCCCAATGAATGAAGTTGTCCACCTGCCTTAACAGAACTTATGGTCTCCTAGGGGGAAACAGCACAAATACATAATAAAATAACTCAAGTAAACAATAGAATGTGATAAAAGCTTTAAAAAAAAATGGACCAAAAGGCTATCCTGATTCTGAGAAAGGAAAGCTCATTTTTGAGATGAGAGAAGAGCATTGGCTCTTTATTGAATGCTTTGTTGGTAGTGGAGCTTAGAGTTACAATTTAAGCAATGCTTTCCATTTTAATTGCTCCTTAGGACAGAATCCATTTTGTAAAAATGGAAATTCATCCGATGAACCTGCTATCAAATCAGGTAAGAAACCATTTTAAGTTTTTCCTGAGGCAGAGGCCGTGGAAGGAGAGAATGTATGGAACTTCTTTCTAGTGTAAACCCAGACCAAGTACTTATGCCCTGCTTTCTTCTGCTTTGGAGTCCAGGACATGCTCCCCTGCTGCCCTTTCATTTTACCTAGTTTCCTTTGTCCCAGATCTCTTTGAATAGAGATGTAGATTTCTAACTTCTTCCTGACCTAGTGCCTCTGAAATAAATATACAGCCCTTAATTATTTTTTTTTCCCTTCCTTCTGTTATCCACAAGGAAACATAGGAGTTAAAATAGGGGAAAAAAGGGGGGGGGAATTTACAGGCCTTAAATTTAACCCTGGTCTTAATGAAAATATTATGTGTCTTGGTCTTGTCTTTCTTTCTTAGCTTCTCTTTCTATCATTGAGCTATTCTTCTACAACTTCTAGCCCTTTTTTAATTCTTTGACTTAATTCCTGTCCATTTCTATTTGATAAGGAAGCCAAGGAAAGTTTCTTCCTTGTTCTTTTCTTCTAAATATGAAATAGTCCTTTGAGTCTGAAGAGGTTTAACTAAGATTCATTTGTTAGCTGAAGAAATTCCAAATGGTCAGTGGCCCTGCTTTAGGCAGGAAAGCTAAAGACATGCTTCCCATAGTCTCTCTTTAGAAAATTTTACTGCTGCTTACTGCTGCTCTATAAATTATCTTAGACTTGGCATAAATCTTTTGTTAAAATCATAACTTTGTGAAATTATGTAAGCTTTTATATATTCTGAAAATAAAGGAAATATACATATATTTGTAATTTTAGATAAAATATTTAATTGTAAATGAAACATATAATTGAATTTCTCTTTATTATAAATGGTACAGTCACGTCTTGCAACCAAGGACGAGTGAATCCCTTTAAGGTAAGAATTTTTCAAGTGATATATTTTCTGTAATTTAATAATGTTTGGGATAAATGGCCAGATGTGCTCAAAATTAAAGAACTATTTGGGGGAGGAGGCTCATTAAAAACTAACTGTATTATATCATTTCACTTTTAAAGAGGGCTATTTGGAACCTAAATGCCAAACTATTTCTGATTTATTTATAAGCAATATAAACAAAAGAAAATTCTTTTGAAAGTACTTGTGAGCCAGTCAGGTATTGCAAATTTGGCTTTCTACAGGATTTTATTTAGTTTATATTGCATTTCAAAGTCAGAAATAACTTGGCATTTAGGTTCTTAGAAGTCCTCTTTAAAAGTGATATACATACTCTAGTCAGTTTGTAATGACTAAATGGTTGTAACAAAAAGAGAAAGAAAAAAACTAGTTCTCTTTGGCAGGAATTTTTTAGATTTGCTCCTCTTTGGCATAGTCAATAGTAACAATTTTCAGTAGCCCTAAGTATTGCCTCACATGTAGTGATCTGGCCAGTTGGCCAAGTGTTTACATTTGAAGTGAATGCATTTTTGAATTTATACTTTGCCACCTATATTCATCAATTTTATTTCTACAGGAAGCATTTGCTAAAAGATTTTCATTGAAATTTGAAAGGAAAAGAGGTTTGTTTTTTATGTGAAATTTTAACAATGTTTTATTTAGGTATCAGTCAGTTCAAAAGAATCAAGTATTTCAGTACATTCAACATCAAGTAATATTTTAGACAATATGAAGAAATTTTCCAAGATGTCTGCTGGGCCTCAACGAACTACAAACAAAGAAAAATCCCCGGTTTTAAAGCCTCTGACTCCAAAACCCAAGTCTAAGCAGGTATTGTGCACACAGCTGTTTATTATTATTTGTGAACAGCAACATCTTATCTCTTGGTCTTACTTTAAATTTGACTGGTGATTCCAGCACCCTCCACTGATGTCCAACTCCAGCACTTCATCATGATGTGGAGAAAATCCTAGACTTTTATAGCCCATATGATTAGAGGGCATACTCTGGTAGATTTAACCAAACTGGAAGGTTTTATTCTCATGGTGGGTCCAGCAACAGATGACCTTTTGTCTAATGACTAGTCACAGGGGCTCATCACCACAAAGTTCTCTACAATGTGATAAATTTTTTTTGATAACTTGAAGTCATAAAAATGATCCATCTGGTTATCAAGTCTTTGTTTAGTTTCTTTAAATTTCTTCAACATTTTATAAATGCCAAAATGTTCCAGTAAACCTGTCATGATGCTTCAGTTCTTAATAACCATTTAGTCTTCATACCATTGTTTGTTTCTTGATACTGATTCTGTGGACATCTGTTTCCTCTGAACCAAGGTATAATTCTCCTCTCAAATACACTTGATATTTTTATGACCGTCTCATTCACATTTATAGTGGAAAATAGTCCTGTTTTTCTCCAGGGCATCAGCTGTGCCTTTTGGCAGCTGGGTGGTGCAGGGGGTAGCGCAGAGCCCTGGATCTGGAGCAGACAGACCTGAGCTCGGAGACTCAGACACCACAGGTGCTGTGCAGTCTTGGGCTTCATCTCCCACTGCCTCAGTTTCCTTATCTATAAAATATCTACCTCCCAGGCTTGTTGTGAGGATAAAATGATAGAATATTTGTAAAGCTCTTTCTTTAAGTGTTATATAAATGGTGGCTCTGATTTTGGATGCCTTGAATTGGGGAGTGGATGGCTTTTGTATAGTAAACTCTTCATTCATTTCCAGGCTTCAAGTCTCTCTTCACTCCAATCTATGTTCCACACAGCTGCCAGTGATTTTCCTAATGCATAGCTCACATAATAGTCAGTCAAGTCATCCCTCTGCTCAGTAAATTTCACAGGCTCCCTATTACTTCCAGGATTAGATATCATCTCTTCTGGCATTTTAAATCTGTGAGAAAGCTGTGAAGGTAGCAGGAGGTCAGGTTTTCAAAGACTGCTTCCTCCACTCCCCATGCACCCTTTGATCCAGCCTCCGTGGCCTGATTGCTGCTTCTGAACTTACTACCCCATGTCTCAGCTCTGCTCTTTTGTGCTGGCTACTCCTCTTTCTTGGAATGTTCTCCCTTCTCACATGCCTCTTTATGGCTTCCTGCAGGACTCAGCATCAGTACTGCTTCCTGTAGGAGGCTTTTCCCTGTCCCCAACAGTGTCTGTTCTTTCCTAGGTGATCTTTCTTTTACTCTGTAGATCTTGTCTGTACATGGTCATTTGCATATTGTGCCTCCCATTAAAGTGCGAGCTACTTGTGAGCAGTGATTTTTCTTGCTTTTCGGCTTATCCTCAGTTCTTAGCAGTGCCAGGCATACAGTAAGTGCTTCATAAATGCTTGCCGATTGGCTGATGCCGTATCAAGTCGTTGTCATCTTGCTGACGACGAGCTTGTGCTTGCTCTTCTTGAAGTCTGGGATGGACCCGATTGCTCCTTCTCTGAGACCGATTTTGGCTCAGCAGCGTGACACGCCTTTCCTCGTGCTGTCATGGCTCATGTCTTCATCCAGGCCATTGCTGTAACAGGAGGAGATTCTCCTTTGTCACGCATGTAGTGGCCTGGTATCCATTTTCTGTTAGACCATATGGCCTTCGCGTGAGCGTTCATTTTGAGCATTCATTTTGAGCGGTCATCAGTCGGTCCTCTCTGTGGCTCTTTCTGTAGCTCTCTCTGCGTTTTCAGCTTTCAGTCTGTTATCAGTGTGATTCTCTTGAGATGCCCGTGTTAGAGCTACTCCAAGATGCTCTTTGTAGAGCTGGGCTGCGTCGTGCAGTCTCGGGCCATTGTGCCACTGCCTTTTACCTTTTTCTATTGACTGCTTACAAGTCAAACATTTTCTGCGCTGCGCTTGCTGGACGTTCCTTTGGCCCGCACCCTTTTTGTGGCTCTGCACGCTCAGGTTGTTTAAACCGTTTGCTCTCTTGGGTTGTCTGCCAGTCTTACTAGCAGTCTCGCATCTCTTAGCACGCATTTGTGTAGTGATTCTTCTTTGTGATGAGTAGCATTGTTGGACCTAGCAGAATGCTGCTTCCTCACTCGAACTAGTCTTGTAGTGTCACACTGGCTTTTTCTTTTCTCTTTTTTTTCCTTTTGCTTTTTGGAGGGCAATTGGGGTAAGTGACTTGCCCAGAGTCACATGGCTAGTAAGTGTGTCAAGCATCTGAGGCTGGATTTGAACTCGGATCCTTCTGACTCCGGGGCTGGTGCTCTATTTGCTGCACCACTTAGCCACCCCTTACTCTGGCTTTTTCTAAAATTCTTGATCTGGTTTCAGATGTTTCTGTGCTTTGAGAACTCATGGTGAATGAGATACTTCTAGACATCGCGATAAATGGGGGACCAGGTACTATACTGATAGTAAAGGCTAAGGGAAAGGAAGTAAGATGAGCCTCAGAAAGAGCTGGATGGTTCTACTTAATAATAGCCTTCATACTAACAGGCAGACTTAGAAGTGAGTGACGGAACATCAGGGATCTTTGTTTATTTGTTTGGTAGCAAAACGAAGCTTCGCGCTGTTGTCAGGTCTGTCTGCTTTCTGGAAGTCTCAGCTGTTTGTGCCCTGAGGACCAGCCAGAAGTGCAAGCACCAGTATATAGTAGCAGCACTACCAAAGAAGAAGAGAATGAGTGCCTGGAGCAGGAATCCTAGAGCGCCTCATGACTCTTAACACCTGATAAGAAGAAGGGCTGCAGGAAAGCTCCCCTGGTGGGGTTTCTTATTGCCCAGAACATGCTAGAGAGCACGGAATGGGGCAAAAGCGCTGAAATTCAAAAGGAATCCCTGTTTTGTTTGTTTTGAAAAGTCCTGGCTCCTTGGAAATATTTTTATTGATGCTTTTTGTTCTTTAAACCCCTCAATAATCCTGATGTCATAGAACTCACACTTACAGCAAAGAAAAATAATTAAAATGAGCCGACCCAGAGGACAGCATTTGGTAGCACATGCAGATTACATATCTGTAGTCTACCACATCCCTACCAAGGAGAAGAAAGCATATTTCAGTATCAGAGCTATGGAACCTCAAGGAGTTACTGCATTTAATTTAACTTCTGACATGTTGAGTGGTGTCTGTGTGTATGGAGCAATATCTGTTCTCTTGGTGAAAATTTTCTTTGAATTCTTGACATTTGTCACTTCTTTTCCCTCTCCCCCTCTTCCCTTCCTTTCTTTTGCCTCTTTTTTCCATGTCTGCAAAACTATTACGTTGGCCAAATCTTACACTGTTCTATACTCGTTGTCTCCAAGCTCTGCAAAGGTTACAATGACAACATTACAATTTCTCATGTAATATAATAGCTTTTATGTAATTCTAAATTGCTTTGCATAACAACTAACTGGACCAATGGACAGTTCCACCGAGAGTTTATTAAGTGGGTCTGACTGGCTCTCTAGATTCTTGAGCGTTAGCTTTTTTAATTCTTTTATCATCTTTGACAGTTTGATAGAGATGAAAGGAACATTTTAGTTTTTATTTCTCCTCTTAGTAATTTGGAAAATTCTTTCATATTTTAAAAAATGTAGTTTTTAAAACACAATTTTTACTGATATCTTTTCTTTTTACATCACTTTTCTTTAATATCCCAATAAATCCTACCACCACCCAGAGAACAAACCATCCCTTACAGCAGCAGTTCTCAACCTGTGGGTGGCAAACCCTTTGGGAGTTGAACGACCCTTTCACAGGGGTTGCCTAAGACCATCAGAAAACATGTATTTCCAATGGTCTTAGGAACCTCCTCTGTCTGTCTCCAGGCGGGTCTGTCCACATGCAGATACACCCACAAACAACTATTAAAGGGCTGTGGCATTAGGAAGGTTGAGAACCACTGCCTTATAGCAAAAAGAAGTTCATATATATATGTGTGTGAATACACACGTATATGTACATATTTATGCGTATAAATTATAGTGGTTGAGAGACATGAACATATCAGCAGAGTCCAGTAACATTTATTAAGCCCTTACTGCATACCACACACTGTGCTAAGGATCGAGGAAACAAAGGTAGGCAAAGCCAGCCTTTGTCCTCAAGGAACTTATGTTGTAATGAAAGAGAAGTTATAAACAGCAGGGTAAATACAAGTTATATACAGTAGGAAGAAGGTAATCCCAGAGAAGAAGGCATTAGCAGCTTGGCTGGGGTGGGGGAGAGGTGTATACTGCCCCACCCCAGGCATCCTGCTGGAACTGGGATTTAAATTGAGTCCTTTTTTCTATCTTTTAACATTTTTTCATTAGAAATTTTTTCCTTTTGCTAGTCTCACACTCCCCCCCCCAAGAAATGGTGGGGGGCACTCCAGTAACAAGTGTGCAGGGAAAAGCAAAACAAACTCCCAAGTTGGGCTTGCCCAAAAATGTGTCTCAGTTGGTGTATCTTGAGTCCTGCATTTCTCTGTCAGGCTTGGTTGTATTCTTCATTACTAGTCTTTTGGAAATACAGTTTGTCTTTGAACAGAATATATAATCAGACTTTTATTAGGTGTTTGATTTAGATTCCTACCCTCCCTTCCCTCTTAACAACTCCTCTTTTTTAATCCAACGGTATTGGTTCTGTTTGTGTTTTTTAAAAAAAAAACGAACTTTCTCATTTTATATAATTTTTTTTTTTGTCTGTGTGATCTCTTTGGTCATGAAGAAAACAGCAGAAAAATATCAAAGTATTTAACAATGGAATATATAGCTCTAGAGTGAAATGATAACAAGAGTACAATAAGAAAGCGTTGTAAATCATCTTAGGGAGAGAGTCTTGTACATATTCAAAACTAGATCACATTTTTATATCTTGGGAATCCATTTATTTATTTATTTATTTATTTACTTGTTTATTTATTTATTTATTTATTTTTGGAGGGCAGTTGGGGTTAAGTGACTTGCCCAAGGTCACACGGCTAGTTTTTTGTGTTAAGTGTCTAAGGCTGGATTTGAACTCAGCTACTCTTGACTCCATGGCCGGTGCTCTATTCACTGCGCCACCTAGCCGCCCTGATCCACCTAGCCGCCCCTATCTTGAGAATTTATGATTGTTTTATCAGTTTGCCTTTCTAACACTTATGAACCTTATTAAAAGTCTAGGAAGAGAGGAATCGAGAGTCAAAAATCCTGTGTTTGTGCCCTGGGCAAGCAAGGCTGGAACACCTGGGGATAGTCTTGCTAGTATGAGGCTACTAAGTTCTGGGAGTCAGGGACCTACCAGAAAGTGAGAATTATTTGAGTGTGACTTTAACATAGTTTAAATGCTATTTTCATATATACTTGTTATATATAAAATTAACCTTTATGAGATGTGACGATTTCTGTATTTCTTTTATAGGTGCCAGCGACAAATTTTTTTCAGGCCTGTACCTCTCAAACAGATAAAATAGTGGAAGAGAAAGAAAATCCTGAAAATTCATTATCTGAAAGTCCTGCTACGCCTGCTCAAAATATTGAAAATGAAAGGTCAAATTACATACGATTTGATTGCCTTCTCAGTATAGTTCATTATAGTTTTTTAAGTTTTAATATATAGAAATCATTTTAACTATATCATTTAAAGTGATCTGGGTAAAATTATATTTTATCTTTTCAGATGGAGAAGGGCATTAAACATTTTACCCTTCTGTTTAGGTTTCTGTTCATAGGGGTTTGATTGTACTTTGGAAAAAAAATCACAATTTAACTCTGGAATTATATATCTCAAAAAACTGTTTAGTCTCTTTCTAGAATTGTGGCTGTAGGATCTAGTAATCCTTGATATGACCAAACATTGTGGATATAGTTAAGAGGGTATTTGATAATTATTGTTTTTCTTTAAGGTTATTGTTCAAGAAAAAGACAGTATGAACAGTAAATTGCAGTAACTAATTCTGCCATATTGCCCTCCCTACTTTGGTCAGAATATAAGTGTCATAAATGACCTTTTAAAGTTTAGGTGATATTTTCTTTTTTTTTTTTTTTTTTTTTTGCTTTTTGGAGGGCAGTTGGGCTTAAGTGACTTGCCCAAGGTCACACGGCTAGTTTTTGTGTTAAGTGTCTGAGGCCAGATTTGAACTAAGGTCCTCCTGACTCCAGGGCTGGTGCTCTATTCACTGTACCACCTAGCCGCCCCGCCCATTTTACAGATGATGAAACAATGTCAGAGAATTTAAGTAACTTGTTCAAGAATGATTTTTCACCTATAATTTATAAAACTCTGTAGTACATTAGGTTAAGCCATAGACAGTAAACTTTTAGAAGCTGTGAATTCTCATTGGAATTATGCCATGATTTTCTCAATCTGAACTTGTTCTTTCATCTCTCTTGTGCCCAAGTCATTTCTAACAGAGTCATAATCCTATCATATGTGGCAAGTAATAACAACATCTACACCTAATAAAATATTTACTGCCTCCGCTTTAACAAAGTGCAAATATTGATATTATTGTTTAAGTGTAAAACATCAAAGAAAAATACCAAAGGAAAAAAAATCTCAAAAAGAGCACAAGAGGAGAAAAATCACCTGAAGTCAAAATTAGCCAAAGTTTTTTTGAGCACCAATAAATCTGTAAACTTTATATATTAAACAGTTAATTTATTAAAAGTAATACATATGGAAAAAGAAACAATGCAGGATATTCCAAGAAGCATCTGTAAATGGAAAAATAACATTTATTTCTTAAAGGTAAGAATTGACACTTGGAAGAGAATTGCAAGAATAAAAGATCTTGCAAAAATAAAAAAGTCATAGAAGCTAAGATTCAAACATGTTTAATAAAAGATTGAGATGAAATAATTGTTAGAATGATGAATATAAAATAGAATAGAAAACCTCAAAAAATCTACAGAAGCAACTAACAGCACACTAAGAAAGAAGACAAAATTGCAGACAAAGCAGATCATTTGGAAAAACAAACTTAGAAAATCTCTGAATTATCCAAACAATTGGAAAACATAGTTCTAGGTGCAGACATGGAGTGAAAGACAGCAGCCTCAGAATTACTGACACCCTAAACAAAAGAGTATCATTTATATACAATATAGTAAGTAATCCCAGTAAATTTCCTAGAATTAACAAAAAGACATAATATTATACAAATAAAAACTTTAGAACCCTTTCAAGAAAGAATCCAAAATACAGCTCTCCTAGACATTTTAATTAAACTCCAACACTATAATGATAAGGAATAAATTCTACAAATTGCAAGGAAAATGTTACCAATTTTTTTTAAGACTAGAAAATTAAGAGGGTGAAAGATCAGGTCAGAAAATTTCAAATTTAAAAGGCCAACCTCCATAATTATTCACATAAGACTGAGGAATTTTGGCTACAGTCATTCATTAAGTATGGGTCAATACCCATTCTTAAGAATACCATATTCCCTTTGTATAGAATGATTGGAAAAAATGACAAACCTTGTAACTAACACCAGACTTACTTTCTAAGGGGAAAAATATTACAGACTGAATTAGGAAAGAAAATACAACAGCAGATTATTTGCAAGATACATAGTTAATCCAGAAATATTTACATAATTTTAGATTGAAATGATGGCCTAAATTTTACTCTGAAGGAGTAAATTGCACCGAAGTAAAGTAAAATGCACTGAAGCATTTAAAGAAGTATGGGTGGGGACTGGACCAGTGATTTCACTGTAAAGAGATTTCCCAAGTGAAGAACCTCCTTTTACCAGTGTAGGTGGGCACTTACCATTTTAAGGAGGGACTCTAGTTGGCTAGAGCGCTGAGAATTAAGTCACTAAAGTAGGAACCCACAGCTAGTATGTGTCAGAGTAGTACCTGAACCCAGGTCTTGCTGGCTCTGAGGCCTGCTCATTCTTCACTCTGCCATACTGTGTCCTAGGCAGCTTTAAATGTCTAGAAAAGATCCAAATATTGACAAAAGTATAGATTGTTAAGTTGCAACTGTAGAGTCTGTTTCTACATTATGGGGTCCTTGCAATGATGAAATCACAAATCCACTTCTATTTGCATGTATATATTCATATTAATTATGAGACACATATTTATCATATTTATCAAAAAACACACCACCACCTCAGCCTCGCCAGAAAACATCTGAAAAAAAATCAGTAATAGTAGATTTTAATGTATCACTGTTAGATTTTATAAGCCTAATAAAAAGATAATAAAGCCAATACAGAATTAAATATGACTAAACAAATGTGTGTGTGTGTGAGAGAGAGAGTGAGTGAATAGAGAAAGCAGACTCAGTGATATAAAGTTATGTTCTGGATTTCAAAATATATTTTAAAACAAATAATTATAAAAAACTGGCCAGTATGGGATAAAATAGGGCAATAAAATATAAGGAAGAACTTAGGAATAAAGACCAAGATTCATAAGAACTTAGGGGATTTTGTTGTTGTTTTGTTTTTTAAATATTCAGACTTAAAGCCTGAATAGCTTTATGACAAAAAAATGAGTTCGCAACCATACATTGGAGTCTACTATGACAAACTTTTAACTCGATCAGTAATCAAATATTTTAAAAATCATTTTTTTAAAAGGAAGAAGTAATACTATATTTTTCTCAACTGTGGAAAGGAAGAACCAAGCAGATGAAAGAAATTATTGGAAGATATTCACTGGGTGTAATTTTACAAAATTAAAAAGATCTACATAGCATGAAATAGTACTTCTGCAATTAAAAGACATATTGAGGGGTGGCTAGGTGGCTCAATGAATAGAGCACCAACCCTGGAGTCAGGAGGACCTGAGTTAAAATCCAGCCTCAGACAACTTACCACAAAACTAGCCGTGTGACCATGGGCAAGTTACTTAATCCCAGTTGCCCTGCCTTCCCTCTTCCAAAAAGCAAAAACAAAACAAAACAGAAAAACAACCCATTGGGAAAATATTTATAAAACTATCATAAAGATTCAACACTCCAGAAGCTCCAAGGACCCGATATATACATGCTTTGGGTTTGTTTGTTTGTTCTTTTTAAAAACTAGATCTGGAATTTCATGGGTATAGAGAAATTTTAATGAAAAACCTCCCCTCTACCAATGCAGATAATAAAATGCCCCACAATCATAACCTTAAAGTTGCCAATTTATCTGTTGGGTTTATAGTTACTTGGTGGTGGTGCAAAGGACCTGAAGAGACAATTTTTGAAGGAAATACAAACTATTGCCTTAATGTTCTTGAGAACGTGAAGACACATGTATTCCCTAATCAGATTTATGTTAATTTTGGCAGTCTTAAGCTGTACACATCTGCTAAAATGGAAAATGTAGGAAAAAAAACTCCTGTGAACCAATATGCTATTATCAAATAACATAATATTTGTGAAGTCGTGAGCACAGTGCCAAACTCATAGCAGGCCCTGTAGGAACGCTTATTCCCTTCCTCTTCCCCTATACTTCATTGTTATTTACTGCTAAAGGAGAACAGGCACAGTTACATCGGAGGTGGAACTACACAACAGTACAAAGTTTTCGGAAAGCAATAATGCAAAACATACAATAAGAACCATAAAACTTTAGCTCAGCAATTCACTTGGTAGGAATTCATCTTTAAATAGCAGCCGTCTACAAAAATATTAGTAGTTATTTCACTGGCCATAGTGAAAGCGTTGAAACAGCCAGTATGTTCTAATACATAGAAAATGGCTGAGTAAATTATGGTATAAATATAATGAAATCCTATGTTGCTGTAAAATAATGAAGAAAACATGAAGAATACAAGGAAATATAGGAAAACATATGAAGCAAACAGGTAGAACCAGAATAGTGTGTACACATTAATTACTCCTGTGTTGCAGGGAGAGGGGGTAGGGGGTGAGGGTTGTGGTTTTTTTTTTTTTTTTTAAACAAAAGGTTGTAAAACCTGAGACCAACTTGGAAAGAGACAGAGCAAATTGTTTGACTTTGTTTGGTTTTCCTTTGGTTTGTTCAGATTTGCTTTAATAAATGCTAATGTTTTTATATAAAACTTTGTTCTTTGTGGGGTTTTTTGGTTGATGTATATTAAATCTATGTTTTTAAAAATTAAGCGTAGAAAAGTAATAGTAATAATGAAAAAATGATTGGTCTGAAATAGTCATCAAAAGGGAAAAGGCCATATGGTCATGTTATTCCCTTAGATTGATTTTAAGTGGTTAACGAAATGAAATCCAGATTTCATTTAAGCACATTCAGGCAAGAAATGAACAAGATTTCTTTCTTTCTTAATTTTTTTTAAACATAAAGTGGTAGCAAGAAGGACTTGGAAGCATTACAATCAGAAAAGAAAACTGGCCTTACCTAAGGTTCAGTCCTTTCTGGTTCAACACTAGTTCATGTTGCTGAGAAAGTGAAGTTACCTACTTAACCTTTTTTCCTTTTTAACTTCATTATTAAAAGTTATGTTTGCTTGTTTAAAATAAATTGTAGTGCCAAGATAATTTTAAGTAATTTATTCTGGACTGTTAGGTCGGATAATTGTGGATCACATACAGATTATATTGAATTAATGGTTAATTACCAATTTGAAAAAAGACCAGGGGGAAAAAACACCCTTCAGTTATGAAAAAGTAAAGGTACTATGTAGCTTCAAGCATGAAGATCGTTTTCTAAGTAGGATTAGCAGCTGAAATAGCTTTTTTGGTATAACTCTTTTAGGCCAAAGACTGGATTCCAAATGTGGCTACAAGAAAACAGGAGGGATATTTTGGCCGATCATCCTGATTTAGCAGAGGAGCCAGATATAATAAAAGAGGGGATGAATAGATTCAGAATGTTGTCAGATGAAGAAAGGAAGGTAAGAAAAACTGTAGAGAAATCTTGAAAGGTCTGTTTTGAAAAATTCATCAGGTATTAGGGAATTTAGGGAATTTAATTCTATAGAAGGACAGGAAATGAACCTTCATGAACTTTTTAAAGTTTTACTTTACATATGCAAGTGCAAGTACCTGCATATGCATAAAGTAAAGCACTACGCATGTGTGTATGAGTGTGCGTGTGTGTGTGTGTGTGTATTTTGTTCTAAGGTCTTATTTTATTAGTGTAAATTACTCCTCCTTTAGAAACTACTACCAATACAGATGGTCAGTTATTCCAGCCACTGTACTATATGAACCATAAATATCCAGTCATGCTTTTAAGTAGCATTAGTTTTCACTTAACCTTTGTTTTTCATTGTTTTTTAAGGCATGGGCCAACAAGGCCAAAGGAGCTACAAAAGAATCTGAAACCAAAAAGCGAAAAGAGCCCGGCAGTGATTGTACGAAGCAGAGAGAACAAGGAAATCCAAAGGAGAACCTGAATTTGTCAAAAAAACGAAAACCCCTGGATACGTCTGCCAACCAGAAACTATCAGCCTTTGCATTTAAGAAAGACTAACATAAAAAATTCACTGGACTTAAAAAATGAATGTTATTTCATTTGTAAAAAAAATATTCCTATTTACTGTTTACTCTGTTCACAGGTAGAGAGCCATTTAGGACTATTTGTTACTATTTGGCATTGACTAAGATAAGTAGAATAAACCAATCTTTACCCAACTGGAAATTAGTTCTAACGTCTTTTTCTGCCTTTTGAAGTTATTATTAAAGTCTAAATGTCTCAGAATTACCCTCTAGTAAACTATGTTTATTTTAATCACAAATAACAGGTATCACAGATCAATACAGATTTGACATCTGACCTGCTACATCCTCTTTTAAAATGTGTTGACATAAAATGGCTTTCTTTGTCCAGGACTTATCTGACCATTTTCAAAGAGACATTGTATGAAGATGGATGTTTTGTGTATATAAGTCTTTGTCAGTTGTCTTTACTTTAAGAAATTTCTTAATGTTTAACTTTTTATAGTTTGTTTTTATAGCTTGTTTAAAATAATAAAACAGTATTTCTATGAGAAACTTAGTATCCTCTTGACATTTTCGTGACTAAAATTTACTAGAAGTTAAATTTATTTTTACTACCTTAATTCTCTTTTTTCGTAGACTTTTGAACATTAAAAAGCTGTGGGGAGAAAAAAAAATGTTAGTGATAATGCTTTGACAGCACTACAGTCCAGACCATAATTTTCTTGATTATAGATTCTCTCAGTCAATCAACAGTAAGCTCCTTGTGTGTGCCAGACACTGTGATAAGGCTGAGAATAGTTGAATAGGTATGAACTAAATTTATATAGGATTGTAGATTTAGAGCTTCAAGGGGTCATATAAGTCATCTAGTATAAGCCTCTCATTTTACAGATGAGGAAACTGAGGCCCGGAGATGTTGATTTTGTTGCCTAAGGTTTCATAGGTAGTCAGTGACAGAGGCAGAATTTAAAGCCAGGCCCTCTGCTTCCTAATCCTCTACACTGGTGGTGTTGAATTCAAATAAAAATGAATCCCTATAGGCCACCTATTGACTTAGAAAACCACAGATTCACATTAGCCATGTGGTGGTGTATTTATTTTCTTAAAACATTTCTCAATTACACTTTAATCTGGTTCTGGCCTCATTCAGGAGTTTGCACCTGTGGACTACAAGTTTGATACTTCTGCAGTAACAGCAGTGGTTTTTCTTTTTTGAACTTTTTTTCCCCTTTTTTACTTTTTTTTTTTAAATTATTTTTTAGTTTTCAACGTTCACTTCCATAAGATTTTGAGTTTTAAATTTTCTTCCTGTCCTTCCCCTCCCTTCCCCTCTCCCTAAGATGGCATACAATCTGATATAGCCTCTATATATACATTCATATTAAACACTTTCACATTAGTCATGTTGTAAAGAAGAATTAAAACCGATGGGAGGAGCCATGAGAAAGAAGAAACAAAAAAAAGAGCAAAGGGCATGCTTCAGTCTGCTTTCAGACTCCACAGTTCTTTCTCTGGACGTAGATAGTATTTTCCATCATGAGTCTTTCAGAACTGTCTTAGATCCTTGCATTGCTGAGAAGAGATATGTCTATTAAAGCTAAGTCACAGTTTTGCTATTATGTGCACGGTTTGGCTCACTTCACTCAGCTTCAATTCAAATAAGTCTTCTCAGGTTTTTCTGAAGTCAGCCTGCTCATCATTTCTGTTTGGACATTCATATACCACAACTTGTTCAACCATTCCTCAGTTGATGGGCTCAATTTCTAATTCTTGGCCACCAAAAAAGAGCTGGCAGTGCTTTTCTAAGCAGAATCACTGAAGGCTCCTATAATCACAGCAGGTAAAAAGGTAGTTAGAGGTTTGCGTTTCTTTTTACTCTCAGCCACATGAATTTTGTTCATGACTGAATCCATTTTATAATTTGCTTCATTCTGAGTAGTTAATTCAGTCCATTAATGTGTAAGACAATAGTTGCTAGGTTTGATTTTTCCTGCGTTATTCCTGTTATATTATTTTTTCCCATTTTATCAGTACAAGGTACCTGTTTCATTAAAAAAAAAATCTTTTCTTATTCTCTGCATTAGCAACTAGCCATTCTATCTCAAAAAACACAGATGAGGCTTATCCCACTTTATAGCAATCTGGTCTTATTCAGCCCCATCTCTCTTGCCCACACCACACACCAGTTCCAAGCTTTTTTTTTTTTTTTTTTTTTTTTTTTACTGATGTGATGATTGTTCATCATTGGTAACTTTTTAGGTATAATTCTACATTACTTTTCAGCGTGGCCAGACCAGTTCATAGCTACAAAAGTGCATTAGTGTGAAAGTTCCAACAGTTGCCATTTTCTGTTTTTCTTCTGCTAATCCAGTGTTTGTGAGGTAGAACATCAGAGTTGCTTTAATTTGCATTTCTCTTTCTATTAGTGATTTGGAGAATTTTTTTTCATATAGAGTTGATGCTGACAATTTTCATTTCTTTTAAGAACTATCTATCCATATCCTTTGACCATTTATCTTTTATTATTTTATTATTATTTATCTTTTGGGGATGACTCATTTGCATTAATTCCCTAGACAGCTTGGGTACCAGAACTTTATCAGAGAAGTTTGCTAAAAAAAAAAAACAACTTTCCCTAGTTAACTGTTTCCCTTTTAATTTAATTGCATTAATTTTGATTAAAATTTTTTCAATTTTGTGTAATCAGAATTGTTGATTTTAGCCATCTGTAATCCTGTCTGTCTCTCATTTGGTCACGATTATAATTGTGAAAGTACCTTCCTGCTTCTATAACTTTTTTATGGTATAAGGGGTAGAGCCAAGATGGTAGCATAGAAACAGCAAATTTCACAGCTCCCACACAGCCACCCTAAATACCCATAAAATATGACTCTAAACAAATTTTAGGCCTCCAAAACTCAAAAATACAGAAAATACATCTCTCTCTGAAGGTAGCTTGGCAGGTGGGGCTCATTGCAGCAGGCTGGGAGCCACAGCCAACCCAGCCAGAAACCCTGGCCAGACCCCAGGGCGGTCGGGCAGAGCCACAGCTTGAGTTTACAGGAGAGCAGATCCACGGCACTGGAGGCAGAGTTTCCACATTTATCAGGCCACAAGAAAAAAGGTTAAGAGAAAGGTCAGTGGAGTTTGCTAAATTTTGGGGAGAAAAGTGGTCTGGCCAGACTGCTCCCAGGGCAAGGAAGCATCGGGAGGCAGCTGTGGCAGCAGGAATGGCTGAAAGCAACAACTGCCTCCACTGGGCTGTTTCAGAGCTCCCAGCCTGCAGATAGCAGAGGGGCAGAGGCTATTGATCAGGGCCAAGGGCTCTTGCATTGAGCAACCTGGATCTGGATCGTGGTCTTGAGTGGTGGTCCTGGGGTGCCCTTTCAGTGAGCCAAAGCTGGGGAGGGCTGCAGCACCCCTCTAATAGCTCCGGCAGCTGTGAAAAACCCAGGGACAGAGCTTTCCGCCCCTGGAAGCAGAGTTCCACAGAGCTAAAAAAATCAAGCAATTAATTGACTGGCCAACATGAGGAAAAGGAAGCAAAGTAAGAACAGCAATAAAACTCTAGAATCCTTTTTTGCAGACAAAAAGGATCAAAACATGGAGCGGGAG
>CM053598.1:204395704-204426426 GCA_028646575.1 Pseudocheirus occidentalis
TGCAGAACAGTCTCAGGACACCTGAAAACATCAGCAAGACCCTCTTCCAGGATTTCTGTAAACATATAATAAGAAAATCCTTCAGGTCTTGTGAGCCAACAGCAAGGTTCCAGGACCTCTGCAACAATAGCACTGTCCTTCACCAGCAGATGAATCTGGCAAACAACATCAAAACAGACAGACAGAATACCAGCACCAAAACCATGCTTCCTCAGTTCTTCAGCAGTTCAGCTGGCCCTAGGACCCAGAAGAAATCTCAGCTGGCTCCCAGGATCAAAATTACTCCTCCCAGGTTTTCAAAATTAAAATAGTTTTCTTCAGCCTAGGGGCAGGGAGGGAGTGCTTTACTCTTCAGCCTTCCTGGCAGCAGCAACTTCAGCCTCCACAATTCTTGTCCAGAGAAAATTCTGATTCAATTCTCAGTCTAGCAGTAGCAGCCCAGCCTCCAAATGCTGCTGAGAGAAACACTCTCCCCAGGAGAACAGATTCTGGTCTCAAGGAATTCTGACCGTGCCTCTCTGGGGCTTTTCTTATATACACACAGCATTAACTTCCTTTTTCAGCCAATCCCTTCCTGTTATGTCAGCAACAGAAAACAGGAGTTCATACCTTCTGTTTCACAGAGGTTTGATTAGTTACTAAGGGCTAAGTACCTGCTTGCTTGCCAAAACAAAAAAGAGGTCTTCATATTCAAATTAATTACCATTACAACAACCCGCTTGAGCATGCTGGTGGTGCTGTTTTCTGACTGGCGGAGTATGTGGTTCTGTCTGAGACTAGATGGATGTGGTTGTTGTTGAGTGCATGGATACAACTATTTCTTTGGGAAATATGAGAAATGGGTCTGGGGGCAGTGGTTAACTAGAGGCAGTGGCTAGGGTCCCATCACATGGACACACCTTCTGTTTCTGTAAAAAATACAAGTTAATGGACACACCTGTTGTTCTAGTGAGCAGCGAGGCATCTACAAAGAGGCTAGGATATTGAGTGTGTGTGTGTGTGTGTGCGCGCGTGTGTGTGAGTGTGTGCGCGTGTGTGTGTGCATGTGTGTGTGAGTGTGTGTGTGCGTGTGTGTGTGCGCGTATGTGTGCGCGTGTGTGTGTGTGTGTGAGTGTGTGCGTGTGTGTGTGTGTGAGTGTGTGTGTGTGCGTGTGTGTGTGTGCGCGTGTGTGCGTGTGTGTGCGCGCGTGTGTGTGTGTGCGTGTGTGTGTGTGTGTGTGCGTGTGTACGTGTGTGTGTGTGTGTGTGAGTGGCTAGGTAGGGACAGTGGGCCTGCTGTTCAATGGGGCCTATAAGGAAGTTAGAAATATTGGGGCTGAGGGTAGCTTCATTAGGATTCCATCAAAACGAAGCGTAACGATAGAATCTCCTCAACTTGAAGAATCATCACAAATTTCTGGTTTGTCTTCCTTTAATTTTTTCTTTCAAAAGTATCATTGTGTTTTGTGTTTGTATTTTTTTCACGATTATTTACCTCTCTTTTCAAGAAAGAACCCTCCCTTGTGCCAAAGAAAAACAATTAAGCAAAGATTTCTGGTGTTTCCATCCTATCTATCAATATATCCAAAGGAGAATCCTTGTGGGCGTACAACGAGATCCTTCAGAAACTCAGAATCAGGGCCAAGAAGAATGCAGAGGAAGAGGTCTTAAATTACTCAACGGAGTTTGGCTTATCCATTCACACCGGAAAGATCAAGTAGATGAAAATCATCTATTGCCTAAATTGCAAAATACATTTGGATGGACCCCCTATAGACTTGTCCAACAGTTTATCTATCTGGGGAAGACAGTACAATGAACTGATCTAGAGTTAAACAGAAAGAGAGAGGGCTGGATTACTTTTAGGAAATTACAGTCTTCTACTGACCTCAAGACTCACATGGAAGCAAAGGCCTACCTTTTTAACAATAACATTTATCGGTGTTGCCAGTGGCAACAAGATGACCGCTTTGTTCTCCAGCTGTCTTCAGCCCTGTGACTCCATGTGGGATTTTTTTGGCAAAGATACTGGAGTGGTTTACCATTTCCTTTTCCAACACACTTTACAGAGGAGGAAACTGAGGCAAACAGGTTAAGTAACTTGTCTAGGTTCATACAGTTAGTGAGTGTCCAAGGCCAGGTTTGAACCCAGGTCTTCCTGACTTCCGGCCCAATGTTCTATCTGTTCACCATCTAGCTGCCCACTGACTGCTTATGAAGAAAGCAGACAAAAGGCTTGGTGGGTGTGAACAGACACTAACATTTATCCAAAAAGGAGCTCCAAAGAACAAGAGTAAAGGACATTATCAAGAAACTGCATGATACAAGGAGAAGCTGGGCTGGTCGCACGGCGACCATGTGACTATGAGTGGTACCCTATTGATGGTGGGAGAAAGCAAGAAGGGCATTAGTGCATCGGATAAAGCCCTTGTGATTAGCTTTTGGGCAACATGGGCGAGAGTTGCACAGATATGGATGAATTGCAATCTGCATTACTGAAGGAGCTCCCAAACTGAGGAGATCACAGAGCCATATGAGCATTTTGAACACTTGAGCATTCAGATTTATTTTTTGATCTTTAAAAATGTCTGAGTCATGATGACAATAATCAGATGTGTTGAATATCCCAACAACTGAACAGCCACAATATCACCCCATTAGCTGGGCGATGCCTTCTGTCAACTCTGCAAACAATTATCAGAATATCCCAGTATTCATTTGGGGAATATATATATATATATATATATATCTGTGTATACATGCCACAAAATAGGACATGAGTTATTGTTTTGTTGTTTTTCTACTGGAAAATGTTAATAATATAGATTAAGGGGTGGCTAGGTGGTGCAATGAATACTCCTCCTGGAGTCAGGAGGACCTGAGTTCAAATCTGGCCTCAGATACTTGACACACTTACTAGCCATGTGACCTTGGGCAAGTCACTTAACCCCAACTGCCCTCCAGAAAGCAAATAATAATAATAATTAATATGGATTAAACTTTAAAATGTGCTGCGTATTTTTGGAGAGTTGGGTTGCTTAAAACTTACTAGTACACCCTTGGGTCTTGTGCTAAAGTAATTATGGATACATTTTTGATAGACTAAGCTGCAGGGAAATGTAGTAATTTTCTCTTTCAACATTTGAGAAATATTTCAGCTTCTTTAAAAAATAGCTAAAAAGATGTTTCCTTATAATAAACCTTCTTTTGAAATAGCTGAATTCCAAATGCCAGATCTATAATGAAATTTTATTTGGAAAAAAGATTTTGACATTTTCGAATTAAGAAGTAAATTTCCTGGCCTTAGGAGGTCATCTGCACAGTGTCTGCAGATGAGCTTGGAGATCTGAGTGGTGATGGAGCCAGAGAGACCTAGCCTAAAGGCACGGAGGCTGTAGTATGAATCAACAGAGTTACAGAAATCAACTCTGTCTTGTTTTCTCTGCCTTTATCTCTAAGGGCCTTAGCTACCGAGGTTTTGCCAGAAACCAAGCATTTCTTGCTATTTTGACAAACATTCTATTAATTGGAATTAGCATCACATGAGATAGTCAAAATATTTTTTCCGTTTATTCCACATAATTTGAATTTTACTTATGCTGTCCTTCAAAATAGAAATAGTATCAATGAATGGGGTTATAAGCTAGGTTGAGTCTCAAGTTAAAAAGAAACTTAGTCCATTACTTTTATTTGCCTTAAGTGGTGATACTTTTTCAGTCCTTTACACTGTTTCATGAAATAAATGCAAACATTTTCTTCAGCTTCATCCCAGAGAACCACAAAACATTTTATCCTGAGCACCGTCTGGATCCCACAAAAATCTATTCATTAGCTTAATACTCATGCACGGGCACCTCAGTGGATACCTGTTCTTTTGCAACCTCAAAGCCATAAGTGAAGTGTGCTGCATAAATGTAACATTTCATTTCCCAAAGCACACAAAATACTAATGTCTACCGGACTTTTCAAAGAGCCACTTGATGCTGGAACCAATTGGTTGTAAATGACAAAGGAAATTCACCTAAATTGGTTGGAGATATGTGTTGCCAGGATACTGTAGCCAGTGTACAGATAGCAGTATGGATTTCAGGGTAACAGTGACACAAAGTAAGTGAGCAGACAGATGGAACAACACACCCATTTAATTGTCAATGATGAGACGCCTGCTCTTGTTACATATTAAAAAGATGACGGGATTCGAAGATTTTGAGGTAAGGGGAAAGTAAGCCATAATTATCCATTGGTCCGGAATTCTGTTTTCATAGCTATTTGGAGCTCTTGGCAAGGAAAGTCGTTCTCTCAGTGGAGATTATCAATAGTCTGCAATTTATGGTATAGTTTTAGAGAGGTGCTGAGGGATGTTTAGCATGTAAATGATTTGCTAAGAGGTCACCAGCCAATGCATGAGTCAGGATTTGAAACCAACTCTGAAATCAGTTCTCTATTAGTTAGTTGTCTCTCTTAGGGGCAAGTAAAGCTTCATATATATTAAGAGCAGAATTTTTCAAAGAAAACCTGTATGGTGGCACAGACCTGAGTTCAAATCCGGCCTCAGACACTTAACACAAAAACTAGCCGTGTGACCTTGGGCAAGCCACTTAATCCCAGTTGCCCAACCTTCCTTCCACCAAAAAGCAAAAAAAAAAAAAAATAAAAAATAAAAAAAGCAAACCTGTCTGGATTGGCAAAGATGGTGAGAATAGCTCTAGATTTAGTTTGGCAGAATGAGTTTGGCTTTAAGTTTCATCCCAAGAAGCTCGGTGACACAGTGGATAGAGCACCGGCCTTCAAATCAGGAAGATTCATCTTCATGAGTTTATGAATTCAAATCCAGCCTCAGATGCTTAATTAGCTGTGACCCTGAGCAAGCCACTTAACCCTATTTGCCTCAGTCCTTCATCTGTGAAATGAAACGGTAAAACACTCTAGCATCTCTGCCAAAAATACCCCCAAAATGGGGTCATATAGATTCAGACACAACTGAACAACCACAATATCACCCTATTAGCTGGACAATGCCTTCTGTCAAGTCTGCAAACAATTATCAGAGTAACACAGGTTATGCAACTAGTGTCCACTCTAAAAATACCAATGAGCTGCACAAGTTACTACAACCACACTTAACTCTGAAAAAATAAAACCAAAGATGCACACAGGCCATCACAAGCACAGTTAACTCTAAAATAAAAATAAAGACAAAGAGCTAACAGTGATTATAAGCAAAAAGCTTTATTCCATTGGAGGAGGGAAACTGGACACACAACCCGGGGCCTCTTGGAAGAGGTGATCTGCTTTAGTGAGGCCAAACTTTGAGACATACAGTAGTGTCTACACAGCGAGCCATAGCTGTGACAATGAGAGGTAACAGCAACAATGAGACAAGTTTGATTCACAGCAGGGCTTCGTGACAGGAACATGGCTCCTGCAGGTGTTTACCTGAGCTTAGGGACCACCTGGGGCAGGTGTGAAACAGTTCTGGGATTTTGCTGTAACAGAGATCATCCAGACGCAGTGGTTCTCAACCTTCCTCATGCCGTGACCCTTTAATACAATTCCTCATGTTGTGGTGACCCCCCACCATAAAATTATTTTTGTTGCTACTTCATAACTGTAATTTTGCTGCTGGTATGAATTGTAATGTAAATATCTGATATGCAGGATGGAATTTTCATTGTTACAAATTGAGCATAACCCACAGGTTGAGAACCACAGGGAGGGTGAGTAAAAACGGCTGCTGTTATACCTAGCTCAGGACACATGTGGAGCCTTATCCCTGGAAAACAGGGTGTCTCTTAATAGTAAAAAGAGAGGAGTAAAAAAAGGCAGGGTCTTGGCATGGGCAAGCTGACACAGCTCTTCCAAAACCTGTTTGGGAGGGGAATTTTCTCCTGTTTCCCATGTTGTTTGTGCCCTCAGTCATTGCTATGTTCACAGAAATCTAGACAAATTACAACCATACAAATCAGTAAAGACATTTAGTGGGAAGGAAGAGAATTAATGCAAATGTTAGAAACCATCTTAACAACTGTTTCTCAAGAGGATAATTTCTCAATCTCTATTTCCCAACATGGTTCTAAAAGAAAGTTCTACTTCATCCAGCGTCTCACCTACAACTGGGTAAAACAGCTCTTTTAGTTGTTCAGTTGTTTCTGACTCTTTGTGAACTTCTTTTCAAAGATACTGGAGCGGTTTGCCATTTCCTTCTCTAGCTCATTTTACAAATGAGGAGGCTGAGGCAAACAGGATTAAGTGACTTATCCAGGGTCACACAGTCCTTAAGTCTGAGGCCAGGTTTGAATTCATGAAGATGAGTCTTCCAGGCCCGGCACTCTATCCACTGGGCCACCTAGCTGCCTGAAAATCACCCTACTGAATAATAAAGGTCTATGTCATGCCACCCAAGTAATCAGAGTGCTTTCTCCTGCTCTTCTTTGCCAGTGCCATTCATTCCTTTGACAAACCACTAAGGCATCATCACCAAATCCTGATAGCAAGGAGAGATCTTTCAAGCCATACACGTGTTGGTCCCAAGCGCAGTGTTGGGATTTGGTGAGACTGAGTCAATGAGACAGATGGCAAAAAAAAAAATTAATTAATTAAAATAAAATTCTTTTTACTAGAAAATGACAGCAAGGCCACATATTGAAACAACCAAGGTATGTAGTACAACTCTCTACACACTTCATCTCCCCAGTGGAGCAGCAATGGCAGCCCTCATGGTCATCAAAGCCAGGACTCGGCAAATCCAGCCAATCAGTGGAATTTCATCTATGTGTCTTTAATGAAAAATGCACCGTCACAGATACCTGTGACCACATTTCAGCTCTCTGTGTCATAGCCCCCTTACCACAGGGGGCTACGCTTGGATCTTTCATTTCTGGCTGGACTGCATAGCCTAGTCTGTCCCTCAGAACACATGGCCCAGGGAGAACATGTGTCATCTGTTACAACAGCATAACATTTTAGCAGCCCTCTGGGCTCTGATCCTTGTCATTTCGTCATTAGTTGGCTCATTTGACCTGTCCTTGATTTTGATTTTAGTCAGCTCTAGAGATTCTTCTTGTTTTCTCTTCATCTCATTAACTATTATGATATGCCCTTTTTGCAAGCGCAGCATCCCTCAGGAACTTGAAATCTTGGTCCCCTGACACCAGGTTCAACTCTTGGACTTTGGACTCCACAGGAAATGTAGTTTCTGATGTGGTAGGGTGTATTAGTGGCAAAACATGCTAGGAAGCACAAGTTTCCCCTCAGTCCGACTCATTACATCTTCCCTCTCCCATTCCAGTTAAAAAAAAATTACAGTCCTTGCAAAATGCATTAGATTTGTTTATAAAGGTGTAACAGAGAATGAGGACCCCGTCTTGAGTACATGAACAGACAACTCATGCATGATTACTGAGCCTCCTTTTGAAAGTTGGTTTTGATATGGAATAGAACGGCCCAAATTTCCTCTTCAGAGCAGGTGCAAATATTTTCTCACTGTTGCTGGTTCACTTACTGTCTATTAAAGAAAAGGGCATTTGGTGGGTGCCTCACTGGACTTGGCAGGCTGGATCATGTAAAATTACCCCCCCCACCCTGCACCTCAACCCCCCCCTTCAGTCAATTCCATTGGTTCCCGAGTATATCTAGGATCAAACATAAAATTCTCTCTCTGTCTTTTACCAGATAATTTCCTACTTTCCTGAAGTATTTCCTACTCATGATTCCAGTCCTGGAATTTCTCCTGAGCTACTCTCACATCAACTAAGTGTCTACTGAACATTTTGAACTAGTTGTCCCAAGGCATCTCAAACTTAACATGTTTAAAACAGAACCCATCTTTAAACCCAAATCCCTTCCTATTCCAAATTTTCGCATTTTTTCCCAAGGCACCAGTATCATCAATATCAACAACAAGCTATATCCATCTTGTAGATTCAGAATTTCAGTCATCTTCGACTCGGTCATTTCTTCCCCACCTTCCATGTCCAATTAGTTTCCAAGTCTTGATTCTATCACTGCAGCACGTTTTGAATCTATCCCCTTCTCTATACTCACTCAACACCCACCTTAGTTCAGTCCTTTGTCACCTCTTCCTCACTGGTGTCCTCAGCTGAAGTCTCTCTGTTTTCCAATCCGTACCTTACTCAGCTGTCAAAACAAAATTCCTAAAGCACAGATCTGATCACATCGCTCCCTGATTAATAAACTCCTGTGGTTCCCTACTATTTCTAAGATCAGACACAAATCCCTCTGATTAGCATTTTAAAGTCCTTTATGACTTGACTACAACCTTGACCACAACAGTTTTTATTACATATTACATATATATTACCTTTCAGTCAAATCAGCCTCTTTTTGCTTTTCCTTAAACACATCATCTTGTTGCCTCCGCTAAGGCTGTCCTCATGCATGGAATGTACTAGTCCCTCACTTCTACCTCCCATGATATTTAACTTCCTTTGAAGCTTCCTACATGAGGCCTTTCCTGGTGTCTCCCAACTGCTACTAGTGCTACCCTCCCCCGTTAATGTTTATTTGTTTTATATAAGCTTATTTTATGTATACATGCATAAAAACATACATACACGAAGGAACAAGGATATATGTATGTGCACGTGCACACATGCACACACACACACACAGAGTTGTCTTCCTCAATAGAATGTAACCTTAGGCAGGGCCGGTTTTGCATGCATGGCTTTATGTCCCTAGCATTTAGGGAATTAAGCTGGTGGTTATTGACTGAATGATTTTTCTTGGCATGATGTACTCAGTAAGGCAAGCTTAGAGAGAATTTAGGTATAGTCTAATCCAGAGATTCTCAACCTGTGGGTCTCAAACCCCTTTCACAGGGGTCACAGGGGCCACCTAAGACCATCAGAAAATAGAGATTTCCAACCGTCTTAGGAACTGAGAAACCATTGCTCTATCCATTTCCAGGCAGGTCTGCCCACATGCAGATACTCCCACATAGGAGCATGAAAGGGTCTTGGCATTAGGAAGGTTGAGAATCACTGGACTCTAATCCATTATATGGGTCTCCCCTCCCACAAGGAGATCTAACTCCAGATTCCCACAGAAGCTAACCCCAAAGAAGGGGATCAGACATCTCTTCTCTTACTTGCCCCTCCCAAACTCTAGGGAAATCTCTAAAACAAAAGCTTCGTCATGACTCTTATCTAGGGTCTCTACCAAAAGTGGCCCAAGCTGAATAGACAATACAAGTATCATGACTGTAATTTATTTTCTCCACCGCTGAAAATGCTTCAGATACAAGACTCTTAGGCACACCTTAACAAATGCAGAAAGATAAAATAATAACTCGTTATGACTTACAGGTTTTAAAAAACAAAAACAACTCTTTGGGACTGCTTTCAATGGATAGTTCATTTTAACTTCAGACCTGTACCATCTGAACAACTGGTGAGATCCAAATTTCCTGGCCAGCCAGGGGATGCCTTTGACTTAGTCCTCCAAGCTGTAGCATCCTCCAAGAACTCCCTCTCTGCCTGGAATCCCGACCTCAGAAACTCAACCTCACAAACTCATGAGGTTACATCGGAATTGGAGAAGCCCATTTCTCTCGGAATCACCTGTTGTTGGACTCTGCCCAGGGAAGTAAACAGAAAACAGAAGGCAAAAAGGACTTAGGCCCATCTAGGCAAGCACATATTCCTGTTGCTAAGTGCTGGTAGACTCCCCAGCTTTTGTGGGTGGGTAGGAGAGATAAACACCCACTGTCCCACCCTAGCCCTGGGAGAGTATGCTTTAGAAGAGTTCCAGAAAACAAAATCTCAATTACTTTTATGGCCGCAGGTCTCTGTGGACAATAAGCTTTAATACGGCCCCTCCCCCCAAGGTGAGCAATCAGGAGTTATTTCAACCAGGGTCATGTCCTCCAGCAAGGTCCTAGAGCACGTGTCCCCACAGAAGCAGACTAGGGTACATGCCTGACCCCATGGGACGTGCTACAGTCCTGAAGATCAGGGTGTTCTCATGATTACTCCAAGTTACAGAGAATAATAAAACTTTGCCTTCAAACCAGATAGAAAATTGGATCTTGTCCAAAAGACCATCTTGTTCAATGATTAAAAAAAAAATAAACCCAAACTTTTTTATCTTTGTCCCAAACTGCAAAATGAAGAGAAATATTAAATCAAAAATGGTTTCACATCAATAGTGTTCAAGTTTTCTCTTGTAGGACGGGTTTTAAAAACTAGTCAATCAATAAGCATTGATTAAGCACCAACTATGTACAAGTCACTGTGTTAGGTGTTGGCAATATGAAAGCAAAAATGAGATTATTCTGACTACCAAGGTGCCTTTGCTGGGGCTGACATAGAGGAGGTGACCCTTGAGGATGGCTTTGGTATCCCAGCACAGTGACTGGGCAGACCTTTTGTCCCTGTCCTGTCTTGCCATGGAAAGTTGTAGGAGCTTGGGGACTTCTTTGGGATGTTGGTAATGACGGGGTTTGCATAGGCTGGAAGCCAGTCACAGCTTTTGTGTAATTGTGCGTTCGGTCCATTTTCAATTCCAACGTTGTAGGATGAGACTGAGTTGGGGCATTTGGGCAAGAGGGAATAATGCTTGGTGTGAGAGGATCGAAGTTTGAATACCAGCTCTTTTGCTTCCTAGATGATTTAGAATGACCTAGAACAGTGGTTCTCAACTTTCCTAATGCCACGACCCTTTAACGTTCCTATGCGGGCATATCTGCATGTGGGCAGACCCTCCATAAAGGAGCGGTGTCTTGGTTCCTAAGACTGCTGGAAATACGTGTTTTCCGATGGTCTCAGGCAACCCATGTAACCCCTGTGAAAGGGTCGTTTGACCCCCAAAGGGGTTGCGACCCACAGGTTGAGAACCGCTGATCTAGAATGCTTTAACCTTTCTGGGTTTCAGATTCCTCATCAGTAAAAAAGTGATTGAACGCAATAACACTCGGTGCCTTTTCTAACTCTAAACCTAGGATTCTATGAACGTATGACCTGAATCACATGTTACTATCAAAATGTTAGTAAATATTTTTAAAGCACCTACCATATGCTAGGCACTATTATGTACTGAATAGAGGCATTATTCTACAATGACTTCCATTCTCATTTTTTAAATATTTCATACTTTATGTTGATTCTGATATGTTATGAAGCGCTAGTAAGGAAAACCGGTATTGCAGGAAGGAAGAAAAAGGGAGAAAATGTTGCTAAGCATGACTTATATAGTAAGGAAAATGTATGTAGAGAAAAATCCGAAACAAAAACGAGGTTAGGAGGAAGATTTTCAGCACGCTGGCGGCCAAATCATTGTTTTGTTTTGTTTTTCTTGTTTCTTATCCTATGCTCTAGGTCAGTGATTCTCAACCTTCCTGATGCCACGACCCTTTAATACAGTTCCTCATGTTGTGGTGACCCCCAATCATAAAATTATTTTCATTGCTACTTCATAACTGTAATTTTGCTACTGTTATGAACTGTAATGTAAATATCTGATATGCAGGATGGATTTTCATTGTTACAAATTGAACAGAACCCACAGGTTGAGAACCTCCGTTCTAAGTAAAGGATTCCTTAGGCAAAGTTATGGCACATGATACAACTTGAATATCTTTTTATGGGGTTTTGTGGGAATTATAAAATCACTAATATCCCTACAAAAACAGACCAAAGACTGTTCCTAATTATTTTTTTTCCCTCTCATTGGGCCACTTAAACAAAGAATCATGTCATGTTTTAGTGGTGGTGGCACTGGTACCAAAAAGGTCAGTCCGATAAAACAAAAATTATTCAAATTTTAAATTTCCTTTTTCATAGGTTGCAAAAATACTCTAAGTATATTGTGTTAGATTGACAGAATTGTATTCATCCATGTGTCACTTATTCTAAATAGCCAGAAAGCAGGCTGTAGGAACAGGCTGGCTGAACAATAAGATTTTATTAGGTGTAACTCAATTTTAATTTAAAATGGTCACGTACAGACATGAGTGATAAGTGAATCACAGACCTGAATGAAAGAGTTCAGCGTAACAGCTCACAGAAAACAGGGCAAGTGTTTGACCTGTGACAGTGAAGTTGATATTGTAAGCAACAGAAGCAAAAATGTGCATTATTTTTCACACTTCTTTGCATTTATCTGTGATGCTAACAGCAGTACTTCCCTAAACTACCAAATTCTGTATTTGGATTATTAATGAAATGCTATTGAAGCACAAAACCCAAAAAATACATTTATCAGAGATGTAGCTAGACAGTTATGTCTTGTGAAAAAGACCTAAGTGTTTTAGTGGCCTGTAAGCTTGATGTGAATGAATTAAAATGCAGTTATTAAGTGCTTACTATGTTCAAAGCACTGAGTTATGCTCTGGGAATAATCAATAGAAAAGCCAGACAAACCCTGCTTTGAAGCGGATCACATTCGTAATGGGATAAGAGTTAACTCTGTAACATAGCAACAAAAAAAAATGTGCTACCAGAAATGAAATATTGAGAATGAGAGTTATGATCGTTTGGTGAGCGAGACTGCATCCCAAAGAGGGTGACCAGGAGAGAGTGATTTAAAAAAACTGTAAATTAAAACATTTAATAAACATTTAAAAATTATTTTAAAATTATATGCAGACAAGTATTTTCAGCAATCTATTGAAAGATTACAGTTTTTGGTGGTCATAGGAACCTAAATCAAATGATTAATTAATTTATTGGTTAATTTAATAATTTTGTTAAGTTGACTTATCTAATTAATAATTTTAAAATATCCCATAAGAAAATAGGGGGAAGGGGGGGCGGCTAGGTGGCACAGTGAATAGAGCACCAGCCCTGGATTCAGGAGGACCTGAGTTCAAATCCGGCCTCAGACACTTAGCACAAAAACTAGCCATGTGACCTTGGGCAAGTCACTTAACCCCAACTGCCCTCCAAAAAGCAAAACGAAAACCAAAAAAAAAAAGCAACCAAAAAAAAAAAGAAAATAGGGGGAAGGGAGCACCAACCCTGGAGTCAGGAGGTCTTGAGTTCATATATGACCTCAGACACTTGACACTTAATAGCTGTGTGACCTTGGGCAAGTCACTTAACCCCAATCGCACTGCCTTCCCCCTCCAAAAAACAAAACAAAAAGAAAATAGAGGGAAGGATTTAGGATGTTTAGTGTGAAGAAGTGAAGATTTCGAGTATCCTGAACATGACAGCAATCTTCAAATTTAAGTCGAAGGAATTAAGACTTATTCTGTTTGATCCCTGAAGGAAGAACTGGGACTCATGGGTGAAGCTGCAAAGAGACAAATTTAGGCTTGATATGAGGAAAAACTTCCTAACAATTAGAATTTCCAAAAGTCAACTGGGCTGCTTTGGAGGGTAATGGGCTCTCCATCCCAACTCCCTCCTATTTTGCCCCTCAATTTGCCCCTTAAGATCTTCAATGACCAATTATCAGTTATTTTGTAGAGAGCTCTTGTTCAGATTAGATTAGGTGGCTTCTGAGTTCTCAATATTTATATTTATAATCAATTTTCGTTGACCAGAAGTCAAGTGTGTGTTCCATATAGAAAGCCTGGATTTTTTAATCCTCCAGTTCTAAGTTGGGATATTTAGAATGCAGTAGGAGCTAATAGGAGCTATTTTATGCAATAGATCTGTTCCTGTAAAATTACAGCTAGTGTTACAAATTAGACTTTATTTTTCAATGGATTTTTAAAAATGACTTAAAAAATCCTTTTTCTTCATTTCTGATTTAAGTTCAAAGTGACTAATAACATGTCACCCTGTTTAATCTCTCTTAAGTAAATTTTATTTAAATATTGCAAATTCTTTTTACTTTTCAAATTTTACTTTTAAAAATGTATTTAATGAATCATTTAAAAATATAAATACTTACCATCTCTGTTTTATAAATTCATACACATTCTCACATAGAAAATGTTTTGGTAAAAATAATATAAAATAATATGACCTTTTTTGAAGTTAAAAAAAGCTATATGACTACATTATATAGCATGCAGAATCAACCTGATTATGAAAAATATAATGGGTTCTATTTTTCACAGTGCCTATAGAACTCCTTCAGAGCAATATACTTGGGGAGTTTCAATCACTATATCCAAAGCCAAATCACTATCATTAATAATTAATCAAAAGATCACCCACCCCTTGGCACCAGACATTCTCAGGAATTGAGAAACTGTGGGGGAATTTCACTCCTAAGGAAAGCAATTGCATGAATTGTTTATACTTCTTGATTTCTCTCATTCTATAGACTGGATTATTCTGAGTTTTCAAATTCTGATCTCTGCTTAAGTAAGGGATGGGGATTTCCCAGCTCTTTAAAGTTGGGCAATCAAAATTTCTGGTATGGACACGGCCAACCAGTACGTGGAGAAATGACAGACACATATGCAGTATGCACCTAAAATGATAATGAACATTGACTATAACTGAAATATAGGTAGCACAAGATGATAAATACAGTCAGTCCTCAACTTTCATGGGAATAACATTCCTAGAAAATGGTGTGAAAGTGAAAAACTCAAATGCTGATACAAATATATTTGAAAAAAAGGGGTTAGATTACCATGACCACCAAAAATTGTAATCCTTTGCTAAAGATTGCTGAAAATACACTATTTCTGCATATAATTGTTTATAACAAAACAGTAATTCTGATATGTACTTTTTATAACATGGTAACCATGAAATAATCTGTAAAATGCATCACACAAAATAAAATTGGTAACATGCAAAACATTTTTTTCTCTTTAGTAATCTCCTAGAATTCTGTAATCTTTTGTTATAATATCTCAATTAAAATACCACAAACATTTATTCCAAATAATGCTATATTGCTATAAACTACCTTGGCTGTCCTCTGAAAACAAAGGTAGAGGTTGTAGGAACTTCAGCCACTGTTGTATGAAGATGCCATAACTGGCAGGGTCTCCACATCACCCCCAGCACTCTGAATGTAAGGAGAAATTTTTACAATGGTGGGGTGAACAAAACCAGCGAAATACCTTCTAGGATACCAGATGCTCCATAAATTTGTGCACATTGGGCTTCTCATTTTTTTCTCTCCGTGCATAGTTGGAAATGTGCCCAGGTGCCAACATGAAAGTGAAAACGAGATTCTTCATAAAATCATGAGAATGCTTGAAGTTGGGAAAATTAAATGTATGAATATTGAGTATTGTATCTCAATGTTTAGCTCTTACACCAGAGAGAGTGCCAAAGGGAACTGAGGCTGAGTGTTGACTTTATTATCTTATTCCCTGAAAAAGGAACTTGAACTGAGTCCTCTCTAGCCATATTAGAACTTCACTTTCTTCTTTATTTTTCCTTTCTGGGTCTCCATCCCTCTCACCCATTTTAATCTGTAACTACCCTCTGACAACTAAAATCCTTCAGATCTTTGGCAGAAAGACACCATAAACATTTGTGATGTCAGTTGGATATTGTAAACAAACTGCCTGTTGGCAAGAGGGAAATTCTTCAATGTTTAGGTATTTGAGCCTTTTGAAAGCCATATAGAACTAGAGTGAGGGGCAGGAAGAAAAAGAGAAAGAGGGAGAGAGACAGAGACAGAGAGAGAGAGAGGAAGAGAGAGAGGGAGAGAGAGACAGAGAGAGGGAGAGGGAGAGAGAGAGAGAGAGAGAGAGAGAGAGAGAGAGAGAGAGAGAGAGAGAGAGAGAGAGAGAGAGAGAGAAAGAATTTTATAGTTGCAGAGACCTATCGTGGTACAATGGGGTCTCCAAGTTGAATAGGGAATTTATTGATTCACATTTATATAGTTCCCCAAAAGCCAAAAGAGAAAAACATGAATCTGGATAAAACAAGTGTAAGGGCAGGGTGATTGAGCCAATGAGTCAAGTCACCTCACTCCATTAAAGTGAGAAGATGCCTCATCAATAAATCTCAATCATAGGCTTTAAACTGCTTAAAAAGTAGAAATAGAAAAAAAAAATCCATCGATCATCATTTAAAAGAGATCCTATAAGGAAAGCTCATAGGAATATCATAGTCAAATTCCAAAATCCCCAGCTCAAGGAAAAACTATTAAAAGCATCAACATTAAAACAATTTAAATAAGATGGTGCCACAATTAGAATTACACAAGGCCTAGCAGTAGAAACACTAAAGGACTGTAGGCCTTGGAACACAACATACCAAAGAGCAAAAGAACTGGGCTCCAGCCCAAAATATTATACTCTGCAAAGTTACCTATCATCTTGGATGAAAAAAAAAAGGATATTTGATAAACTCTCAGGTTTTCAAGACTTTGTGAAAAAAAATCCTGAACTATTTTAATAGACTTATGATTTCACTGGCATGGGAACTCTTAATGAGGAAACTCTACCAATGAAGATTAGAACCTGCTCTTCCACTTAAGACTGTACACTCAACTCTCAAGATTAAACTTGAAGATCTCTGTGGCCAGGGAACTATCTTTTCCTTTTCTTTGTATCCCTAGCACTTAGTATGATGCCTGGCGCTTAATAAATGTTTGTTGATTGACTTAAGTCTTAGAGAGTTGCCTAGGACACTCTCAGGAACGTAAGGGACTTTCTCAGGGTCACTCACCCTGTTATATGTAAGCCTGGAACTCCAGTCTTCTTAATTCTGAAGTCAACTCACTCTTTATTATACCATATTGCCTTGCAAAACCAGTTGGTGGGGGAAAGTTATAGATAAAAAATGAGGAGAGGAGAGGCAACTCAAAAGGAAAAATTAAGAAATTGGGGTTTCAGAAGTTAATATGTATATATGACGGGAGAAGCTTGAGGGAGACAATCCAGATCCAAACAAAAAATTAAGTGCCAATTCAGTAGTCTGGCAAATTGCTTCATGTTTTGATGGTTTTAAACCTTTGTCTCCCAGGAGAGTATAACGATATAGTTAAAAGATACTAAAGTTTGCTTAAGTCTTTTAAAAATACATGATTGTGAGTCTTTTGTATTTTTAGCATTTCTTTTGTGCAGAAGAAATAAATTGCTGTAGTATTCCTGATTTATATGTGGAGTACATACATATGACATGCATATATGTTCACGTGTGTATGTAAGGTTTAGGATAGGGGTTGAGACTGGAATCTGTGATTTCATTGTGTAAAGTGGGGAATACCCTATATATACCAATCAAGGCACCTTCTCTGCAAGCTTTAGAGAGTTATCTAGATGGCCCTGAGAGGTCAAGTAACTTGTACTGGGTAACAGCTATTCTATTTCACTAGAAGTCAAGTCTTCCTGGCTATGAAACCAGCTCTCTATCTACCATCCCATTTATAGACAAAATAGATATACATGCTTTTGCAGTACTAGTGAGACAGCTAGTGGTATAAAGAATGTGACCACGAATGCTGTCTCTGAAATATGATGGCATCAATGCATGGGGAAGGGGAAGCCTTTAGATTTCAAGGCTTAAAAAACTCACTCTTAAAAATATTCTTTTAGAGAATCCTAGAAAATGTTTATAAATTTTTTGAAGAATAATGAGTGCTATTTTTAAAGCTGTATTTGGAAACTTCTCTGCATAAATCTCTAGTCCTTTAAAGTATGTTGCTCTCTTCTTCTCTGTTAGTTAAATGCAAAGCTATCCCTTTTGAACTTTGAGCATTCTGCCTGAAATCAGGTTGATCCAGGGAATATCTCTTGAGTTATATTCTAATCACTGATTACCTTTCTTTCTAATTATTATGAGAAATAATTTGTTATATAGATTTAGGGACCTCGTTGTTCGTAACATTGTTTTGCTTTTTGGAGGGGGGAAAGTAGGGCAATTGGGGTTAAGTGACTTGCCCAAGGTCACAGGGCTAGTAAGTATTAAGTGTCTGAGGCCAGATTTGGACTCAGGTCCTCCCAACTCCAGGTTTGGTGCTCTATTCACTTCTCGACCTGGACACCCCAACTAAAATATTTTTAAGTGAATAAATTAATTAATATCCACCCCACATGCCAAAGAATGTGCTGTACTAATGCTTAGGTAAACTACTGTGCACTTACTTTGTACTAAGTACAAAGTAAATTATTGGTGACAGTAATGTTTCATTGTCACAGAATCATTATAGTATTTTATTAGGATAGGATAAAATAGGCCTGAATTTTACTGTGATACTTAGGTTAGGCTGTATAATACAGGAAGAATGAATTAATACAACTCAAATGACTAAGACTGTAAACTATTTAGAACTCTGAAGAAAATAATAAGATTTTATTAATCTGGTGCAAATTTAAAAAAAAGACCTTTAATCCCTCCTATAACTATACTGAAAGTGAAGAAAACATCTTTTGGCATCTGAGAATATAATCAAAGCAGTTACCAATTTGGGCAAAGTTTATTCGATCAATAATCTTTCACAGTTTTGCATTAACCCTCTCTGAAACTTCCAGAAATCGCTTTTGCCAGAAAACTATTTGTTTGTTTGAAATCAAAGAGCTAATACAAACTGCTTTTCTTGCAGGGCACCCCAGCTGTGGCACGCCAGAAGGTAGGTGCTTTGAGAAGGTGTTGAGAGCATTCCTTGCCTGACGGCTAACAAATATGCTCTAACATTTGACCTGCCTGATGGATGGAAGACCTAAGGCTTGACTTTGTGGGGTATTTATTTACTCTCCTGACCAGAGCTGCAGTTGGTCCTGTTGCTAACTCTCTAACAGAACCCGCTGCCCGGAGAAAAGGTCACCCATCTTTTCACTTCTTTGGGGAAGGGGTGGCGGTGCAGGGAAGAGCTGCAATTCTGACATTCCCCCCATCAATTGACCTTGACAGAAAAGGGGGAAGAAGGCCAAGCTAATGAACTGCCCGTTGTCTTATCGGTGACTGTGGCTCTCAGACTGCTTTCGGATTCTATTTACTTCTTCCCTCCGGCCTCCTGTAAGAACTAAACCCACTTCTTCCTGGTGGTTCGTGCCAAAGACAGCAAACAAATGCACTGGTCACCGGCACGTCGTCTCTTACCGAACGCCCACCGAGGGGAAGCCCCTTTCGCTTTGCGCCTCGCCCCGCTCCCAGCCGTAGGCTCCGAGGAGTGGGTGGAGGCCGGGCCAGAAGCCGATGACGCACGGGCGAGCTCTGGCTAATGGGAACCATGCCCTCCTCGGACTCTATAAAGGCGCTGGACGCAGCAAGCTGGCTGTGACAGATAAGAACACTTCTGGGACGCACTCGGGCGCACACACAAACACACAGGCGCACTCCCACCGGCACAAGCAGCCAGACCCTGGGATCCCTAAGCGTGCGGAAAATCCCCCGGGCAAGTTCGGTGGCAGCGCTCCAGTGGCTGGCCATGGAAGGCGTCCCAACTTCCCCTAGAGGGGAACGACGGCCGCTGCGGGCTCCTGCCCCTCTCCTGCCCTCCAGGCAGATGGAGAAGGCTCGGCCGCCGGCGGAGAGGCGGCGCGGTGCCCAGTGCAATGGGTATGCCTCGAAGGAGCAAGCCCGGCCGGAGCGGAATGAGCCGGAGGAGAAGCCCCGGGGCCCGGAGGACAAGAGCGCCCAGCAGGTGGACTATTGGAAGACGGAGCGGACTCGGAGCGTGGAGGATAACGAGCTGAACCTGCCCAGCCTGGCCGGCGCTTACTCCACCATCCTGCGCTCCCTGGGTGAGGACCCGGAGCGCCAGGGGCTGGTCAAGACCCCCTGGAGGGCGGCCACGGCCATGCAGTTCTTCACTAAGGGCTACCAGGAGACCATTGCAGGTCAGTGCGATTCTGCCAGGCTGACTTAGTCACACCCTGGGCCAACGGACAGGTAAACATCTCCCAGTTGGGGCACCGCAAAGTTTACAGAGTTACTCTCCTTCCTCTACGCAGACACAGCTGCCTTGGCCGAACCCCACCTTGCCCAGTGAGTCCTGTTTCTCTAGGTTCTCCACTGTCTGCGGGGCTGGTTACCCACTGAAGACCGGGGGGGGGGGGGGAAGCTCCTGGGAGGTGCTGTCTAAAGTGAGTCCTGTGTTTTGGTGGAGGGAGGAAGTGCAGAGCAATGGGAAAAGACTGAATTTAGAATCAGAGGGGTTCGAATCCCATTTCTCCCAGTAGCATGACCTTGGACACTCTAACCTCCCTGAGCTCCGATTCATTCTCTGTAAATTGAGGGGAATGTCATGATTAATGACATCTCCCGTGCTTTCCAGCACCAGAATTCTGTTATCTTAAATCCTGTCCTTGTGTCCTTTCCAGGTGAGATTTGTGGAGGTCCGCACTTCATTCACTTCCCGATCTTGTCCCATGGCCTGTTACCCTAAAGACCATCCAATTCAGTTTCCCTATGGGATGGAGCAACTGTGGCTCACCGCCAGGGGCTATAAGCTATCTTGAGAACCAGGGAGCAAGTAACTTTGTTGTAACCTAGTTGGCTCCATTTATCTGAGTCTACATACTTGCAAATGCAGATCCAGCCTATTGAACCCCCCAAATTTTACTAGACTTTCAAACAAAAATCAAATGTCCGAGGGTTCATAACTCCCTAGCTAACCTTCCTTCACTTCTTTCTTTTACTTAGACACAGAAACCCCGGATTTCCCCATCTTAGCTAGGAGTCTGGGCTAGTTACATGATTGAGATCTTTTAGGATCCCTGCAAATGATCAGATGACTTCTCCTGGCAGGTGGTCAATAAGCTTATTTTTCAATTGTAAGTAAAGGTTTCAAGAGACAATGTTGGAGACTTATATGACGTAAATAATGTTTTAAAAAGAGCTGCTTGCTACTTACCATTTCCTGCGCACGTTACTGGAGAACAATCATAATTGGCAGGAAAAAATATACTTTGTGTGTGTGTGAAAAAGAAAACGGTTAGAGCAGATTTCAGGGCTGCTGATTTTTGCTTAGGGAGCTCTTGAAAGTCTTTGAGACTGGATGTGGTCCAACGAGTCTTATCCACTTGTCTTCTCCCTTTCTTTCAGTGGGTTGTTGATTCTCTGGGTACTTTCTCTGCCCCGTTTGCTCTTTCTTTCCACTCTGAAGCAATATTGATGGAGTTCATCCAGAAAGGACTTTAGGGAATTACAACATTCTAGTGACTTACATAGATAGGTTCTTGACACCTAAAAGGAAATGGTCGACTAAAACCGGAAATACCACTACTTCCTGAAGAAACTGCAAATTTTGAGTCTGTTTCAAGCATAACTTTCCTTGCCCTACTTTAGTGCTCAATTCTCTCTTCTTCCACTCCTCCTCCAAAGGAAGATTGGGAGCTACAAAATGCAGAGATGTAAGGACGAATAGTTTGTGACAGTTGTAGCTCAATGTGGTCTCTCTTCACAGGGAATTATTTCAATTATTTAAATTGAAAAGGGGGAAGTATCACACATAGGAAATTGAGAGCTAGCCTTAGAGTCAGGAATCCCTGGATTCCAGTCTCTGACACTGCTTGCTGTGTTGTCTTAGGCAAATCATTTAGCTTTATGTCACTGGAGATAATTCTCTTAGACTATAAATTGCCCAGGAGTTACTGATTTCCATTGGTAGAATTTCCTTACCTGCAAATTCCGTAGGCTAATTAAATGGTGTGTGCGTGTGTGTGTCTGCCTGTCTGTCTGTCTAATTTCAGTCCTATCCTTTAATGAAGTGGTTTTCTTTGAATACCTTGTGGCTAGTCTGTTCTGTTTCAGTTTTTCAGTGTGCATACCTTGGAGCTAAAAACCAAACACAGACAAACCAATTTGATGCCCTTCCTGAAGAAGAGGGAACTGAATGGTCTGAAGAAGCGTTAGCTTGTCCTCTAAGAGGTGAGATGGTAGATCACATCCAGTAAGAAGTAGAGGAAACAGCAAAGTGTAGAAGTGATTGGTGATTCCCTGTTCAGCGTTATTGAGGTAGCTGTTGTTACCTGATAGCAACAATGGAGAGATCTTTTAACTTTATGGGGGATTTATCCTAGATGTAAGAGAGAACATTTCATGATCAAAAGTAATTGATTACTGCTCACTTCTTTTGATTGATGGGGGTGCAAACAATACTGACAAAAGGAATCTTGAAAGCCCTGGAAGATGGTGCAGTGAATAGAGCACTGGCCCTGAAGTCAGGAGGACCTGAGTTCAAATCTGGCCTCAGACACTTAACACACAAAAAAACTAGCTGTGTGACCTTGGGCAAGTCACTTAGCCCCAATACTTTCCCCCTCCAAAAAGCAAAAATATAAAAAAATGTATATATTAAATAAAAAGCCCTGGAAAAGAGTTATGAAAATCTCTACTAATAAACTAAAGACCACAGGACGTGTGTGATTTTTTTTTCACTATTGCTTATTGAACAGAAGGGATATAAAAGAAAAAAAACCCCACGAGTATCTTTGCAACAAAGTAGCATCTGTATTTTGATTTCCAGAATATGATTTAAAATATAGAGATGACAGACTTGTGAATAGGATGGCGTACACCTGAGGGCTGTTAAGAAGCAATAGCTGATAGAACATGGGCCCTGGAGTCAGGAGGACCTGAGTTCAAATCCAGCCTCAGACACTTGACGCACTAGGTGTATGACTTTGGGCAAGTCACTTAACTCCAATTGCCTTGCCTTCCCCCCTACAAAACAAAACAAAAAGAAAGCTTTGGCTAGTAAATGAAAGCAGTTCTGAGGTTCTACTTTGCACCCATCAAATTGATGGCAAAAAAGTAAAATTACCAATGTGGGAGGGGGATCATGGGAAAACAGGCACATTATTGTACTGTTGGTGGAGTTACGAGTTGGTCCAACCATTCTGGAAGGCAGTTTGGAAATATAACACCAAATCTGTTAAACTGTGCATACCCTTTGACCCAATAAGGCCACAGTGATTGAACCAATACTCCAGAGCGGCCAGAGGAAAAGGAAAGGGACCCATATATACAAAAAAATATTTGTAGCATTTATTTTTGTGGTGGCAAAAACTGGAAACCAAAGAGATACCCATCAACTGGGAAATGGTGAATAAATTGTGGTATATGAATATAGTGGATATGGAGTATAATGTAAAGGAATATTGTACCGTGGGAAATAATGAAAGGGGTGATTTCAGAAAAATCCTGGAAGACTCATGTGAAGCACTGATACAGAATGAGTGAGCAGAAAATTGCTACAATAACAACATAAAGACAAAAAACCTTGAAAGACTTAAGAACTCTGATTAATAAAATGACTGACCATAATTCCAGAGGTCCAATTATGAATCATGCTACCTACTTCCTAAAAGAGGTGGGATGGACTCAAGGATGCAGAATGAGACATATTTTGAGGCATGAAAAATTTTTTAAATGGAGGCAAGGAAGAAGAAAAAGAGGTTTTTATTCATTAAAAAATTAAATTAAAAAAATAAAAAGAATGTATTTGTTAGGTCTTTTGTAAATCTAATCAAAAAGGATCACGAGATCATTGATTTAGAGCTACAAGGGACCCCAGAGGCCAATATATCTTTTGCAGTTACAATTTACCCAATTTTACTTAGGTAAAGAAGTAGAATTGAGCGAGTCCTTTGCCTCCAGAAATCTTCCCCCCTTGTCACTAGGATGGGAAATGGAGAAACTGGACTCTGTAGGTTCTCTAAGCCATGGAGTGTGGTGAGTAACTGCAGCGAAGAAGGGATTATAGCAGTTGAATGCAGATGTCTTAAGGTGGGGATTGAGATTGTTTCATTCTTCCCATGACGTGGATTATGGCTCTAGCATCTGTGTGCTTCATTCAAAGGAAGCAGGATAAGTATCAAGGTATGCGTAGGTGTTGTGGGTCAGCACTATATGCTTATATAAGAAAATCCAGGAACTGACGGAACATTTGCATGGAGATAGCAAGCAGAGAAATAGAAACAATTTTTGTTATTGGTGTGCACTCTAGACCCTGTGGACAGAAAAAGGAATTAGATCAGTGGTTCTCAACCTGTGGGTTGTGACCCCTTTGGGGGCTGAACGACCTTTTCACAGGGTCACAGGGGTTGCCTAAGACCATTGGAAAACACATATTTCCTATGGTCTTAGGAACTGAGACACTGCTCCTATATCCATCTCCAGGCAGGTCCGTACACATGCAGATATGCCCACATACAAGTATTAAAGGAAAGTTGAGAACCGCTGAATTAGATCTTTTCCATGTCAACTTGGTCTCCAGAGGAGCCAGAATTCTGTGACTGGCCCTGTACAACAGTACTATTTAAATTAAAAAAACAAATTCAGATCTTAACAAACTCCAAATAGAATGAGTATTTTTATACGCGTAGTAGAACAGAAAAAGAGGTTTATATATAAAAGTGCATATCTCTATTATGTTGTTGTTTATCATGGCCTACTCTTCATAACCCCATTTGGGATTTTCTTGGCAAAGATACTGGAGTGATTTGTCATTTTCTTCTCCAGTTCTTTTTACAGATGAGAAAATTGAGGCAAACAAGGTTAAGTGATTTGCCCAGGGTGATAAAACTATTAAGTATCTGAGGCTAGATTTGAACTCAGGTCTGTATCCACTGCACCACCTAACTCTATTATGTATAACTTACTTTTCTTTTAAAGTAAATAAAAAATTCAACCTGTAGTTTTCAAAATTCTTACTTGTGTATACTTTCTGGCCTTCCTTTTGTTTTCTGCATTTGAAAAAAGAGAAAGTACCTCACTGACCCAATTTTCTTTCTTTTTTTTTTTTTTTTTGTTACTCCATCTCTCCTTACCCTTCCATTCCACTGCCCCACCCTCCTTTCCCATTGGACAAAATAAAAAGAAAAAACAAGCCCAGGGACAGACTGTACCTGGTCAAGTTAAACAGATTCCTCTGTTGGCAGTGTCTGAAAATGAATGTCATATTCTGCATCTTTTGTCAAGAAGTGGATAGGTTGTTTGGTCATCACTCTTCCAGAATCATAACCATTGAAATGACCAGAGTTCTTATGCCTTTCAAAATTAATGTTATTATATAAATCATTGTTCTGTTCACTTCATTCTGCATCAGTTCATAGAGGTCTTCCCAGGTTTCTCTGAAACCATCCATTTAATTATTTCTTATGTGCAATGATATTTCTTTACATCAACGTAGCATAATTTGTCCGTTTTCCAACTGATATGTTCTTTGCTACCATAAAAAAGAACTGCTATAAATAATCTTGGACATAAAGCTCTTTTTCTGATTTCTTTAATCCCTGTGGGATTAGTAGTGGTATTACTGGGTCAAATTTAGTGATACAATTTAGTGATTGTATTGTTTTCCAGAGTGACAGGGTTCATATACAACTTCACCAACAGTGTGTTAGTATGGCTGTTTTTCTGCAATCTATCCAACAATTGTCATTTTTGTCAAAATAATGGGTAGAAGGGAAACTTAGATGTTTTATTTGCATTTCTCTAATGATTGATGATTTGGAGCATTTTTCCTATAATTATTGATACCTTGGAATTCTTCCTTTGAAAACTACCAGTTCCTTATTTTTTGACCATTTCTTTATTGAGGAGTGGTTCTATTTTTATAAAATTGAATCACTTCCTTATATATCTTATACTTGATACCTTTGTCAGAGAAACTTGCTGCAAAGATTTTTTTTTTCCAATTACATGTTTCCCTTTTAATTTTAACTACATTTTGGGGGGTGCAAAACCTTTTAAGTCTTATATAATCAAAATTGTTTTTTATTTTCTGAGGTCTTCTCTAACCCTTTGTGTGGTCATGAGCTCTTCATTTATTTGTAGATCTGAAAAGTACTTCCTTCCTTCCTTTAATTTGTTTATGATATGACATTTTATGGCTAAGCTGTATCCTTTTGAGGGCGGCTAGGTGGCGCAGTGAATAGAGCACTGACCCTGGAGTCAGGAGGACGTGAGTTCAAATCTGGCCTCAGACACTTGACACAAAAACTAGCCATGTTACTTTGGGCAAGTCACTTAACCCCAATTGCCCTCCAAAAAAAAGCAAAAAAAAAAAAAAAAGATGTGTCCTTTTGGAAGTTATCTTGGTATACCGTTTAGGATGTTGGTCTATATATGATTTCTTCCATTTTGTTTTCCCATTTTTCTGATTGTTTTTGTCAACTAGTGAATCCTTACCTCAGTAGCTGGAGTGTTGGGGTTATTGAACACTATACCACTGTTTGTTTGCTTCTATATGTTTTGCACCCAACCTGTTCCACCGGATGATCTTGTCTTGTCAGTGACTCAGATAAGGGCATAAGTGGCATGTTCATAAAATTTGCAGATGACACAAAGCTGGGAGGGATGATAATCTGATCTTTGAAACGGTAGAGGACTAAGAAGGTGGAAATTCTCTACCAGTTTTGAAGAAATTGATTTTGGGGGTGGAAAATGATGGGAACTTTATGAGGGAGGGATCACTACTTTTTACAGTTTGTGATAGATGAGAAGAAAGGAAAACTGAGTGTAGCCTGACATGCCTTCTAGATTTGAGGGAAGCAGATTTTAAGAATTCAGAGCAGGGGCAGCTGGGTGGTGCAGTCAATAGAGCACTGGCCCTGCAGCCAAGAGGACCTGAGTTCAAATCCTGCCTCAGACACTTAACTCAAAACTAGCTGTGTGACTTTGGGCAAGTCACTTAATCCCAGTTGCCCTGCGTTCCCCCCTCCAAATAGCAGGAAAAAAAAACGGAATTCAGAGCAAGGATAGGTATGATTCTATAGACTAAAATTCTGTTATTGATATAAAGCCCAGGAGACATGAGAAACTCTCAAGAATGAAATTCTAGAGGCACAAAGGAAAACAATTAAAATGAATAGGAAAAATAAGTATTGTTTAAACAGACCAATCTAACAGTATGACAAATCACCAAACATATAAGTTTAAAAATATATAGATAGAGATATATATAGAGAAGATATATATAGATATAGATAGAGAAGAAGATGAGGCACGGCATGTCCTACAGATTTGATGTCAGGAGTGGTAAAGTTCAGAATGAATTGATATAAAATATTGCTATAAACTAGAAGCCCAAAAGGAGCTCTTTAGAGCAATATTAGGGGAAAGAGAAGAATCAGAGAAGTGACAGGACTGTTGCTTGGGGTGGATGGAGCTAACCCTCCGAGAGAAGCCACAGTTGGTCAGTTTTTATTTCGTTTCTGTTTGCTCTACCAAAGAGGATGATCTCTGTGCTTGCAATGACAGAACAAAAGCCTGTGAGAAGGGGCTGGTACCAAAGATAAATAAACATGTAGTTAGTTGCCCTTGATAAATTCGAGACGCAGCCCAGATAAATTGCATCCTTGAGTACTCAAAAAATTGGCAAATGAGATTACCAAAACAGTAAACTTGGAAAGATTATATAAAACAGGAGAGGTATCTAAGGGCAAAAGTCATCCTAATTGTTTAAAGGAAGAGAGCAGCCTCTGCAAACTATAGTTTGCCTAGCAAGCTTGACTTTGATTATTGGGGAATTCTGAATGGATCATTAAAGAGAAAGTGGACTTCCATCTAGCAAAGAGAGCAGCAGTTACAAGTGTGAGAAAGGCTTCACTAAGGTCATACTGTTTTGATTTTTTTTTAACAGGGGTTATCTAAACTAGTAGATCAGGAGAACATTACGGATATAATTTACTTAGGTTGTAGGAAATCGTATGATAAATGACCTCATTTCATTCCATCGGTTATAATTCTTTACAACTTGAATAATATTTAATGTGAAGGTGTCTATAGAACCTATATCAGATGGTGTGCTGCCGTGGAAGGGGAAGGGGTAGAAGAGGGAGGGGCAGAACATTTGGAGCTCAAAACTTGTGGAACTGAATGTTGTCAACTAAAAGTAAGTAAATTTTTAAAAAATTAAAAAAAATTATCTCATCCTATCTTGCGCCTCTGATATATACAGATTGTATGATTTTAGTCGTCACATCTTTTAAAAAAATTGTTAACTTCTGGTTTATTTTTACTTTACATCATTTTTTCCATGAGATTTTTGAGTTACAAATTTTCTCCCCACCTTTCTCCTACCCACCACCCCAAAACAGCAATCCCACTGTATACCCCCTCCCCCAATCAGTTCTTTCCTATATCCTCCCTCATGCCTCCTCTGACTTTGCGGCAGGACAAGATGGATCTCCCTACTCCAGTGCCTGTATATCTTAATTTCCAGTTGCATATAATTAATAATAATTATATATATTTTAAAATATTTGATTATAGAACTTTAAATTCTAAATTCTTTCCCTTCCTCCCTTGTCACCCACCCCCATTGGAAAGACAAACAACTCAGTACTGAATTGTGCATGTACATGTGCAGTTATGAAGAACATCTCCACCATGGACATATTGTGAAAGACTGATTATATTTCCCTCCTTCCTGTCCCACCCCTTCCTCCCCTCCTCCCCCCCCATTCCATTCTCTACTTTGACCCTGTCCATTTACAGAAGTGTGTGCTTCTAATAAGTCACATATCTTGCAGTGTTCTAGGAAGCTCTCTAAGAGTTGGAGGCCACAGCATATGGCTCAAGGCCAAATTCAGCCCAAACCCTCTTTCTTTCTTTCTTTCTTTCTTTCTTTCTTTCTTTCTTTCTTTCTTTCTTTCTTTCTTTCTTTCTTTCTTTCTTTCTTTCTTTCTTTCTTTCTTTCTTTCTTTCTTTCTTTCTTCCTTCCTTCCTTCCTTCCTTCCTTCCTTCCTTCCTTCCTTCCTTTCTTTCTTTCTTTCTTTCTTTCTTTCTTTCTTTCTTTCTTTCTTTCTTGGAGGGGGAAAGGCAGGACAATTGGGATTAGGTGACTTGCCCAAGGTCCACTACAGGGCCAGTGTTCTATTCACTGGACCACCTAGCTACCCCCAAAGCCTGTTTCTTTACATTGTTCTTAGTTCTTGGGCTGTACAGAAGTAGGAGGGAGCAGATTTGCCTCATATACATGAATATAGTTTGCCAACCTTTTTTAAGACTGGAAGTTAACAGAAAAACAACCAACCTGTATTGGTAGAGAGTTTCCTTATGTGAAAGTTGTGTATATGAGTGAAATCACAGAACCAGTGCCAATGCATATACCTGTTTTTCTAGAAAAGATAAAGAGGTGTGAACTAGACAGTGATAAAATTAGGTACTTTGGTGCTGGAAGAAGGAGGAAATTAGAGCTGGTTGATTAGACTTTGGGAGACTTGCAACCATAGTCACAGGAGAGGGATGTAACTCACTGCCAATATAGTAATTTATCATGTCAGCACCTAATACAGTGTCATGGGCCTATTCAAACATCCAATAAATATTTGTTGAATTTAATTTTGTTTATGTACCTGATCTAGAGTCAGATCAAAACATTTCCTCAGGGGCAGTTAATTAATTTTCTAAGTATAAGAGTTCACCTTAATCAGATTTTGTTGTTTTAGTTGTGTCCAGCTTTTATTTAAGATGGCATTTGAGTGGTTCGCCATTTCCTTCTTTAGCTCATTGTACAGATGAGGAAGCTGAGGCAAATAAGGTTAAGTGACTTGCCCAGGGTCACACAGCTAAAAAGTATCCGAGTCTTGATTTGAACTCAGTAAGATGAATCTTCCTGACTTCAGGCTTGACGCTCCGTCTGCTCTACCTATCGTTGCCCTTAGTCTGAAGGGTATCAGGAAAAATAAGAAGGGAATGGTTTTTAAGGTACATTAGGCTATATAAACATTTAGAAGAATTTGGTATTGTATATCTTGTGCTGAAAGGAACTTTATAGTTTATCTAATTTTTACTTTGCTGATCAGAAAACTGAAGTCAGTTAAATGTCTTGTCTAAAGTCCCACAGGGAAGTGGCAGTTAAATGGCCCAGTGTATAGAGCACTGTCCCTGGAGCCCCGAGGACCTGAGTTCAAATGTGACCATAAACATTTACAAGTTGTGTGTAACCCTGGACGAGTCACTTAACTGTGTTTGCATCAGTTTTCCACCTTTGCACAACCTTCCATAAAGTTACACAAACCCTGGATTTGTAACCAGGTCCCAGAATGGTAGATCTCACATCCTTTCTGCAACACTGTGGCAGATTTTTTATAAGACTTAATAAACCACATATTTATCTGTTCTCATTTTACCACTGGCAGGGAAAACCCCCAAAACATCTCATCACAGTTAACTTGGCTGTAGGTACTACTTTTAATATCAGATTGGTGATACTTAGTTTTTATTATCCCGACTGCTAGATCGATTACTATTAGACCTAAAAGAATTAGTTCATGCTTTCAGAGATCGCTAGATATCTGTGGAGTCAACTAGCTTGACCCTTAATTCAAATACCTGCTTTCAGGTTCCTCCTCCACTTTAAACCATTGACACCAATTGATTCCTTGTTGCCCCCCTCATCCAGATGGTTCCAGACATTTGCGCTTTCGTCACATACTTCACTAGCCATCCCTCAAACACAGAGATGATCTTTCTTCCAATTTCACTGAGAAAATCATGGCCATCAGTTGTCAGCCTCAGCTCTTTTTTTGCCCACACATCAAAGCCAAGGCTCTATCTCCGCTCTTTTGCCTTGATCCCAGAAGAAGGGGTTCCCTTTCTTTCCTAAAGTTAATTACTTCACCCATGTAATTAATTTCATCTCCTCCCCTCTACTTTAATTCTTTGCTTCTTTGTTCTGTTTTGCATCTGTACTATTCCCTTTCATTCAGCATGATCAGCTCTAATATTTTAAAAAAAAAACCCACATTTTTAAAAAGCTTCCTCTTTCTGCCCCTTGGAATATCTTCTCATAATTCTTCCCTTTCACTGCTAAATTTCTTAAGAAGTCTGTGCTAAAACTTTAAAAGATTTATTTAAAAAGCCTCTTCTATGTGCCCCTTAACCCACTTACAATCTGGCTTTGATTCTTATAACTCTACTGAACCTGCTCTCTCAAAGGTCATAGTGACTTCCTAACTT
>CM053598.1:204426926-204452361 GCA_028646575.1 Pseudocheirus occidentalis
GGGGTAGGGGCAAAAAGGGGAGAATATATGTAACTCAAAACCTTGTGGAAATGAATGATATAACCAAGAAAATAAATTAAAATTAAAAAAAAAAATCAATGCTAGCAAAACCCAGCAGAGATGAACCACAACAGGTGTAGCCTGCAAAGTTCTGTATCAAGAGGATGCAAGAGTAAAGAGCTCTCCAAGAAAGCCTCAGGGCAGGAACCCTGGAAATCCCAGGGTGCGACAGAGGGTAGTAGACAGTGATGAGCAAGGTGTTACAGATGCCAGACAGGGCCATCAGACAGGCTTGGGGTTGTTTGAGGTCTGACCTGAGAAATCAGAGAGCACATTAAAGATCCAGTGTTCTGAATCTCAATAACATAGGAAGTGATTAACCTTGGGAGGTACTTCAGTGTAGAGCCCAGGTGACTCGGGGGAGACTTAAACCATCCAATCCAAAATTGTAACGAGGGTCCTGAGATGGCCAAAAAGTCCCAATTCAAGAACAAAAGCTAAAAAGATAAGACACAGAAAACATGGACTAGTATAAAAAAATTATTACACCGAGATGTTCTAAGAAGTAAGGAACAAGTTAACATAGTAACAAATGCAAGCAGACACTCAAAGGAAAAGATGAGGTTTCCCACAAGAACTCTATGAATATCAAGATATTAAGCAAAGATAAAGATAAAAAGTGGAATAAAAACTCTCAGGGAAGAGGGAAAGGGGAAAAAAGCGAGCATTTATACAGCACCTCCATGACCCAGGCATCATGTTAGACAGTCTTACAAACATCATCTCATTTATTCTCACATCACAACTCTGCAAGGCAGGCACGTGGTCATCCTCACTCTACGGCAATCAGAGACTCAGTGACTTGCCCAGGTTCACACAGCTAGTGAGTATCTAAGGCTGGATAGGAATTCGATACTCCTCACTCTAGGCTCAGCACTGTGCCACCAGTTACACAGGAAGGAACTGGAAGAATAACTTGGAAGAAAGTGTGGCAAACCTACCCTAGAAATGAATTCCCTGAAAACTAGAACAGAAACAAGAAACCAACGGCTCCAAGAAATATTAGAACAAAATCAAAAGACAGAAAAAAATAGAACATAAGGTAAATGATACTTTCTAAAAGCATGGTTGGGAAGTTCAAGGCGAAATAATTTAAGAATCAATGATCTCCCTGAAAATCATGACCTTACAAAACAGCCTGGGCATCATATTTCAAGAAATCATCAATGAAAATCCTCCAATTCTATTAAAATAGACAGGGGCAACTAGGTGGGACAGTGAATAGCCAGGCCCTGAAATCAGGAGGACCTGAGTTCAAGAACAGCCTCAGACACTTAATACTTCCTAGCTGTGTGACCTTGGGCAAGTCACTGAACCCCAACTGCCTCACCTTCCCTCCTCCAAAAATAAAACAAAAACATAAAAACCCGAGAACAAATTAAAGACCAAAAGAATCTACTGATTGCTTCTTGAAAGGCACCCCAAAAAGTCTCAGGAATATCATAGCCAAAGCAATTTTTAAAGGAAAAACTTCAAGCTATCAATAGCCATATTGAAAAAAAACTGCGATTACTAACTAGAGAAATGCAAATTAAACTTGATATGTGACTTCACATCCATCAGACTAACAAAAATGACAAACGTTGAAGAGGTTGTGGGAAAACGGATACATTAATGTACTTCTGGTAAAACTGTGAATCGGTCCAGTCCAGAGGGGGGGAACCTGTGCCCAGGATTTGTTTTATGAACAAATTCAGTCAAAGGGCCACACTTGAGGAACTAGAGGGCCACATGTGGCCTTGAGGCCACAAATTCCCTACCCTTGGTCCAGTCATTCTGAACTGCAACTTGGAGTTATGCCTCCAAAGATATTAAGCCATGCATACCCCTTGACCCTGTGATTCCACTACTAGGCCTATAGCCTATCCCTCAAAAAGAATAACAAAGAAGGAAGAGGACTCACATGCGCACAAACGTTGAGAGCAGCTCTTTTTGTAGTGGCAAAGAACTAGAAACTGTGCAGTGCCCATATATTAGGGAATGGCTAAACAAATGACAGTATAACAATTATAAAACACTATAAAAACAATTCTGAGGGCTCTAAGTCATCAATTTAATGAACAAGGACAATTTCTGAGGAATCATAATGAGTATGCCACCCACCTCCTGAACAAGAGGTGAGGGACTTTAGGATGCCGAAGGAGACACACACAGACACACACATCTTTTCACACGGCTAAAATGGGAATTTATTTCACTTGATTATGTATATTTGTTGGAGGGCCTTTACTTGTATTTTTTTTTTCAGATAAAGCATGGAAGAGATTGGAGGGAGAGAAGATTAATGCTTATAATTAATTGAAAAAGCAAGGTAAAAGGCAGTTAAAATGTTTAATTAAAGAATTATGGTATTTTAATAGAACAATATTGTTGCACCATAAGAAATGATAAAAGGGAGCATTTCAGAAAACCCAGAAGTCCTGTATGAACTAATGCAGAGTGAAATTAGATACTAATAGGCATCATCTTCTCCAGGAAGCCTTTCCTGATCCCAACTGTTAGTATCCTCCCTCACAAACTACTTTGTGTTTAAGTATTTTGTACACATTTTACTACTTTATATTTATGCTGCATATACTTTATATGTATTTGTTGTCTCTCCCATTAGAATGTAAGCTAGCAAAGATGATTCCATTCTATTTACTTGGATACCTAGTAGTACGTGGTACATACTGGCGCTTACTTAATACACAGCTGCTCATCAATTCATTGATAAACAACTCTCGAAGACTTCAGAACTCTGATCAACGCAGTGAACAATCGTGACTCCAAAGGACTGATAAAGCACACCACCCTATTCCCAAAAGAGAGGTGATGCACTTAAGGTGTAGAATGACAATAACTATCATTTTACTTTGTACTTTCAGGTTTACAAAGCACCTCACAAATATTATCTTCTACTCACAATACCTCTAGAAGATAGGTCATGTTATGATTCTTATTGTCCAGACAAGGAAACTGACACAGGCAGTGTTAAATGACCAGGTCAGTGTTCAGACAGCCAGTATCTGAAGCTGCATTTGCAGGTCTTTCTTACACCAGGTCCAGCCCTCTATCAACTGTTCCACCTGCATTTTTGGATGTGATTAATAGGAGAATTTGTTTTGTTTGACGATACCTATTTATTCAAGGGCTCTGTCCGTCTTTCTTTTTTTTTTTTTTTCATTTTGGCGCCTGAGGGATATTGGGAAGGAGAGAAAACAAATGTTTGATATTTGACAAAAAAAACAGAAGGCCCAAGAAAATTAAGTAAATTTCTCTTGCCTTCAGCAGAAAACCCAATCCATGCCAGATAAGATTTCCTTGTAAGAGGAAGAGGGTCTCCGTGCAAAACCTGCTTTTTCTTTTTCCCCAGCTCTAAGAGCTGTATTCCAAGGCATTGATCTCCATCAAATCCAGTACCTATCAATAAAAGATAGAAACCAAAATTATGCATCAAAGGGTATCAAATATAACAAATAAGCTAAGTAGTTATTTGTGACAGTTTCATGCTATGAGTGATTCTTATAACTATAATATTTAAGATTAATATCAGGTTTGCTCTCTAGCATCAAATCCATATATGACACTATTCAGATCTTAGTTATAAGGATCTATAAGTAACACACATATAAAAATACATATATACATATTAAATGTAACTACAGCACTTCATATATGTTGCAACTATGATTTTTACAAAGCACATGACAGGACGGTTCTATTTTGTTTTCAAAACCCATTAGAGAGTACAATTATTTTCTTTATTCCTGTAATCAATATTAAATAATACTTATAAGTACTCAATATGCACAAAGCTGCTCACTGGTCAACTTTAATGAGTAAAATCTGAAACCTCAAACACCATACAATAAAAAGAGGTTCTAGGGGGCAGCTAAGTGGTGCAGTGAACAGAGCGCCGGCTCTGGAGTCAGGAGGACCTGAGTTCAAATCCAGCCTCAGACACTTAACACTTAGTAGTCAGGTGACCTTGGGCAAGTCACTTAACCCCAATTGCCCCTACAAAAAAAAAAAAAAACCAACACCTTTCCGGATTAAATTTTAGGAATATTTGGCTTCCTACACTACACATGATAATTTACAATGGAGGCGCCAAACATATGGTTCGTGGACTGCATGTGGTCCACAACATTCCCAAGTGTGCCTTGAACCAAATTAAAATATAAATGAGAAATATTTAATAAAATAAATCAAAACAAAACACATATAATATTACATTTTAAAACTAAGTCTATATATATACATATATATATAGCTTTCAGGAATCCTTACATATGGATTAGTGACCCCCATTTCTTTCAGCGATGATACTTGAATTTCAATTTTTCCTCAACAAAAGACAAACTGACAAAAGACATGGAAACAAAATCCTAACATGGAATGCTTTTGTTAATACTAATAACGCTATAATTAGACTGTACTTTCGCTAGTGGGAATGAATACAATAGTGTGCTGATTCTTAACAGTCTAAAATTCCAGTTCTACCTATCTGAAGATTACTGCGGGATTAAAGAAAACCAGACAAAATTGTTTTATACATAATGGCCACAATGAAATCAGTACTGAGAGGTAACAAAATTCTGATCAAATACAGTAGCCAATCTTATTACCAGACTGTCAAAGTTCAATAACACATCCCTTCTTTCTGTTAACATTCAATAAGCTGTTTTGGGAGTAATGCACTTTTCAGGAAGTTTTTTCAGGAAGTGGCTCATGGGTCAAAATAAAATGTATAGATAATTTTTTTTTAAAGATTACACTTGTATAACAGCTAAAATAAAGGTAAAAGTATACTATGCAGTTAAAAGCAAGAAAAAAATGTCTAGGTTCTTCTATATTCAACACCACACCATAGTGAAACTATAAAAATAATAAAACAGTTACCTCTGTGGAAAGCTATCAAAAGTTGCTCTCCATGTCCAGCCATTGACACAACAGGGCCAGGAAGACTGAAGACCTCTTTCTGGACACCTCCTATAGAAAATATACGAAGAAGCAAGGCACTGGTGGCACAAGCAGCCCATCCTTGACCAAGACAAATGGCTTTAATATCCTCATTTGGTGGCATGTCTACTGTCCACTCTTTACTCGAATCCCACGAACTAAAATGTAGGCAATGAAGCTTACTTAAAATGGAAAGGAAAAAAGGAATAATTATTTAAAACCTTCATGTTTAGACATGTGGTTGCTACATAAAATCCTGAAATTGACAATTTTCACTTATACAATAAAAATTCAGTGGTTAGTATATAATATGAATCTATGTAAATAACTGAAGAGCCTTCATTAATAATGACTTTTATAAACTCAAAATCTTGAAATGATGCAGTCATTTATTATACTATAGAGAATCAGAAAACTACATATTTTTTAAAAACAATTTAAGAATTTTAAAATAATTTTTAAGTTGTATTTAAGGATTGGTAAGTTAAAAAATAAATTAGCTCACAGATAGTTTCAATGGACTACTGGAAGAAAATGCAATGCAAGAGTTTAAAAGGCAAAATGAAAATATAAGGCATAAATGTATATATTTGTTCACAGTATAAATTCTTCATCTCTTAACTTTACCTTGCAAGTTCTGTGGTACTCTCACATGCCAACAAAATAGCTTCATGGGAAAGATCTGAAATTGTATAATTCAATGTGTTTGACAAATGTGTTGCATGGTGTATGGATGTGTCGTGAAATTCCACATCTATAGCACTGTCCTGATCATCATTATAGCATCGAATAATTCCAACAGAATTCCAAACCTGTAAAAAAAATCACCAAGATTAAATTACTAGTCTTGATGAAATATAAGTACCTAAAATCAGTTAGCTTTTCTATTACAATTATTTCATAATTAACTGCAAGACACAGAGATGATTTCAATTGCATATATATATATATATTTGGAGGGGGGGAAGGGTGTCAGTTACAGGCTGTTTTATAATAAGGTATCTCTCATATATGTATCAGTTATCAAACTTTTGCCCTGAACCAGAATAATTTAGTAACTCTAAAAGCTTGCAGGTCCCCAGCCTGAAATAACACAACACTGAATACCCCCAAAAAGGATCAACAGGACCAGCATAGATCTTCCTCCAGAAGTGTAGCAGAATCTAGCCTTAACATCAAATCCGAAATCAGGAAGAAAGCTGGAAAAACGGACAAACAAAAAGAAGTTTCTTCTATATGAAACTATTATAGAAGCAATGATGCTCAAGATATAAATGCTAAAGAAAAGAATGATCCCAAAAACATCTACAAGCAACGTCTCCGAGAAAAACACAACTTGGACACAAACTCAACTAAAATTCCTGGAAGAGATTTAAAAAAAAGTTGCTTTTTTAAAGCATTTTTAAACAGTTTTTAAAAGTTTTTTTTTTAAAAAGAGTTATACACGTTTTTATAAATGAAATGAGGGCGCTTGAAAAAAAATGGAAAAGATATGAGAGTTATGGAAGAAAGAATTAATTAGAAAGGGAATTAACAGCTTGATACAAGACGTACAAAACTTTACCCAAGCAACAAACTCCTCGAAAATTGAAATAACAGAAGCTTATGACTCCATGAGACAACAAGAAATATTCAAATAAAATCAAAATTCTAAAAAAATCTCATAGTAAAAATAACTGATCTGGAAAACAGAGAAGAAAACATTTCAGAATCATTGGACCACCTGAACATGAAAAAAGAGCCTAAATATTATATTCAAGAAATTAAAAAATAAAACCTACCCAGATATCTTAGAAATAGAATACAAAGTGGAAAGAGAAAGAATCCAGTAGTCATGTCCTAAAATAAACCCCAAAATGAAAACTCCGCAAAATATGATAGCCAAAATCCAGAGTTTCCGTGTCAAAGAAAGAATTCAAGTACTAAGGCCACAGTCACGCTTACCCACAATTTAGCGGTCATCACTATAAAGGAACAGAGAACTTGGAATATGATAGTCTGTAAGGCAAAGGATACTTCTAGCAAAGAATAATTGACCTGGCAAAACCAAATATAATGCTACAGGGGAAAAAATGAACCTTTAACGAAATAGAGGACTTCCAAGCATTCCTGACAAAATGATCAGAGCTGCATAGAAACTCTGAAGGTAAAACACAGGAATTAAGAGAAACATACAAGAACAATCATAAACAAACAATGATAACTGACTAAACAGGGATAAGCTGTTTATATTCTAACATAGGGACACGATAAAGCCCTATCATCATCAGGAGTAAAAAAGTCTAATTAGACAAAGTTTGGGAATGGTTCTGTTATGTCCTGATGATCTTAAAGAGAACAATGGAAAAAGAGGAGAAGACGAATACACTGGGGCTCTGGAAAGGCATAGCAAAAGTAGAGGAAAAAACATTCGGGAAAGCTGTCTCACATAATTAGGGTACACAAGTAAACATCTACACAAAGAGGAGGGTATGGGGAGACAGCTAAAAGTTCAACCTCTCCCTTACGTGAATTGGTTAAAGGAAGGAAGTACACATACACATACATACAGAGTTGGGTACAGAAATATATTTCACTCGACAGAATTGAGAGGGGCAGGAGAGAATGGGAGAAGGGGACTTCAAGAGAGAATAAATTAAGAAAAGGTTTAGTCTTATGCAAAACAAACTCTAAGCATGTATAAAAATATTATAGTTCTTTTGAAGCGGCAAAGAATGAGAATCTGAAGAGCTGGCCATAAACTGGGAAATGGACAAACAAGTTATGGTCTATACATGCAATGGAATACTCTTTTGTTGTATGGAATGATAAAAGAGAATGTTTTCTTAGAAACCTTGAAAGACTTATAAAGCAAATGCTGAATAAAGTGAATAGAAACAGAAGGATGATTGACACAATGATAGTAACATCTTTGAAAGAATTAGGAATGTCTATCAGCATAATGACCAACTGTAATTCCAGAGCATTAATGATGAAATGTGCTAGCCATGTTCTAATAGAAAGACAGAGGACTCAACTGCAGAATGAGACCATTGTTTTTTTAATGGTCAATATGGAAGTTTGTTTTTACTGACTGTCTATAAAAGAGTTTTATCCATTATTTCTCAGGGCAGGGGTGGAGGTGGTTGGAGGGGGCTGGAGGATTAAAAGGCACATTTTAGCTGATAAAAAAACCTAATTTTTAAAAACATATAGTTTATTGACCAACACTGTTACAAATGTCAACTCATTTCCTCTTTATTCTAGTATTTGGTTTCTGATACAGCAACAAAAATTTAAATTGGGGTTATAAAGAACCAAGCATCAGCAGTCCTTGTAGAGCGCTAAAGCATTTATTAAGCGCTCATCACATACCAGGCACTGTGCTAAGTACTGGGGACGCCAACAACAGCAAGATAAACTGTCCTTGACATCAAGACATTCTAATGGAGAAGCCAACACATGATGGGGAGCTGGAGAGGAGGGGAAGGAGGCATTACAGGGTAGTGGCATGGCTGGAGACGTCCACTCAGTGCCTCAGAGACCTGGAACTAAGTCACTGAAGGTCAAAGCAGGCCTATCAAAGGGCAAGGTGACTCCAGGGGCAGAGTCCAATTTTTTGGAGGTGAGGGAGTGGAGATGATGATAGCCTGGCTGGAGACAGCTTTCATCTTCTATCAAGAAACATTAGTGGCTTACTGCAAGACATTTAGCCATCAAACAATATGCATTCAGCAAGCAACTTCTACGCATAAGGCACTAGGGATGGAGACGATCCTACTGTGTCGATATTAGACAGACACAATCCGGCCTTCATGGAGCTTGTACTGTGTCAGGGGAGGAAACGTGCATACATTAGTGTATACAACACATACAATAAATACGAAGGGGTGCGGGAGACACTAGTAGCCGCTGTTGTCTGTGAGATGCAGAGATGAGGAAGAAGTGAAGCCAGACATGGGAAACTGCAGGCATAGAGGTACAGGGACGTGCCTCTTCTACAAACGTACCTTCTTCAAAACTCAAAATGCATATATTACATAGTACATAATGGCCTCATGAGTAATAACAATTACTACAAAAGTTTTCAAAACTTTTCAAATGTTGTCCCTGATTTTTAAATATACTTCATCTCAGATCTATTCCATCTAAAAGAACCATAGGCTGCACACACTAAAACCTTGATTAATAAGCAGTCAACTATGTGAACTAATTTCTTTCTGAACTCTACTTTGAGGGGAAATAGGCAAAAAAAAGCAGGAATTTATTCAAAAGGCCAATCTTTAAAAAAATCCTGAGGTCAAGACAAATGCAATTCCCTTTTCCTTTCAAAGCTATACCAATGCACAATGAAAAATATTCTAAATGAAGACTCTAATGCACTGAAAGGGATAAAATTATTGAAACAAAGATGCAATCATATTTAGTATACTGCATTCCATAAGATAGTAAGGTAGAGTTATATACGTTAGAATAATTTCTAACAAGATTTTAAAGCTTTAATTAACCAGGAAATTAACTACAATAATCTATTTCAGGTAATCAAGGTTTTCTATTGTCTCATAACAGTAAGGATAACTGCTAAACATAATTGAAAGACTTCCAATCATTAAATACAAATCTCCTGTTGAGTCTTACCATGAATCGATGGGTGAGGTGTGTGGGAGTAGAACCAGACTGGAATGGCTTTTGCTGAGGAGATGGCATTGGTCCATCGTAAAAAGGCCTTTGGGAAGTTGTAAGTGGCATAATATGAGTGCTACCAAACTGCTCATCTTTTTCCTCCTCTTTTTCACGATGAGAACCTTTTTCCATCGATGCAACTTCTAGAATAGAAAGTCTTTTCATCAGAGAATCATAAATCAAGAAAAGAAAGAACACAAGCTAAGAAGCTATTTTGAAAATAAAGACCGATTTCTGATTATCTAATACAAACTATGTGTGAACTGACCTGCCAATCAGCCAATGAGGAGACAGTCTCTTGGCAATACTGTCCCACTGATCTTTGCACAAAGGACACTAATACACTAGTCAAAATAGAAAGGGGAACATTCTAACCGAAAGGCAAGCCTAAACCTCACGACTTCTTCACTACAACAAGGGAGCACCTGGTGGTTGTAGAAGCAAAGGTAAAAAAGTGGCAGTTGCTTAGGCAAAAACAAACCTATGTAACCTCTGACTTGGGTTGATGAAAAATAGTTGCTAATATGGAATCTCTTACACTAAACTAAACCTAGCTCTATACAGTACTAGGCAATCTGCTGGCCTAAAGATAGATAAAATAATTTTTCTTGTATTGCTATACATCTGGAAACCAAAGTACAAATAGGGAATTTTCTAAGATCTACTTTTTAAAGTGAATATCCAAATATACATAAAGCCTTATATCCAAAGTGAATATACTTGTGGAATTTCACCTTGAATATTCAAATATCTATTTTTGGGGGCTGTAAAATAACAGAATAATAGAACTGGAAATAATCTAGTCCAAGCTACTACCCAAGATATTCCTCTATAAAATTCCTGAAAGGGGGGTGGCAGGTGATGCAGTGAATAGAGCTCCAGCCCTGGAGTCAGGAGGACCTGAGTTCAAATCCAGCCTCAGACACTTAACACTTACTAGCTGTGTGATCTCGGGCAAGTCACTTAACCCCAACTGCCCTGCCTTCCTCCAAAAAAAAAAATCCTGAAAGTTGTCCAGTCATTTTTTAAAAATACAACCAATACATTTATAAATTTACTACTTCATAAAAGTTGATTGCATTCTCGAACAGTTCTAAATGTTGAAAAGTTCTTTACATTGAAAGAAAATCTGTTTTTTTAAGCTGGATCTGGTTCTGCTGGATTTAGTTCTGCCCTTGGGAGGACCCAAATTAAATTTAGTTCCTTGTTCTAACATCTGTCACCAATGTTAAACTAAACTTCTTTATCAAGTCAAAGAGTTCTAGAATGTTAAGAATGGAAGGGACCATGGAGATAATCTTATCCATCACACTCATTGTAGAGACAGGAAAAAGTCCCGGAAAAAAGACAGGAAACGGTCCTGGATTTGAAATAAGAAGGCCTGGATTCAAAGCCATAATACGTCACTTATTGTGGGAATTTATACAAGTCACAAACTCTCTAAGCCTACATTTTCTCACTTATAAAAATGGGGTGACACTTGTGATGAAAATGCTTTTAAGACCCAAAATTAACATTTTACTTTACAGATGAGAAAATAAGGACCCCAAAGGTGAAAAGACTTATTACCAAGGGTCCTTCATTCCTTTATCTGATCCTCACATTGCAGGATCAGCACCCTTATCCCTCTCCTCTGGAATTATATCCGTTTGTCAATGTCCTTTTAAGGACAGTGCCCAATAATCAGTCATAATTGTTTATGAAACATGTTTAACTACTTGAATTACTCACATTCAATTAAATTAAAAATGATGTAGTACTTCATGCTATAGTACCTGTAACTGGTAAGAATGACAAGTATGAGGAAAATAATGAACAAAACAATGCAAAATTTTAAAAAGTCAAATAAAAAGGACAGTTTACATCCCATGACAACTTCATTAAAAAAAAAAAACAACCAAATGTACAATGATAGGTATGAACTAAATTAACTTCCACATACACACACCCAAAAACAATAGTATCTCAAATAAGGAAGGTAACAGATCCTTTATGTTCTACATTGTTAAGATCACATGTGAAATATTGTGTTCTATTTGAGTGACTTCATTTTTTTTACGTTATAAATTCATATAGCTTTAGAGGAAAAAAATCTATTGTATATTAAACTCTGAACTTGTTACTATTTTGAAATGTATTTAAACTACTAAGAATGTCAACTTGTGGATAACTGACTCTAAATCTCTGCCTCTTCCATAAATAAATACATAACACCAGTAGGAAGGAGCTCATTTAGTCCGTTAATTTTACTAGTGTGTGTATCTCCTGATAGAAACTCCCTCCATCAACGTAGATCAACAAATCATTTATAACTTTTAATCTTAACGAATTTCCAAGGCACTGAGATTAGAGGTGATTTGTCTACCATCCCAACACACATCACAGGTAGAACTCAAACCCAGTTCTACATGACTCCAAGACAAAACTCTATCCCTTACATTTCTTTGATTAGAGGAGTCTCTTTCTGGCAACTATCGTCACAGTATTGACCCTACCATAAACAAAAGGCCCTAACTTTTTCACACATAAAGCCATATGGCCCCTAGCCCATAACAAACTTTTCTAAAAAACTTTTTAGCGTAGTATCTGAAATTTATTCCCACTACATTTCATCTTATGAAATGTACGTGACTCCAACCAGCTGGGAACTTTCTGAACACGGATTCCATTTGACTTTGTAAAAGCTCATGAGCTTCCCTTCTTTACACTACGCTATACACAAATCTGAAGAGAGACCTTCATTCAAGTCTTGATGGAAATGGAAAATAGGACAGAACCCTGCAGACCTCTCTCAAAACGAGAAAAAAAACGGCACTAAGACTTTCATCAATGTTCTTTGCGTCTGGCTACTCATTAGTTACAAATACAACTAGCTGTGACATCACCGCTCTGACGTTTCTCTATCTTGTCTACAATGATATCACAGAAGACTACCAAATGCTATTCTGAAGTCAATAGGCACTGTCTCTGACACTGACCTGACATATCAAAAATAATCATTAAGAAAATTTCAGGTGGCGCAGTGAATAGAGCACCGGCCCTGGAATCAGGACGACCTGAGTTCAAATCCGGCCTCAGGCACTTAACACACAAAAAAAAACTAGCTGTGTGACCTTGGGCAAGTCACTTGACCCCAACTGCCTTCCAAAAAGCAAAAAAAAAAAAAAAAAAGACTTTAAAAACAAAAGAAAAAGAAAATTTCAGGAGTTTCATAATGTGTCAACATCATGGCCAATCACATATATACTGCTGGACTCTTACCAAGTGAGCTGTCATCATCTTCTAGGATGTGATTTCTGTGTCTAGGGTACCCTGAAGCCAACATGAGATCATCTTCATCGTCTTCATAACTTGCTCTGCCTTTTGGAGTTAATTGGAACTCCGTATTTTCATTTAAAAAGTCACCATTGTCAGCATTATTACTATCATCTCCATCAAAAAGATTATCATAAAATTTGTTTCCTGTGCCAGAAACCTTTAAAAAAAAAATCTCAGGAATTATTTAGGGAAACTTAATTAAACACAAGTTAATTTAAGCAATTAATAATCAGTTGAAATAGATCTATTCCCTTCTACAGCCACTAAGTTATGTACAACACTTATTTGGTCATTAAAAATTATTGCCTTGTAATTCTCTTTTGTGTACATAAATCCTTCCCCAACTAGACAGCAAGCTCTCTTAGGTTTAGGGTATGGGCTGTTTTTAATTGATATTTTTTAGAAGAAATGTTACAAACTGCATGCCAAAGACTAATGTCATGGCAGAAAAGAATATCTGTGAGTTAGAATTACAATTCTGTCATAAAACTTAATCACTGACTACGTCTCTCAAGTATCACCACAAGAACATGCTGTGAAAATTTAAGATTACACAATTCAAACAGTTGTTGAAATTAAGGACATTTTCATTTACTTATTCACTCTAATGATATTGGTAGGGGGCAAGTAAATGACTGTAATTGACAAATTAGGCACAAACAGAGGCCTAATTCATGAATCTGGCAAATACTCTTCCTTACAATATATATTAACTATACCTTAGGGGTGAGGAATCTGCAGCCTTGAGGCCACATATGACCTTCTAGAACCTTGGCTATGGCCTTTTCACTGAATCCAAGTTTTACAAAACAAATCCTTTTATTAAGGGGATTTGTTTTGTGAAGTTTGGATTCAGTCAAAGGACTGCACTTGAGGATTTAGAAGACCATATGTGGCCTCAAAGCCACAGGTCCCCCAGCCCTGTCTTAGGTAAATACATGCATAATTCCCACTAAAAAAAAAATCAAATTTCTATAGTATTACTTTACTATTTGACTTTGTTCCATCTGTATCACACACATTCGCCAGCAGTCCCAAGTTTCCTTCAGCATCTGTATATGCTATTTGCCTAGAGGTAGGGTGCCATGCCAGGCCACATATTGTATAACCTTTCTCATGTTTCACCCTAAAAACAAAAAACAAAAAACAAAGATTAAACTTAAAACATGATAAAGAAATTCCAATGAACATAATTCTTTCAGTAAATTCTAGTTAGAGGAAGTCCAATGAATTTTTCAAAACCAAAGAGGAATAAGACCACATATACTCAACTCTACCTTTCCATGCAGTCTTTGGTTTCCACATTCCAAACTACGATACAACCATTTACACTCCCTGCTGCCAAATATTTTTCACAAGGAGACCAGGTTACTACATTGAGAGGCTATCAAGAAAAACAGATAATAAAACAAAGGCAGTTTTAGATATGTCTTTTGACACACGTTTTTAGATATGCTTTTAGATAAACATTTTGATTTAGCAACTAGGCCACACGGTAGATAATGTTGGACTTGAAGTCAAGAAAATCTAAATTCAAATGCTGCCTTATGCACCTGCCAGCTGTGTGATCACTTAACTTCTCTCTGCGTCAGTATTCTCATCTGTAAAATGGGGATAACAGCACCCCTCTTTCGGAAATGTTGTGACCACAGCATCAAATGAGAGAACACATGGAGAGCACCCTGCAGACCTTAAAGCAGTGTATGAATGCTGGCTGCTCTTATTGTTCCTACATTTCAGAAGACCCTTTACTAGACTGCATCACACCAAGGAATACAGAAGGGATACAACAAACATTCACTTATTCTGGGAAACTATTACTTTGGCTATAGGTTTGAGAACAAAAATTAACAAGTTAGAAAACAAATTTTTTTTTAACCTATTACCTTATTCGGATCTGAGATCATATGATTCTATGAGCCAACTTTGTTGTTGTTCGGTCCTGTCTGACTCTTCATGATGCCATCTGAGGTTTTCTTGGCAAGGTAGATTGCCATTTTCTTCTTTAGCTCATTTTACAGAGGAGGAAACTGAGGCAAACAGGGTTAAGTGATTTGCTCAAAGTCACAGAGCTAGGAAGTGTCTGAGGCCAGATTTGAACTCAGTTGTTCCTGATTTCAGGCCCAGCACTCAACTGTGATAAAAGATTTATGATCAAAAGCCAGAGTACACTGATATATTGGTGTTCAATATTAAGTGAATTCCCTAAGTGAAAAGCAATACTTCAACTATAACAAGAAGAAAAAGATATCTGTCTACCCTTCTGGGAGGTCTACCACCATTGATGAGTTAATGAAATCTGGAAGAAGAGACTTTTGAAACCTAGATCGGATTATAAATAAAGTCACCTACATCCTTGATCTTTTCCTTTGTGTATTCTTTTATTTATTTGTGATCAGTGATCATGGCTTTTCCATGTAGGAATGTAAACAGTTGAACTTTAATAAGTTCCTTATGATTTCTTTTTCCTGTTTACCTTCTCATGCTTCTCTTGCTTCTTGTATTTGAAAGTCAAATTTTCTGTTCAGCTCTGTTTTTTTTTGTATCAAGAATGCTTGAAAGTCCTCTATTTCACTGAATGACCATATTTCCCCCTGAAGCACTATACTCAGTTTTGCTGGGTAGGTGATTTATGGTTTTAGTCCTAGCTCCTTTGACTACCAGAATATCATATTCCAAGACCTTAATGTAGAAACTGCTAGGTCTCGTGTCATTCTGATTGTGTTTCCACAATACTCAAACTGTTTCTTCCTGACTGCCTGCAGTATTTTCTCCTTGACCTGGGAACTCTGGGATTTGGCCATAATATTCCTAGGGGTTTTCTTTTGGGGATCTTTTTCAAGAGGTGATCAGTAAATTCTTTCAATTTCTATTTTCCTCTCTAGTTCTAAAATATCAGGGCAATTTTCCTTGAGAATTTCTTGAAAGATGGTGTCTAGACTCTTTTTTTGATCATGACTTTCAGGTGGTCCAATAATTTTTCAATTATCTCCTGGATCTATTTTCCAGGTCAGTGGTTTTTCCAATGAGGTATTTCACACTGCCTTCTATTTTTTTATTTGTTTGGATCTGTTTTACAGTATCTTGATGTTTCATAAAGTCATTAGCTTCCAATTGCTCCAATCAAATTTTGAAGGAGTTATTCTCTTAAATGACTTTTTGAAATTCCTTTTCCATCTGGCAAATTCTGCATTTTAAAACATTCTTCTCCTCATTGGCTTTTTGGGCCTCTTTCGCCATCTGAGTTAGTCTATTTTTTAAGGTGCTATTTTCTGTGTATTTTTGGGTCTCCTTTAGCAGGCTATTGACTCGCTTTTCATGATTTTCTTGCATCCTTCTCATTTCTCTTCCTAATTTTTACTTTACTTCGCTTACTTGATTTTCAAAATCCTTTTTGAGCTCTTCCATACCCTGTAACCAGTTCATATTCTTCTTGAAGGCTTTTGATGCAGGAGTTCTGGCTTCACTGTCTTCCTCATGCTCCATGCTTTGGTAGTTTCTGAACCCAAAAAAGGATTCTATGGTCTGTTTGTGTTTCCTGTGCTTGCCCATATTGGTAGCCAATTACTTGACTTTTGAGCTCTTTGCCATGGTAAAACTCTGCTTCCAGAATGAAGAGAGCTGTGTCCCAAATCACTGGGGTTTTTGCAGCTGCCAGAGCTATTAGATGGGTGCCCTCTCTACAGCTTCCACACACTCTGGCTCACTGGTCACACACCTCAGGACCATCACCCAAGACTCAGTCTAGATTCAAGCAGGTCAAAGCAAGAGTGATTACACTCTGAATGGTTGCTTGGTCTCCCTACAATCTACAGGTCAGGGGCTCTGGAAGCAGCCAAGTGGCAGCGGCTACAGCGACCACACCTCCACCACTTGCTTCACACCCCCAGGGTAGCAGCCGGACCACACTCTTCTCCAACAAAGTTCTACACTGACCTTTTACTTTGTCTTTGGCATTCATGGATTGAGAAGTCTGGAAATCGCTATAACTGCTGGTGATTTACTATAGTTAAGTAAGTCTGTTCCAGCCACACACTTCTTGGGGGGCCACCTGGGGCTAAAACTGCAGCTCAGGGAGGACTGCACTAGGCTCCCAGCGCACTGCAATGGACCCTTCCTGCCAGCCTGCTGGGCTTCCTTCAGTAGGAGATTTGTTTCTCTCGGTCACTTTGTGGGTTCTGTAGCTGTAAAGTTTGTTTAGAGTTATTTTTTACATGTATTGAAGGAGGTGGAAGCTGGAGCTGTGTGGGAATCCTGCTTCTATTCTGCCATCTTGGCTCCACCCCACTCTTCAGGCTTTTCTTAGTCCTTCCCCAGTCAGTCACCTAGACTTTGAAGTCCTTATCACTTTAAAGGGCTACACACTCTGAATATTATCTCAGGTCTTCCATAAATAACAGGCTTCCTTTTCTCTGCGATGGTTCCCAAAACTTCCCAGAAAAGGGCTCAGGAGACCAACAGGTCTATGGTTTTGAAGTACCTTGCTTTTTAACAGCAACATGGAAATGGTAAAACTATTTTTATATAACTAGAATGAATGCATATTCACATGGAAAAAGGAGGATCACCTCCTTTATGGCATCACCTCACTTGATGGTAATCCTGAGACCCTGAATGAAAGACAAGGAAAATAATTATCCAGTTCCTACAGAAGAAGAGGGCAGCTCCTCCCCAGTGGCTTCAAAAGGAGTAAAGATGTGATATTGTTACCATAATGGGAGTGAGCCAGGGAATGCTGAGTGGGTAGTGACACGGGGGAAACTCTTCAGTATCAACTCAGATCCTGGTTCATGGGGAACACAAGAGACTTGTGATCTCTTTTCCATTAGGGATGCGGTGTAGTCCTAATACTGTTCCTATTCACTGTCAATACCTTAATCTAAAAACACCCCTCACTTCCTTCACTTCCCCCACCCCATCCCCAAACCCAGCCCCAGAACTGCAAATATCTGACATTACCCACCAAAGATGGTTCACATCAAAAGCAGGAGTCAAAAGATAGGATTTTTGGTCTTAATTTTCTTCCACATTTCTGCACTTCCTCCAGGTTGGGTAGGGATTAAAATTTTTTGTTGCAGCTTTGTTTTAGTTTAGGTTTTTTCCCCTCTATTACTGCCTATGCCAGATTCCTCATACGCAGGAAATTAGGATTGCCCCTAAGGCTTTTACATGGTAGAATAACTTTACAAAGATACTTAGGACCTCCTCACCAAGAGGTAGTATGTAAGAAGATCACTATCTAAATTAGCATTCCTCCTCTCCCTCCCTACCCCCAATTCAATCTCATATTGGTTAGGTAGATTCTTATGTATGCTGATAATTTACACATCTCCCTAGCTTGCCCTAACTTCTCTGCTGACCTTCAATCACATATTTCTTGCTCATAAATCCTCCCCCCTCTTCCTAACTTCCCTATTACTGTGGAGTACATTATCCTTCTAGTCACTCAAGCCTACAACCTAGGTATCATCCTCAATTCCTCACAATCTCTCACTCCCCCAGATCCCAAGGACTATTGACTTCACCTTTGCAATATTTCAGATACATCTCCTTCTCTGTTCTGACTGCCACCATTCTAGTGCAGACCCTCATCAACTCATGCCTAGACCACTATGTGTAGGTCTCCCTGCCTCAAGTCTCTACCCACTCCAATCCATCCTCCATTCAGTCATTAAAATAATTTTCCTATAAAGGCAGGTTTGTTCATATCACCCCAGTACTCAATAAGCTCCAGTGGTTCCCTATTGCTTTCAGGACGAAATACAAAATAATTTTTGGTGTTCTAATCCCCATATAACCTACCACTTCTTATTTTTCCAGTCTTCTTACCTTTTGCTCCCTGCCACATTCTCTTTAATACAGTGACATTGGCCTCCTGGCTATTCCACAAACAAGACACTCCATTCTCTTGGTTCTAAATATTTTCTCTCTCTGTCCCCCATGCCTAGAATGCTCTCCCTCCTCCATTCTAACCACTGACCTAACAGGCTTCCTTTAAGTCCCAATTAAAATCCCATATTCTACAGGAAGCCTTTCCCCACCTCTCTTTATTCTGGTTTGTATGTATTTCACTATTGTCTACTCAATTAGACTGTGAACTCCTTCAGGGCAGGGCTCTCTTTTGCCTCTTTCTGTATACCTAGCAGTTAGCACAGTGTTTGGCACTTAATAAACGATTAATGATAAATGATAAATAAATTAATGATAATGGTAAAGCTGTTCTCTAGAACTGAACAGCAGGCTGCTAAGGCTCAAATCACTTCTCAGTTGATGTAGCTTCCTATTGACCTCTGACCATCCTGGCAAGGCTTCCAGGTCACCCAAAGTAAAAATGCCCACCAGCCACATGGGGTTGGGGTCCTTCACATATGGTGAATGTCCCAAGGCCACCACAAGTCACCACACCAGAACAATGCTGACCAGAAGCATTGCGTGACCACTCAAGCTAAGTGCTACGGTATTCTTGCTGTACTATAGCTAAGCAAACCTCCTTTTGTTATCTATCAAAGTGTATCACTTCAATATCTAACCCAAACTAAAAGAAAACCAGGCTGGGTCAGGTCTGCCCATCGTAAGGGACAAATATTTAATCCATCAAATCTAACTCTCAGTGGGGAATTAATTGGACAGAGAATTCATCTTTATGGAGCAAAGTATTCATAACTCCCCAATTCATCCACATGAAAAAGGATAAAGAAGAATCCTTACCAGAAGCCTCCAATCGATTCCAGCGATTTTACAAAAGAAAATCATATGTAAGTTACCCAAGACACTGAATTCTACAACTGACAAATACTATAAGACTTCTTGCAACTGTCCATGCTCATTATTAATGCAATATAATCCACCATCTCACTCTCATACAAAAAGTCACTCCCTGAGTAGTATTTGGAAGATAAGAATGGGAAGAGCACTAATAAAAGAGGCAAGAGAAAGCTACTATAATGGAGGGAAAGAGCAGGGAGGTGAAAGGGAAATGAGTCAACCTTGCTCTCATTGGATTTGGTTTAAGGAGAGAATAACACACACACTCAATTGGGTGTCTTACCCTACAGGAAAGTTGGGGAGAAGGGTCTGAGAAGGTGGGATAATAGAAGTGAGAGCAGATCAGGGGAGAGGATAATCAGAAGCAAACACTTTTGAAAAGGGACAGGGTCAAAGGAGAAAATAGAATAAATGGGGGGGTGGGATACGATGGAGGGAAATATTTGATCCTGGCAACAGGAAGCCACTAAAGTCTGAGTGTGTGTATGGGGGGATAAGAGATGATATGATGAGATCTGCACTGTAGGAAAATAACTTTTGTGGCTGAATGGAGGATGAATTGGAGTGGGAAGAGAACTGAAGCACATGGGCTACTGTAATAGTCTAGCTGTGAGGTCATGAGAGCTTGCACTAGACTTGTGACAGTGTCAGAGAGAAGGAACTGTATTGGGGAGGTATGGTGAAGGTGAAATCAACAGACCTTATAAACAAATTGGAGACATGGAGTGAGAAATGTCAGGAACACAGGAATAATATGATAATATTCCATTACATTCATATGCCACAATCTTTTTAGCCATTCCCCAATAGAATGACAATCCCTGAATTAGCAATGTTTGACGACTCCAAAAAGAGCTGCTCTAAGTATTTTGTACAAGACTTCTGCCTTTATCCTTGAGCTGCCTTTAGAGAACTCTAGTAAATGGTATAGTGGGGTCAAAGGGCTCACAAAGTCTTGTGACTTTGGGGGCCTAGCTCCAAACTGCTTTCCAGAATGTCGGGACCAATTCCTGGATGCAGGAAGAGCTATATTCAAAGCCGGTACCAGGATGACCTCAGGTATTTCCTAGCTCTGTGACCCTGGTTAAGTCTGGACCTAATCTCCTTTTGGCTCAGTTTCCTCAACTGCAAAACAGAAATAACGGCGGGGTCATGGAGAGTTGGACATGAATGAAACAACTCAACAACAATTATTATACATATGATCTATGATCATTGTGCAGTAATTATAACTGCAACCTGGAGATTTGGCAAGAAAAACAGAATTAGAGCATCAACAGCAAGAATAAAATAAAAAAGACAACTGAGTTTATCCGATCAAGTCGGGCAGTGCGCGCATTAAACATTCATCTCTCTCTCTTGAAAAAGCAACCGACAAAACCTACCAGAGTGATGAAATTATCTGAAAGATCAAACTCATTTCTCCAAGTTTCTCTTCTGTACAGCTTGATGGTGTTTCCTACTGGAATGGCCAGTAGCTATTAGGAAGATAAATATTTTGAACCAAATTAAACAACTTTGTGCTAACTTTAATTTAGAAAAAAAAGTAAACAAAAGTCGTAATCATTAGAGCATTAACTACACTGAGAAAAAAAGAAAGTTATTTATTACGAACTGAAACGTTTTAAATATGATGCTATGCAGAGTCGATCCTACTCTCCTCAACTTATTACACTAAAGCTTTGGCATATGATACTATTACTTTAAACCTGGCAACTACTATTTAAAAAATGGATATCCAAACACTAGGTACTTTAAAACTGTACAACTTGTCTCCTCTGATGAGGATAACCTGTGAAAAGGAGATACAGCAACGGAATGGCCTTAGAGAGGAGGCTATTATCCATCTTCAAAAAACCTAGAATTCTTTCAACATTTAAAATAGCTTTTGGTTTTTAAATTTTACAAGGAAAATTTCTTACACATTTCCAATTAGTAACATATTGATAGAAAGAATAATACATATTTCTAATGCTAATTCCAAAATCCAAAACAAAAATTTACATGAAAAACACATCAACTTTTATCATTTCAATGTGGTAAAAAAAAAAAATTATTTAGAGTAAAAATTTTGATTTTTTTAATGAAAGAGAAATAAAATTGGTTTTTTTTAAAATGTAGAATGTATAAGTCTTAAACTGCTATTTTAATCTTAAACACTTCAGTAGAAAAAAGGTTTAAATTATTTCCATGTTAACTTTGACTCATTCTGAAGTTTCTGAGTATACTGAAGTCCTTGCAATCCAAAGTTGACAGATTTGAGCAAAAAATTAAAATAAAGGCTAAAATGATTTCAAGTTTTACTTACCTTCCCACTTTTTGGCTGCCAAGCAAGTCTGCATATCGATTTTGCATTTATCATGTCGTTACACTTTTGTAGCAATGGCAGACTAATAGCACACGTCTGATTTTAAAAAATTAGAAAATTATTTTCCTTTGTGAAAATCTCAGAAAATTATGCAGGATTCAAATACACAGGTTTTGAAGCAACATAATATTAGTTTTTCAGTTAAAATTTTATTTTTAAATAATCAAAAATTCTCAAAATGACAAAGCAGCAAATTTGTTTTAATTATATTTAAGTTCATCTTTTAAAAATTATAAATGTGTAAAATTTTTGTTTAATATTTTGAGTGCTTTTGGAAATAGATAGGATACAAATTTTAAATCATTATTACTATTAATAATATATATGCTATATATAGATACTATGCATTCATTCATCCAACAAGCATTTATTATATGAGCCAGTTTAGATTCTATTAGGGAATATAAATGCACATACATTGGTAAACACCTTGAGAACCGACACTTTTATCTTTGTAACCCCAGCACCTAGTACATGAAAGGCACTTAATAAAAATGCTAGTTAATTCATATGTAGGAATATATAAAGTAGAAAAAAGGTAATTAATTACTAGCTGAAGGTAGGAGGGAGAATGAAAATCAGAAAAGACCTCATGACAAAGGTGGTATTTGATCTGAAACTTGAAGGAAACTGGGGATACTAACAAGCAGATAGGAGGAAATATATTTCAAGCATAGGGAGAAGAGATGGATCATTGTATATGAGGAAACACACAATCCAGTATGGCTAGACAATAGTGTGTGTCCACGGTACAAGTGACGTGCAATACAGCAGGAAAAATAAGTTGGCAGTAGAATTTGAAGGGCTTTAAATAACAACTAGAAGGGTTTATATTTTATCCTTGAGGAAATAAAAAGCCTCTGAAGTCTTTATAAACCTCCAGGTCTTTATAAATATAACTTAGTTACATGTCCCTTTGATCTATTATTTAACACATAAATATGTGAATAGACAAAAAGTCCATCTACTGCCACCCAGAGATGAGCTGAATAGACAAAAACTTACTCATCTAAGCAGTTATTAGGCTATTCAGACTAATGATATCACGCAATATTATAAACAGAAAATATCTGAAGAATCAGGAAATACACACAAATATTTAAATTGAAATGGATGTTTACCTGATCAGAGATTTGCCATACTTTAACTGAGCCATCACAACTTGCTGATGCCTGAATGGGTAAACAAAAATTATACGTATACTTCTTATTAGGTACACTTATTAGGTATATAAGCCTGACCTAAATCATAAAAGAAATAGCAAATTATAAAATTTTATCCAATCAAATTTATCAAATTACATATAAGTTTCTCCTGAATTATCCTCCTACAAATCTAAAAAACACACATTAATAGTGAAGAATAAATGAAAACCATTAGAAAACTACCAGAAAGATGTCCTTTGGATCAAAGGACACACTTAAGACGGGGGCATCATGGCCTCGAAATGTTTTCTGTTGACTGCTATCCGTCACATCCACAACTTTCACCATAAAATCACTGTAAACAATAAAATGATTACATGTGAATAAACAGGAAAATGGAAAGCCTTTTTAAAAACCATGACTCAGATGTAAAACATACTTCAAAATACTAAGTATTTTAGAATATCTGATGTAATTTAATTTTTCCTTCTGCTTACACAAGTAATGTGAAATTGCATGTCCAAAATCCTAATAACTTAGTAAATATCTGTAGTGACTATCTGTTAAGCTTTTCTACACTTCCAATTTTAATATTCTGTTTTAAAAATTATGAGGGTACCACAACAATCACTGAACCTGTCCCCAAAGGAAATCATAATAAACAAGAGAAATTTCAAATAGCAGAGTCTAAACTTGGTTAACTTGTCTAGCCTTCAACAAAAATATTTTAATAAGATTTTAATCAAAAATTCACTATTATATCCTTATTTTTTCAATAAAAAACATATATTAACAATCATCTATGAAGTAATATGCTAAAATTTACTGTCAAATTACAAAGAAAATAGTTCCTGCCTTCAAGGAGTTTACAATCCTAAAACTATTTTTAAAACCCAAAATAATGTGACATAGTTAGCAGATATAAAAAAACCATCTGGAAGTGGAGTTAAGATGGTGGCACAGAACAGAAAAATTTAGTGAGCTCCCCCCACAACCACCCCAAATACTTATAAAATATGATTCTAAACAAATTTTTACAGCTACAGAACCCACAGAGAGACAGAGAGAAACAAATCTCCTGCCAAAGGCAGTACAGCAGGCCTACAGAAAGGGTCCATTCCAGTGCACTGGAAGCCAAGCCCTGCCCTGTCAGCTACGGTTTTAGCCTCAGGGCAGCCCTGACCAGCAGCAGCCAGAGCAGACTTCAGGAGAGCGAATCAGAAGCAGCCGTGACAGTTTCCAGACTTATCAAGTCATAAATGCCAAAGAGCAAGTAAAAGGTTAGTGTGGAACTGTGTTGGAACTGGGCGGGGGTGGGGGTTGGGGAGTGAATGCAAGAGTGTGGTCTGGCCGCTGCCCAGGGGACAAGAAGTGGCAGAGGTGTGGCATCCCAGAGTTCCTGGCCTGCAGATCACAGAGGGACCAAGTGACCATTCAGAGGGTAATCACTCTTGCTTTAACCTGCTTGGATCTGGATGACTGTCTTGGGTGGAGGTCCTGGGGTGTGTGGCCAGTGGGCCAGAGCTTGTAGGGACTTCAGAGAGGACACTCAACTACTAACTTGGGCAGCTGTGAAAACCCCAGCGATTTGGGACAAAGCTCTCCTCTCTGGAAGCAGAGTTCAACCGTGGCAGAGAGCTCAAAAGTCAAGTAATTGAGTGGCAACATGAGGAAACAGAGGAAGCAAAGCAAGCACAGCAATCAACCATTAGATTCCTTTTTTGAGGACAAAAAGGATCAAAGCATGGAATGGGAGGAAGACAACACAGTCAGAACTCCAGCACCAAAAGCTTCTGAGAAAAATATGAACTAGTTACAGGCCATGGAGGAGCTCAAGAAGCATTCTGAAAATCAAGTAAGAGAAGTAGAGGAAAAATTGGGAAGAGAAATGAGAGTGATGCAAGAAAATAGAAAAGCAAGGCTGAGCCAAGAGGTCCAGGGAAAAAAAAAAAGAAAATAGAAAAGCAAGTCAACAACCTGACTGAAGAAAATAAAACTTAAAAAATAGACTAACTCAAATGGCAAAAGGGGCCCAAAAAGCCAATGAGGAGAAGAATGCCTTAAAATGAATTTGCCAGATGAAAAAAGAATTTCAGAAGCTCACTGAAGAAAATAATTCCTTCAGAATTAGATTGAAGCAAATGGAAGCTAATGACTTTATGAGAAATCAAGA
>CM053598.1:204452861-204481422 GCA_028646575.1 Pseudocheirus occidentalis
TTTATTACATATAATTTTTATTGCATCATGATCTGAGAATGATGCATTTAATATTTCTGCCTTTCTGCACGGAATTGTGAGGTTTTTATGCCCTAGTACATGGCCTATTTTTGTGAATGTGCCATGTAGTGCTGAAAAGAAGGTATATTCCTTTTTATCCCCATTCAGTTTTCTCCAGAGAGCTACCTTAACTTCCTTCTTGTTTATTTTCCTTTTTCTTTTTGAGGAATTTTTAAAAAGTGTCGATGGCTATTTTTTTTTTGCATCAGTATTGCCTATTTTGACCCAACGAAATAAATAGAAGGTGGGGTGAACCTTTATAACAAATAAGCAAAATCAAACAACTGAATGTACTCAGCTGCTGAGTCCAAAAACATATCACTTCCTGAGCCTTGGGACAATCACCTTTTGGTCAGGGGATAGATAACATGTTTCATCATTGTGCAATTGTGCATTATTTCATTAATTAACAGGGTCTCTTCAGAGCACTGGACCTTCAGGAGGACCCTGAGTGGTATCTTAGGAGAGAATGCTGGATACCAAGGGGCCCCAGGAACCTTAAGTTGTCTGAACCTCATTGTAGGTATACAACCAGCTTGGGATTTTACAAAAGAGTCTTTGTATTTGTTGCATCCAGACAGAAAGTCCTTTTCTCATCATGTTGAGAGGCTATGGCCTTCTTTTCCCAGGCCACCACTGGATTTGTACACCCACTTTTTATTGCCCATGTGCTGATGGCTGACTTTTTGGGCTGTTCTTGAGGAGAAGTTCCTTACTTTAATTTTCATTCAATTTCTTGACCATTTTTATCTGTTGTAAACTCTAAGCTTCTATTGGAGTAAGTATTGAGGAGCTGAGTAGCCCCTCCACCAAAGGTTATTCTTACTCATTTTGGTTTGAAAACTTCCTGTTCTGTCAATTGTTCATTTAGCTATTGTAAAATAGGTTTTGTTCTGATAAGTTCTTATCATTTCTTTATAAATCTTGGACAAACCTTTATCTAAGAAAATTGCTACAAAGATTTCCCCCCAGTTAATTCTTTCCTTCTGATTTAAACAAAATTTTCCATTTTTTTCTTCCATGTTCCTGTATATTCATTATCTGTTGATGGATTTTCTTCCACTTCAGTTATAAAATGTATTTCTTTCCTTGTTCTGTTAATTTTTTTATGTGACCTTTCATACCAAGTTTTGTATCCATTTGGAATTTATCTTAGCATAAGGTACAAGACGTCACTATCAACCTAGTTTCTCCTAGACTCATTTCCCTAGCAATTTTTGTTAAATAGCGAGTCATTGCCCCCAATAGTTGGAATCTTTGGCTTTATATTCCTATGGGAGTACAGAGATACTCCTTGGCACTTCATGGAGGATGGGTCTCAGAAACTGGGGATAAATGAGTTAGCTCTGACAATCATAGGACAGATTATTGTTGTGGGAGGAGGTATCTCTTTGTGCCAGCCTAAAAATGGATTTTCAAATAAATATTATAAAAAATAAAATGTATTTATTTTTAGTTTTCAACATTTACTTTTACAAAATTTTGAGTTCTAAATTTTTCCTCCTCCCTCTCCTTCCCTGTCCCCAAGATGACATGTAATTGGATATAGGCTACACATACATAATCATATTAAAGATATTTCCACATTAGTCATGTTGTGAAAGAAGAATCAGAACAAAAGGGAAAACCACAAGAAAGAAAAAAAAAGACAGAAAATAGTATGCTTTGAGCTGCCTTCAGACCCTATATCTGGATGTGGGTAGTCCTTTCCGTCATGAGTCTTTTGGAATTGTCTGAGATCATTACCCGGCTGAGAAGAGCTAAGCCTATCAACGTAGGTCACTGCACAGTGTTGCTGAGTACAATGTTCTCCTGGTTCTGCTCATTTCTCTCAGCATCAGTTCACATAAGTCTTGCCAGGTTTTTCTGAAATCTGCCTGTTCGTCATTTCTTATGGAACAATACAACAGCATGGTACAGTGGAAAGAGAACCAGGAAAAACATAATTACTCTGCAACATTGTAAGTGAAAAGGACAGGAAAAAAGTAACTGAATACTGTATACATCTAATGACTGAACTTGGACCCAGAGAAAATGCCCTCCTCCCCCTGGGAGATCATGGATTTGGAACATCATAAATAATCTGTCAGACCCAGGTAATGTGTTGGTTAGTTCTATTGGATTCCTTTGCTCTCTTTTTTTCTTCATTTTTGTTAAAAAAGAGTCTTGTCAGGTAGGAAAGGGGGGGAGGGAGATATCAAAAAAAATGATAGAAATGTAAAATCTAAAGATATTCATTAGAACTTTTTTTTGGAGGGGGGAAGGCAGAGCAACTAGAGTTAAGTGACTTGCCCAAGGTCACACAGTTAGCGTGTTGTGTCTGAACTAGGATTTGAACTCAGGTCTTCTTGACTCCAGGGCTGGTACTCTATTCACTACTCCACCTCGCTGCCCCATTTAGAACATATTAAGAAAGAAAATTAAGACTACTTGTAGAGTTACATGATAGGGAGGGGGAACTACACATACACACCTGGAATTGTAGTCCCAAGATTAAAATCTAAATTATGTTTAGCCCTTTTTATAACAAAAATAATACATTAGAATATCTGAGGGAAGAAGTAAGTATAGTCCCAAGTTATGTACAAACAATAGCAATGCTCAATTGGATATGTGACTGCTTCATAAAAAGTTTTTGTCACAAATCTCTAGATACTCCTTCAGAGATTTAACTGAGAGATTTCTTTTTTTTTTTGCTTTTTAGTGGGCAGTTGGGGTTAAGTGACTTGCCCAAGGTCACACTGCTAGTTTTTATGTTAAGTGTCTGAGGCTAGATTTGAACTCAGGTCCTCCTGACTCCAGGGCCAGTGCTGTATTCAGTGTGCCACGTAGCCATCACAACTGAGAGATTTCATAAGGCTTCAGGAGCATGTGCGTGTATACATATATACACATGTGTGTACACGCACATATGTGTGTGTATATATGGGTATATATACATATACACAATATACATATATGCCTATACATACACACATGTACGTGTGTGTGTGCGTGTGTGTATGTATGTGTGTGTGTGTGTTCTCTAGGGCTACTCTTCCAACCCCAACCAGAACCAGTGGGACAGAGTCAAAAATTTGGCTTCTTCTTCCCCTTAAGTAAACTGGGTAATCCCAATTGTTTGGGAACACTTTTCTAATGCTATTAGCCTAAAGCTCAATCGCTCCAATATCATTTGACCATTATCATGTCTACAAGATCATCTAATCAGTGCTTATAACCCCAATGTAATTCTGACCAGTTGATTATTTCTTTGACATCACTGATAACCAATTGATACTAATAGCTTTTGCAAAGTGATATTTACTGGGAAAGAGTACCAAGTACAAAAGCTTCCTCCTGAGGGCACATGCTCCTCTACCACTTCAGTCCTTCGGAAGAAAAAGCTCAAAAGTAAAGTGGAAACTACAAAGGATTCCCCCTCTGTATTCTCTTCTGAGTACAGTACAGCCAATGAATCACTGTACTGTGGAAAAAACTGCTGCCAGGTCTGTCTACGACTGGGCCGGATCCAGCAGATCACTTAGGAACTGTGCTAGTCCCCTACATGGGTCAGCTGAAGGGTTGGTTCATGATTGGGTAGAGTCAAGAAGGTTGCTCCTCGAGGATGGCTCCTCGGCCTATCTACAGTAGTTATCCGTTCTGGTTGCTCTGACAACCTGTGGAGGCTCTCCAAACCCTTCAAAGCTCGCATGGTCATAACCTAGTAACACACTAATGATAGAAGAAATAGCAGTACCGTGTATTCATGGCCACTTTTCACCAAGGAAGAAAGGGACAAGTTCCTCCACTGAACTCTTTTTAATGCACACTTAGTTCTGGCTCAGCAGTGGCCTTTTCTTCCCATGCAGCAAGTGGACAGAAAACAGTTGTAGAATACCTATGCATGCTCTGAATCAGGGACGGGGTCCCCACCATTATGGGTCATGATGGATTTCCAAAAGCATGCTTCCCAAAGTTTCCATAGGGATTGGCACCAAGTAGAAAAGATTTCACATCCACATCCGTGGTTCAAAGGATCAGAACCCATTACACTTCCAGACAGCCAAACCATATTTTATTGCTCTTGGTACAGGAAGTTCCAGGATTTCCAAAATGTGGAAGATATGGGTCAATTACTCAAGCCAAACAGGATAATGCAAAAGTGGGAAAATCGACAGAGCTGAAGATTGCCTAATGCAACTACTGTGGGTCATTATAAGACATGGCAGCGATTTGATTTGCATATAGATATAAGACATAAGGCAGGAATATGTTTTGCATATAGATGTGCATACAGTCAGGAAAAAGGAAGGGGGAAAGCTGCCTACACGTACCATTAGGTGGGAACCTTTCATATTGCCCCAGGTAAGTAGCTCTTTTTTATTTTCTCTTCACTAGATGGAGTCTGAAGTGCCTTTCCACTTAGATGATGTGATTCTCCATTTCACACTAAGAAATCCATAGTCATCAGTTTTTGTATTTATTGCATACATGGAGCTCTATGCAAAATTTACCAAGAAGTATGCCCACTAGGATGTTATAATTCAGTAGTACTAAAAAATCATTAAAAAAAATTTTTTTTAAATTTAAGATACTACATATGGATGCATGAAGCAGATAGTGATCAATAGAGTCGGGAAGACTTTTGTGGCCATGGACAAGTTACTCAAAATTGCCTATGGCTTAATGAAGCTAAATTAGAGTCTATAAGCTGATGTTTGCTTCAATGGAGGCAGTTTCCACCTTAGAAGTTTTTACATATTATACTTTAAATGAAAATACAAAATACACTTAAAAGAGTTTGTATTGTTTATGGAAAGGCTCGGGTTGTTTCTGATTTAATATTTCAGTGACAACATAATAAGAATTGGACTGATTCGATAATCATTAACAGATTGTTCTTCCCTATTTACCCAAAGTTCAGTTTTTTGAATGACTTTTCTCCCTCAAAGCTTAACCAATAAGTCTTACAAACCTATATTGAACCACTATAATCAATTCAGGTGCCCGAATTCAAAATAACAATTTAATTTAGTCTGTGGAAGATGAGACACTGCTTTTCTAAACTTTAGTAGTCATTTATTCTATTTAATGAAGATGAAAAGCATTTTCCTGTAAACCCTAATGAATTTAACAGCAACAACAAAAATTCTCCGTTACACAAATGTAGCTGAGGTAGACCTGAGAATTTCACACGGAGCTTGATATGCAATCTAGGTCCTTTCCGTAGGCCGTGTACTCTGGTCTCTTGGTAAAGGACATGTGTGAAACATTAACTCTTGATTGGTTCCAAGCTGGGGTCAAAGACAATTTGCACCTGAGCCAGGAAAAGTGACCTACTTGGTACAGTATAGAAGAAACAAAGAGAAAAGCTCCCATTTCTATTTTATACACATTACTCTGGAACTCTTGGACTTCCACAGAAAGGAAGAGGATTTCCCTCCCTCCCTGCTCCCAAAAGCAATGGTGGCCTGCAACTCAAGCACGTAACAGTGAGAACACATGTTTGGGCCCAAGTCCATGACTGCTTTTTTTAGCCTTTGTGTTTCTTTCTTGAGCACAGGTCTTCAACCAGCAATAAATGATCCAGAGAGGTGGGTGTTTTCAGTCTAGCACAGACTTGGACTGGGCCTCACAGAACACAGCAATCTGTCCTGTGAACTACACCTTGTCCTATATCCTGCTATTGTGTGGTTTGCCCTGGGTTCACTGCTGGTGGACATTGACCTGGAATGAGAAGTAGCCTCCTCCTTCTTGTACCTGTGGGCTCATTAAACTCCCACCCTGATGTCCTGGGGATGATTTATCCATAGCTCTCAACAAGTGTCCCTTAAAAAAGACAGGAGTCATAAAAAATAATCAGAATATGATATGAATCAGGTATGGAACAGGAAGTTTATTCCTGCATGGGAAACAATGATAGACATAAACGGCATAAATCAATAGAATGTGCCTGAGGCCACATTTGAACTCAGGTCCTCCTGACTCCAGGGCCAGTGCTCTATTCTCTGCTCACTGTGCTGTGCCACCTAGCCACCCCCGGAAAGGTATTTCTTAATTCCTATTTGGCAGACCCTAGAACAATAGAAACAGGAGTAAGCTATATAAGTATAGTAAGTATAACAACTACTACAGTTTTGCAAGGCTATTAAAATGGGCACTTTCCATTTCACTTTAGCACTGGGCAGCATCCACTTACATAGCCAGCCTTAGAAATCTTTCTAGTGGCCTCTGTCTAATGCAGACACTTCTTCTGTTCTCAGCCACTACCACTCTAGGGACACCAAAGCCAGTGGCACTCACAGGCCTCCCAGGACCCCCAAACCTTTCAGAACTCACAAGCACACGTATGTTTTGAGGCTGTGACTTGGTAACTTCAGTGACAGAAACACAAAAGATAGGGTCATGCCATTCCAGGTTCAGGCTTTGCTAGGGCAGATACATGTTTATGTCCATATAGACCCAAGTACAAGAATGAGGCTGGCTGTCCCGCCCCACCCATAAATTGGGAAGACGCCCAAAGTAGTTGTCACATTTCCAAGCCAAAAGGAAGAGAGTGGTAAGAGGGGTGAGACACCCCTTTTGCATATCCATTGATTTGGAGAAATCCTCATCACATACCCCTAAGTCACAAATGGACGGAAGTAGACTTTCTATTCTTCCATACGAGTACCAGGAATGGTAAATGAGCATTCTCCAAAGGGGAAGAAGCAATGCCACACAGTCCTTGGTACAAGAACTTCTGGGGTCTTGGGTCAATGGCAGTTGCCTACTAGGATACCACATCTTGAAAGAGAACTTTGTTAGGACGGACAGCGCTGGTCTGAAGTGAAAGTGACATAACTATTAGGCAGTGCCACCAAGTGTTTGGCCTGTGGGGAGATTTTCATAATGGCAATGGGTTATTGTTTTATATTTTCAATATTTATTAATACATGGTCATGAGTCTTCCTGTTCTTTAGAGGTAGATACAGTGAATGGAGGGTAGGATTTGAAGACCTGAGTTCACACCTGTCCTCAAACACTTACCCGCTGTGTGACCTTCAGCAATGAGACCCTAACCTCTCACAGGCTCTGAGCATAATAACAGTGCCTATCTCCCAAGACTGTTGTGATTATCAAATGAATATGTAATCATAATATGTAATGTAATAGGTAATCAAATGAATATCTAATATGTAATCAAATGAATAAATAATATGTAATCATAATATGTAATATGTAATCAAATGAATATGTAATATTGGAAACCTTAAAGTTTATACATAAGTTCTGCCTATTATTAGTACAATGAGGAAATAAATGCCTGCTCTGACCTTATGGAAAGGTATTTCTTTTTCTTTTCTTTTTTTTTTTTTTTTGCTTTTTTGGAGGGGGGAAAGCTGGACAATTGGAGTTAAGTGACTTGTCCAAGGTCACACAGCTAGTAAGGGTGTCAAGTGCCTGAGACCAGATTTGAACTCAGGCCCTCCTGACTCCAGGGCCGATGCTCTGTTCACTGTTCACTGTGCCACCTGACCACTCCCAGAAAGATATTTAATTCCTTTTTGGGAGACCCTAGACATGAGAGCAAGAAAAACCTGACTTACCTTTTTGAGATCATATCTTCAGAAATAATCTGAGCTCCATAGAAGTGAAGGTCAAAAGTCTGTGTGAGGTAGCTTCCTGAACCACAGGAAACACAATCAGATATCCAGGATATCTGCTATCCAGAGAATCCATGCCTCAATTGATTTTATTAAAGAACAGAGGTCTAAACATGTCCCATGCCACCCCCTGTTCCATAAACTCCCATAACTCCCCATTACCTCCAGGATCAAATAAAGTCCCCTTTTGGCTTTTAAAGCCTTTCATAACCTGGCCCCTTCTTGTCCCACATCTCACTCCCTTGGGAACACTGGCTTCCGTCATAGACTTCTCTCACACATTGCTCCACGCTTCATGCTTTTTCACCGTCTGTCCGCCAATCCTGTAATTGTCTCTCTTTTCTCTGCTTCCTGGCTTCCCTGACTTCCTACAGACCCCAGCTTGGATTCCGTATTATACAAGATACTTTCCCAATTCCCCTTAATGCTAGCGCCTTGTCATGGACTCCTCCATCTAGTGACACTGGCCTCCTCGTTGTTCTACAAACAAGAAGCTACATCTCTCTATTCCTGGCAGTTACTACGGCAATCTGCCTCCACTCTGACTTCAGACCTCCCAGCACTCTGTCCACTGTACCACCTCCCTTCCTTTAAGTCCCAACTCAAGTCCTACCTTCTCCAGGAATTGTTCTCTAACTCCTCTTCACCCTGTGCTTTCCCTCTTTTACTCACGTCCAACTTGTCCTGCACACAGCTTACTCTGTGTATATTTGTCTGCATGTTAGATTGTAAGTTCCTCCAGGCAGGAGTTGTCTCTTGTTGCACACCTGGCACTTAATACACTGCTGGCACATATAGGAGCTTAATAAATGTTTACTCAATGAAGGAATGAGCATCTCCAAGTTATCCTACACATAGCTTCTTTGTTCCTATTTGTTTGAATATGGTCTTTCCCTTTAGACCGGTGGTTCTCAACCTTCCTAATGCCTCGACCCTTTAATACTCGGATGTGGGTGTATCTGCATATGGGCAGACCTGCCTGGAGACTGATAGAGCACCCGTGTCTCGGTTCCTAAGATCATTGGAAATACGTGTTTTCCAACGGTCTTAGGCGACCCCCAAAGGAGTCATGACCCACAGGTTGAGAATCGCTGCTTTAGACTATTAGCTTAGTGTATGGTGAACCCCAAAGGACAGGTGGGGGACAACCCACAAGGTTTTCTAAGGATCAGCAAACCTTCCCAGGTCAGAAAAAACCTGTTCTCATATGGGATCAAGTCATAAATAGCCACCAAACTTCCGTTTGGGCTAGATGGACAGACCTAATTTCATATAAAAGCAAAAAAACAAAAATCAATCCTTTGCAATTTGCTTATTCTCACTGCGGAATCCTTTGTAGAGTGGTGGTTCTGGGAGGTCCCATAACTTTACTACTTAGCTATTTCCACTGCTTCACCACATTTACAAAAGCACCCAAGCAACAAGTGAATATCAATACTTTAATGTTTTAAATAGAACCAACTTTAAATAGACAGAACACATACACAAATACATAAAATTGAAACAAGCATCATTTGAATCAAATACATAGTATGATAAGTGCATCAAATTCTAAAAACTCTAACAATAAACACAAGCTAAGGCCAAGGGAAAGGAAGAGAGAGGTATAATCAAAGGAAGGACAGCTCATGGGAAAAACCAAACAGGTAGCAGGCTAATCATTTCGACTTTACTAGGGAGAGACAGGAATAGCCTATGGCTTTTTTTTCTTGCAATAGCCCTGCAGGAAAACTCTCTAAGAGAGGACATAAACAAAAAGGAACACAGAGTTCAAACAGTTACAGGACGATGAATTTTACAGCTAAAGATTTCTTCTGTCCTCCAGTTCATATCAGTGTTTGCTTTAAAATAATATCAAACAACTCAGACTTGGTTTTTGAGGCTTTAAAATTCTACTTTTAAAAGGTGAGGTCAAAATACTGAGTGAGAGAAATAGCTGAGAAATAATCGTATGAGGTTAGGGAAGAGGTACGGAGGTACTATTAATTGAGACAAGACTGATTTGGGGGTTTACTAGTTTTTATTTTGTTTGCAATTTGTTTAGCTGCTGAAAGTCAGGTAAAAGATATTTATTACCAGAAGCAGAGAGATTGCGTTCTAAAAAGTCTTTCATTTTACCTTCTAAAAACCAGTGGTTCTCAACCTTCCTAATGCCGTGACCCTTTAATACTCGGATGTGGGTGTATCTGCATGTGGGCAGACCCGCCTGGAGATGGATAGAGGAGCAGTGTCCGGAAATATGTGTTGTGACCCTGTAACCCCTGTGAAAGGGTCGTTCAACCCCCAAAGGGGTTGTGACCCACAGATTGAGAATTGCTGTAAAAAGCCAAGTGGATCAGAAACAGAATAATATAGCTACATAATAACACACTAGTTCAATACAGAACTAAACACTTGCTTTTAAACTGATTCTTAGATCATGGTGACTTAATCCTTTTTCTTAGTAATGGGATATATTTAAAGAACAAATATTTAAGCTTCAGAAAGAAGATGAAAACCTGTAATTTTTAAACCCACAATCCAATAATGACTCATCAGCAATAAAAAAAAAATCTTTTTTAGTTTAGGCCTCTAATTCCCCAGTGATATCAAATAACCTCCACCAACCAGTGAACAAAAGTTTGCTTGGCTCATCTTAGCCACACTGAAGACAACCTATTACTACCACACACTAACAGTAGCAATAGTTCCGCCGGTACTTTTACAAAGACCATTGACAGAAGCTTTCATTAGAACATTGGTCATGGATTAAAAACACGTACAGTTGAATGACTCAACTATAAGTCTTGGGTCCATGGAGTCTGTGATTCCATAGACTTGGAAAAAAATGAGAAGAGTTCAAGTTTTCTGGAAATATTTATAAAAATATTTTGTGAAACTAATGATCTGTAGTTAAATAAAAGTTTTGAGTCTCCTACATGTAACATACAAGTTAAATCCTATTTAGTTTCAAAAGATAAATCAATGTAGAATGCTATTTGGAGCCTCAATAACACTATCTCAATATCTCTTTCTAAAAAAATATTTAAAAATCAATATTACTACAATCTAGATAATGTGGTATTCTCATCAAGGCACAGAGAGTTAAATGTATAAATCCCTGCAAGTTGACATGAGAATATATCCATAAACAATTCTAGGAAGCGATTCCTAGCAGTTGAATAAATGAATAGTGTTTTTATAACTAATTCATAATAAAATTCAAAGTATGGATCTTTTAACAATTCATGACCAAAGGCACAACTTGGCCAAAAATAAGTAAACATAGGAAAATTTTTGAAAATTATTCTAAATGATAGATTTAATTGACACAATAAAGTGAGCATTGCTGAACTGCCAATCAGAGCAGCAATGCCACAGCATATTGTGGATTTGTTTTAAGCACTTAGAGAACTGGCACCATTTTAACTTACTATGATCAATATAATTTCCCCCAATATTCCCTCCCTGATACTCACATTTACTGTATCACAAGTAATCAGGCTATTCTGATAAAAGAAATTCCCATTCTGAGTCCTAGTACCCTCAGTTGATCTGGGTGACAATTTTATGAATTTTAAACTCAATGGGCAACTTTCTTCCCCATTACTGCTAAAAAGGTGGCAAGGATAAACCACAGGGCTTCTCTATCATTTCTATTTCCTATAAATAATTTTCAATGACAGTTAATGACAAAAAAAGATCTCACTACTGCAACACTTTTAAATATAACGTACAAACAGACAATGCCACTAGCAGTACAATCTTCAGATCATATTTCATATGCCCCCAATTCAGTTCTTAATGAGTGTTAAGAATTCTTCCCGGGTCTTTGGGTCTTCCCGGAATACGCCCAACATGGTGCTGGTGACAGTTTTGCTGTTCATTTTCTGTACCCCTCGCATTACCATACACATATGTCTAAAAAAGAAAGCGACAAAAGGGTTCATGTGAAAAGGTAGTAGTTTGTCTTCCAAATAAAGGGTATGCCAAAATACAAAAGACTAGATAATGGTATTTGCATATTTCCTTCTCAGGCAAATTCTGCCTGAAAAGGTGATTTTTAAAAACTTCATATTCATTGTGCCTGTTCTAGAATTTCACAAGAAGAAAAACTTAAATCCTATCAGGTTATATTTTGTTAGAAAGAGAAAAAGTAGTATAAATGATCTATGGACTAACTTACATACAAGTTAGAAATAAAGCCAGGGTTTTGAGTAATGACTGTGGCGTTAAAAGGATCTAGGTTGAAATCCTACCCCTGATGTTTAAAAATCTTTGTGACCTTGGAAAAATCACGTATCCTTTGTAAGTCTTGCTTTCTTCATCTGTAAAATGGGTTATGGAACTAAAACACCTGTATGGTTCCTTCCAATTCCAAATCTATGCCCTTGAGACTTCTACTTCCAAGACACAGGTAATATACATTCTCGGATGCTTTTGTTACTTAATGGTGCATTTGTATCTTCAGAAGTGCATCATGACCATAGCCAAACAAAAGTAGAATATGATTAAATAGGAATCATTAGAGCAGCGGTTCTCAACCTTCCTAATGCCGCAACCCTTTAATACTCGTATGTGGCCGTATCTGCATGTGGACGGACTCGCATGAAGACAGACAGAGGAGCGGTGTCTCGGTTCCTAAGACCATCAGAAATATGTGCTTTCCGATGGTCTTAGGCGACCCCGCTGTGAGCCACAGGTTGAGAACCACTGCATTAATGTATCTGAGGATCAGAGATAACATGTATAAAGCATATTATTATTATTTGTTATTATGATATATATTATCTGTGCTGACCGGGATATATGCTTATTGGGTATTCTGAAACTATACTGGTTAAATCCTAAACTTGGCTCTAACTTGTAAAGGAAATGTATAAATGGCAGCTAAAGAAAGCAAAAACAGAAAAACAGTAGTGTATTTGATTTTACATGTTAAAATAATGTGTGGAACAGAATAATACGCTTACCACAGAGCAACTAAGTGCTAGACTCAGGAAAACACTGTCCCTTGAGAACACAGAGTATTCTCCCTTGTTATACAGAAGTAAGCAAATCATTTAACGGTTTTTATACTTGTGCATACACTTCTAAAAATGGGATTACTCCTCCCTGATCTTGATATCACAGACAAAATTATTGGTAAGATTAAGGATTAAGGAAGATTAAGTCTTGTGCCTTTATACATAAATACGACTTATATGTGTTGTAAGTATTAAAAATGATATTATCAAGGTATGCTGGGCATCCACTAGCTGCTCAGGAGTCAGCATTAAATACAAAGCTGATACTGTTGTAGCCAAGGCAACAATCTTTTAGCACACTGTGACATCACAAAAGAACATATATTAACTTACGTTGCTTCAACAACCACTCCAACTCCAGCTGGCCGCAGGGCTTCTGTGACCGCTACTGCAATTTGTTTTGTGAGCCTCTCTTGAACTGTGAACGTGACAGGGAATTCAATTTAGGGGGTGGATAGGAACATTTTAGTCCTTGCTAAGTTGACTCATAAATGCTCTGGGTGGGAACAATGCAGATAATTTTCTGATCTTAAATACACACATGATATCTGTTAAAATTTATTGGGGGGGTGTTTTATCAAGCACAGCAGTTTTTTGAAGCTTTTTTTCATTTGTAAGTTGTAGGTGACTACATAAAGAAGCAATACAGCACTCAGGAAGGTTTTGGAAGTGTCTGTTCAAAGTACATGTTGGGTTTGCATAAAGGACTTGGGACTTTTATCTATGCCGACTTTCCTCATCTTTCGAGTATTTATTTGTAAAACCTTAAATTAACTCAAGTTTGCTGAGGTAAACTTACCATGGCAAAATACAAAGTCCATGGGACTTAGTGAAGTGATTTCAGCTTAGAAACAGATGTGGAACTTCTGGAGTCCTTAAAGTCAAAAGTCAGTGTCCCTCGTTTTATTTAGAGATGAGAACATTCTTCTCAGTGGCACCAGTGATACATTGGCTTAGTCATGGTGCCATGGGAAACTGGCTTAGTTAGTCATGGTGCCATGGGGAACTGGCTTAGTTAGTCATGGTGCCATGGGAAACTGGCTTAGTTAGTCATGGTGCCATGGGAAACTGGCTTAGTTAGTCATGGTGCCATGGGGAACTGGCTTAGTTAGTCATGGTGCCATGGGGAACTGGCTTAGTTAGTCATGGTGCCATGGGGAACTGGCTTAGTTAGTCATGGTGCCATGGGGAACTGGTGAAAGCATGCCACAAACTCTTCTGCCCTCATTGTACCAGGGCACTGACTGCTGTGTAGCAATCTCCTTAGATCACGCTGCAACCAAGGCACTGTGGGCAATCAATCATTAAACATTTATTAAATGCTTACATAGGCACTAAGCTGCAGAGGTGGCAACAGCATTAACATAACATATTACAGGTTATGTTTGTCCATCTCCCACATGCCTTGGCTCCTTTGGGTGTCTGAGATCATTTCTGCTTTCTACCCTTAAAAGGACTAGAGGAACATTCTTTCTCATGAGTGATCTTTAGCACTCAAACCAAGTGCCAACTGTAGAATTAACAGGTATCTGTATTAAAAGACTCTGGAAACAATCTGGGGGTCTTTTCTATCTGGCTCAGAGGTGATGGAGTTAGATTAGCCAAGATGGATTTGGACTTGATACATATCTGTCTTAAAGAGACCCATGTAACCATCAAGACCAACGGGCAGACAAGAACCAAAGGGCCTTTTCCACAAGATGGTACACAAGAAGGGGAAAAATTAATTTAAGGAGTCCTTTGAAAGGACTTGAAATCCCAAAAGATCATTATGCTTAATAATAATCATACATTATACTCAAGGAATTGACCCAATAAACTAGAAATCTTTATTAAGCACCTACAATATCAAAGCTAGAAATATATAATGAAAGCAAAACAATCCCTGCCATCAAGGAACTTCAGTTATACTATAGGAATAATAATATAATCTTTGTCATAAAATGTCTCACCAAACTACCCATGTCAGCACTAAGATATTTATATAAATAAGGCTGAACAGGGGCGGCTAGGTGGCACAGTGAATAGAGCACTGGCCCTGGAGTCAGGCGGATCTTAGTTCAAATCCAGCCTCAGACACAACACAAAAAAAAAACTAGCCGTGTGACCTTGAGCAAGTCACTTAATCCCACCTGCCCTCCCAAAAGCAATAAACAAAGAAACAAATAAGTAAATAAATAAGGTTAACCAAACAGTTGAAGCAGCATCTGTTTTTCTTCCTATTCACTTACATGCCTACAAGTTTCCAAAATAGACATTTATGTACAAATATACATGCATGTATTTGTACATTCATTTTATACATAGATATTTCTATACACATAGGTATGCATGAATAGAAGTGTATGTAGAGATATATGTGTGCACACATGTATGTAAATATATGTATAGGCACACATATCTAAATGCAGATAGATTTATTTAATATTCTATCATACTAATTTTTGCATGTCCATTTATTGGTACAAATAAATGTGTGTATTTGTATAAACATGTGTATATTAACATATAATCTGCATATATGTATATAGCCATAGGTACATATACATCTAATATGTGTGGCCATGTGTGCCTCTATAAACATACACACATGTGTCACTACATGTAAACACATGCATGTGCACGTGTGTATATATGTCTATGCACATGTTTGCATACTGCAATATACACATGTATGTTATATATCTGGACATTTTCTAGATATGGAAGTAAATAGTACAGGCACACATACATACATTCATGTATATACGCTATGTTTGGATATAGATATGCAGGAATTGATGTCACAGTCAGAAAAGAAAGACCCTTACTAGAGGACTCAGCTATATGTCCCCCACAATCTCATCATAAATAGAGGGACTCAAGGATGCACTTAATATATTTTAGGAACATCAAGCATTAGTTCGCACTATAGATTGAAAAAATTTTCATAACACAAACCTACTACCTATTATTTTCATAGTTACCCCAATGTTACTGAACAAAGCAATTCTGAGTATATAGCGGAATGACTGTCTACTATCTTTCTCAAAGTCAATAATGAAAATTTGTGATGTAAAAATAGAAAACTGACATAATTCATTCAGCTAATTAGTTAATATTTCAGTTCAGATAAAGAAGAAAACATTTGGACAGTTTACCTTGTAATCTCCGACTATAGATTTCCACAATCCTAGAAAATAAAGATTCATTTTGATAATTCTCATAAAATTTGAATGAAAATCTGCTATCATAAGAGATCTCTTTATATTGTAAAACTCACTATGACACTGAACATGGAACACATAGTACTATGGGAAAATGTCATCCTTAGGATTTACGAAGTGACTGAAATCATAGGTAGACCAGAGAAGGTTAGTTAAATGAATAAAATCTTATTTCATCCATTAGGTACAAGCCTACTCATTTATTTCAATTTTTGTCCAAAGAAAAGTCTCTGATGGTAAAAATTAGCCACCGGTAATAAAAGTTGTGTTTAACCAAAAGGAGGGGTTTCCCAGTAAGCTCAAAAGTAAGAACCAAGCACTATAATTAATCATAATGTTTAACAGTTCCAACTACAAGTTAAAAAAAAAGAGATGGTCTGTTTGCTAATTAATATCAGGCCATCCTAAAGTACACCAACTAAGCCTATTAGTACAATCAGATTTGAGCCAATTATAATCTCACTTTGATATATCTTTATAAGAAAGGTCTATACAAACAGCTTTGATTTTCCATTAGCTTTATAACACTGAATTACGTCATGAATTCTTCAAAGGAACTCTAAAAAATGCAAAAAAACCCAAACCAATGAAAGTTCTATAGAAGAAAGGTCAAGACATGCATACGTCTTCCTTCACAGTGGAGAAGTGAGGGACCAGTATGAAAAAATATTGTATAGCTAATAAGAAAAAGTTTTGATGTTGGATTTTTTTCTTGATTGTTTTTCTTCATCCCAATCAGGATCAGGAAGACAAAACATAGAAAAGGCATCAATAAAACATTTTGAAAAAAAAAAAGATCAGAGAAGAGAGATTTAGGGAAGGCTGAGGTCTTAAGTTCATGATAACATTTGAAATATCAAGGGCATATTGGGGAGTCCTTATATTACCTCCTAGTAAATTATTATCTAAAACAGCTATTCTTAATCTGTGTGTGTGTGTGTGTGTGTGTGATGGACTCCTTTGGCAGTCTGATGAAGTCTATGAACACTTTTGCGTAATATTTTTAAATGCATAACAAAATCCACAGAATAGGAGAACAATGATATTAAAATAGTTGTCAAAATCTTTTCTAAAAACAAGTTTATATCCTGCCAGGTTAAGAACCTCTAGCCTAAAGTCTTTAAAAATCTAAAAGGATATAAATATATTTGCTTTGAAAATACAGAAAGTGGCCTTCTCTCTTTTCTCTCGGCCCGGACGGTGGCAGCATAGGTAAGTGCCGTGGTCTTCGTACTGCTAGAAAGCTCCACAGCCACAGGAGAGACCAGAAGTGGCATGACAAACAATACAAGAAAGCCCATTTGGGCACTGCCTTGAAGGCCAAGCCCTTTGGAGGAGCATCTCATGCAAAAGGGATTGTCTTGGAAAAAGTTGGTGTGGAAGCCAAGCAGCCCAATTCTGCCGTCAGGAAGTGTGTGAGAGTTCAGCTGATTTAAGAACAGTAAGAAAATCACTGCCTTTGTTCCCAATGACGGCTGCTTGAACTTTATCAAGGAAAATGATGAAGTTTTGGTTGCTGGATTTGGTCGGAAAGGTCACACTGTTGGTGATATTCCTGGCGTCCGATTCAAGGTTGTAAAAGTTGCAAATGTTTCTCTTCTGGCCTTGTACAAAGGCAAGAAGGAAAGACCAAGATCATAAAAATTGTACGATGTCTTTGTCATAGTAAAAAAATTTTCATGTAAAAAAAAAAAAGAAAATACAGAAAGTGAAATATTACAAGGGTGAGTTGGAAGTTGGGAGTGAAGATGGGAACAATAAAACCTTTTACTAAAACAAATAAATATGTACTTCTTCCCTCTCTCCAAAGTTAGGCTGATGACAGGTCAGTTAGAAAGTATCTTCGAGTTACAGAAATGGAGTGTTGTTGGATTTAAGAATAGTATGCCCATTCATTAACCACTCCCCAGTTTACAAAGGTCCTTAATTCAATATATTTTGTTTTATCCTCTTTTCTTGAAGCTACATAACAAAATAAATTGATAATAATTTAGCTTTAATATAACAAACAACGCTACTTTCAAATGTGTTTTCTTGGTTCTGTAAATCCTTACAAATGGAAAGTTCTATCCCATAAGAATTGTTATTTCTTCTAAAAGTTGGTTAGGTGGGTGGCTACGTGGCACAGTGAATAGAGCACTGGCCCTGGAGTCAGGAGGACCTGAGTTCAAATCCGACCTCAGACACTTAACACATATTAGCTATGTGAACCTTGGGCAAGTCACTTAACCCCAATTGCCCTGCCTTCCCTGCTTCCAAAAAAAACAAATAAATAAATAAATAAGATTTTTCTTTAAAGTTGGCTACAACCTACCTTTCAAGCTTTATTTACCACAACTTCCCCATATGAATGCACTCTTCCAACCAAATCGTTCAACTTACTCACTATTCCCTATCTCAAACACTTCCAGCTCTTTGCTACTTCGAGTCTTGGTTTTCAAATTTTCCCTTTCATCTGTTGTCTTTGAAATCATCCCAGTCCAGTGCTTTCCCTCCTCCTAACTCTGGGAGGAGCTATTATTTATTTGGTACTTTCTTAGTACCTTTTATTTTTAACAATCACATCCATTTTCAATCAGATTGTGAACTCCTTGGGGTTGAGAACCATCTTCTAATTCTCTGAACAGTCCTCTCCTCTCTCCAAAACAGCAATGAGTAATGCTAAAGAGGGGCCTTACCATATTCTGAATCAAAGGAAGGGTCAGTTAAATTATACTTATGAAGGCAAAAAATAGACCACCCCAAATTCACATGTATTTGGCAAAGTTTATTCCCAAAGCTTTATTCACAACCACCTTTATAATTGGCATTGCAAATATAATTGTTCCCGGTTTACAGATAAAGTAGCTAAGATTCAATAATGTTTACGACATGAATACATAGTTAATCCTACAGCAACTGAACCCAGGTTTCTAGTCTAGCCTAGGACTCTTTTCCACTACCACTACACTGATTCTCTATTAAAGAAGTTGAACATAATATTTCACATTTCTGTTCATCTAATCTCTTTCCTTCAAATTTGCAAGGACTGGATTCATTTGATATTAAACACTACTTGTTTAAAAAATTACTTTAAAAAACGCTTTCTATAAACGGGAGTATAAACCGCTCTGCTGGTCAGCTTCTTATTTAATCTTTTAAAAGCTTTTCTTTGAAATCCATTCCCTCCCCTAGATAACAAAGTGGTTTATCCCCTCTTAACCCACAGTTAACGTTTATTATTTACTCCTTGATGGAACAGAGCTTCTAAAACTCCCTATCTAGAAATTTTCCCCAGTAGATATTCTACCTACAATTGAACAGAGTTTTTTAAGAGAATGCTACATTAATCAAGGTAAAGCTATGAATATTTATTGTATCCTGTTTTATGGAATCTGAAATTTGTTCATAAGAACTATTCTCAGTCAACAAGCATTTATTATTCTGTGCCTACCAGGTCCCAGGCATGAAGTAGAGAGACTCTTGTGCAGGTCACTGATCTAAGTTAGAATGTTTGCTTTTGTTTTCAAGAGTCTTGCTTTACTAAAGAGAATGCAGTTCTTATACTGTCTAACCTCAATGTCAATACACAGAATACTATAAAACTACATTGACCTGCATGACTAAACAGGCATCTTTTGAAGTTAAGGATGGGGAAAGAAACTGAAATGATTCTCCCTCCCTAATTCACTTTTCCTCTAGAAGAACAGAAGCAATATGGAAGTAGCTATAGGGAATGGTCAAGAATAGTTTCCACCCCCATTCAGAAGAACTAGACTTAAATTACATTATCTTCTTTAAAAGGACCAAACCAATTTGGATTGATTTTTAGCAATAGGGATTTGCTTTCTGATTAGCCCTTCTCTTTGAAATCTAATTAACCAAAAGACCCCTGTCTCCTGAATATTCTGAGTAAAAGAACACCATATCCTTTTCAGTACTCCTCTTCAAAATCTATTATTAACAAAAGGAAAGGTTTTGTTGACTAAGTCTCCCTGCATAGAAGCTATACTGCCCTACCTAGATGGCACAGTGGATAGGTCTTTGGGCATGGAGTCAGGAAAAACTGAGTTCAAATCCAGCACTGGACAGTTACTAGCTGTGTGACCAGACTCTCTGTCTCTCTCTGTCTCTCTGTCTCTCTGTCTCTGTCTCTGTCTCTCTGTCTCTCTCTGTCTCTCTCTCTGTCTCTCTCTCTGTCTCTGTCTCTCTCTCTGTCTCTGTCTCTGTCTCTCTCTCTCTCTCTCCTCTCTCTCTCTCCATTTCCTCAAGTATAAAGCGGATAGGATAACAGCACCTCCAACTCAGGGCTGTTGTGAGAATTAAATATTTGTAAAGCACTTAGTACTAGCACTTAGGACTTAATAGATACCTATTTCCTTCTGAACTATAGCTAAGAAAGGCTGCCAATTCTGATTCTGTCACTTTTGCTCGATGACCTCTATGACCTCTTGATGGCACATTTTTCATTTGAAAAGTGGGGAAATCATGCAATTAGTCATAAGACATCTCTTTTTCAACATGCTTCTTTATTGGATCATAAAAATAGGAAGCAATGTTACATAATGGATAAAAGACCTTGGGAAAATGTGCTCACATTTACCTTTTGACACTGGCTGCTGTGAAGTCAAACAAGCCATTTAGCCTCTGGGCACTCTAAGCAATTCTCTGACTACTTTGTAGAGAAGGTACTGACCACACTGATAGAAGTTTCTTCAAAAAGAACTGGCCTATATCAATGAAATTAGTCCTAGACCCTGTTATAATTCTCCTTGAATTTGTACTTAAAAAATGTAAAAAAAAAAAAAAGTAATAATTCTGTTTTATTCGTTTTAATAAATATATAATAGTAAATTGAGATCTAACCCTAAATTAAAATTATTATTTACTCCTTGATGGAATAGAGCTTCTAAAACTCCCTGTCTAGAATTTTTCCCACAATTGTAATGTGATTACATTGACAAAGATAATCCTATTCCAATATGACTCACCGATGGTAATCAGTAAAAGGCTTTAAGAGTCTTATAAATCCATTTCATTAATAAGCAGCAGTTCCAAATAGCACTTACCTAGCCAGCTTGCTGAGGCCAAGGAGTTGTTTGTTAGGAAGATAACCTATATGAACCTGTTGAATAGAAAACCGTCAATTAAATCAAAATATCATACTATGCAAATGACAAACCAGTTATTATTAAGTACAAGTACATGAGGATTTAAACTAAATCTAAAGTATATCTAAAAGTATTTAAAACTTTCAGTATAAAACTAAAGCACATTTTCAAGATTACCTAGGAAGCCTTGCATTTTTGCAAATACCAAAAAGATTTGGGACAGGGCTGGAACCAAAAGGATGAGAAATAAATCCAGGGGAATTCAGGTCTCTTACTCATCAAATACGATGATCCTATTTTTGCCTTGATAAGTTAGACTTACGGGGCATTTCTCAAAGGCTACTCTATATCCATAGAAGTAATATTCTTATGTGCGTAGGACAAATATAAGGAACAACAGTAAGTCCCTTTCATTTAAAGAATATAAATAGGTCCATACCAGAGTAACCTGTGACCAGACAAAGCCGTTCTTACACTGAATATTACCATATGATGGAAATGGGAGATTTGGTCCCCATTTTTCCATCTTACTTGGGGCAATCACAAGATATAGACACCACTTTAATATTATTCTTTTACAAAAAAAAGAACACCTCTTTCTGAGTTAGAAGCTAGCAAAAGCGCTGAACTAACAACAAAACTGGTCACAGCATTGTAGGGCTTTAAAGAGGTGAGCCATGGAGTCGCTTTGGCCATTCAGGTTAGTCAAAATACAGCCAGCTGTCAAGGAAGAATCCAGTCACCTACCACCTCTGGGCAGGAAAGATGGGATTTTCTTTCATCCCTCCTTCTCTGTGGGTCACAGTATCTAGGAGTAGTGTTACTTGCCCAGAGAGAAATACCTTACCTAGAAGTTGGAAAATCAGTTCTAAAGAGTTTGAGGCATGATAGAGGAAGCAGGGACAGTCATCCCAGACTAGAAGCAGCTTCAGAGAGCAGGACCTCTGCGGGCAGAAAAGAGAGCTGCCTACAGACTTCAGAGTATCCTATTCCTAGCAATCGAAAGAGTCGCTCTTTAGAGAGCAAGAGATTCTGGGAGCCCAAATGAATCATTTGACCACCAGAAATATTTCTAGCAGGGAGAGGGTCATAGGGACTACAAAAAGAGACAAAGAAGTGGTGAGCAGCCTTTTCCACACATTTCCTACCACTGCAAATATGGTTTACTACCTTTGTTGTCTGTTAATCAATCAACAAACACTTGCTCAATGCTTTCTATATTCAGCATACTAGGCTTAAGCCCTGTGTCAGTCAGAATATAGAAACAGCCTCTGCTCTCAAGAAACCAACATACTAATGGAGGAGCCAAGAAGCAAATTAAACAGATATATACATGAAAGAAGCAGAGTAGATGGAAAGTGAGCTCAGAGGGTAACACCAAAGAGACTGGGGAAGTGGGGAAGGATTCATGAAAATGGAGGCACCTGAGCTGTGTCTTGAAAAAAGCCAGAGATGTTAAGAGCCAGAGGTGAGGATGGAAAGCATTCCAGGCATGGAGAACAGCTGGTACAAAGACAGAGAGATGAGAACTAAATGTCATGCCAAAGAATGACAAGTTGGCTGGTGTAGCTGACTGCAATGTGCACAGAGGGCATTTAACGTGAGAAGATGGAATGGGAAAAAGGGTCCTGGTTATGAAGAGCCTTAAATACCACATTTATACTTGATCTGGGAAGTAACAGGGAGCCACTAATGTTTACTGAGTGGGGTGGGCGCTGGTGGCATGGTCAGATTTACAACCTTAGAAAATCCACTTTGACAGGTGAGTGAAATATATGCTGGGATAGGGAAAGACTTGATTCAGGGTGACAAATGACAAAGTCATTGTGATAGTGCGGAGAAGTGATGGGAGCTTGCAATATGGTTGTGAGTAGAGAGATGGGGACATATATGAGGGATATCATAAAGATTAAAAATGATAAGATTTGGCATTGGATTGGCAATGTAGGGATAGGACAGTGGTGGCCCCTTGGAAGGGGCAGGGGGATATGAGTTCTGTTTTGGACATGCTCAGTAAGAAATGCCAATGGGACATCAATTTGGAACTGTCCACTTGGAGGTGTGGAATTAGAGATCAGAAGAGAGACTATGGCTGGATCTGTCCATCTGTGAATCATCTGCATAAAAACGAAAATGGATCCCATGGAAGCTGATGAGATGTAGTCTCATAGTCTCACCTTTTTTTCTTTAAAAGGTGATAGAATAGAGGGAAAAGGGACAATCACTAGTATGTGATCCTGGGCAAGTCATTTCACCTTTTCTGGACTTTAGTTCCCTCATCTGTAAAATGAGAGAGTTGGACATTATGACTTCTAAGTCCCTTCTAGCTCTGAAACTTTGATTCTGTGATCTTATGAGAAAAGTGTCCAGGACAGAATCATAGGAATAGGAAAAGAACCAGGAGAGAGCAGTGTCATGAAAACACAGAGGAGAAACCAACCCATGTAAGAAGGTGATTAGCACTGTCAAATGCACGTGCTCGCTCCTCCCTCTGTGGCTACACTGTGGGTCCTGTGGGAGACTGTCCCTCAGGTTTATGATTTTAGAGCTACTGTTCTCCCCAGCCTTAGTAAACTTCTTTGCTAAGAGCTGACTTGCATCTACAAGCCATTAATGGGAAGGACGATAGTGGAGGTTTGTGAATGATTAGTTTTCAAAGTGGGCACCCAAAGGGTTCCCTATAACCTGACAATAGTAGCCACAGTTATAGTTAAAATTTTATTTGCAGCTGTCTAACAGCTGCCATCTTCTGAACTAAGGAAACAAGATGAGCCTTCAACTTCTCTTCATGAATACAAGTCCTATCCCAGTTAAAACTTCACAGGGAGGAAGTGTAGTGTAATGTGTAATTAACACTAGTTAATGTGCTCGTCTTGGAGTCAGGAAGGCTTTGGTTCTGTCTCTGCCACATACTGGCTAAATAACCCTGGGAGAGCCACTAAATCTGCAAGAGTGCTAGGCACGGACATCTAAAATGTTAACAGAACATACTCAATTATGTGCCTCATAAAATTAATTTTTTATGCTTGATATTGAAACAAGCCAGTTAGATCAGGCTCCTTTTATCTGGTAGAAGGAAGAGGGGGAGAAATTTGTAGATAAAGATAGCTAGAGAAACCAAATATCCATAAGTATAGCCCCTGACTCCAATTCTGACAATCCCCATACTTAACCTTATCTGCTTAATTTAGGACTAGTTCACTTTCAAAAGGTATATAGTGCCTGCTGTACCAGTGCTTGGTATAAAATCCCAGGGACCTCTAACACAGAGGGTTCATTCAGATCCAGTAATTTGGCTAGAAAGGGCTAATCCTAGGATTCAGCTACCTTTATAGACTCCTTCACTTCTCATGCACCAGATCAAAGCAGGAATCCCCGTTATTGCAATGCGGTAGAGAAATGCTCACATCTTATAACCTCTTTGTAAGAGAGAGTATAATATATCCATTAAATCAGTGTGTATATCATCAGTGAGCTCCCTGGTTAGGTCAATGACATGTGGCTTTGTCTACATTCCTTACGGTCTTGAACTTAACAAGCACTTCTCTGAAGGATCCCCCTCATGGGGTTAAAGAAAATGCCATTTTGCTGTTCATGTAAAGGATAATTAGTTGACCCAAGAGCTTAACTGAGTTTCAGAGTACAGCACTTTATCCCACAGATGTGTTCACAGGAATAATGGACATATATGATGCTAGTGCTGCAAAGTACCCTACAGACCTTGTCCTTAGTCCAACTTCCTCGATTTACAGTTGCAGAAAATGAGGACCACAGAGATTAAATGGCTTACTTGCTCAAGGACACACAGACGGTTAGTAACAAAGAATATCCAAACCCCGATCGTTTAATAGCCAATTCACTCTGCCATTTTGCCTTCTAATGTAAAGGTGCTCAGAGACAGATTGCGATCCACTCATTTAGCCAACATTTTATGGTGTAATTTAGGTCTAGTCTACTTGGATCTCTGTTCAGTTTCTAAAGTGCTAGAATGTACCTAGCTAAACACTCATTCCTATTATCTGTTATTCAAGCAAGCACTCAGCTCATCAGTAAAAAAAAAAACAAACAAACCAAAAACACAAGTTACTAAGAAAAACAGAAAGCACCAGAGTTGTTCATCCTTTGTTTCTGAAGAAGACACAACACAGTATCACAATACTAGAGTCACAGTGTGGTGTGTGTGGCCATAGCTGATCAGACCAAACAAGGCACTACCACAGATCGGACATGAGTGGCCCATCAGAACACCTAGAGTGGAAGCGGGTCTGGATGTGTACAAATCATGTTTCCTTTGTGCTTTTCTGATTCTGCTTTTCTCATGGAGTACAATGTCTTCTTTGATGTGAGTACCCCATGCTGGATGGTCCTGTGCCAGTGGTTCCTACATCTCACCTTCAATTTTAAAGTTCTTCAGAGATACCTAGAGAATGTCCTTATTACCTCTTCTTCTGACCACTGTGTATGAGCACTTACTTTGTGCAATTTCTGTAAAATAGTCTTGCAGGTAAGAATGCATTTGGCACTTGAACTACATGGCCAGCCCACTGGAGTCGCAGTCTTTGCAAGAGAGTTTGAATGCTTTGCAGTTCAACTCAAGAGAGCAGCTCAGTGTCCAGTGTCTAATTTTGCCAGGTGAGCTTCAGGATCTTCCTGAGACAACTCAAGTGGAGCAGTCTTCTGGCATGACACTGATAAATTGTCCAGGCTTCATAGGCGTACAACAGCATACCAAGTACTCTGTAGAGCCATATTTTCAATTTGATGTGCAGCCTGATTCTTCTCTCCCACACTTTCTTTTGGAGCCTCTCAAACACCGAGTTAGCTCTGGCAACACACACCTCAACCTCATTGTCTATGTGGACAGCTCTGGACAGCTTACCACTGCCAAGGTAAGTGAACTTATCCACAGCATTCAAAATTTCTCCCTTTATTGTGACCAATGATTCCACCTATGGATGGTGTGGTGCTGGCCGGTGGATGATCCCTGTTTTCTTGGTGTTGGTCGTCAGCTCAAAATTAGTACAGGCAGCAGAGAATCAATCCATACTCTGATGCATCTGGGTCTCAGAGGCTGCGCTGAGTACATGATCATCTGCCAACAAAGTCATGCGCCACCTCTCTCTCTAACTGGGCCTGGTCACAGACTATAAGCCTTTTCAAATTAAAGAGGTTACCATCAGTGCAGAAGTTGATACTGATGCCATTTTTGCCCTCACTAAAGGCATATGACAACATCACAGAAAACATCATGCTAAAGAGCATGGGAGAAAGCATGCAACCCCGCTTTACCCCATTGATGACTGGAAAATGATGGCAGCACTGCCCTTCATCCAGAACCTGCACATGCATGCCATCACAAAACTGGTATACGATGCTGACAAACTTCTCTGGACAACCAGACTTTACCATGATTGTCCATAGGCCCTCATGACTGACAGCATCAAAGGCCTTGGTCAGGTTGATAGGCATAGTATACAGACTTCTGTCCTGCTCCTGGCATTTTTCCTGGAGTTGTCAGGCAACAAACATCATGGTGACTGTTCCACAGCCCTTTCTAAAGCCACTTTGGCTGTCAGGTAAATGACCATCTTCCAGTTGATTTATCAGACAATTAAGGAGAACTCTGGAAAGGATACTAGTGTCAATGCTTAGAACAGAGATCACCCTGTGGTTGTCACAGGACAGCCTATTTCCTTTTCCTTTACATAGATGAACAATGGGATCCATCCTTAAGCTTTGCAGGGATAACTTCCTCTTGCCGTACAACATGGAAGATTTTGGTCAGCTTCTGTATAAGCAACGGACCCCCTTCCCTGAAGATCTCTGCTGAGATGGAATCAGCACGAGACGCTTTGCCACACAAGAGGAGCTTGATAGCATTCAGGCCCTCTTCTTCAGCTGGAGGTTCAGTTAGAGAAGAAATTGTTACAACCTGAGGAATAAGATCTATGGCTTCAGAACTGATCAATGACGAACTGTTAAGAGCACTATGGAAGCGTTGTGCCCATGTCTTCAGGGTAATGTCTTTGTCCTTGATCAGCATGGCTCCATAAGCACTAAGTAGTTGAGATCCTCCAGAGGTCTTGGCTCATAGTCTTCAGGGCACCATAGAAGCACTTGGGATTATTGTTGTCAACACAGACTTGGATCTCATCCCATCTTCTTACCGAGGCAAGAATTCCACATCTAAGTTTCACTAGCACTTTGTTTTTGATTAACTTAAATGCTGCCAAGATATCCCACTGATAAACTGTGGACTTCTTGTTTTCCATTTCTCATTTAGCAGCTTCTGAATTTCCCCATAATTTTCATCGAAACAATCCTAATGTTTATGAGTGTTCTGTTCCAGATGAACAAATGCAGTACTGTATACCAAGTCTCTGAAAGCTGCCCACTTTTCTTTCTTGTTCCACCATTGCAGACTCTATGCTGATTCAGTTTTCCCTCCAAGTCAGCATTTAACTTTTCTCTTCTTTTCTTCTTTGCTTTTGGAGGGGGGAGGGCAGGGCAATTGGGGTTAAGTGACTTGCCCAAGGTCATAGGGCTAGTAAGTATTAAGTGTCTGAGGCCAGATTTGAACTTGGGTCCTCTTGACTCCTGGGTTAGTGCTCTATTCGCTGCACCACCTAGCCACCCCAACATTTAACTTTTCACTCACAAAGAAATATTCTAGTTTGTTATCATTGAGTCTCCTAACAGTTGTCTTCTACTGGGGCCTCTGTTCTTACTGAATGCAAATATTTAGCTTAGAGAAGATGAGTCTGCGATTGGTCCAGCACTCTGTACCACATATCACTTTCATCACTCTCACATCCTGCCAGTCTCTTTTGACAATGATGTAATTAAGACGTAAGGGATGTTCAGAGTGGACAAGTACTTCTGATGAGAGAATTTGCCAAGTCCTTTCAGGGCTCTTCATCCACCTCTGGTGTCCACCTGTCACCTAACTCTTACCTGTATCTCTAAGAAGCTATACCATGTGCAGCAGCCACACCCTGAAAAAACCATCTAGGTATGTGGGCCAAAACAGGTCAAGGGTAACCAACAGGCCTCAAACCTGTCGGTGAGTTAGGGGGATGTCCACCCAAGCATGTGGAGATTTCTCCCAGAGGAACGGGAAGACAAGAATAATTTTGTTCCAATAGCCATGAAGGCAGCTGAAGCAGGCATTATGGAGCACTTAGAGTTTGGTCAGACACAGAAGACACCATGGTCATGCACGGCATCTCAGGAAATCACCAGTCATCTTGAATTCTGTCTTGCCACTGGACACCAAAGACACTGTAAGAGAGAGTGAGCCTCAAGACTCTGTGCAACTCTGCCTCACTCAAATCAAATTCATGCACAAGTAAAGACATCATTCATCATCTTCTACTTTATCCATCTTGAAGTACTGTGGTAACGGGCAAATGACAAAGCAGCAGGTACAGAAACACTGAAAACCATAGCCACAACCCTGCACATAGCTGACCCAGGCCATGGAGTTGTCTCCTCTCTAAACCAAAGCAACAAAGGAATTTAGTAACCTCTTAGGGGGTCTGGCCAGCTCTTTTAAGAACCTCACTGCTCAC
>CM053598.1:204481922-204497750 GCA_028646575.1 Pseudocheirus occidentalis
AAAAAAAAAACCAGTTCTTGTTGCTAGAGAATTCACTGAGTATTATATTCAATTAGCAGCCCTGAGTGAAACAAGGCGGGCAAATGAAGACCAGCTTACTGAAGTCGCAGTTAGGTACATATTTTTCTGGAGTGGCCACTGCGGTGAAGGACACTATAAAATAGGTGTAGGTTTCATAATCAGATCCAGTCTACCCAGCAAGATTGCATGCCTCCCAAAAGAAGTGAATGATAAGCTCATGACAATGCAATCACCAATTGCAGGAAAGCACCAAGCTATCAGTGCATATGCCCTAACTATGATGAACCTTGATGAGGTCAAAGAAAAATTGTATGAAGACTTGGAGAGTTTCATCATCAATGTGCCAAAAGAGAACAAGCTGATAATTCTGAAAGACTCTAACACCAAAGCAGACACAGACTATCAGACATGGCAGGGAGTCCTTGGGAGGAATGGAGTCAGAAACAGCAATAGCAATGGTCACTTATTACCAAAGACTTGTGCTTCCAATCACTTCTCATCACCAATACTGTCTTCTTCCTACCTAATTACAATAAAACATCATGGACGCACCCTTGAAATGCCAGTGTGATGGGGGCCTGATCACCTAACAGGGAAGAACCCATCCAAGTCTTGTCCTTTCTACCTTTGTAACTTCTGATATATGACCTCTTCTCTCCATCCCAACAGCCACTGCCCTACTAAGTCTCTCATGACTTGACTTTTATAATAGCCTTCTAATTGGTCTCCCTGACTCAAATTCCCCACTCCAATCCATCTTTTATGAAGTTTCCTAACGTGCAGGTCTGACCGCGTCTGCTCACCCATTAAAAATCACCAGTGGCTTCCTATCATGTCCAAATCAAATATAAAATCCTCTGGCATTTAAGACTTCACAATCTGGCTCTTTCCTAAGTTTCTAGCATTCTTACACTCGACTTCCCTCTATGCACTTCATAGCCTAATGTTAGCCTATTTGCTTGTCCTTACACTTAATACTTCATCTCATCTTTGTAGCTTTGCATTGGAAATACTCCATGCTTGCAATGTTCTCCTTCCTTACCTGACTCCTGACATCTCTGCCTTTTTTCAGGATTCAGCTCAAATCCCACCTACTGTAAGAGATCTTTCCTTGTCTTGCACATAGCTAGTCTTCCCTTTACCTTCTATTTATACTGTATGTCTATATCTCCTAGGTACCTAGCTATTTTCAAGTTATTTTCTCCATTAGAATATCAATTCTTTTAGGGTGCTTCCTTAATTTTCTTGGAGAATTTTTTTAAAATTGTATATCCTGAGTATTTAGTGCTTACCCTAGAACATAGCAGACACTGAATGCTTGTTGACTGACTTATTGACAAACAAAATTAAAACAATCCCCTCAAGGTGGGGGGGCATTTATAGACAGAACTTCAATTCATTATGCTTATATGATTTTATGATATTCCCTTGTTCAATGAACACTAAATTATTGTTGATAACATCATAGATTCAATTCAATGAGCAGTGGTTGAAAAGAGCTATATTTAGGCTTGATTTCAAGAAAAAATTCCTAAATATTAGACCTATCCACTCCCTCAGGGGTGGTGGTCTCCTCATCTTGAAAATTTTCAAGTATAGTCTGGATAACCACTTGTATGGTGGTCTTAGTATGCTATGGAGGACTCCCTTCTGTGGATGAGTTGGACAAATGGTCACCACCAACTCTCAAATTCTGTAGTTCTGCAATACTGTATCATCCATCTGATTATTTCAAACATCATACCTTGGTTATATGATATATTAAGTGCACAAAATCAGTATATACACAACAGTGAAATGTAAATAAAATTGAAATGAAGCAATACAGTATAGTGGAAAGAACCCTGAGCTGAGTCAAGAGATGGGCTCAGACACTGACTCTGCCATGAACTTCCTGTACAATCTTGAACAAGTTCTTCAGTTTCCTTTTCTGTATAAGGAAGAGGACAGAATACATGATCTTTCAGGTCTCTTTCAATTCAAAAATTCTATAATCATAGTAGTTCTATAACAAAATAATAACAATTTTCATTTCTCAAGTTAAACATATTTGGGATATGGAATTCAAAGAAGGCTTATGTCTCAACTGATGACTGAACCTGCATTAGATTTAGTTATGTTTGTCTGTATTTGATCAAAATTGTACCTGTTTCCTTATGAGAAATCATAACATAAGTGTGTTGGGAACAATTCTAGCTATAATGTGAAATTCTAATTACAAATATGATCAAGTCTGATGCTGTGTATGAAGTTTACCTTGCTCTCATCACTGACCATGGAATGCAGTATTAAATATTCACTCTGGATCACTCCTTGCTTGCCCAGAATAAAGATCAGAGATTTACAGTCACTGCAGTCACCTTGATTAAAATCCCAATGTAGCCTTTTCAGATCTTTATTGTAACCCGTCACATGGCAAGACTACTATCTAAGATGCTCTGATTTAATACCAAATGTCTGCCCTGGAGGGTTTGGTTTTTTTTTTACCATTCCATGAAGTGCTTTGAAATAAAATGCCAGAAACTATTAGATTCATCAGTTGATAAAGGGAAAAGAGGTAGATTTACTTCTAAATGTCATATGTGTGTGTGTGTGCGTGCGCAGGTGCACGCATTGGATATACACACACAGAACTTTTATTCTACAAAAAGAGACTTGAATTTTTAAAAATGGATTTTAAAAATTACTAACTCTAGAGGTAAATAAAAGTAATAAACGCACAGTCTCCTTTGAGTAAGAAACAACATTACCTTTCCAACAAATGGCACTAAGTGATGTTCACACATTGAAAACATGTCTATGTCCTTTACAATCACCATCTCATCATGGTCTTCATCAAATATAGCGTCATTCAGGATATCTGAAATTAAATGTTTGTTTTAGTAATATACCTTCCAACTTTTCAAAAACTGGTAGCAAAACAGTGACAGCTTCAGTTTTTCATATTTTAATCTGCATTCTTATGACAGAGACAGTCTTATTATTAACCCCTCCAAGCAACTGCTTATCTAAGGACATTTAATATTATGTCATCCTTCAGACCCTCATTCTAATCAAGAGTTAAATTTCCCCTTGAATACAGTAATACCTTGTTTCAAAAGACTCTGTGGAAAACTGGGTTGGACTATCTCTATCCAGAATGCTAGACGCATTGCCAAGATGTCTGGTCCCCAGTCAGAGAAACCAACAGGAAGTTTCAGAGATGGGTGGGAGTACAGTGGAACCAGTTCTAACCAGCTTGCAAATTGGTTATTAAATTATCATTGTGAGCATTTACATGTGAGAATATAAGTAATTACTATAAATCAAGGCTTGATCTGCTATTTTGTTGATTGTATAGACTTGAGAAAATGTAAATAATGTACATACTCCTTTTCCCTTCCTGGTTGTTAAATGTTTACCCTTTCTTCCTCAATAAACATTACTTGAGCTCAACAGGAGCTCTGTAGAAGGCTTCAGTCCCTGAAATGAAGTCATCACCAGACTGGATGACTATGTGATGAAGATGATGATGATGATGAGCATTTATACAGCACTTCAAGGTTTGCAAAGTGCTTCTTCACATTCATTATCTCATTTGAGGGAGAGTAGAAGACAGGAACACTTATCCTCTTGCAGAAAAGAAAGGGTATTCTACGAGTCACCAGGAATAAGATCCTCTTAGTCAAGTTCCCCAATGGCACTGTGACTCTTGAAAAGATTAATGACTTCTAGGCACTGAATAAGAATTTAAGTCTAGGTTATCATCCTTAAAGCCACATTTAAATATGTGGTAGAAATTCATTAGAATGATTGTCAGGATCATTAAAGTTGTAGTGTTAGACTGCTTGGGAAAACTGTATAAAACTTTCTGGTCAAATTTCCTTTTCTATGGAATTAGTTTTTCCATTCCAAGCACTCTCCCATAATCACTTCTCTCTTTTTTGAGGCTAGAGAGAAATAGTCTCCCTGTGCTCCAAAACATATTCTGGGTTTTGTCATTTTTTAAATAATCATGACCTAATACAAATTTTAATCATGTTTGAGAATCTCCTGATTATGGAAATAAAAGAACAATTTCTTAAAATTAAGAAGAAGGAGAAAAGGAGCTGTCAAATGGAATAAAAGCCACAAAAAGTTTTAATTTTATCTTTTCAGGGCCTGAACATCTCTATCGTCAGTTCAGGCAGACATTCCAATCTTTTAATTAGGAAGAAGTCTCAGTAAGTGACATAAACAATAGATATTCCTGATACACTGTGCATGGGAAATATTCAGATAATCAATCAACCATTTACTATGTGCCTGCTCTATGCCAGGCATTGCCCTAAAAGCTGAGGACAAAGACAAAAAATAACAAATCCCTACTTGCAAGAAGCTTACGTCTGTGTGGGGCATAGGAACCCCAAAAATCCCCTACCCAAGAAAAATAAAAAGTCAGAGGTATCTTGAGGAAGTAACGGCAAGTTTTATTCTCTTCCCCCACAGCAAAAGGGCAGTGCTCTCCATGGTAGGGATAAAGGAGAGGAGATGTGTTACAAAGGACAGAACAAGAATTTATACCCTAATGCAGTCAAGCCTCCTCCCCCTGGCCGTCCCTTTTCCCATTGGCTAGGAGGCAGGCTCTCAGTCTTGGCTCAAAATCTAACCCAATGGCAGACAACAAAGAAGACCACCACCACTATCTCCTATTGGCTGGGAGGTGGGACAGGGAGCCAAGGTATTATCCATGTCCTTATTTGGTAAATGCCAAAGCAAGGCAGAGAAAAAGATGGCAAGCAAGGGTGGAGGTCAAAAACTCCTGAAAGGGGCCTAATGCTGATGACAGCAAGGGAAGGGGGGAAGGGTCCTAGATTGTGTAACTTCTTAGGAAACCCAGGATTCAAGTCTGTCCAGTCTTACAAAAGTCCATCTCTGGTTTCCAGATAGTTACTCTCCCTTCTCATTCTGAGGAGTCTTCACAGACTGAGGCGCAGAGAGTGTACTCCACTCACATCATATCAGGAAAGACTACATGCACAGAAATACACATACTATGTGTGTGTATACACATATTATATATATACACATAATACATATACACATCTACACACATGCACATATACATACATGTGTGTATGAGATATACTTACCTCCAAAAATAAATAAAAGGGGCACTGGGAAAAGGCCCTAAGGAGATGATGTAAGGCTTCATGTAAAAATTGGTACCTGAGCAGACTTTTGAAGGAAACAAGTAATTCTAAGATGTGGAGCAGAAGAGGAAATTCATTTCAGGTTTAGGAGACATTCCATACAAAGATGGGAGCTGGAATGTTGAGTATGAGGAACAGCAAGAAATTCATTTGTTTGAACCAAAGAGTAAATGAGGGAGCATAATCTATAAGACAGGTGGGAAGGGAGATTGGTGCCAGGTTGTGAAAGGCTTTAAATGTTAAAAACAAAAACGTTTGTATTTGATCCTGTAGGCAATGGGGAGTTACTGGAGTTTATTGAGAAGGGTCATAATATGACAACGCCTGCATTCTAGGAAAATGTCTTTGTGGAGGTTGGATTGCAGAGGGGAAAGACTTGAAGAAAGGAGACCAATTAGGTCTCCCCTTTGGTCTCCCCTAATTGGAGGCTATTGAAATAGTCAAGGTTAGTGGTGATGAAGGCCTGAATTAGAGTGGTGGCTATGTGAGTAGAAAGAAGGGGAAATTTTTATGTGAGAGATGCTGTGGAGGTAGAAATTGGAAGAGTTAGCAACTGATTGAATACATATGGTGAGAGTGGGTAAGAAGTCAAAGATAACACCAGAGTTGCAAAACCTGGGTAATTGGTAGGATGTGGATAATTACCCTCAACAGAAATAGTTCCCTGTTTCTCAGAAGTAGGGTGGTTTTCTGGGGAAACACAATGAACTTTATTTTGGAAATGCTGAATTTGAGATGCCTATGGAACAAAACGTTTGAAATGTCCAACAGTCAGCTGGTAATGTGGGACTGGAGTTCAGAAGAGAAAATAGGGTTAAATATATAAATCTGAGAATCATCAGCAAACAGATGATATTTAAGCTCATGGGAATGGATGGGGTCACTCAGTAAGAGAGTTAGTTACTCATAATATATCAAAAGCACTTGTATAGAACACAGCAATGATCTGGCAATAGCTCAATATTAACTGTGTCCCCATTTTTTCATTAAGATGCTTGATTAGCTTTACTTATTCAAGTTATGATTCTTCTGTAGTGAAGTTTTTCCACACTGTATTTACTTATATTTTCCTCTAACACGTATGTATCTGAAAGCTCCCATCTGTAACTAATAAAAACAAAACAAGATCACAGATTGTTTTAATTTCCTGCCTGCTATCAGCACTGAGTAGGTAACCCTGGAAACCAGGATTTGAGACATCATTTCTTATTGATTATAACCAACAAAGGCCACAGAGAAGTCATCCAGAGCACTCTCCAAGTTAAGGGTTTGTTCAAAATAACCTAAATATGTCAGCTCCAGGCTGTATAGTTCTAATTGTCATTTTACTGTCATTCTTAAGGATGAAAACAACCAAAAATCCATAATATTTTTTGCTTTCTCTTAGTTGCTTCATTTTAAAGTCTCCTTTTGAAAATATAGTACAAATCAAGGGGACCATCGGGATTACCAGACCCTGAACAATTAAGTAGTAGTCATCAAAATTCATTTGGTAGTGGTTTAAAAAAACAGGAAAGGAAATCAGTGGAATGGTCTAGGTAAGCAAGAAACAAGAACAACAGAAAACAGCAATTCAGTATTTTATAAAGACAATCACATAAATTACCAAGAGCACTACCCTTTTTTAATGAGAATTACTCGAAAAACTAGAAGGTAGTCTTGCAGAAATTAGGTTTAAAATAACATCTTACTTGTTATACCACAATAAGTTCAAGTGTATACTATATATGTCCTGAATGCAAAGGATCATAACCATAAGAAACAAAAAAAATTAAAAAACAAAAGCGAGATCGAGTACCTTTCACAAGTACTTCCTAATCTTGCCTCTATACTCAACCACTTCAAAAATTTAATTGTCCTTTACACATGAATCCCTTGCCCAACCCCAGCTCTGGATTATTCACATCACCTGTCTCCTCTGCTCCACTAACACAGCACACAATAGTGCTAAGAGAAAGGCAACACACAAATCATTTGTAGTCACAAATTTTATATCTAATCTCAACTGGTCCCTCAGCGCATCAAGACAAAACTACCCTCCTACCAAGCTGATTTTCTACGGTTGTTCCTAATCTTCTTTAGCCTCTTCTCAGAACTCACAACCCTTCCCTCTACCTTTTTAACAGAGGACTTCATACTGAGAAAAATAGAGTTCATTCCCTATGAGTGCCCTCTTCTCCCCATCTTTACATCTCCAAAGCCCTTGACTGACAATCTTGCTACCCTTGGTCTAGTTTCTTTTGTTTTATGATAAGTAGGCTTTAATATAAACAAGCGCTAGAATTAATCAATGTCCATTTCAGGAAGTTTCTTCGCAGAATCTGGGGAGGCGCTTGGATCCATATTCTTTTCAAATGGACTGAGCCCCTCCGTGGCTATCATTTTGTCTTCCCACTGGTCCATTCTGTTCCATACATTCATCACCTTATCTTTATTAAGACCAACTTCTACACATGTTGATTCCAAACCCACCTTTTTCAGCAGATTACCCCCACAATCATCCCTTCTCCTTCTCTGATCTTTAAATTCTCTCTTCCTACAGTCTCCTTCCCTATCTTACAAACTACCCAGGTCTCTTTCATCCCTAAAAACTTTCACTTGACCCTACAGTCTTCTCATTCTTTTCTCCTTCCAAGCCATTCATCCAGAAAAAGCTGTCCACTCTTATTGCCTCCACTCTCACTCTTGGAAGTTATCGATGATCTCTTAGTTGTTAAATCCAAGAACCTAATTTTAATCTTCATCGGTCTTGACCCGTGTAACATCTGACAATATTGTCTAATCTCTTAAATACTTTGTCTTCTCTGTGATTTCATAACACTGCTCTCTCTTGGTTCATTTCCAAGCCATCTTACGGACTGCTCCTCAGTCTCCTTTGCTGTATCATTACCCATGTCCCACCTATTCACTGTGGCTGTACCCCAAGATTCTGTCCTGGACCCTTTTCTTTCTCTATTCTTTCTGTTTTGGTGACCTCAGCAATTTCCATGGATTCAGTTATCAGCTCTATGTAAATAATTCATAGATCCTATATAAATCAAATTTTTCTCCTAAGCATCAGTCCCATATGACTAGTAGATTAAACATTTTGAATTAGATGTCCTATTTGCATCTCAAACTCAATATTTCTACAGCAACTGACCACCTCCCCCAAACCTAGCCTTCTTCCTAACTTACATATTTCTGATGTGGCCATGGCCATCCTTCTAAATACCCAGTTTCACAGCTTTGGAATCAACTTCAACTCTTCTTTCTCCTTACCACACATTTCTCATTTGGTAATGGTTTAAAAAAAAAAAAGGAAAGGAAATTGGTGGTAAGCAAAAAAAAAGAGAACAATACAAAACAGTAATTCAGTATTTTATAAAGACAATCATATAAAGTACTGAGAGAACTACTCTTTTTTAATGAGAATTACTTCAAAAACTAGAAGGCAGTCTTGCAGAAATTAGGTTTAAAATAACATCTTACTTATTATACCATAAGAAATTCAAGTGTATACCATATATGTCCTGAATGCAAAGGATCATATCATAAAAAAACAAAAAAAATTAAAACAAGATAGTCACCTTTCACAATTATTGGCCTTCCTAATTTTGACCCCATACTCAACCAGTTCAAAATTTTAATTGTCTTATACTCATGAATCCCTTGCCCAGCCCCAACTCTGGATTATTCGCATCAACTTCTACAAAATCTCTTCCATCTGGTCCTTCTCTCACACATCTTCCCCTTTTCCCCATTCAATAGCCACCATCCTAGTTCAAGCCGTCATTACCTCTGGCCTTAAATTACTGACCTTACTGGTCCACCACTTAAATCTTTACTCCAATCCATCCTCCACTTAGTTGCAAAAATGGTATACCTAAAATAAAGGTTTGGCCATGTCATCCTCTTGATGAACAAATGCCAGGGACTCTCCGTAATCTTTAGTATCAAATACAAACTCTTCTGTTTAGCATTTCAAGCCCTTTACAATTCAACATGACCCACATTTCCAGGATTATTACGCACTTTATAGTTCAGCCAAATTGGTTGCCTTGTTATTCCTGACTAGTGAAATTCCATCTCATATATACAGTGACTACAGTTGAAATGAAGTCATTAAAAGCAAGTAGAATTCTGAATAATGGAAAAACCAATAAAGGTCCAAGAGAGCAGCTGATAAAAATTTCCCTTTCCTTCATGGCAGAGCCCTGGAGAATAGTAAGACAGAATATTACACACATCATCAAATATAATCACTAAAATGGAAATTTATGGTTATTTTTTCTTCTTAACAAAGGAGTTTTTAGTCTGTAGGGGAGTGGGAAATATCTATGAGGTAAGGACAAAAGAAGCCAATAAATTTTTTTAAAGAAAATATAGTACAACAGGGCATTCTAGTGTTCCACTAATGGCCCATCTGCAGTACCTATATAAACATTCTATTAAGCATCCATACTATTCTGGGCTGAAAAAGAAAAATAGTGCATGGTAATTATCTTCCTTTAAAAAACTTACATTTCAAAGGATAAAATACAGATAGACATTAATACAAAAAAAGAAAGTATTGAACAAGTACTTGTAGAAGAAATTAGGTAAATGGAACCAAATATATGTTTCAATGGGAGAAGAAAGAAGAAAGAACTCTCAAAAGATACTATTTGTTTTGGATGTTTGAGTGCAGAAATAATATTGTTGCTCAATGATTATTTCCAAAATAGAGACCCAGGAGGAAGCTAATCACCTGCCTTGGTGTGTCATCTCCTTCAGAGGTCAGTAGACAGACTGACAGCTAAAAGGGAACACAGAGCACACAACTTTATGTTGCTGCCTCCTCATGATGCAAATGGGTTTCAAAACAACTGTTCACAAGTATATGAACTATAATAACCATTCATAGGTTATCTGTTTCAATGACTCATCGAACAAACTACTGAAATCCTCTTTAAGCATCTGATTTCATACACCGCCTCTAGGTGTCAACTTCAGTTCAGTGTCTGGTGTGGAGCTACTCATACATCCATTGCAAAGCTCCTCTTATTGTAACTTAATGATGTGAGATATTTAAATCACTCCAATTTCTCGGAAAATACAACACACAAGCCCATCACTCCCTTTTTGAGTTTGCTCTAAGATAATTTAAACACTGCATTTCCTGGTAACAGAATTTTTCCTGCAGGCTTCATCTATGCAATCATGGAACCAGAGAACCCGACAATTGGGAGGGACCATAGCGGCAGTCAAAACACACTCATTCCAAAAGGGAATCTCTACTAGCCTACCCGCCCCATAACAGAAGGGACAAATTATATAGTCCAGCTTCTGAGGTAGAAGAACTCACCACTTCACTTTCAGACAAGTCTAATTGTTTGGAAGTGTCTTCTGACATTCACTCTAAATTTGTCTATTTACCACTGTGGTTTGGCCCTCAGAAGCCATGTAACAATCCTTCAAATACTAAAACAGGGCTACCATTACTCTTTCTCCTCATCCTTCTTCTTTTGTCCAGACTAGATCTGCCCAGTTCCTTCAATCAGACTTCATTATCAAAGCCTTTCACCATCCGGATTGCCTTTCTTTGGACATTCTGTAATGTATTAATGTTTTGCTTAATCATGCCACTTAATTCCAGATGAGTTGTGACAAAGCAAAGTATATAGTGAGACTAACGCCTCCCCTGTCTGCCAGGTAAGTCAGTTAACAATTCAGGGAAGGTAAGTAGTACAGTGGGCCTGGCGTCAGGAAAACCTGTGTTGGAATTTAGCCTCAAGACATTTGATCCTGGACAAGTCATTTAAATCTCTTTTTACCTCAGTTTTACCATCTGTAAAATGGGATAATAACAGTACCTATCTTCTAGGGTAGTTGTGGGGATTAATTGGATAATAACTGTAAAGTGTTTAGTCTGGCACATATCAAGTGATATATAAATGTTAGCTATTATTGTTAAGAAGCATGTTTAAATTTGTGGAATAAAGCAAGCATTTCTGTAACATAGTACAATAAAAATGATGATTGTACATAAAGCTGCAAATCTGCTATGAACAATTTGCTATGCCTTTCAAATATAAGACAAAATTATCATGTAAATTTCTTTTTTTTTCTCCCTCCCTCCCCTCTTCCCCCAGGCTATAGTGGCTAACACTCTTTTGAAGGCCATCCCATTTCTGGCTATGGAATAATTTGTAAAGGCTTCTCCTAACCATGTGGTTACCAAACCAGAACCAGTTACCATGCCTACCCATTCCATATATTTTTTCCAGAGTATTTCCATTACATGTCATCACAACTCTCCCAGGAGAAATCCCCACCCTCTTCCACAAGAGGGATTTCTAGCATACAAGCAAAATGATGTACTCTGTCTGTGTACTGGTCCCTGTTCTACACACAACACCCCCTCTCTAGTCTTTTTGCACTGGCTGTTCTTCTTACCTTATGTTGTACTGAGAAATTAGTGAGTGAGACCACTAATTATTTTAAGTGGAGTTTAATAAGCCAGTGACTGCAAGGGGTCAAGCTTACCCAAATCAAGCAGCTCCAAGATGCATTTCCTCAGGGCTTATATAGACAAAAGTCACAACATAACAGTTACCAGGGGGAAACCACAACTTAGTCAGTTGCTATGCAAGCAGGGAAAATACAGAAGCCAAAAGGTAGCAATCAGTTCATTGCCTAAACGACCCAATGCCCAGTGCTCCATTTGTTACCCAACTGGAAAGTTCCCAAGTCTATTCCAAGAGCTAACCAAAAAGGGGGTAGGGGAGGGGGTGCTATGGGTTTCAGGTGGCAGGTTTGGACAGGGTTACTTGGCAGGTTTGTTGCCTAGGCTGGCTTTGTTGGGTTTTGGGCAAGTCCCTTAGGAGGTCTCCTATGATAGGGAGAGATGGGGGATGTTCACAAAATGGGGGTTACAACACTTGAATGTTCTTCCTATTCACCACTACCTCCTAGATTCATTTGGCTTTCTTTTAGACTCAGCTCAAATTCCACCTTCTGTAAGAAAACATTTCTAGTGTTCCCGAGTACTTGTGCTTTCTGCTTTGGGATTAATTACAACTGGTAATACAAAGGCATGCTGTTTTTTAGGGAAAAAAAAACCAAAAATCTTATTCCCTCCTTTTCAAGAAACCCTAGGTCTTTATATCTGGAAGCAGAAAGCCAGAAGCTAGAAATATCACTACAAACGTTGGGGAAGTATGAATCTCCTAAACAACCTTGAAGCACACTTGAGACTGTGATCTTCTTAGCTACAAATACATTAGCCACAAGGGGAAGGGGCTGAATAACTCTGCTTGAACACATTCACTGTCATGTACACAGTGGGATCAAGGTAAGAGAGATTTTTTATCCACTAGAAGAATTTCCTGCATCCTTTCCCCCATGGCTTGTGATTTAGCCCTACTATCCAATATCTGTTGCTTCCAAAAGGAGATAGAAGTAAAATAAAATAGGTGGCTCTTCATTTCAACTCAGGTATCTTTGAGAATCTTTTATTTGCTTAGCACAAGTGAGCCTTCGTTCCTACAAAACCCTCCCTCCTCACCTCCTGCTCTTGGAATCCCTAGCTTGCTTTAAAGCTCACAGATGAAATACGTCTTCAAAGGCAATGTAGAAATTGGTTTTGACTATTAATATTTGTTATAGTAGTCCTGTTTTTCCTTTAGCTCAGTGGGATGGGGGGAGTATGAACGGAGTATGGAGGGAACCATGGAAAAAGTTGTAAAAAAACAAAAAATGGGGGGGAGAGGACCAAAACTTAGCCTGAGTATTTCATTCTAAATGAGGCCTTTGCTAACACCTCCCAACCCACCCACCCTTGTTTGTTCCTTCTTCCCTTCCCCCAAATTACTTTTTTAATTTATTATTTATATATTTTGTATTGACTTACACACGTTGTTTCTCCAACAAGGGCTATTTTGTTTTTGTCTTTATATGCCAATCACTTAGCATAATGACTGGCACATTAATAAATATATGTTGGTATAGCTAGGTGGCTCAGTGGTTAAGTACAAGACCCAGAGTCAGGAAAACTCATCTTCCCAAGTTCAAATCTGGCTTCAGACATTTACTAGCTGTGTGACCCTGGGCAAGTCACTTAATCCTGTTTGCTTCAATATGTAAAATGAGTTGGAAAAGGAAACAGCAAACCACTCCTGTATCTTTGCCAAGAAAACCCCAAATGGGATCAAGAAGAGTCAGACAGGACTGAAATGACTGAACAACAAACAAGAAAAATATTTGTGGGCTTCTTGATCATCCTTAAGCACTCTGCTGGGGGAGAGGGAAATGCAAAAGAGTGATATAATCTTTGATTTCAAGGAGGTGAGAATTATCCATGAACATATTTAAATGTGAAAAAGACAACAATAATGAAAATAATAATAATTAGCATTTGTATGAGACTTTAAGATTTGCAAAATCCCTTTACAAATATGATCTTATTTTGTTCTTACAACAGATGAGAGATAGGAGGAAGGTCTACCATTAACCCCATTTTATAGATGAGAAAACTGAGCCAGAGGTTAGCTGTCTCCCCAGGGTCACACAGTCAGTAAGTATCTGAGGTCACATTTGAACTCAAGTCTTCCTGACTCCAGGCCAGGCACCTTCTCCTCTGAGCCACATATGGGACTCAATTCCTCAGATATGGCCGATGCCTTATTTTCCAGGTAAGGAAACAAGCGGGAAAAGCTTCGTGTCTTGGCCCAAAGTTAAATGACTGCTAAGGAGGTAGAACAGGGTCGAGACCCCAAACCATCCAAGGCTAGAAGGAATCCTTTCTATTATCCTATGATACCTCTTTGAATACCATCAAGTTGTTCATAAGAGACGTGCAGTTTCATGCGCAATCATCTTTTTTAAAAATTATACTATATTGTAGAGATGCTTATTTTATTCCATAAACTAAAAATAAAATAAGCAAATGGAAGAAAAAGACATGATCAAGGGTCAGGATGTATTGGTGAGCCACTGGTTTCCCGTCTTTGAACGTAAGGACCTCTTTTTAGCAAAAAAAAAAATTGTCACAGGTGCTCATACATGCATAGCACACACACACACACACATTAAATTATTAGTATCAGTTTATTAAGAAATTACACGATGGTAGAAAATTCTAAAGAATTCTATTCTGTTTTCAGATGAACTTATCTTTTATCAATCACAGTAGCATTTTTATACATTTGAAAAGTTATAGATACATATACACACACACAAACACAGATATTACGTTTGTTGCTCAGTCTTGGCCAGCTCTTTAGACCACACGGTTCACAGGGTTTTCCTGGAGTGGTTCGCCATTTCCTTCTCCATTGCATTAAGGCAAACAGGTTAAATGCCTTCTCCAGGGTTACAAAGCTAATCAGTGTCTTCCTAAGTCCAGCCCTGACATTCCATCCACTGAGCTGGCTAGCCGCCTCTTACACACACATATGTATATGCACATATTACTATGAAATAACACAAGCAATCGTAAGAGGGAATATTATGATATCTTGTTTTACTCCCACAGATGTTATTGGGAAATAATTAACACTCCCAAGCTGTGGGGGACTCAGCTGGCTTCTTTTATTAAGATAATGGCCATTGGGTTGGCTAGGTGGCACAGTGAATAGAGCATCGGCCCTAGAGTCAGGAGAACCTGAGTTCAAATCCGGCCTCAAATACTTGACACAAAAACTAGCCATGTGACTTTGCACAAGTCACTTAACCCCAATTGTCCTCCCAAAAAAGCAAAAAAAAAAAAGACAATGGCCATCCTGGCAACAGGGGGAAATAGAAAAGTGACATACCCAGGACACCTGTACCCTCACTACCACACCTATGTAATCTGCATAAGGAGGGAATGCAGGGAAATCAAGTGCAGAATTTAAATGAACCCTAACTCTAACAGGAAGAACAGAATAGTATAACCTCATTCCAGTATCAGTGGGGGTGTTCCTACTGAGCACTACACCCATTTTCCTTGAGGGAAATGCTCTGCCCACTCAATTTCTGAGTGTTTTCAGTGACAAGGGATTTGCCCCATTAAGGGGCATGTTGTGTGGATCTTCCTAAGGGCCCGAGGCAACCAGTGCACAGCAGATGCTTGTCCCTATAAAGTCCCTGACCCAGCCTAGGAAGTCCTGTGATCCTCACAACCGGGTTTCTCACAATATGAATAAATAAGAAAACTTTTAAAATCTTTAAGAATCAATTTGCTACACAGAAATCCCCCCCCCCCCACTTATCCAAGGCCTTATCCAAGGGGTTCTAACCCACCTCCAAGCCCAATAGCCTGATAAGCTCAGGAAGGCTTTCCCAGCTAATGATCAAAGACAAGAAGGAAGTCTGAATATTTCAGTTAATATGAATTCACTTTTGCCCAGGCAGAAAGGAAAATCCTTGGAGGAAATAGTAGAAAAACGGATTGACTAATTTTAAGAAAATGTTTCCCTTGGCTTACATAGTGACATTTTAAGTTACTTTTGCACCGAGAATCCTTCCTTAATGATGTGGTGTAGGCTCTGGGACCCCCTCCCCCTCCTCCGCCTTGAGCTCCCTGAATCTTTGAGGTACAGGCTCTGGGAAAGTAAACCTTCCCAGAGAAGACATTTGCCTGAGGTCATGAGCCTTAAGTTGTGGCTCTGCCCAAGTCTTTAGCCCTCCTTGG
>CM053598.1:204498250-204516041 GCA_028646575.1 Pseudocheirus occidentalis
TTTTTCTGGAGGGAGGAAGGCAGGGCAATTGGGGTTAAGTGACTTGCCCAAGGTCACACAGCTAGTGTGTCAAGGGTCTGAGGCCAGATTTGAACTCAGATCCTCCTGACTCCAGGTCTGATGCTCTATCACCATTTTATCTTGCTTAACCCTCTAACTGACCTAGGCTAAGTAGGTAGCTTAGTTAGTTTACTTAGTAAGTAAGTAGGTAGCTTAAGTTGGTAGCACACCAGATAGAGTATTGGACCTGAAGTGAGGAAGACTCATGTTCCTGAGCTCAAATCAAGCCTCAGACACTTAGTAGCTGAGTGACCCTGGGCAAGTCACTTAACCCTGTTTGCCCTAGTTTCCTCATCTATAAAATGAGTTAAAGAAGGAAATGGTAAACCGCTCTGGTATCTCTTCCAAGAAAACCCCAAATGAGGTCATGAAGAGTTGGGCATGACTGAACAATGCTAACTAATCAAATCCCCTTAACCTTTTTTACTTGTCTTCCCCCTTACCTTATCCTTCTTAAGTCTCCCTTTTTAGGCTCTACTCTCCAATCTTCCTTTATGCTACTTAATTAGTCTGTATCCTACTCCTCTTTCAACCCAGAAGTAGAATCTAAACTAATATCTAGAACCGGAAATAATTTTCCTCCCTTTCCCTCAAATTTGGCCAAAGTTCTTTTCCCCAAATTCAGTCACTGAGCTACTTTACTGGTCCAGGTGCCTCCAGAGTCACCTTCCTAATTTCCTTCTCTTCACTCAATCCAATGCTTTTCTCTTCTATTACTTCTCCCACAACTTTATCCCACAGAACCTAGAAGCAGAGAAGGAAATAGAATAGCAAATAACAAAGCCATGAAATAGTCATCCTGGTATATTCAGGACTGATTTGAATCTTAGTGACATTTGAGCTTTAAAAGTAGGAAGAGGAGAACTTTATGAAGGTTAAGAGAAAGCAATGAAGATGGTTGGGTTACCTGAAGAAAAGTCTGAGGGGCAAACAAACTGTCTTTAAGAATATTAAGGATTATCGGGCAGAGGAAAGTAAAAAGTTCTTTTTGATTTCCACTGAGGTCGCCATGAGAGCATTGGCTGTAGCATTTACCATTTACAGTGGCGCATGAGAATTTCCTGAGAGATTGGTGTCGGTTTGTGAAATGGGTAGCCAAAAAGGTTTAAGATCTCCTTACCCAGGAATACCTTTAATTATAGTTCAGATTCTCTTCTGTCTAGTACGACTTAATCATAATTCCAACAGAGAACACAGGAATTGACTGGGTTACCCCCTGGGAGACCCCAGAAGCTTATCATTTTAAAAACTATTTTTCCCAATAAAGGAAACATTTAAAAGGTTCAGATAGAGGTTTACTTACTGTTTTCCAAACCCGTTTTTGCTGAAGAAGATAGCTTTTCCTTTCCATTCCGACTCCTTGCTTATGCTTATAATATTTCATGCCTGAACCATGGCAATAACCTGCCTCGCTGCTGCCCCCATCAGGCCCTCCTGATGAAATTCACTTTGAAGTCACTGCTACCAGACAGCATTTTCATTGTATAATTTCATCATTTCTCTGCTCAAAAATCGTCAATTTCTATTTAGCTAAAAGATAGAATTCTTTTATCTAATGAAAGAGAGAATTGGTGAGCATATAAAAAGAAGCAGTGATTACGAACACCCACCATGGCTTCATCGAAAATAGATCTTGCTAGACAAACTTCATTTATTTTTTTAACAAGATTTCTAAACTAGTAGATGAGAAGAATGTCTTGCATACAGTGTGCCCATATTAAGCGAGGTTGTTATTAAAGCATCTCATTCTATTCATGCAGAGAATAAAGAGAAGTATGGATTAGACATGAATATAAGTAGGTAGAAGCAGAAGTAGCTGGATGTCTGAACTCAGAGAACAGTTGTTAATAAATGTTGGGGCGCCTAGGTGGCACAGTGGATGGAGCACTGGCCCTGGAGTCAGGAGGACCTGAGTTCAAATCCAGCCTCGGACACTTGACACATTTAGTGGCAGTGTGACCTTGGGCAAGTCACTTAACCCCAATTGCCTTGCCTTCCCCTCTACAAAAAAAAAAAATTAGTTAAATGTCATTGTGGCAAGAGGTTTTCCCCACAGGGATCTGTGATTGGCCCGGTACTGTTTATTATTTTTATCGGTGTCTTAGATTAAAGGCTAGATGGTATGCTCATAAAATTTACAGATGACACAAAACTGGAAAGGATAACTAGATCAGGAACCAAAATATTCTTGATAGACTTTATCCCATCATTGGGATGAAAAAAGTGAATAAAATAAAAACGAGCCATAATAAACTGAAATTCAGTCAGGATTGTCTTAGGTCCAATATTGAAATGAAAGGAGACTTGTAGGTCATTCAACAGTTACAAAAGAAGGTTTACTTAGCCATAGCATGGGAAGTATATTGAACAAGGATACAGGGCTTAGCCTACATAGATGTGGCTCTGATCTGTCCCAAATGAAAAAGGCTTTGTTCAGGACCATATACTTAGCCGTCCTTGGGATGCCCATCAAGTCTGAAGAACCCCAACTCCACATGGGCTCACTTGACCAGGAAACAAATGCAGCTTGGCATCACACGGCCAGGAAATCATTTCACCAGCAACTGTGAACTGAGCCTTACCACCTGGGCCAGTTAAGTTAGGGGTGGGTGCGGGATTCAAAGCCTGGTAGATGTTAATCCTACCACATTTTATCCCTTGATAGAAAAGTCATATCGGCTTTCTCAGTCAGTGGTGTCAGACACCCTTCCACTGGTAACACTCCTGAATGCCCCCAAACCAGATTAAAATATAATTGGGAAATATTTAACAAAATAAGTAAAAGTACATAGATAATATTAATATGTGGTTTTTCAAATTAATCTACAGTCCCAATATGGATTAGTGACCCCTTTTCTGTTTCCTATTTGAGTCTTGCACCATTGTTCTAGAGGACCTGACACTATTTCTGCATCTGTAAGACCTTTACTAGACAAACATTAATCTCAGGAGTGTGAGGAGCCTGGCTTATATAGTACTGAAGGAAAAGGGGGGAGGGGAAGCCCAAACAAAACAAATCATTTACAACCCCACCCCAGAGATGCAGAAAAGAATGAAGATTGGAAATCCCAGATTTTACCTTCCTGCTTCAGAAGGACTGAGTCCTAGATTGGGTCCATCTAGTCTATGTGTTGGATAATGGGAAATCGGGAATCTTTGCAACAGGAACATCAGGCCCTTGGCACAGAGGATGATGTTTCTGCCAGGTCCTCGCTTTGTCAGACACAGATGAGTTATCTGTGTAGAAGAGTAAGAGGTGGGAGTGAGCTAAGAGCCCTTAGAGTAAGCTATTCGTTGCCAGCTTGTATTTCACTGGAGCCACTAGGTGGGGCAGTGGATAAAGTGCTGGGTCTGAAGCCGAGGAGACTCGTCTTCCTGAGCTCCAATCTGGCTACTAGCTGTGTGAACCTGGGCAAGTCACTTAACCCTGTTTGGCTCAGGTTCCTCATCTGTAAAATGAACTGGAGAAGGAAATGGCCAAGTACTCTAGTACCTTTGTCACAAAAACCCCGAATGAGGCCATCAAGAGTGAGACACCACTGAACAACAGCAGTTCCCGTCTTGTTTCATAGTTCAGCAGAAAGCATATGATGTTTTTAATGGCAGCTGATATGTCCCATAAACTACTGTATGTGGAGAAGGGGCATGGGCAAAATTCCTTCATTGATCCTGATCCCAAAGGGTGACTGTCCAGGTCCCTTCTCTTTAGGCACTATATAATTCTGCCTGACTCACGGTTACCATCTGAACGTAGTGTAAATGAGAATGTTATTCCACCCATCCCACAAAGCAGTCTTGCACACTAGCCGTGAGCCTTGGACATCAACCCAGTAGAAAGCTTTGCCAGTTTTTCTGTTCCCCAGGATATCCCCTGTAATGTGTTCATGGGATAGCCTCTTACGTTAAAATGTAAGCCCCTTATATCTCCTATTCACTCTCTGGGATGGGTCAATCAATCCCACCTGGCCTCAATCCCACCTGGTCTAGGTTTCCAGAAAAGGAACTCAACTTTATGGATATCCTCAAGCGTTCAGAGTCCTAGGGATAATCCTGCTGTGTGGGAAATATACTTTCTTTTTTATCATAGCTCTTGAATCCCCACTGGTTCACTTCCTTTTATACAAACTCAGCCATTCAAATTGATCACCCGTGAGATTTTAAACATAACCATTTACTTAGCAATAAGACAAAAGAAATAATTATAGCACAAGTACTCATATCAAAGCAAATAGAGCAATAATAAATACATCACAGTCCAAAACTAAACCTTGGTCACACTCTCAACAATGCATTCACTATCCAAAAGGGTGGAGTGGGCACACACTTAGAAAAACCTGCAAGGCCTGAGTGCAGAAAACCCACGTATTCAGGACAGCTCACACCTAGGGGCCCTGAAGGCCCTGAAGTCATCAGTTCAGTTACACTTCCAACACTGGCCTTCTTTGTCTTCACCACTCTTCCTTCAGCTGAGAAAATTCTTTTCTGAGAAAGTGTTATTCTCTTTGTTTAAACAGCAGTCCCCTTTAAGCCCAAGAACCGCACAGTTCATCAGGTGTGTCTTTTTAGGCATTAAAGACAAACCTGGCCTCATCAGGATGCTTTGTTGACCAATCAATTAGCAGCAACCAAAACTCAACCAACAGCTGCAAATCAAGTCTTTCCTCTTTGCTTTTCGCAGAGAGCAACATGTACCATGTACCTCTGAGAGGCTTTACTCTTTCAACCTCTAGATGTTGATGAAGGGTAATAACTGATATGAAGTTCTCATCCTGTGAGCTTTCGGTGTCTCTCTTCATCCCATCTGAAATCTGGGAGCTGAAACCTTCTTTCTGTCTGCTGTGACGGTCTCACCTTCCACTTCACAGAATTCTGGCAGAGTTGACTTTATTTTCCCCTGATCCATCTTTTCTTGTCGTGTTCTTCAGGGTTTCATTCTTCACTATTTTCTTTCCTTTTTTATTTTTTGTGATTAAATCTGTATATTTATTTGAGAGGGTGGGGGGAAGAGGCAAGGCACCTGGAGTTAAGTGACTTGCCAAAGGTCACACAGCTAATTAGCATCAAGTATCAGGGACCAATTTGAACTCAGGCTTGTGTTCTGACACCAGGGCCAGTGCTGTATTCATTGAACCACCTAGCTGCCCATTAGTTTTTTTAAAAAATTAATTTATTTTTAGTTTTCAACATCCACTTCCATTAGTTTTAAATTTTCTCCATCTCCTTCCCTTCCCCAAGAGAGTGTGCAATCTTATATAGGCTCTACGTATTCATTCTTATTAAACATTTTCACATTGGTCATGTTGAATAGAAGAATTAGAATGAATAGGAGGAACCGTGATAAAGAAAAAACAAAACAAGAGAGCAAATAATATGCTTTGATCTGCAGTCAGTCTCCATATTTCTTTCTCTGAATGTGGATGGACTTTATCATCAAAATCTTTTGGAGTTATTTTAGGTCCTTGCATTGTTGAGAAGTCTCAGTAGAAGTGCATCAAAGTCAGTCATTGCACAATGTGGCTGTTACTGTGCACAATATTCTCCTAACTCTGCTCACCTCTCTCAGCATCAGTTCATATAAGTCTTTCCAGGTTTTTCTGAAGTCTGCCTGCTCATCATTTCTTATAGCACAATAGTATTCCGTTACATTCGTATATCACAACTTGTGACATTCCCCATCGATACCCATTCCCTAATTGATGGGCATCCCCTCAATTTGTAGTTCTTCGACACTGCAAAAAGAGCTGCTATAAATATTTTTCTACATGTGAGTCCTTTCCCATTTTTAATTTTTGTTTGTTTTCCTTTTTTGGAGGGGGAAGGCAGGGCAATTGGTGTTAAGTGACTTACCCAATGCCACACAGCTAGTTTTTTCTGTTAAATGTCTGAGTCAGATTTGAACTCAGGTCTTCCTGACTCCAGGGCTGGTGTTCTATTCACCGTGCTACCTAGCCACCCTCTTTTCCCATTTTTATGATTTCTTTAGGATACAGCCCTAGAAATTGTATTGCTGAATCAGAGGGGATGCACATTTTTATAGCCCATTCCTCATTATTTTTAATAGCTTAAATTGGAGCTTTCTGGTGCCCAGTAACTCATCTTTTGCTTATGATATAAAAACTTAATGAATTGCCCCTTTGAGGTTAACAATTCTTATTGAATCAAACCTTATTATCCAGACAGGTAAATGGTTTTCTGTTTGTGAATTTTACCTTCTAAGGCAGTTAGCTGCAATTGATCTGAGGGATCACCATGCACTCTAGCTCTAGCCATCCTGTTTCCAACAACTGTTTCTTTATGATTTAATAATTTTTTTCAGCTTTTAATAGATAAAAATTCTTTCCCTGCCCCTTTTAAGCTATTAAATTGTTCTCATAAAAAGTGCTATCATTGTACATCTTTAGAACCTTTGTTTTTAGGCTGTGGTTCATTTTGTCTCCTTTATAAACTGCTCAAAGCTCATCTGAAAAACTTTTCTTTAGCAGTTTTTGTTAAACTAAAATTGTTTTCTCATCATCTTTAAGGCACTAGGCTATTCATGTATGAGAAAAGCAATACCTAACATCCTTTACGCTTTAAGTATTTTTTTTTTCTTTTTGGAGGGGGGGAGGCAGGGCAATTGGGGTTAAGTGACTAGCCCAAAGTCACAAGGCTAGTAAGTGTTAAGTGTCTGAGGCTGGATTTGAACTCAGGTCCTCCTGACTCCAGGGCCAGTGCTCTATTCACTGGGCAGCCTAGCCACCCCCTAAGTATTTTTTCTTTATGCAAAAGTACTTGTCTGCCCCTTTCAGCATTAAACTGCAACATATAAAAGAGCAGATCCTTATAGAGAAAGTAACAGTTGCTGAAATCTAGTTGCCTGTGTCTCTCTCATGACAGGTTAAACTGTCATTAAATCAATCAAAGCAGTGTCCTTTAGGATCCAGGTCCTTGTAGAGCTGAAGAGGCAGAGTTTCAGGACTGGGAGCCTCAGTCCCTGGCAGAAGCGTAACCCGTTTGTGAAGAGGGACCCATGCATGTACAATTTTGAATGTAGCATTTCTTTTTAATAATAGAAGCCTCTTCTGTCCTACCCAAACTATATTTATGACACTGCAACATCCATCCGGTAAACAGTAACTAGAAGTAGCACGCGAAACAAGTAAGTATCTGCTTTTCAAAAGTGGGGAAAGGACCCATATGTACAAAAATATTTCTAGCAGCTCTTTTTGTGGTGGCAAAGAACTGGGAGATCAAGGGAATGCCCATCCATTGGGGAATGGCTGAACAAGTTGTGGTATATGAATTAAATGGGATATTACTGTGCTTAAGAAATGAGGAGCAGAAGGGCTTCTTAATAACCTGGAGAGACTTATATAAACTGATGCTCAGTGAGGAGAGCAGAACCAGGAGAACTTCTATACAGTTACAGACACATCATGTCTGTGATGACTAACTTTGATAGACTGGGCTCCTGTCAGCAATGCAAGGCTATAAGACAACTCCCCAAGACTCATGATGGAAAGGGATATCCATATCCAGAGAAAAGAAATATAGAGTCTGAATGCAAATTGACGCAAACTACTTACTCTCTCTCTTTTGTGTTTTGTTTCGTTCCTTTTTCATTGTTCACTCCATTGGTTATAATTCCTCTCTACAACTTGACTAATGTTTAATACGAAGGTATTTGTAGAATCTGTATCAGACTGCACGCCGCCGTGGCAGGAAGGGAGGAGAGGGAAGGGATCAAAATTTGGGACTCAAGGGATTATGGAACTGAATGTTGTAAACTAAAAGTAAGTAAATCATTTTTTTAAAAGGAAAAAAATAAATTTAAGGGGGAAAAAAAAAGCACAGGAAGTGCTAAAAAGCCATACCTGGCAATAAATGCTATACACATAAAAAAGAGATGAATCCTGAAAAACAAAAGTGAGAAATAGCTGCTTTGGAGAGTCTTCTCCAAAGAGAAGAGCTATTGTCACAGCATGCCGGAAGTCTAATGGTCATTTAGTGTCTCTGCCTGTTACTGCCTGCCAAAAGTTCCACTGAGCCTGGTGTTTCTATCTGGAGATCTCCAAGAACATGGACCCCAAAGAGCCATAAGGTCCCTAGGGAAAGATTGCGTGATGGTCTACTTTTAGATTGTTCAGGGCTATATACCCTATTCTCAGCTGCATTCTAAAGGGGGAACTGAAGGTGATCTGGTAAATGAGGATGTTGGATTGTGTCCTTCATCATCTTTTTCCTGTCCATTGTATTCCCCAAAACTTGGCTGAGAAGACTAGATCCTTTTTTTTTTAGAAGACTAGATGCTTAATTTTTTTTAAGTTGATTCCCTGTCCTTTGTCTTCCATGGTCCAGCATCAGATCTTAGTCACTGTCGTTTTTTATGTAGTATTATGCATCAACGCCCTCAGGAAAGGAAGCGTCTTTTGGGTCTCTGCCCACCAGATCATGGCAGCATGAGTGAGGGGGAAGGTAACTCTGGAGAGGGTGGATGAAGGTAATCTGGCCTCCTTCCCAGGTGAACATGAACAAAGGTTTGTTCACAATGACAACATTTGTCCCAAGTCACCACTTTCCAGATCTCCCAAAGTTTATCAAATGATATGCCCTAACTTACATGGCTGTGTGCTGGGTGAAATTCATAGCTAAAGCTTCATTCCATCTGGGTGAGGCTCCATCAAGAAAGAGGGATCTAGGGACAGCTAGGTAGTGCAGTGAATAGAGCACCAGCCCTGGAGTCAGAAGGACCTGAGTTCAAATCTGACCTCAAACACTTGACACTATATGACCTTGGGCAAGTCACTTAACTCTAGTTCCCCTGCCTTCTGCCCTCCAAAAAGACCAAAAAATTTTTTTAAATTTAAAAAAGAATGTGGGATATAAATGCCCCCAACACAGGCTGGTCAGGGGACATGTCAGGTTGTATGTGTATTGGAGGACTATGAAACCAAGTTTAAATCAAACTTCATTCCCTCTCTTGCAGACCACTTATTAGGGATTCAGCTCCAATGGGAATACATTTTTTATAGGGCCAGATATGAACAAGTATATGTCTTAGCTACCTCAAAAGGAACAAAGTAAAGTCTCTAGCTGAAGCTTATAACTTATTTAATTCTGCAAAAGTAAGTGTTCCAAGAGCTCTGAAAGCCTATGGAACTCTGCTGAGGAAAGGGTCTTTGCTGTTGAGTTCATTGGATAAAGCACCCAGAATCCATTGCTCTAAGGAATCATCAGATTGCTGCTTAAACTTCTCTTGCAGTGTGTGCAGGCCCCACCTCCTCCAAGATGCTTAGTGTTAAAAGTCTACCCATTTTCTGTTCCTTTTGTGGAGGGAGGAAGTTGCAATGAGAGGCAGTAATTGGAAAAAGTGGTTTTATTACCATTATTACCAGTGATACCCAAGTCTTATCCTCAATTTTGCTTTGAACGCTTAAATAACACAGGATACAGCATATCAGATTCTATACTCCTCCCTACTCTCCATGGCCAGATCTAAGAACTTCCTCTTTGTTTTCATTTCTTAGAGTTCTGTCTCTAACTGTTGAATCGCTGGGCCAGTATACTTGCAGCTTCCTCACGCTATAGCTCAGATTCTCCATGGAAGCTAACAGAAACCAGGGAATGAATGGTAGAGATCTTGCTCCCTATTGTCCTTCTCTAGTATCCACAGGTAATCACTTACATTAGTTGAGGCCTTTTTCTTTATTCCTTTGAGAAGATGCTCCATATACTACCAGAAGAGCCCTCGTAAAAGGGTTCCATGTTGTTGTATCTGGCTGTCTGATTTCTCCATCCTATATATTTGCATTACCCTTCCCCTACTTCAACCATGGTATGAGCCATGAAGACATTTTATTCCAGCTTTTACTGATAGTAATTATGGTGAACTGGACCTGACTCGGGCCACTTACCCAATGGTTAAGGTCCAACACTGGGATGAATTGAGACATTTGCAGATCATTCAACTCTTAATGCATGGAGCTTACTTAGATAACCTCATTTTGTAGCTGAGAAAATTGAACCTCAGAGTGTCATTGCATGGTTACATGGCTAGCTAGTAAATGTCAGAGGTCAGGTTTCAATGCATGTCTCTCTTGACTCCAAGTCCAGCAGGGTCCATTACATCATACCTCTCATGTTCCTTATGCAGGTGGAGCTACAAAATTAAATAAGAATGATCTTTGTCCCCAGCTGACTTATAATCTAATAATGAAAATAAGACAATTATATAGATAATTATAATACAGGTATAGTCAGCAAATATAAAATGGTATAAGACTTAATAAGGAAGAGATGACTGTTGTCTGGCAGAATCAGGAAGGCTTTGTGGAGGAAGTAGCCTTTGTGCTGGGCCTTGAAGACCACGTAAGAGAATAGGGTTGGAACTAGTAGAATGCTATATTCTACATCAGAAACATGTAGAATGTTCTCCAAAATGATATTTTCTCCTATAAAGACCACTCTCCCCAAATTTCCAGCTTGATGACTCCTGAAGATTTGGTGATTACATGTGTTCCGTTCTATCATTCACCTTATTGATGAAAATATTAAAAATCACTGAGTGGGGGGGGGCGGCTAGGTGGCGCAGTGAATAGAGAACTGGCCCTGGAGTGAGGAGGACCTGAGTTCAAATCCGGCCTCAGACACTTGACACACTAACTAGCCGTGTGACTTTGGGCACGTCACTTAACCCCAACTGCCCTCCAAAAAGCAAAAAAAAAAGAAAGAAAAAAATCACTGTTGCCTAAGCAGCACAGTTTAATCAACAGATATTAAGACATTTGCTAAAGCACCATGCTAAGCAAAGTCAGAAGTTTTAAGTACGTTTCTTCATCGGTGAACTCTTTCTTTCATTCCTGCACATTTCTCTTTATACACTTTCTTACTGCACTGATTATTCAGATAGAACTTGGAAAGTGCATTATTTGATGTGGAAAGAGCCGTGATCCCATTGATGTTCCGGGTAGGAAGATAAGTGGATGTTAAATCATAGACCTGTGCTCAGAAGACCTCAGAAGAGAGGCAAAAATGAGAAGTGCTTGTACCTTCTTTCCTTTAATAACAATAGCTATAATTTATATAACATCTGTTATGGGTCAGGCTTTTTACATACCTTATCTCACAACCCTGGGAAGTAGGTACTGCTATTATCCCAGTTTTACAGATGTGGAAACTGAGGCACACAGGTTAAATGGTCACCCAGCTAGAAGTATCTGAGACTAGATTTGAATTCAGGTCTTCATGACTCAAGGCTTATTGCTCTACCCATTATACCATGTAGCTGCCTACATCAAACCATATGTTGTATGCTGAAGGCCATGCTTTCTTTCTCCCTCCTCCTTCCAAGTAGGGCAACATACTCAGAAACATATCAGGAAGAAAGGATGAGGGATAGATCCCCAGAGTGCACCTCGCCTTTTATAAATGATTACACTCAAAAGCTTTTGCACAGTTTCAAACACTATTGGCACAATATAACCTATTTAAAGCTGATTCATTCTCTCTATTCCCCACCAACAAGACACAAGCTTGTCAGGAGTATTGTAGAAGCTTCAAGTGCAAGTTAGACCAGAGGATCCCTATAATCCTGAGGTTTTTTGATAAGGTCCTAACTATGTGAGCCCTTTCCTTTGGCTCTTTAAGTTTATTGGAGGTATCATTAAATTCATAATTTTTGAAAATCAGTAAAGTTGGGGGGGGGGATGCTGTCATAAGATTAGGGTTTAGGACTCAACCCGTAATTTAGTGCCGCAGATAAAGTCTTCATAGTGGCACTGAACAGTTCACAGCTTTTCACAACGTTTTCATGACATTCACAAGTCTTAGTAATTTGGCAGATCCGTGAGTTCTGACAAAGAGCACCTGGAGCAGTGAAAAGTGCAGTAGAACAAGACACTGTCTGCCATGTCAAGAGATACTGCCCTTTCTCAGTCCTAATCCTCCCTGACCTCTGCGGCATTTGATATCATCCATCACCATGGGATGTCTCGGGCCTCCTGGTTGCTCGAGCTGCTCTGATCATGCTGCCGTATAGCAGTGGTTTCAGGCCTCCTGGAGTTCCCTGAGATGTTGATGCAATTTCTGACTCTCTCTCCTTGAATTAGTGATGTATCTGTCTGGTCTTGACCCTCTTTGCTGCTCAGGACAGGCCAGGACCAAGGTCTAACTGACTGTTAGGCTCTATTTACTTGAGATTTGTTTTGGCTTCTGCCTTCCCTTTGAGCACTCTCAGGCTTTCTGCTCTTTTTTTTCTCTCTTTCTCAATCCTGGATTGACTGGAGGAGCTTACTGATGTTTGTTTGGTCTTCTTGACCATCATTTTATTCAGTGCCTTTTTAAAACATGAGGTATTTGTGGGAGAGCTGGACTGTTCTAGTACTTTTCACATTTTCATCTTAATGGGGAGTTCATAGTGTTATTTCTTGCCAGTAATTAAGCTGGTACCTGTAACAACAATGCAGGCATTGACCAGTAATTAAGCTAGGGGCTGAAACAACAGTGTAGGCATTGACCAAGGAATGGCCAAGAGAAAAGGGCCTCTTAGAGACTTGCCAGGCATATTTTCTCCCCCACAGCTACAGTTTTCCACTTAGATTCACTATTCTTTGGTTTTAATATTTCATACCTCCAAGGACATAGAGTTCATACTTTCAAGTAGAAATCTTTAAAAATATTGGAATAACAGAAATCCTAGAACTAGGAAATTGATTTTCACCTTTGTGGTAACAGGGACTTGTTGATAGCATGGTAGGACAGAGGATAACCAGCCCTAAGCTGACTACCAAAAGGAGGTCTCATTTGAGGTATAACCTTCCTCCTGAAAAAACAATCTCTTTAATGTAACCATCTTAAAACCATGTGGCAACACTAGTAGTCTAAGATCAATTGATTTCCTGCAAACTGAAAATTATTTAGATGAGATTATAGAAGACTTTGGCCATCTCAGAGGACGATAGAAAGAGCTAGGAGCTGTAACCTATCCCTGTCTTGTGTGTTGGTATAATGGTGAGCCTGCCCGGATCAGCATGACCCTCCCCCCTCTTTCCTGAGCTTCACTGAACTCACAAACCCATTGGAGGCAATTCTGGGGGCTATTTTTAAACTTGTTTCTGCATGAAAAGGTTTTAGAAGCTTCCCGGGAGCGAACTAATGGAGGCGTCTGGTGATCTTGCTTCTCTCCAGATGTTGAGATGAGTAAGAAATACAAACTTGGTCTCCCCAAAGGAATAGATCATGTTGGGGTTAATATAATCTACAACTAATGCTGTCTCTTGTGCCCAAAAAAGTTTGGTCCCAGAGAGAGAATAATCACATTCATTACAAATATAGGATGTGTTTTCTCTACTGGAAAATTAGCTTTAAAATTGCAAGAATGATTATTATTTTAGAAATTACACTATTCCTGCTGATCCAGTCTTAACTGCCCTTGGGAACTTAACTAAAGAGCTAAAACTAAAGATCTATGGACAAGAGGGGATCCACTGGTCTTCTTCACTTGATTCTTCACATAAGTAGAGATTGAAAAGATCAGGAAGTAATCACAGGATTCAGAGCTGGATACCTCCGGGAACCTCTAATCTAATTCCTGGGGTTTACAAAGATAGAGCTTGATTCAAAGCTGGGTCTTCCAAAAGGCATATCAGTTAGAGAAGGTAGAGGGAAGATAATTCTCACTGCTGTGGTTAGGGGAGGGCCAGTGACCAAACAAGGAATAGAAAGGATCACCACAGATAAAATGGTCATTTTTAATTGCTTAAAGTTGAAAACAAACAAGATTTGTTTGTTCTAATCCATGATTAGAAGAAAAACAGAAAACTGGGAAGATTTCTCTGATAAAGTCTGATTGCCAAGATATATAAGGAAAACAAAAATAAAAAAACAAAAGCCATTCCCCTAAAAGATAGATGTTCAAAATATATGAATGAAAATATCTCAAAGGAAAAAAATCCCGAGCTATCAAAAAACATGAAAAAAAAATGTTCCAAGTCAGCAGTAATAAGAGATACACAAATTAAAACGTCTCTGAGGCCCGTTGTATTGACAAAGGTGATGAATAAAGAAAATAACAGTTGGTAGTGTGAGAAGGGAGGTATACTTAGGTGCCTTTGGTAGAATTATGAAACGGTCCAGCCATTCTAAAAAGAAATTTAGAATATGCTCAAAGAGCTACCAAACTGTTTATACTTTTGACCAGGCAATACCACCATTAGGCACATACCTCCAAGAGATCAAAGAAAGAAGAAAAGGATCTGTATAAAAATAACCATTGAAAGTGGGAGAGGGGGCACAGAATTATAATAGCAATTAATTAATTATTTTAAATTTTATTTTAAATTTTATTAGATATTTCCCAATTACATATAATATTTTAATAATCATTTTTAAAATGTTAATTTACAAAATAACTCTTTTCTGTCCCCCCTCCTTGAAGAATTTGATTATACATAATGATTGTGATTATATATAATGAGGTCATACAAAACATGTTTCCATATTGGCCATGTGTAGCAATTAATTTATAATGAAGTAGGTTTCTATGTCGGGGGCGGGGGGAGAAATGGCTAAACAAATTATGGTATACTAATGTAATGGATTATTACTGTGCCTTATGAAATTATGAAAAAGACTGATTCAGTGAAATCCTGCAGGGGTATGGACCCACCTCATACCAGCATCCTGAAAGCCAATTGTTAAATTTTCAGTGTGAGCACATGCATACCAGGAACTGACAGATGTTTCAAATCAGTGCTTGATTTGTCCTTTTTGGTGATTGTCTAGACTTAAGAAAGAGAAGTAGAAAATGTAATAATATAGATTACACTTAAAAGTGTATCATGTTATTTCAGAGAACCAGTTGCTAAACGTTTATTAGCATACCCCCTGCTTCTATGAATTAAGAATTCGGGTTACAAATGGAAATAAGGTTAAAAACTAAGTTAGAATTAGGATAAGAGTTAGAAATGAAATTAGGAATAGAAACAAATTTGAGGTTAGATTTTGAAGATTTCTTCAGCACAAGAAGAACAATTTATGTGGTTATAGTTCTGCAAAGGAAAATTACTTTGAAAGATTTAGGAGCTCTGATCGACGTAAGTACAAGTCATGACTCCAGAAACTTGAATCCTACTTCTTGTCTATTAGCAGAGAAGCAAAGGACTAAAAGATCAAAATGAAATGTATATTTTCAGACACAGCCAATGAATGAATTTGTTTTACTTGTCTAAACTTGTTTGTTATAAGGGAGGGCTTTTACTTTGAGAGATGGAGGGAGCATTATGAAAGGTAGTGCTAGTAAGATTTAAAAAAAAAAAAGAGCTTTCCCCCAAATTTTTTTTAAATTCACAGAAAAGTGAAGCAAAATTCAAAGGAGCCACAGACAAGCACAGGGTAGTATTTGTTGTTGTTGAAACATTTTTCAGTCATGTCTGACTCTCAATGACCCCATTTGGGGTTTTCTTGGCAAAGATACTGGAATGGTTTACCATTTCCTTTTGCAGCTCCTTTTACAGATGAGGAAACTGAGGCAAACAGGATTAAAGGACTTGTCCAGGGCCACACAGCTAATACGTGTCTGAGGTCAGATTTGAGCTCATGAAGATATTGGTACTACTGTGTTAAGTTTGATATATGCTGGGGTTTTTTTTTAAAAAGCAATATATGATAGACCTCTTTTCCTTTTCTTCATATATATAAATGTGTTTGTTGATGTCTGTTGAGTTCATAATTCTTTAAAAAGCAACTTTAGTTCTGATAAATTCAGTGCTCTTTTCATTGAACCAATAAGAGTTTAACAGAAACTTTAGTCAGCCAAGTCATTAGTAATGAATTTGGGGACTCCTTCCTTGCTCAGAGCTCAGCAGAAAATAATATCATTGAATATGGGACCAAGCAATGCCACCTTCATGTCATAGTATGATTTCAAGAAAGCTACAAGACCCTGTCTACCTCAGAACTTCATTCCTCCCTACTATTCAACTGCTACCCATAATTCTAGCTCTGGTTTAAAGATTGTCCAAATGCACATACATTGGTGGTAGGAAGAGGGTGAAAAGAATACTACAAGTGGTTATCTGAATATTTTCCTTGTCTGAGTATGGACAAGTTTCACATCTTTTCTTAAAAATCAAGAAAAAGAGGAGGGCCATGATGGTTATTAGACAGTTGAGGAAAAAGGCGGTAAGTCAGTAGAGGAAGGGGATGTGTGGAATTTTCTTTCATCCTAAGATCCAGAAGAAAAATCGACAGTTTACAAAATTGTAGTAATGGAACAGTTTATTCAGTAATTCACCAAATGGTTCAGTAAGTGTCAAGAATGGAATCAATAAGGGATTCAGATGAGGCCCTTTTGAGAACAGAAGCTCGAGAATGCCAGTGTGGATGTTGTCAAAATATTATCCGGGGTCCCCAACATCCTCTTGTAGAAGTGATAATTCTGTGGATTTGGAGTTTAAAAGATTGCGATTCAAATGCAGGCTTTGCTACTTTATTCCTCTCTGACCTTGGACAAGCCAGTTAACTTCTATGGCTGTATGGGCCTCCGGTTCTTAGTGAGGAACTCTTTTTACCAATGTAGATCAATACCAGTTCTGCAACCTACAAGAGAGCTACCTGGGATAATGAGAGGTGACGTGTTACCCAGTGCCACACAGCCAACCAGTGTGTCAGAGGCAGGGCTTGAACCCTTCACTTCTGACTTTGAGATAAGCTCTTTATTCACGTCTATGCTTTACAGCCTGGTATACAGCAGGGGCTTAATAAATGATTATTGATTGATTGCTTCCTTCACTTGCCATATTGTCTTGATAAGTCCCTGTGGTCTATAGCAAATTTGGCTATAAATTTGTTTATAGCATCCTGTAGTACCGAACCCAGTGGTTAGGTTGAGGGGCTGGAGTGGTTCTCCCCTGTTCTCCCACAACTTTCATTAGGAGCCCCACATACAAGGGAATCATTGCCAAGAGCCTCAGGCCTATTATGGATGCCATGTGACATTCTGCTTTCTGCTTTGTGTAAGTAATGCGATGCTGTGGATCTGGTTTTATCCAACATAATTTAAAAGCCCATAGTATTGGAAAACTGAAACTTTGACATATAGACTTCTATGGAGACTTCATGCTTCTCAGAGCAGGTTGAAGAGGGGCTTGTTATGATCACTTTCATATTACCCCCTTTCTGAGGGGAAGGAAACAGACCCGTCTTTCAACCTAAAAGAGCAGTAGGTCTGGTTGGCTTTGTGGAGAGTACAGCTCTGCAGTTTCCAGCCTTCTTTTTTTGAACACACAACACCAGGCCTGGAAAATGGCATTTGCTATGTGTTGCCAAGAAATCCTGCAGCTGAAACACTTCTCTCCAAATGTCGAGCATCTTTATTTATCCAAATCTCTCCACAGTGTTTGTTTAAAGGGGATATCTGGAGAGTAAACTAAATTTTACAATGAGCATATGGATGGGTGTAATTGCTGATTTTTTTCCATATTTGTCAAAGAGCTATATATAAAATTGTGTGTGTTTCTGTTTCATAGATTTCACACCCTGTAGGACTTCTAATTTTTGCATGCATATGATTTTCGCATGGATGGACCACAATGCAAAAATACTCTTCCTAAGAGTCAAGATAAGGAAACTATAAGTAGTGTAAAGCCATGCACAAGCAGCTTTCCAGAAGAATGCTATTGTGAACAGCTTTTAAGGTTCTGATTACACAGTATAGTGTAAAGCCATGCACAAGCAGCTTTCCAGAAGAATGCTA